>JARBWK010000001.1:65057285-65657285 GCA_030556195.1 Anolis apletophallus | reverse complement strand
ATGCATAGAAGAGCTATTTTCAAGTGCCATTTTCTAATTTAAAACAGTGAACTGGGTGTTTCTGGAACATTTTCCTCCTCGGTTTTAAATTACTGCATTTTGATGCTTTCATTCGTCATTCATTTAACTCATCCTAATTCCTTCCAAATTCTTTTTTGACAGTTGGACACACATTTTGCATTAACATCACCCAGTTAGAATTTGACAGTTCTTTCTCATTAAAACACTGTGATGGTTGGGTGGGGTGGGGATTCTTAAGACATTGCATTTCTGAATTTGAAATAATCCTGAAGTCATTAAGTTCCAACGGCAGATTTAATGGATCCACATCTTTAATCTTGTGTGCTTAAAAGTGATTTCCAACTTATGGCACCTAAGATGAATCTACCATGAGGTTTTCTTGGCCTGGTTTGTTCAGAGGGGCTTTGCCACTACCTTTTTCTGAATTTGAGAGAGTAATTTGCCCAAGGTTTCCATGAATGAGCAGACCTGGTCTCCCAGAATCATAGTCCAGGACTCAAACCACTACACCATCCTGGCTCCTCATATCAACATCTCTCTTTGCCACCTAGAACTACCCCCACTTCGTATTTTCTGCAGATCCAGTGATCACTAAATTTACATTCCCTTCTACTGTTAATGAGAATATTGATTTATTTTGGCCTCTATGTCAATGCCTGTGGGAAAACACTGATGCCTCCCTTCGTTGATTCTGACATAAATCCAATGATGATAACTCTTTGGCTCCTACCAATTGAATACATTTCTATCTATCTGCTTTATTTGGTTATTAACCAAACCGTGCTGATTCCTTTTTTTCTATTCAGTAGTACAGTATACATTGTGTTTTAAGAAATAATAAGATGCTATGTCAAGGGAAGAAAGAACTTCTTATGAATTGTGCTTCTTGGAAAGCACAATTCCTTATTGAGGACAGAGACTGCTTGTGTAAACCGTCCCGAGTCGCCTTCGGGCTGAGAGGGGCAGTATAGAAACGTGACAAATAAATAAATAAATAAATTGGAATGAATGAATGAAACTCACTGTGAGGGCCCTTCCAGACAGGCCCTATATTCCAGTATCTTATGCCAGGTTTTCTGTTTATCCCAGATAATCTGGCAGTGTGGACTCATATAATCCAGTTTAAAGCAGAAAACTTGGGATGAGATCCTGGGATATAGGTCCTGTTTGGAAGGGCCCGGAATTAAAGACCTGAATCTTATTGGGTCAGCTAAAAGAGGTCATTGAATTAACTGGATTTACCTATGTGTTGATATACCACTGAACATTTGGTGGAAGCTTTCCTCAAATTCAAAAAAGAGGGGGGGGGAGAAGAGCAAACAATTACACACAACCCCCCCAGGTCAATCTGACATCAATACTGGGGAAAATTCTAGATCAGATAATTAAACACACAATCTGTAAGTACTTAGAAAGGAATGCCAGGCTCACTAAAAGTCAACATGGGTTTATCAAAAACAAGTCATGCCAAACTAACTTTATCATGTATGAGCACACAAGCAGATAATTTAGCCTACAATCACAGAAGAGGAAAGCAGAAGAAGGTGAGTGTTTTGTGTGTTTAACTGCCTTCCTCCTCTGCTTGGCTTCTCTGATCATGATACCTGATCTTCTGTGACCACTGGAATAAATCAGGGCATACATTATTGAGACCCCTTAATCAAACTTGTGATAGGCTGTAGCCCATAAAACTTTAAACCATTGTAAATTAGTAAGGCTGGAATCTTGTTAGGTGTGCTATACCAACACCTTCACTTTTTCGAGGTTTGCATAGCAGTAGTGAGGGAAAACAGACAGAATATGCAGATTCTGAGCAGCCAATTTCTTCATTTCGGTGATCTTTTTATTCCGGTTACCAATGCCCATGCTGGCATAGTTAAACGAGCATAGGGCACCATCAGGACCTTTCTTTTTAAATATGACACAAGAGACTCTGCTTTTTTCTGGGCTAGTTATTTTCTTGAAAGCGGTACAGGTGGTGATGGTGGGTTTTGTCTCCCTGCTTTTGGTACCCCCTCCCCCCGTCCTACACTTCCTGATAGACAGAGATATTTTTATCAGGTTGTTTCCTTCATGTATTCTGAGTGACAAACTATCCAAGGGGAGTTGCTGTCAGAAATGACTTGGTGGTAGATGGAGCTGATTAGTTCTAAATGAAGTTCTGAGCTGCTAGTACATGAAATGGAACTTTTCCCTCTTTGTTTTTGTTCTTTCCTTTTTATTTTTATTTTGGCAGTTCCTTTCTTCATACCATTCCTCTCCTTGTCTCAATCTGTGCCACAGTTACCAACTCGGTTTCCCTCTTCCCCACAGACCTTAAGTAGTTCTGTGGATGTTTCCACCAGATAAAAGCCAGTCATTTGCCTCTTTCATGGTGTCACTACTAATTTCCACACACTCAAAGCTGCTGTTAATTTATTTACTGAACACTGATGCCCTGGTAGCAGAGGCTGCCACTGAAAATGCTTTCTGGCCTTCGGCTTTTGTTTGTTGACAGGCTGATTTCCCAGTAGGCCATTTCCACCTGTGTTTCTGTTGTTTTTAGTGCATGTCTTTCTTTCTTCTTCCCAGTGACTGTCTCCCAAATGGCTCCTGAAGGCGTTTCTCATCTTCACATTCTCTATCTTCCCCCTCCGCCCTCTCTTTTTCTCTCATCCCCCTTTCCAGCTGTAAGGACTTCAAGCTTGGCTTTCAGTCTCTCTGCAGTTAGCAGTTGTCTACACTTCCTCTGTCCCCTGAGACACTAATTTTTGTTTCAAGGACAAGATTCAAAAGGGTTTGCTACACACAGGTTGCAGGGTGCGCCTTCAGAAGTGCCTTCAAATAGGCATCAGAGATTTGAATATATGAGCTCCTGCATATCGGTTTTAAATTGTAATGAAGGCCTGTTAAATAGCATAGGAGAGGGGAAAGCCGCCTTCCTTTAAAAAAAAAAAGCATTTTCTAAAAGTTGGGATTTTGCATTTCTTACTCCCTTGACACTGGCTAGAAACAGAAATTAGGAAGACCAGCTTTTCTCTTTGAGTTCATACATATCAAAGGGAGAGAGCTGTCAGGAGGAAAATGATTCAGCAAGTGGTCAGAAGAATCTGTAGAGCTAGCGAATAAATTGATTGAGATGTTGCAACCATTATAGAGAGCTAATGGGCTCATAGCAGTTAATGCAAGCTGAATATAAGCAAACTTCAGTGATTGCACACGTGATCATTAACGGCATTAAGAAGGTGCATGAAAAGACTGCATGAACAGAGAATTTTGTCAATTTCTCCTTGTATTTGATGTTATGTATGACATTTTACATAGAGATTGTGCATTTTATTCACAATTTGAGAATTGGTTTCAAATCATCTGTGCAATATGTAAAAATTCCACTTGTTATTATGTACTTTTGATTTACAGTGTTCTATCACAGGGTTTACTTAATGTGAACATATCATGAGATTTTCTTAGTAATATATGTTCCGAGAAGGTTGCTTTTGTTTGCCTTTGAGGGTAAAAGTTTGGCTTGTCTATGTAGGTTTCCATTGCTGAGTGGGGATTCGGACCTTGTTCTACAAAGGGCTCTTCTACACAGCCCTACATCCCAGGTTAGCCACCTCCCTCCTGTCCTTTAGGAGACAACTAAAAACTTGGCTGTGGGCCCAGGCATTTGGGTACATTTGACAGTACTGAGTATCAGATAATGGCGACTCGACTTGAATTTTGTTGATATGACAATATGGGAATTATTGGCTGAACTCTGATTGTAACAGCATGGTAATAAGATATTTAATGATTTTATTGATGATTTTATAATATTTTGTACTAATTGTTTTTATTGTTTTTATTGAATGTATTGCGTACAGCATCATTGATGCGTGAAGCTGCTCTGAGTCCCCCTGGGGGAGAAGGGTGGAGTAGAAATAAAGTAAATAAAATAAATAAATAAATATTAAGGCAAAAATCCCATAATATCTGCTTTGAACTGGGTTATCTGAGTCCAAACCCAGATAATGTGGGGTTTTCCGCCTTGCTATTCTCGGATATAGGGCTGTGTGGGAAGGGCCCTGAGTGCTAGTCAAACAATTACATGGAATGTTTTATGTGAATTTGTGCCGATTTTCCACAACTTTGGACAAAACGTCCACATACCACAACGTAAACACATGAACATAAATATAAGGACACAAATACCATGTAAGTACATACAATTAGATATGTAATTTTCTGCAGCCCATATATTATGGATGTTTACTCAGAAATAAGCCTTATATAGCATTCAGAAGGGCATACTTCAAGAAGGGCCATTATTCTAGTTCAATATACCTTTTATTATGTCCTGTTGAATTAATTAGGGTTTACTTTTAGTAGACATGCATAGAATTACATAGTTGTTATGCCATATTTTAGTACATTAGACATATTCAGCACTGCTGAGGCACATAGCTAATGTCCCCAAAGGGGTCCACCAAGCCTGCTATTTTCACCTCCATACTTTCAACCTTGGGAATCTTACCAAAGGCACCTCAGAAAAGCCCTCTCCTGCTTTCATGCCATTTAAAACATTTTAAGAATTTTGTCAAAAGTTATTATCACCTCTTTACCTTTCTTGACTTTTCTACTGTTTTGGAATGATTAACAGAAAGACTTCTGTTTGCTGGCTCCTTAATTCTTTTCTTGATATACTATGTCAAGCAACTCTTAACTTCTAAGAACAACCTCCATTTGTAATTTTGATTTGAAATTAATCACTACAGTGAACACTGTTGTCAAATTTTAAGCATCTACCATTCTATTCCAATGAGTAATAAAATAGCGCTCTATTTTTGCTTCTAAAAATTCTCCCTTGAGAATGTTGTCTCTTTGATGTGGACACTGCAACTGCAAAACACTATGTCAAATTGTGAAGCAATTTTCTAGGTGCGTTATGCTTATTCTCCCCTTTTCTTTCTTTAAACCACTCTACGCATTTGGAATTTCAACGTGTAATTTATTCTTGCAATTTGGACAATATTCTGCCAAATGTTCAGATATACTATAATATCTTAATTAGTTAGGGCTTCCAAAGACATGATAGTATTCTCTTTTATTATTCTACATCAGGAATAGGCAACTATGCTGGAGGAGAAGACCAATTCACACCTAATATCCCTGACACGTGTCAATAATGTATTTTTAAAAAATAGAAAGTTACTTCTGTTTTTGATGTTAACTAATTTCCAGCCAGTTTGCAAAATGGCAAGGGCTGGGTGGGAAGAAATTTTTACAAAAATTTGTCTCAGCTTCTTAATTTAATTGTACTGGTTTACTACGATCTGTGGATGCAACACATTCTAAGTGCCATGGCATTTTAAACTGTTTGCCACACTGTATTTCATTTCATTCTGATGGGATTTTGGAAAATGAAGCTATTTTGGCATAGAAGCAGAAAAAATGACAAGCACCTCTCTCCAGGTCTAAGAGTATGATCCATTAAATACAACTCCAAAGCTCCCATAACAGTTGACATGGCCTCAATTCGGGCTGATTCCACTGGGTAGATGTACCTTACGGCCAACAGAGCCCAGGCTATGAAGGCTTCATCCTTTTTCTTGCAAAGACGAGGGAAAGGTGGTGCCTTGCTCCCTGCAGGTAGGTCTCCGCCCGACTGGCCCTCCCCAGGCTCTGCTCACCCGGCCGAAGCTCGCAAAAGTGGCCGAGAGCAAGGGTGGGGTGCCCTATGTCCAGCATCAGGAGCAGCAGCACAGCCATCACATGGCTCCGTGGTTTTCAGCACCTCTCGTGCCTCTCGGTCGCCTTGAGAGGATCTTGGCTGTGTGCCCAAATGCGCATGCGCGGAGGTGGTGTTTCCAGCATGCATGGAGGCAGAGTTTCCAGCATGCGTGGAGGTGGAGCCTCCATGCATGCTGGAAACTCTGCCTCTGCGCTGGGTGGTAACTCCGCCTCCAAACCTGCTGGAAACACAGCAGATGTGGAGGCGGAGTTTCCAACCAGTGCGGAGGTGGTTTCCAGCCGGCGACAGTGCGCCCCTGCATATCTGGCACTCTCGGCGAGTGCCTACTCCACCAAGTGCATTAATCCGCCCCTGTCTTTGAGCACACCCAGAAGCAGCTCTAGGAGGAATCCATTTCAATTTGCCAAATGATAAGTCTGATAAGGCCCAACGATTAGTACAGCAGCTCCAGGTAATTCGAAGATCTGGACATTAGGAGAAGAAAAAGTAATCGCAGCTAGCACTGAGTGTAGCATAGGTTTACATTCCCAGAGAGAATACAAAGATGTAATTATTACTTATTTTATTGTAAATATTATAATGTACATTTCAATTATTCTCCTCATCAGTGCCATAGAGATCTCCGAACAAAGACTACATGTAGAAATAATGCAAATCTAGCTTACTTTAAGTACCTTAGTTCATATTTCTTTTAAATTATTGTACTGCTATCAGATAAGTGCCTATCTCTTTTGAAAAATTAGTTCTGATACTGAAATGCCAGATTGCCATGCATGCATCTTCCAACAGGTTATCTCTGTCCAGAATCATGTCT
Organism: Anolis apletophallus; assembly: GCA_030556195.1. NCBI lineage: Eukaryota > Metazoa > Chordata > Lepidosauria > Squamata > Anolidae > Anolis > Anolis apletophallus. The sequence goes on along the minus strand of JARBWK010000001.1, from coordinate 65,650,737 downwards.
CTCTTTAATATTTGGATCTAATGAGTGCTTTGAGCACAATGGAAGAGTTTTGGAAATCCCTTGTGCCTTTTCCCTCTGGCACTGAGGCATGACTTCAACAGATGGCCACCTTCTACCAATTTCCATCTCTTTTGCTTGTACAAGGGGATCTTGGAGATTTTGTGTTGCATCTGGTAAAACAACTTCTATAACAGTCTGTTGTGTGAGCAGTTCTGCAAAACAACACTCTTGCCATATTGTGCCATAATGGATCATCTTTTGTGTTATTGTCACTTTCCCACAAAATATAATTTTTTATTTCACTCTCTTTTTGCATGTATTAAAGTTAACTGAGAGATCAAAGTTAATTATCAGTAAGGAGATCATTTTACCTTATCAACCCACTTCTGCAACCTCTGTAATGCTATCAGAAGTATTATGCTAATCAGTTGCTTAATTTGCATAAATTACTGGTAGAATGGTATATTTTTGACCACATGAAAGTAGATCTATTGGCAAAAGCTCTTCAGTGTTAAAGAGAAGAGGAGTAAGGTTAAATTTAAGGGGTTCTCATCAGAATAAAACACCCAAAGTAAACTATCCCTTAACTTTATATATGCACTATAAAATATACAGATAGTGCAACATACAGATACCCAAACTCTGCGGATTAGTTACTGGTAGTTGCAAGAAACTGAGATTTAAAAGGTGTTATATATTCACTGTATTGGGATGTGCCAAAATGAGGCCAGCATTGGCACAAGTGGAACTTTCACAACCACAATGCTAAAGCAAAGAAGGTTCTAGTAAAACTATATAGGAGTATCTCATTATCGGCATTCTTACAGACATTGTAAAGAAGGAAGGATTCTACTTTTTCATTTATTTGTACAGCACTATCTTATTAAAAAGATGAGGTGTGTTGCTGTATGAGGATCTAATTCTTCACTAAGGCCACTTCTATACAGACACTGTGATCTAGTTTGGAAGTGGGTTAGAACAAAACAGTTCCATGGTGCAATACCTACACAAATGTCCCAGGAATTGGGATTGAGGCAGTGCGGAGGCCACAGTAAGCTCTGAATGCAGACTGAAACTGAACTCCAGAATCACAATATCTGCAGATCAACAGAGGATGCTATTGCCATCATGCTCCACGCTACTCTGCCCCACCTGGAATAACAGGGGAACTATATGAAAATGCTTTCTGCATACGTTAGTTCTGCATTTAACAAAATCCTCTCACATAGACTGTTATCTAAAATCATGGATCGTCATATTCAATATGTTCCTGGATTATGGCTTTCTTGTCAGGACATTCCCAGACTGGGATGCCACAGAGCTGTGTGTTGAGTCCTCTGCTTAACACTTTGTACATATATGATTGTAGCCACGTCCACCATGGCAACATCATTAGCAAATTCACAGATGATACAACTGTGGAGGGGCTTATCTCTGAAGGGAATGAGTATGCCTATTGGGATGAGGTAGATTGATTGCTCTCATTATACAGGGACTATAATCTGGTTCTTAACATCAATAAGACCAAGGAGATCATAGTGGACTACAGAAAGAACAGACCAGAAATTCAGCCCTTGTTCATAAATGGGGACTAAGTGGAGCAGGTGGCCAGTTTTAAATTCTTGGGTGTCACTGTTAAGGAAGATCTGACTTGGGGCACCCATATGGCAGCATTGTTGAAGAGTGCCCAGCAGAGACTGTATTACCTGAGACTTCTAAGAAATCACCAACTGAATGAAAAGCTGCAGGTGACTTTCTACCACTGTGCTATGGAGTGTATCCTAACCTACTGCATCTGTGCATGGTAGAGAGGAAGGCACTCCAAAGCGTGACCACTTTTGCACAATCATTGGTTGCCCTCTCCTCTTTAGAATAGGGCTGTCCAACAGGCGGCTCTGGGGCTGTACACGGCCCCCGAGCCCCTTCCCTACGGCCCCCTAACTTGTTTTAATAAAATACAAATAAAAAATAAAAAATAATTTTTTTTAATAAAAAAAATACCTACTTCCGGGTTTAGGCAAGCATTGCGAGGCTACGCCAGCTACAGACGGGATTTTGAAGGAGGTCGAAATCCCGTCTGTGGCTGCGTAGTCTCGCGATAGCTGCCGAAATCTCGGGTCCCACGGGATTTGCGGCCGGCCTGGGCGCGCGCCTCCTCCCCCCTCGCGGCTGCTTCCAGGACAGCCCCCATTCCCTCAGAGAGAGGGATGAGGGGAGTGAGGCAGGGAAAGCCCCTCCTGACTCCGTCCTCTTCCTGTGGAGGGCCCTCGCTTCCCGCCCCGCGAATGGGAGAGCCACCGCACCCAGCCTGAGTTTGGCCTCGGCTCCAGCGGGGCTCTTCGGGGACGGCGGCGGCATTTGCGCTTCAGCCCTGTGGCAGGGCTCCCGCAGTATGGGTAAGGAAGGGCCTGGCTCGAATCAATCAATCTAAAAACAGTGGGACATTGGGTGAGGGGGGAGGAGGGGTCCCTCAGCAGCGGTTTCCTTGGCGACGCTTTCTTCCCCTCCTCCGTGCCCCCTCCCCCTTGTTGTGTTGCCTTCCCCCGCGTGCAGGGCGCAACGTGGCTTCCTTTGTGCCTGCCCCCGCGGCTTGTTTTCCCTTCAGGGAGGGAGGGAGCTCTTTGGGCCTCCTCCACCCACCTCTGGGAAAGGAGGCCCCATCAAGCCCTGCAACGGCATTGAGGTGTTTGGGTTTTTTTGGTGTGTCCCAATTTGAGTGTGGACTCAAATAACTCAAAGGTATTAGGAAACATTCCCCCAAATCCACCAGTGTCCCCATTTGGGTATATTGAGTATTCATGCCAAGTTTGGTCCAGATCCATCATTATTTGAGTCCACAGTGCTCTCTGGATGGAGGTGAAATACAACTCCACAACTCAAGGTGAAATGTAAGTAAATTGGAGCCGGGGAGGGGGTGGAGCTGGGGAGGGGGCAGAGCTGGGGAGAGGGTGGAGCTGGGGGAGGGGCAGGGGCAGAGCCTGGGGAGGGGGCAGAGCCGGGGGCGGAGGCAGGTGATCAGTGACTGGAATTCCGGCCCTTGGGCCCGTAGAAGTTGGACAGCCCTGCTTTAGAAGAACTTTATAGGTCCTGTAGTCTTAAAAAAAGCTGAGAGCATTCTTGGGGATCCATCTCACCTGGCATTTTTTTAAAAAATATTTCCATCTGGCAGATGGTACAGGATGACAAAAACAAGGACAAATAGGCTGGGAGATAGCTTTTATCCTAGAGCTGTGGTTCTGTTGAACTCGAAGGTTTTGCACTGATGTGGCATTGGGGGCTGTGTGATGGTGGTTGAGATGTGGAGAGATGTGCGTGTTGTTTTGTGGTGTGTGCTGGGGTAGGCAAATAATTTCATTGTGAAATAGCACAATGACAATAAAGCTATTCTATTGACAACAGCTGGAAAATGTGGATTTTTTTTCTTAACCCATCTGCTGAGATGTGCTATCCATGTCTGTTCAAGATCAGTGGTAGATCTTGTCAGGGCACAGGAAATCAGAATAAAGGATGGAAAGCAAGAATTCCCATGGGAATTGTGTGGTTTCCTCTCTTGCTGGAGTAATTGTTTGCCTTCCAGCTAGCTCTTTTTCAGAATTTTTTTTATCTTGCTTCACCTCCACATTTTCTGATGTTGAATTTGAGTCCTGCATGGGATATACTCCAATCAGTTGCAGTGAATTATCTGGCTCATTCCAGAATTTCTGGTGAGATTTTTTTAAAGTACTGTTTCTGGCTTGGTGCATGCTGCAGTGCACCTACAGACCCACCGCCAAGATCCTACACTCAGAAGGCAATCCTACTCGGCCATGAGTGATAGCCTATGATATGATGCTGCAGTGTGCATTGGGGAGGGGGGTGTTTTGTGGATACTTTGCCCTCGAGTTCACTTTAAACTGCATTATATGGTCTGTGTAGAAGGGCCTTGACTTTCTTCTTGGAAGAAGCAATAAGTCATTTCAGCAGTTTTCTTTTCGCTGAGGTACTGCCTTCCAGACCCATATTTTATTAATAGTTCTTGTGCAGAAAATATTATTTTGTGTGCAGCAAGCAGTATGTAAATCACTCACATATGAATCTTGTGCAGAATAATTCTCCAATAACAGCATTTTCTATGCATGATTTTTCAGAACAGATAATATCATTTTCTTCACACAAAATGCCATTTCCTGTGCAGAAAATGCTGTTTAATCTGCAAAGCAATTTTGAGAAGATAAGCCCTGAGCTGCAAAGAAGGACCCACCAGGGGTTCTCAACACTTAAAAAACATTGGCTTTTTTGAACATTTAAAAATATTTTTGAATATTCTTCCCACATCTATTGCTATGACACATTGACTTTTCTGAATATTTCTTACAGAATATAACATTATGCCTTTTATGTTGAAAGATTACTGCTCCACTGCTGCAAGCCATTTACTGATACTAAAACATGGGATTTCCTGTTAGAATTATGCGTCTCTGGTACATTATTTTCTTTCATTTTTACTAATTTTGGACTTTACAAAGTTCTTAAAATAATAAACTGTACACTAAGAATATGAGCAACAGCAATTCTGCACATGAAGAAAATCAATGAATCAAAAATTGTTCTGTTTTGCTCAGTAGGCTTTGCTGCAACTTGTTCTTATATAGGAAAAGCATGTCCTTCAGGATAAATTACTATGATATATTTTATATTCCCTTTGTGCAATTTGTATTAATATGTCTCTCTGTACCTGTAGATTTCACATACACTGATCTATGGATTTTTTCTTGATGGAGTGGGGGAAATCATCCAATACTAAAATACTAAATATTTCAGGGGAAATTTTGTAGAGATAAAAACAGACAAGGCAGACAAATACACAGTGATCATTCCATCACCTAAATCAAGTTCTTAGTGAACTAATAGAATATAAGATTCTCAGAGAGTTAAAAAGTCATTTCATTCTTGCATGAATTACACACAGCTATTTAGGAGATAGAAAACTCGGTGCACAACCAAAACCACACGCAAATCTTATAATTAAATATTAACACATCTTGAATTATGGTGAATATTTTTCGTTTTTGTTAGTCCACTGGGACTGTGCCGGTGCTGGACCATTGCCTGGAAACCTTCATGGGCTGGATAAAGACCAAAAAGCTAAGTCTCAATAAAATACAAGCTCTTTGAATTAGTTATTCCTTTGTGTGAACCTATCCTGGATAGAGTGGTATTTCCCAATGAAGCTGTTGCATAACTTAGGTACACATTTTTCACTGGAGGCCCAGGTGGAAGATGGTTTGAAGTAGCTGTCGTTAGCTTCAACTGGTCTACCAGCAATAGCCATACATGGCTAGCATCCTGATTAATTCACTGCAGTACACTCTGTATGAATACAACGCAGACACTTTATCTACTACAATAAGTAGCTACATCATATAGAAACTGTATGATGTCAATTTTAAAGCCATTCCACTGATGCCAATATTCTTCTGGTCTAATTTCATGATGCTGGTCATGCTGATCTTCAAGGCTGAACTTCTGCAATGTACAGTACATTGAGATATCTCTCTTTGGAAACACCAATTAGTTCAAAATAGGGCATTTCTTTACGCCAGATTGTTAATTCACTGGACACTCTGTGAATACAACGGATATTACCTAGTAGCTACATCATATAGAAACTGGGGATATTACACCCATTCTAAAGTCATTCTAATTGTTGCTAATTAGTTTCTGGGCAAAGTATGAAGTGTCATAACCTTCAAAGCCCTACATGGTTTGGGTCCATCTTACTATAGGATCTCCTTCTCATGTATAATCTGCCGCAGATACTCTGGGGGACAGATTATACTACCCCAGCCAGCCAGAACCTGATTGGCAGCCATCACCCAGAGGACTTGTTCATTGGCTGTGGAATGACCTGACAGAAGAAATTCAACAGCTAACTGAGCTGTTTGAATTTCAACACTAAAGACCCATCTCTTCTGGCAGACCTACCCAGTTAGTTTTAAACCATGAGTTTTAAATGGCAATTCTATTACTATTGTGTTTTTCTTTTATACTGTGTATTTTAAGAGATAGGCATTTTATAGTAATGTTATTAATATATTATTAATATTTAAAACGAAGACTTCCGGTTTGGTTATGGCGGTGAGGGCTGCGTCCTAGGAGAGGAGCTCCTGTGAGACGAGGTGAAGCAGGAGATCAGGCACGAAAAGAGATATCCCAGGAGAGTGAGAGCAATACACTGGAACAGAACATGAGAGAGGGCCCTTTCTTCTGTGGCACATCAATTGTAGATGATATCTCCTTGGATACCTGATGGATATGATATTGACTTCATTATAGTGCCAATCAAACTTGGCTGTTTGTTAAAGCATGGGGCAGATAATTGTTTTTGTACACATTTGTACATGTGCATGCTTTTTATTTATTTTGCAAAAAATGTTCAGTAACCTTTACTCCAGCCACAACGTGTTTTAAATAGATACCATGATAAACATAATTTGGCTCCCATTTCTACTCCAGGGAAGGAGCTAGGTCTCTCAGTTTGGCTTTCTTCCACATTGGAATTTTTAATTCTAAAGTCCATTTCATTTTCTCTATAAAAATTGTGATATAACCTTTTCAAAAACACACAAAACAAACTTGCAATCATCAGCATCAGCAAAATTCAATAGATACAACTATTCCCAGCATAGTAAGGATCATGTTGTACCTGGCTGCCATACAGAACTTAAAGATGAGCAGTCTGTCTGAAATAAGAGCTGATCAGCGTCTAAATGGATACATATGTCTATTTCACTTCCCCCCATATTTTACTAGTTTCTTTTTGTGGGCTTTATGAAGAAATGTGTTAATTTGTTAATGCTGGAAAAATATTTTTTTTAATTAAATGAACAAAATTGTAAGCCCATTACTCGTTCCAGACCATCTATTTGCTGTGCCAAGTTGGAATGGCCAAAATGTATTTTGCTCCCTTTAATCCTTCTTCGTGACTTACCAAGCAATATTAGTAGCATTGTTGCTTTTTCAGGAGGTCAAGAGCTTTTGAAGAATTTGTGCCATATAGTTTGTGGTGATCAATATGACAAACATTTTGCAAGCCAGGCGATCATGGTCTTGTGATTATAGTTTTCAGGCTATTCACCTGTCTTTCACAGGAACTGTATTTAAAGTTTGAGCTTACCTCCCAGGGGGAGACATATTGGAAACAGAGTTTGAGTTCATACTTTCTCCCTACAATCTTCACAAGAATGGGTTAAGTGCCAGGAGCTTAAACAAGAATTGCTTTTGATTACTTATCTGTTAGCTAAATGGGTATGTGAGGCCATTGCTGAATTCTGTTTATTCCTTAACCATTAAGGAGCACCTGCTGTGCAGAATAACTCATCTGACAAATAAGAGTGATAGTTGAAATAAAATATATATTATGAGCATTTAGAATGCTCCTTGATATAGCTTAACACTCAAAGTGTATAATTGGGCTGAACAGAAGAGCAAAATGGCTGTGTTTTGAATTGACACATAGGCAACTGAGAACAAGGATAGAAATATTGCTGTCAGATGCTGGTTGCTAGATTCTAGCAGCAAAGCTTTTATTCTGAAAGTAGGTGTGAGGAGGGTGCATTTGCACAGAGAATGACCAATATCCAATATGTTGCCCTACTGACATAACGGTTTCTATCAGAACTAGAGAGACTTTTCCACTTATGAGTACTTTGTGAATTTATTCTAGAAAGCTGGTTAACCTTCTGGAGAGGATTTTGAGGTGACATGAGTGGGTGGCAAGTGAGTAAGGAAGGAAACGTTGTTGTACTAGCTATGAGGCTCTAGAATGACATTGGATTTAAGTAAGAATTTCTTACAGTTTCTGAAGGTTCAGACTGTTGGAAGGTTTATATACTTCCAACAGTATATAAAAATAAATTAACTAGTTTTTAAAATTGCAATGGAGCCTTGTAGACAAAAATCTGAGAGTAAAGCAACTACATATTTCAAAACCTTTCATTTTTCACAGAAATTATGTGGTACTTATCAAAGTTGAGTTTGCAACCCTTGGACGGTTACATACAAAGGCAACCTTTGTATTTTTAATATATGACCTTTGGAATACTTCAGCCACTATGTTTCGTATCATGCATTGATTCTGTTTCTAAGATTGTAGAATCTAGCCAAGGATTTAAATTCAATTCTTTCTAAGATTTCAAATTTTAGAAAGATGTCTTGAAAAATTCCCTTTCACTTTTTATATATGTCCCTAAACAACTATGTTCCTGTGTTAATATTTTGGCTAAAAGCTGTACTCACTACATAAGACACTGAGCCATCTGCCTTTAGAATAATTTCTTTTCTGAAAGGCAGAGAGGGCTGAAGCCAATGGAAATTAGAACTCAGATAAGGAAAAATAAGGTATTGACTGCCATTCTAGATCTAGTCATTATACCTCTTTGTCACTCTGTTTGCTGGCTAATTTTCTCCGCTCTACTTAAGGATTTAGTTATGGAGGCAAAAGAGGGCATGCCCTAACAGGCAGAAATTTTGCCCCTCAGTGCCCAAATTTATCATATTGCAGTAGCTTAAAACTTTGGAAGTCAAACACAAAAAGCTTACTCTTGCCTTGAGTACTTATTTCTGTCTGTTTTAACTAGGGTTGCCATATGAATAAGGGACAGGTACCTAAAAATAGGGATATTTTTCACAAAAATAAGGGACACTTCCTAAAAACTTGAAAATCAACCGATGATTTCCAAGTTTTTAGGAAGTGTCCCTTATTTTTGTGAAAAAATCCCTATTTTTAGGTACCTGTCCCTTATTCATATGGCAACCCTAGTTTTAACTGCATTGTACTTCACCTTGAACCATAGGGGAGAGGAGGATAACAAAGAAGTAATCATAATAATAAGTAACAATAATAATTTGATTCCTATCTCCTTCAACTATTTTCCACCCATGAATAGGACCCGGCCATCCAAAAGTTATAGATGGATATCAGATAATCTTTTTGTTAAAAATCCTCTGTACAAAATGATCTCCTGTTGTGATATATACACTACTGTACAATTTCCAATCCCATTCCATTAGAATTCTGCATTTCTCTCTGTGTGTATGTGTGTGCATGTGTATGTGTATGTGCGCACTTTGGGTGTGTATTTTCTCTTTTGGCTTGCCCAGTTGGCCTCTAAATATTCTATGTGTTCAAATCTAATGCTCACCTTTTTGGGATAATGAGCTCGCCAAAATTAGGATGTGCGTTAGATTTGTGTAATACAGTCATCTTAATCCTGAGCTAAATCAAAAGGGAAAGCTGCTTCACAAGCTGTCCCTAAAGCTTGTCTTTGAGGGACGTCATCCCTAATTTAATGGCCATACCTCAATGCTATGGGATCCTGGAATTTGTAGTTTGGTGAGGTACCACCATTCTTTGGCAGAGAAGACTCAAAGCCTTAATAAAACTACAGTCCCTAGGATTCAATGCCTTTGAACCAAGGCATTTAAAGTGGATTAATTCTACAGCAGAGATGCATCCCAAGGCCGTCCTTTCCATTGGTGCAAACTTTGGTGCTCTTAACACCAAAAAAAGAGAGGAATTCTAAGCAGGTAGACACTGTAATGTGCACTCTCTTAGGTGAAATTACAAAAAGTGCGCTATTTGCTGCTGTGCATTACATTCAGCAGCCAAAACTCTTTGTTGTTGTTTTGGGGTTTTGAAAATTGATGTGTGCATTAGCTTCAATGGTGCAGTAGACTCTTGTAAATATGGTAATTAAGTGGCAATAGCAAAAATTATGATGAAAGTTAATCCTGAGAAGCATAACTGGAATGTGACTTCCAGTCTATTACTAAAGGTCTTGTTAATGGGCAGCTGTAGTTCCTTGTATCAAGAAAGTTGGTCAGTTAAGGTCAGGCTGAATCAGAGGTCAAACTCTATTTTAATGGACAAACTAGCAGCTTGTTAATGCTTTTCTTTGGAATGCAGAAATAAATATTGCTATTGCTGAATTACAGTTTCTCACTAGAGCTTCTTGGCTGATAAACTGTAATCTCAGGATTCCTTAGGATGTTGCCATGGCAGTTAAAGTGGAGTTATCACACTATAATTATGTGGGGTAAAGGGGGTCCAGCAGGCATTCAAATATCCATAGAAAAAGGAAAAGCTGTGATCTAGCTATTGAGAGAGAGAGAGAGAGCGTGCACTAAATCCACAGATATGACACTCAGCCTGCTAAATGTGGGTATGACATGCTGGCATGATATTCAGATGTCACTGAAGGTCACTGAGTTGTGATCTGCTGACAAGAAGAATAATTTAAAAGTCACTTCAAAAAGTTTGCCAGGAAACACAGCAGTGAAGTAATCAGGACAACTTGGACTTCTGGCTGTATAAACAAGTGGCATATTGAGGTAACAATGCAGGTCAAAAAGAAGTAGGAAAGACTTTGTGTACTATACATTAAGCTAAACAAGATGACTGAAAGAATTGGGCCTCCTACCATGCAAAGTGTGTTATCTGTCACTAAGCAAGTCCTTCTTTATTGATTGAATGGCTGCTTGCTATCCCAGTTTTAATAAACCTTCTGTTTTAGAGCTCTTTTGTAGTTAATTCTTTTGCCCAGTAGCATTGATACAACTAAGAGATATTATCAGCCAATGCAAAAGTAGTGGATTAATTACCCATACAGTGGGTGATTAAACCAATGCATTTGCAGTAGAATTGGAACATCTTAGCTGCTTTTATAGCGAGGGTGCAGTCTGGACTTAGTAAATGGCAGAAAATATATATCACATAGTACAAGGGCTGCAGATTATGCCTTCTTTCACTATCTCAGCCCTTAGTAATTCATTCCAGATTATAGAATAGTGCTTGAACATGGTTTTATTCTGTATTTGTTTTGTGTTCATGTTGTTTTTGTTTGAATACTCTGTATATTCTTTTATGTCTTTGCATGTATAGAAACCGCTCTGAATCCCCTAGATAGAGTGGTATATAAATAAAGTTTTTAAAATTATTATTCTGTTGTAGATTCTGTTGTGGTTATTTAAATGAGGATGAGGGGTACTTGTGTCTTATACAACAAGCAAACTAAGTAAACACAAATTGCTTTAATTAAGGCCAAGATTCTTCATCATAGAAATGTAGCATGAGATTTCTGACAGCAGAGCTACACTCTTTCTTCTCCAGGACTTACCTTTTAAATCTGCCTCAGTCTTCACTTCATTACTATTTAATGTACACCAGAATAATCAGAGAAGTGTCTTACTATGTCTCTATAGCAGGAAGTGGAAAGGACATCATCTATCAAGACCTCTTGGTGTCCTCCAGAGCAATCATGTAAGTATCCCATAACACTTGCCCATATAGGTCACAGCTATCTACTCCAACTGTACTTTAGGTCTCTGGAGCTCCTTGTGAGTTCCTTTTATTACATGTTGTGCATCAATGAACCTTCAAACATCTCCATAAATACCACATATTCTAAACTTTCTATTCTCTCCATGTAGGTTATTCTTTGATATGATGTTGAGCCAGCTATGTAAATTACTTATGCACCGGAAGCTGAAAGATGCATGGCAAAATGGTGATTGCCTTCTAAGTGGAAAATACAAAATGAGCCCACCTGACACTTTTTGTGGCTTCACTTCTTGTGAAGTTGACATATATGCTTGGTTGCTGCTGTTGCATTCTCACATTTGGCTGCTTCTGCTGCCTTATCAGAATCATGTGAAAAAAAATACATGGCCAAGAGATGCACTCACAGACAGGAAGTAACTTTAATTAAATATTGTGAAAGTTGAAAAGTTTTTACAGCTTGAATTTCTGCAAAAAAATTATAACAATCTCTACAGTAGTTAGTTTTCTCTAACAATAGAACTGTACAGTGTTTGTGTCTATTCCAAAAGGTTCAGTTAAGAAGGTGAGCAATTTGTCGATTCAGAGATGTCTTCCGTTTTAGACGCAGTCTGGTACAATGGAGCAGAAGTAGGCCTCCTTCACACAACCCAGCCGACACAAGGCTTCACTTTGTCAAGACTGAAACATGATCATTTTCCACTTAAAGCCATATTCTGTGAAGAGCAATATTTTTAAGAATCACATAAAAATCACAGGATCTATTTGGGGCAGGGAGATTTTTAAATATAAATTTACTTTTTTCATTTCTGGCACACTATAAATACTTGAGGATGGAAACAAATTCTACGTATTGTTGAAGGATCTTTGGACACTGGAGGAGAGGGCTGTACATGTAAATGAGTGTCTAAACAGGTGCAACTCTGTCTGAATGGGGTTCAGTGGAGGGAATTACTGGACAAAATATGGCTTTAAATTTGATTACATTGCAGTGCCATTGCTTATTATGTGAATTAGAATAAATGCTCAGAATATAGAGAAGCAATACATTGATATGCTTAAGTTTTCCAGTTTCTTTACCTGTGAGTGTGTTCGTTTTGTTTCATTGAGGAAAAAACCTTCTGCATTTTTCCATTTCTCTATATCCCCCCCAACCCCACTCCCCTTCCCAAAAGATCACACAGTGACATCTGAGTGAAATCCATTGCAAAATTCATACAGGAAGCATGCACAGTTGCAGCATTGTTGCTTGTCTAGAAAAAAGTCACATTGTCTTAAGGTAACAAAACAGTTCTTTTGTGCTTTTCAAATTCCTTTTTTCCCTTAGAATGTTAGTGATGATTGACAGTTCTGGTGCGCAGTACAATGTACAAGTGAAATGAATATGATTTGCATTGTTAAGGCATCCAATCTGCTGGTTTATATTTATGTGAAAGACGGAGAAATATACAAGCAGACAAGAAAGAAAGTATTTTCATTGATTTCTATGAAGTTTCTCCCCATATTTAATGCACAAAAATGCGTCACTCCAAAGGGGAGAGATTCCATGCATATTAATAGAGTAAAACAGCATTAGATTTCTTTTATAAGCTTCAAAAGCAAAGGATACTTTTTTAAAAATCTACATAACTAAATGCTACAAGAATAATATGCTACTTTTTGCCATATATTGGGGGAAGGGGGGAACCTTCTTAACTTACAAATAATACAAAAATAGACAATGGCTTTTGGATGAAAATAAAACAAAAATGGAAGCATGGTTTAAAACAATTACTTTAAAAATCCTATAAATGAATTGTATTAAAATCACATTTAAACAGCTAATACACTTGTGAATGACCAAACAAATTAGCACTTTTCACATAGCAAACGTACACAATAAAATAAACTGGGATGCTGCAGGGAAAAATGCAATGTACAAATTCCAAAGATAAATACATTATTTATATGGATATTTTACAAAATTCTTCTTTATTTAAAAAAAGCTTTTTCCTTTAATTCGTTTTGCAAGCATGTGCAATTGTAAAGGTAGTGAGCTTGTTTTGCAAAATATGCAGTAATACTTTGTTTGTGTGTGTCTGTGTGTGGTGTGTGAGACTGAAAAGCTCTCTTAAGACATTAAATTGTATAAATAGAACAATTAACTTTGGCCAAAAAAATCACAAAAAATCTACAGTATTTATAACGAAGTACAAAAAGCAACAGCAAATGGGTAAAAGAAGTACTGGGTATTGTGTCTTTTGAGGTGTGATGCCTCTTTGACTAAGAACACTTCCCCAAGTAATGAGAGCTACATTCCTGTAAGTAAAGGGTTATTTAGCAACCTTCACACAACTCTCTGTCTCTTCACCATTCTCTTATATTTTATATTTCTATTTTAAAAATCCACGACTTTTTGCAAACTGAATGGTTGACTGAGACAAAAGTAACTGCAGCTTAAAACAGACAAGTCCTTTTGTGTGTTTGCTTGGTTGTGTGTGTGCTTTTGGGTCATGCTTGGGGTTGACAGGATGAATTCTGGCTCTGCTTCCTGACCCAAAAATGTGGGGTGGGGAAGTCCCTGCAGATTTAAGAAAAATACTTCTGCTGCAAAAATGCCATAATGTTCACGCTTGTGCCTTTATCTTCCTGTATCAAATCCCAAAGAGGTTGAAACTGCAGATAGGGAAATCCCTCATGTGGGATAGTCCTGGTATGAACTAAAATTAGAGAGCCATGCTAATCTAAGTCTGCAGTTTTCAGCATTGCATCCAGAGGCACTGGGTTTTCCAAGGGTATGCAGGTCCTTAGTTATGCTTTTGTTAATATTCTGTTTTGCATTATTTACACAATCACCTAAGTACAATATTGGAAGAAAAGAGTGGAGGTGGATGGGAATGTCAAACAATTGTTACTGCCGCTCACATACTATCCAAAAAAGGTGATGTTTGTGTGTATCGGAGTAATCTATGCAGACACACATAAACACACATGTTTGCAGAGAATGTAAAACACCAGAAAAGTAGATTGTTGCTGGATAGGTAACACATATGAGTCAACCCTTAACTGGAACAGTCATAACTGTTCTCAGGAAAAGCAAAAAACCCTTGACTGACACTTCTACTTCTGTTTGGTACAAATAATTTTAAATGTTGCCAGTTCATTTCCCTTTACTATGGCCTTTTTAAAAATTAAAAAAGCCTCAAAACAGATTTTAGTGATAGCATTCTTTCTTTCATCAGGATTAGTAAAAGACAAATAGTGACCAAGTTAAACATAATTGGATTTGCTTCATGACATTAAGTAAATATCACTCCCAAGTACTTGGGATGGCGAGCTCAAATTAATACCTTGTGGACTCTGCATAAGCTTCATTAGTATTTTGGAATAACAAAACATTTTCTGTTATTTTGTGTTTTAAAACTGCAGTTATTATGTGATTCTTCCTTCCTTTTTCCCTTTCTTTTTTCTTTTTTAAAAAAGGCCTGAGTTAAAAGTTCCACTCTGGGACTTGTGTCAGACGTTGTTCTGGAGCAGAATCCAGCTTCTTCTGTTAATTCTTCAAGGCATTTCTTTCACATGGGGGGAACTATCATGCCAGATATAGCTGTTAAAAGGAAGGGGGAAAGGAGGAGGAAAAGAGAGAGAGAGAGAGAGAACTTTGTGTTAGAAAATGTTCAGTTCAAACATGTGGTAACAATTGATAAATGAATTGCACATTACATTGGCTCAATATTTGGGAAATGAATTACCTACAGCAACATACCTACTCCAAAAAACATGTTTCAGATGAACAAAGCACAGGTTATTTTTTAAAGTGAGGATACATAGCAAAGCTAAAATACTAAGTGCATGACTTAGTGTCATTTTTACACTGTTTTTAATGTTGTTTTTATCTGTCTGCTTGTTTTATTATGTAATGATTGATTTGTTGTGAGCCGCCCCGAGCCACTCGGGGGGCGGGGGCGGTAGACAAATGTGAAGAAATAAATAAAATAATAAATAAATAAATAAGCAGATATATGTCATATGTGAACAAGATAAAATGCTTTATCAATCCATAATCAGCATCTAGCATTTGCACATCAGAAGTAATATTTTCAATAAATATGTATATTTTCAATAAATATGCATATTGCCATTGTTCAAGGAGGAGTAAAATCTCATAATTTTCAAAATGGCCCCTTCCCCCACACTGTATTTCTATTTTTTCCCAAAGGACAGGAGTAGGATGGCTATCTTGCCCACATATAACACAAGAATGGTATGTTACTTAAAAGCAGCTAATGGAAGCATCCTGCAAAAAGCAACACACACTGTCACAGAACTGCTATTGACTGTCCGCATTTGCAGCTTTAGGAATTCTTCACCAAACATGTACCTCAAGCTACAGCTGCCACCTTGATAAAAACAAAATCAAAGCAGTGGTCTATTTTTCTAGCACCTCTGATTGGAGGCAACAAAGTGCTTACAGGAGGCCAGCTTGGGTGGAGTAGAAGGCTCAAGCCTTTTGACCATATATGTCTTGTGGGTAGCCACAAAATACTTGTGGGCTTATTCAGATTGACCCAAGGAAAGCTGCTTAATGTGGCTGTACCTTGGGTTAAAAATGGACACTGTTAATAAACTAAGATTTATTCCACCACTTCTCTCACAATTAAGTATGCCACTGTCTGAAAATAAATGAAATTACAGCCCTATTTCAACCCATTACACTGTGTTTGTTCTTTTGACATGTCTGCCCTTCTGTGGCTTACTGTACACTTTGGCGTTACTGTTTTAACTGAGCAAACTGAGCTGTTTTACTGTTTTAACTGAGCAAAAGTACTACTTTTGCTGTCAATCATACATCTACTCTGAATTAATTGTATAGAAACAGGAAGTAGCCTTATACTGAGCTGCCATAAATAGTGCATCTGGCCAAGTATTGTTGATTCTGACTATCAGTATTTGCTTTCTGTCACTCTTAGGGATGATTCTTACTTGTACAGTGACCTGTTTAGCTTCCAAATTCAGACAAGATCAGGTGTGTTCTGGGTGATATGGGATATATAATTTCATTCAGTAATCAGATGTTCTAGTTTATTATTGCATGTGCAAGAATGTGATTGATATTAATTTCAATTTGAATGTAAGTTTGACCTGATTATTATTATGATGACATTCCAATTTATGAAAGCATGGTTTGCCTGGAAGGAATATTGTCTAGAATCAGTAAACCAGTGTTTCCCAACCTTTTTTGAGCCATGGCACACTTTTAACATTAAAAAAATTCGGGGGCACACCACCAACCAAAATGACACTCTAACACAGTAAAGTACGGCTGGGGGATGGTGACCTGCTGGGAGCAGCTTATGGCAGTGCTGAAGCCGGGGGAGGGGGAGGAGCCAGGCCGTGCCATGCCCCTCCCCCTCCCCCCCAGCTTCAGTTCTCCCACAGCTTTGCCAGCCTTGAGGGGGCATTGTGCTGGCTCTGCCACCGCTGGCTTGGCACTGCCCCCTCATGGCTGGCAAAGCTGTGGGAGCGCTAATGCTGGGGGGGGGAAGGAGCCAGGCCGCACCATGCCCCTCCCCCCCGGCTTCAGCTCTGCCACAGAGGAGGAGCATGAGCGGTGGACGGGCTTCAATGGGTGGGGCTCCTCTGCGCGGCTTCAGCGAGCGAGGGGCAAGAGTCATGGCAGGAGTCACGGCGGATTGGAGGCTGGCTGGGGAAACGGCTGAAGGAGGGGGCGCGCCAGCCCCTTCTTTTTCTTCGCCACCACCCAGGCCTTCCTCCTCCTCTCCCAAGCAGCAGGAGGAAGGGGGGAAGGAAGGGGGGCAGAGAGCTTTTCTTGCGGCACACTGGTTGAGAAACACTGCAGTAAACAACTACTATTTAGTAAGTCTGAAATCTAGCAGCTGTTGCCATAATCTATGCATAATGCTGGTAGAGGATGTAGTCATACTATGAGGCCAACTCAGGAATTTGTTTGAATTGCTATTGCTACACAGAGTTCCCACTAAAAGGAAGCAGATTGTCACTAGTAGTCACTCTACTGCTTTAAGGAAAAACCACTTTCCCCTCAAAAGGCAGCGTGTTGTGAGAAACAAATAAGATTACACTCAACTTGAATTATATTTTTGTTGTCCAGACTTGCTCTACAGCAGATTGTGACACAAACTAATCCATCCCACGGAATAATGTTTCAGTTTGAGGCTACTTGTTATCAAATTGAGTTCAGTGGGTCTAAACTGAATCATACCAAATTTTTCCAATGAAACCAATCTGTAGGTCTGTAGAATAATCTGGAAGGGTCTGTAGAGATAATATATTATTATTATTATTAGCCTAAAGAAGAGAAGGCTGAGAGGAGACATGCTAGCCATGTATAAGTACTTGAGAGGGAGTAATAGGGAGGAGGGAGCCAGCTTGTTTTCTGCTGCCCTGGAGACCAGGATGCGGAACAATGGCTTCAAACTACAGGGTAAGAGATTCCACCTGAACATTAGGAAGAACTTCCTGACTGTGAGAGCTGTTCAGCAGTGGAACTCTTTGCCCCAGAGTGTGGTGGAGGCTGGAGGCTTTTAAACTTCTGGCTGGATGGCCATCTTGAATTTGAATGCAATTTTCCTGCTTCTTGGCAGGGGGTTGGACTGGATGACCTACCCCCCCTTCCAACTCTATGATTCTATTATTATTATTATTATTATATTTATTTCTATCTGACCCCATCTCCCCAAAAAGACTCAGGGTATCTCAAAGCATGAGTAAACACAATACATAACTTCCAAAGGCAAAACCAAAAAGCAACCTATCACTAACACATGCATCAGTACAGCTGGGAGTCACACATGGTTCATGGTGATCGTTGCAACAAGACCGACTCTTTAAAATGTCAGCAACATGGTTATTTGTGAGAGGACATAAAATGAATGCTGGTCTTTAGATTGATGCACTTCATAGACACATGATTTAAAATCACAGCAGCCATCTCAAACATCTGGGCAAGTGATTTCTTAGGGAAGAACTCAGACCCATGACTTGTTCTAATTCATTGTGCTTTAATTACAACTGCAATAATTTGATAAGAACCAAGTCAAAGTGAAAGACTTGCAGACTTGGTGGGGGGAGTGGGAGGGAATATTTTATACCCGAACATCACCATATGTGCATGAATTACAAGACTAATCAGCAAGGAAAAGGCAGTTTAAGCAAATGGCAAAGACTAAATGAAGTAATACAAGAGAAGACAAGAATGCAAATTTTATCCATCCAATTGAGATTGGGCATCCTAAAAATATGACCTATTCTGGTAGCAAACAGTCATTCCCTTGAAAATAAACTTGCATTCCGTATGCTTTTAGGGGATTCTTCAAATGATCTGAATAAAGCCTTAACAAACAAAAAAGGCCTTTAATCTCTAGTGTAAATTTGCTTAGGTGAACTACTTTTAGAAAAAGAATACATTGGATGACCCACAGGTTGCACTTTCATCCATTCACCCTTTAAAATTTGAATATTAATTATTAAAATCTGACAATAGCAGCAAATATTGTTTAGTGGGACCTTAGGAATCAGTTGCTAGTCCATGAATTTTGGTTACCACATTCTTAAAATCCCTTTCTTTAAAAACCTTTAGTTCTAAAAGCCAATTGTGGAAAAAATATCTGGCTGTCAATGGAAGAACAGTGAAGATGGGGTCATTCTAGCCACTTGGAATGGAAGTTCTAAACCTTAGGGGCATCCTTAAAGAACACCAAACCAATTTTGGTGTCCCAAAACAGGACTCCCTATACTTGCAGCAGGTGGCGAACTAAACCCTCCTGGCCCTATCCACTCTGAATTGGCTCTGGGATATGTGGCCAGCTTAGATCTATCTTGAGAGATAGGTCTCTCCCAAGAATTTCATGGCACAGAAGAAATGTTTATGGCTCCATATAATTCGGTTTATCAAACCAGATTATCTGCTTTGATCTGGATTATATGGCAGTGTAGATTCAATCCAGTTCAAAGCAGATAATCTGGATTCAGAAACTGGATTATATGGCCTATGATAGCTTGAACATAAACCGCATAGTGGTTAATCAGATCAACAGCCATTGCAGCTGTTGTAGCAGAAGTTGTATGGTCTCTATAACCAGCCCCATTTAACAATCTAGCTATTTTTTGTACCAACTCAAGAATCTGAAATGTCTTCAGAGGAAAGGTAGGACATGTTTGACTGGTAATCCAAATATGAAATATTCATTTTTTTAACTTCTGAGACTATCAGTAGTTTGAACAACATCTGTCAGTCCCACTCAGCGTGCCAATGATCTGGGATGCTGACAACTGTAGTCGCAAACATCTAAAGGGTGCCAAATTGGGAAATGTTGACCTTCTCCTTCACATAGGAGAACTCAGGCAATAATGTGGCCTGTTACATAAGGGGTCATTAAATTGTTATACACTTGGCTCTCCACATTTGGGGCTTCAATGTTTGTGGATTTAATGATTTACAGATTTCCTGTTTGTGATGGAAGTTCTTGCAGGTTTAAAAAATAGCTTTTTTATTAGCAGTTTTTCCACTTTTACAGGTGTGCTGCACTCACAACCACAGCAAATGGGGAGGTCTGTAGTGTACCAAACTGACAAAAAGAAGTATTGTACTATGATTTTCTGTCCATTCCAACAAAGGACAGAAAGAAAATGTGCACTTTGTCTTCAACATTTGCACACTTTTGAGGCTTGTTGTACATTTCCAAGAAATAAAGTGTGTATCAGTAATGTATATACTTTAGTTGACAGATGGATTAAATGTGTATAATTGAAATAAATGCTTCAGTCATTAAGAGAACATTGTGTACATTGGGTAAACTGCACAAAAACACCTAATTTTTTTTAAAAAAAAGGGTAGAAGTTGTGGCATATTTTTAGAACTGGACTGGCTTACAGAGAAAAGTTGTAATCTTTAGGACTACTACACCCTTCCTGCTGAAGATTCTCCATTCAAGGCCATCACCACTAAGATGCTAGGCATATAGAAGCAACCAGTAGACAATAAAATATTGTTGTAAATTTCCTGTGCTGGGCATTTGTGGTAACTGTACTATAATTTTCTAAGCAAAGATTATTCATCCTTTTAGGAAAGTTTAGCATTTCCCGTAGATAAATGCAAGAGACAGTGCCAATGGAAGAGAAATAGCATAAAATACAGTACACAAATAGGTTTTTCAAAGAACAGCTATCATCATTATTATTACTGAAGAAGCCTAATACTTCTGAATTAAATTACAAGTCAAAAGGCAGAATGACATTCTGAATTTCTTCCTGCTTAAAAGGTTTCATATTTCCATTCTGCCAGGGTCTTATCATGCTACTTTTGTACTTTAAGTGCCTCATGTAACAAGACCACCCAGGCTTTTTCTAGGTTCAATGTGAAATGATTCTAAAAAGGAAAATCAACAGATCCCTCCAAACCGGACAAAAGATATATATGGTATTATTTCTATGGTTATTATCACTATTGTGGTTTTCCCCCCACTGTGTCCTGTATGAGGCTGTTGTATTATTGGGTTGGGTGTGGATGGGGAAGGAAAGTAAATTCATTGTTGAAAACAATTGTACAATATGCTTGCTCTTTTAGTGAAGACTTGGCTGGCTTCTAAATAGCAGAAGCAAAATTTTGTGGGTCTCTGTAGGACCCCAGACTCTCCTTTCCCACAGTGTTAAGTAATAACAAACATTATTGCATACACTGGGCAGTGTAAAATATTGCAATGCCAAAGGCACTTTTAGCCTCACCTCAGGGGAACAAAATGACCTGCCTATCTTAGTTGTACTCTCATATTAGAAGATGGAGATGCTAACAAAATTATGATGAAGAAGGCTGATGTCAGTTTGGGATGTGACATGTGTAGTGATTAATGAGCAATCTCTACTAAGGATATGTGACAGTCATCCCTTTATTTCCAAGAGGTCTGCCTGCTGGCACTTTACACTTGAGATTCTTAATCCCAAAATGGATACAGTTTTTGCAAAGGATACAACAACAATTCTTTATTGATCAGTCAATTTTGACCATATCAAAACATACAAAACATACACACTTACCCATACATACAATGAATGCATATATGAATACAAAGCATACCGACCTACTGTCCTGTCAACCCACTCCTACTCCTAACTGCAGTGGGGGTTTTATGTTTGTTTAAAAGATTGTGAAATTACAAGATTGAAAGATTAAAAATAATTATTTTTTTAGAATAAAATTTGAGTGGGGGCAAGGGTAAGTAAAACTAGCAACATATCCATATTACATTTTTAAATTTGAATTTTATTGATGGCAGTAATATCATAGCTCTCTGCTTCCATCTTCTTGCAGATGGCCAGTGCTTTTTGTGTAAAAAGGGTCAGTTTTAGAATAGAATTTTTATCTGAACCCTGTAGGAGAATGTGCAATTTCTCCTTATTCTCTAGATGAGTATGATTCTCCAGCAGAGGCTCTAGATAGTAAAGTCGAATACTGTTGTAGTAGGGACATTTTAAGAAAAAATGTTCTGAGTCCTCCACTTCTGCGTCTATCTCACGACACCCACAGGTTCTCTTCATGCTTCATCTCCTTTCTGCTAGAGATCCCTGTGTACAACTAGTGGGCCACTGTGTGACACAGAATGCTGGACTAGATGGGCTGAGGCCCGATTCAGCATGGCTCTTCTTATGTTCTTATGTTCTTATGTTCATATAGGGAATTTTCTTATGTCGTCCCAACTTGGACTTAATGTCGAGCTGCTTGAATCTAGCCCTGGTATATAGTGTTAGCATGAAGGAAAGATAAGATTCCATGCCCATGATACATTTAAATTTAGCCAGGTATGGAGTGGCTCTAGCTTGCACTATGACCACTAGATCATTTTGTACAGCAACGTCGAGAGCTCTTTGGTATACAATTGAACACACTTTTGCCCCAAGATTTATTAACTCGTGGAATGCAAAACCTAGCCTACTGACTGTGTGGCCAAGTTTGCTCAGCCATGATGACCACTCTTTGTGGTTTTCTTGTTCTAATAGGCATATGGCTGGTAATCAGTGTGGTTGCATTTGTCTTGTTTTGTACCACCAATTGATCTGCCTCTTCAAGATTACAGTGGAAATTGGGGGTACTCCCATCTCTACTCTCACTGTAGCTGACAGAGATGATCTCTCCACTCCTAAGCCAATTTTCAGGTGGCAAAGTTGGAATCTTTACACTGATGAGATTGCATGGGGCAACTTGCCAGCCTCTGTGGTGAATCGGCAGGACAGCGGAGCAATCCTTGCACCCCACACCCATCATTGCTGTATGGTTTCCCCGTGGAACACAGGAGGCTGCTTGCAAAGACACATATGATGAAGTCCCTAGCCTTCATTTGTTGACCTTTTGTTAAATCAAATGTTGCATCTGTGTTCATCAATGTTTTTTACTGACGTGTTATGATGAAGATTTTTTTTATGTACTTGCATTGTTTGGCCTTTTTAACTCCTGGGATTTTGGGGGGGGGGGCAGAACATTTTCTAATTCAAATTAGAAGAAAAGTGTTTTCTTTAGATGCAATTTCCTCAGCACAGCTCCTATGCAAACATTATTTATTACAGGGGTATCTTGAACAGATCAGTTCTCTGAAGACCACATACATTAAAGTAAAAAAACAAAACTGCATTTTGTTTTACCCTAAAGATTTATGCTCTCAGTTTTTCATCTTCTGATATATTCAATCAAGTTATTCAGAGTATAAGGAGACTTGATACAGCAGTTATCTTTAGGCATGAAAAGCTGTTCCGTATAATTCTGAGAGTGTTATTTCCTCTATAGATACAAGCTGTCTTCTCACTTTTGGAAATTCATGGCCTAACTCAGAGAATCTCTAATACATTGCATATATTTGGCATAGGTAGTTCTTAAAGAATGCTTATGTGAAATGGTTTAATATGAGAGAAAGGAGTACTTGCTGTTTGTTGTATTCTGGTTTAGTAGATAGCCGAACAAAAGGAAAGAAATAAAACCTCAGCTCTGGGAGGATGAACTACAGCATGCCTCAGTAACCCTTTCTTCCTCCAGCACAGATTAAGGCAGCTGGTGATTATGAGACCCTTCTTGTCTAAGTAAGCATGAAAATGTACACTCCTCTCGGTGCTTTAGTGTGTGATGCAGTAATTATGAGGGAGGGTTAAGAACAGTAGGGCAGTCGCACAACAGAATAAACTAAACAGCGAAATAGGGAATTTTGATCTTATGATATATATGGTCTAGCAGTTGACTGAATGTTTCAATGCATATATGAGAAATGAGTCGAGAATATGCAAACAACCTCCTTTTAAATCTCTGGCGAGCACTGCAGTATTTATCCTGGGAAGATATGTACACAGAAATTTGAGGGACTCATAAGGTTTACATAGAGTGATGATAAAGTGTCAGTGTGAGTTAAGTGAACATCTCAGAAGTAAAGCATAAAAGTTGAAGGTGGGTTCAAAATAAGATTTTGAGCTGAGAAGTGATAGGACAATGTCATCTGCTTTAGACAATAACAACTCAAGCAAACCTAACACACTGTAACTGACCTAGAACAGATCCTGGTACATTTGTTATATGCACAAGCTTCCCGGGAACTTTCCCTAGAACTGTGCAAAAAGATTTTTTAAAAATCAAATAACAAAAAAGAGACAATTTTTGCGCGCCAATAACAGCTTCAGCCAAACGTTTGCAAATGGTAGTTTCTCTAACACTTTTTTAAAAGCCTAAGTGTGACATAGCAAAGGGGAGGACCTGCTATTCATGTTCTTAGAAGTAAAAAAAAGTCCACTTGGTTAAAGTAGCTCCTTGAGTAAGGTTAACCCTCTCTCTGACTTTTAGCATTTGGTTTCAGGATTTTTTCTACATGGACTCCAAATATTTAACCGTTATGAATTACACCATGCACCTCCTGCTACAGCACCAAGCAAGCAAACAAAACACCTGTCCCAGACACAACATCAAAAATCTAATAATGAGATTAAATACAATTTAAATCAGAAATTGGATTTGCAACATTGTGCACTATTTTTGCATAAGTTATGTAAACATCGTAACTCTGTGATGCAGTTTTAATTAACAGAGCAACCAAGCGCTACTGGGAGGCAAAGCTAAACTTCTTGCCATGCCTATCGGCCAATCAGTGCTGAAGGGGGGGGGGCAGAGCCATGGCCATTACTCATTAAATTTACGAATGCCACGCTGCATTGGCCAGGGAAACAGAAAGGAGCTCCGAGCTGGGTTCAGTTAGTTAGCTTTGCAGGCAGGCAGTCACCAGGGTACTAGCACTGGAGAAAGAGAAGGAGTCAATGAAGCTTTACTGCTTGCTTCTTTTTGGGGGTGGATCTGCACCTTTTGCCTTTTGTTGGGTTTTTGGTTTTGGGGGGGCATTTTGAGGGTATCTATCACAGACTGCCTGCCTATTTGTGTATGTTGGTTGCCATGACTCACACAACAAGTAGTTTGAAACATTGTTGGTTGCTACAACCCACAACCCGCTTTTGGGGGGGGGGGATTATCCCCTGGTTATGTTATGCAGTTGCAAAGAACTTCAAAAACTCTTGTACTACATTTTTTAAAAAAAAATAGTTTCTGTAAAAACTTTTAAAATATCCCCAAAATCAATAGATGAGTGAAATATTCTGAAACTTGGGGGCTAACAGTGGCAAATATATTCTACCATTGTAGCAAGTTTCACCCCCAATAGTTCTAAAAGTGAATGAGAAAGGAGCCTTGGAAGCTCCCCCTCTGTACAATTACTTGACGAAATAGTAATTAATAATTCTTACAATATTTTAGAAACACTTTAGAAATGACTCACAGCATCCCCTAATTTTGTAATGAGTATTGAAACATTTTTCTTTTCATTGATCACACAGACCTAGTATACACCTTAACCTTTTCATTTTCCAAGATAGTCTTTGCTAAAGCATAGCATAGAGAATAACAATTCAATTATAATACAAAAGACTAATTCTTCCAGTTACCTGGGATAAATCCTTTTCTACTATAGGGAGTTAGCAAGCAACATGCTATAATGGTGCTGATCTTTGTCCCACTGCTCCCTTTTGGAGAAAAGTTTACCTTCTAGGATTATCGAGACACTGGAAAAGTAAACAGTGTGATCCCCTTGAGGATCCTGCGATTAGCTCCACTAAATTCACTAAATGTTGAAGGCTGGCTCTTAGACACACTTATAAACTAAACTTTTATATTCATGCAATTGTTCTCAATGTGAACAAAACACAGTAAAGAAAAGGAAAGACATCAGTGAAAATCTATGGGATGATACAGTGAAGTTTGCCAACAGCTGAAGAGGGCACAATTTGAGTAATAAATTAGTTTACATGCAGCGTATTATTCATAAGGTGTTAATGTCACATAAGGTAAAACAGGGAGAACTTTAAATAAATGCATAATGTGCCATCTATATTGAGTGATAGTTCACCATATGCAAACCAGTCTATGCTGAACTCACACAAATGTTGCTGCTATTAGTAATGATTTTGCACATGTGGACATCACAAAGGAAAAACAAAATTTAAAAAAGGAAGGGAAGATCGACTGACGTACTTCAGGAGAAGGCCAGACCCTGGAGAGACCCTGCAGTGGAGAACTTGCTAGAGTCCACAAAAGACTGGTCTGATAAAAGACAACAACAGGGAATAAGAAAGGAAAAAAAGAGAAAGGCTGGTGTTAGTAAGCTGCAATAATTACTCATTTTAAGCAAACACTCAGACCATGCTTTTAAGACACATCTCAGTGGTTCAACAGGGCAAAATGAGCAATCTGTTTTGCAAAGCAAGGCAAAGCAAAAAGTATCAATGACATAAGGAGATTTGAATCCTACTCTTACTCTCAACTAGAGTAAACCCATTAAATTGATGGAACTAATGAAAGTGTTCCATTCAGATTTTGTGAGTCTACTCTAACTGGGATTACAAATATGATTTGGGCCAGGAATTATAGGCCTTAAACAAAATCTGTTACTGTTTTGCTAAGGTGAAAAAAGGTGCTGTAAAATAGTAACATGCCAGGATTGGCCTACCTTGGAGGCTATTCCCATTGGTGCTGGTACAGGTGGGGGGAGGAGAAGTCTGCGGTCTAACGACAGGGGCAAATGCACTCTTCTGTTTCACTGCTGAAACCATGTTGGCTGGTGAGAAGGAGAAGATCCCGGAGGAACTGCTACAGTTAGAAGGGAGACTAGTGGAGGAAGCCATTGTTGGGCTTGATGGCACGACTAGAGAGGGTGGAAAAAGAACAAAGAGGATATAGTCTTGTCATGGCTGTGAGTTTAAAGCCCATGGGATTGGCTAGTAATAAGTCATGCTCAACATCTTTGGCGTTCCATTCTCAGCATTTCCCCTTAAAATGATTTATGTGATGTGGGTTAGACCCTTATTTCAGGGGTAATTTCAGAAATGTTGGCTATGTGGAAACAGGCCACATCAGGGCTTGTTCTCTTACAAATATTGTCTTAAGATTCCAACTCTGGTCTAGTAGACTCTGGAGATTTAGCCATTGCCTTTGTAGTGGAGAACAATTTCTTGCTGCTGTGACCATCCTCTGAAGATAATATCAGAACAGAGGAGAATAGAAGAAATCTTCAAAGGTACACTTTTATCACAATTGGTATTCCCATAGTCCTCTTAAGACTTAATGATTGTTCATTAAAAGTCTAGACCAGGCCTTTGGCTCTCCAAGGTGTTTTGCACTTCAGTCCCAGAATTCCTGACCATTGGACAAGCTGACTAGGGCTTCTTGGAGTTGGAGGCCCAAACACCTGGAGAGCCACATGTTGTGCAGGCCTTTGATCTAGAAGGAGAATTCTTGGACTATTATAACATCTAATAAAACAATTAAATCATTTTTTTTCATACCAAGTTTTTACCTCTTTCTCTTATAAAAGAATTCAAGTCAGATTTTGGGAAGTCAAATTCAAGAAGAATACATATAATGAAATGCTTATGTCATCTTTAACTAATTAGCAAAATTATGATAGTAACAGGTCACATATGGATGGTTTTGACAGCTCTGTATGTTCTTAAATTTTTATCCCATCTCTCTTTATAGGGACAACGATATGCTTTTGTGAAGGAAGAAACATATCTAAAACAAACCAAATCCCGAAATGCATTTTTAAAAAATGGTTCAGTGATAAAATGTAAACCATTTTGCTATTTACAATATTTTTACTAAACAATATTATACATGACTAAGACATGACTAAGACTGCAGTTATATCCTGAGTAATACCTATGAGTTGTTTAGAAATATACATGTATATGATGTACTTCAGTTTAGCTCACTGTAATTTGTGAAAAAATCCACTTAATGCAGTGGGGTTGACACCTATGTAAAAAGGCATAAACCTATTTGTATAATGCTGCAATCTTATAAAAACTTAATTTTGAATGTGTGGGATTTAACTAAGTATGCATAGGAACAGACTTAAAACATTTAAAAATCAATATAACAAATAATGAATTCATTCTCTCAATTATGATGGGAAAAATTGAGCTTTTTATTAGTCAGTACATGCAAACAGTCTGGAAATAGCATCAGTATATCTTGCCTTAGCAAAGTCAGCCAGGAAGAGCATTGGGAAAATTTCACAATGGTGGGATAGAAAACAAACAAACTTATAGATATTGTGTGGATGTCGTTATTTGAATTGCTTCTAGAATGCTTCCATGGGCTGTTAATCAAAAGGCATTGGGCACATATGCCATCTTTCACTCCTTAGATGGTTCTTTTTGCTTTGGTAGAGAAAAAGTAAGCAAGAATTCTACCAAAAAATCTTGTGAATATTACAAATGGCAGGTATCAGGGTTACTGCACCATGATTCCATAAGTAAGAGAAATGGTTCCAAGTTTATGAGACCAAAATTAGCCTGAAATTGGCACCTTCTTTATTTTTTCAATCATAAGGCTTATAGTTTGAAATTTCAAATTAGCAGCAAATATGCCTTGTGTGGAAGACAATGATGTTGTAGGATTAGAATAGGTTTAGTTTTTCTCTTCCTTTTCTTTATGTGGAAATATCAAACTGCTTCAGATTATTGGATTCATGACTATGAAAAAAACAGAAGAAACATTTTCCACCTTGTTTAGAAACTGTTTATGTTCAGTGTGGTTATGAATAATTAAGTGGCAGGGGAATGAAAATTTAAATCATCTGAGCTTTTGAGTATGAGTTTATTTGCATCTGTGTAGATAAATATCAAACTCAGGATCCCTGTTCCAGAATCTGATATCATATTTATGAACACTGAGGAAATCAATTAATGGAAATTAAATGTTCAAAGTTTCACAGTCAGACAGATACAATCTTGGTCTAAAGTCACTCCATATCCGCAAGCACTTGTTAAGGCAGAGGAATCAAAGCACCTAAATTGAATTGCTACTATACAGCAATTAGTTTATTGATT
Source organism: Anolis apletophallus (assembly GCA_030556195.1). Classification (NCBI taxonomy): domain Eukaryota; kingdom Metazoa; phylum Chordata; class Lepidosauria; order Squamata; family Anolidae; genus Anolis; species Anolis apletophallus. Next base: position 65,621,999 of record JARBWK010000001.1, on the reverse strand, counting down.
TAATTAAAAATGCCACCTTTCTAATTCTCAGGTCATGATTGAAACATATTCTGACTGAATGTATTTGCTATTGACAGAACAGCAGAATCTAACAAGAAAAATCTCCCAAGGTGGTTGTTGATGTTGATGATAGTAGCAATAACAATATGGAAAGTAATATAAAGGCACAGCATAATGGGTAGACACACTTCAGATGTAGAATATATTTGGGATCATGAAATAGTGCATTGATAAAATACTTAATGAATTAAAAATAGGGTGTAGGGAAAAATCACTACAGATGGTTGCTTTAAAATTTAAGAAATAGGCCATTAAATGCTTACATTCTTTAGGGAGTTCTGTTCTGGCTAAAATTTATTATTATATTGTTATCAGAATTTGTAAGCATTCCTAGCTTATGTCATATTGTATTATCTTCTTTTTAAGATATAAGGAACACTGAGGAAAGAAGCCTATTGAATTCTATTGTACTGAATCATATCATTGAGTTCTATTCAATTATGCCATCTTTTTAATTTTTAAAAAAATAATGAGCAGCATGTTTCTTAGCAAGATGCTGTGGAAACTATGGGTCTCAATACACACATTTAAGTAGTCTGTCAAGATAATTCTACAGCTTTCTCTGGGTCTAAAAGGAAATTACCACTCCTTCACTGAGGCTTGACATGATGTAGCATTCTGAAACACAAGCGATGTTGGACCCCCATTGAAACTTCCAAGGACTGAGCCTTTAAAACGATAATGAATATAAAGACTACCATCATATATCAGTAGTGCATCTAGTACAATTCCCAAAAAGATAATGATTATGATTTTCTTCAAAAAATATGTAACCAACAAAGTTGGTTGCAATCAGTAATAAAGCCCATGATGTCAAAATGAAGAACCTTTGCGATCTTTTCTCTAAAGTAAGCCAGAATGAATTCAGTGAGGTTTATAACCAGATAAATAATATCATGAAGATGTTAGGGACAAGGCAATAAATTGTACAGCATGAATACATACTGGCATAGGGAGAATTGGCAGCAGATCCATTCAAGAAGGTTGGAGATCCACCTAAATTGGACATTCCAGCGTTTCCATAACCATTCATGCTTGTCGTGACTGAGTTGTAGTTTGACTGCTGTGGAGTAGTGCTTGGCACATAACCATGAGGTGACACGCTGCTTGAGTTGCGAGTAAAACCTTTGTAGAAATTCAAAAAGTACAACAGTTGCTAATTTCAAAACATTCCAAACTTTGCTAGCATGACAATATTTCAATATAAAATTACAATTTTTAGCAAAAGATGAAAGAGAAGAATACTTCTATGTCTAAATATTTTATTACTTATTTATACCTGCTCACTGGCCTTTGTACATTGCTCTAAGATCCCTAATCAGATTGCTACTTTATATGTTACACTTAGTTTCATTGCTTTCATCTCATGGCACTTTTTACATCTGTTTGTTTAGGGATAGAAAGAACATTTGAAAAATTTGAAAAACAGCTAAAAGACATGTTTCAAGAAATGAAATATGAGTAGGATTCTGAATGGTTCAAGTTTTGTTGTATGCAAATTCAATGTGCATAAAACAGCATTTTTATACAGGAGAGATGATTTGCTGGACCAAAATACTATTTCTGCACATATTATTTACTGTGCAGAAAATGCTTTTTTTCCACTCAGAAAATATTTTCTTCACAGAAATACCATATGGGATTTTTTTTCCATAGAATAAATCCCCATTGAGATTGAAGTATTTATGAAGAATACATTTTCAACAAATAATATTTTCTGCACAGAAAATTCTACTTTCTGCTCAAATATACTATGTTTGAATTTGCACAGAATGTGCAATGAATAGTTAACAGTCTTGCACAATTTAAAAAAACCTTTATCACAGCAGGAATAAATAATTCAAATTACTTGTTGCTTCCTTCAAGAATAAAGTGATCAAATAGTTATTTCCCTACTTTTGTTTAAATACAATTATGTTGTAGGCATTTTTGACTTGAAAGCTCTAGTGTGATTCACAATTGTTTCAATTTCTTAATTTTTTTTATTGATTTATGGTGCACACAGGAAACAAAACACACCAGAGAAAAAAACCAAAAACAAACAAAAAAACTGGAAAAAGATATACAAAAGAATATACAGAATAGTCTCCAGTCAATTTACAGAATAGCAGGTATCCCACACCCATGAACCCAACCCCCATGACCTCCGACACCACTCAGTATGGTTCACATAGCTAACCCATAACTACCCACATGTCTTCTTTCACTAAATCCCCTTTATGGTGATCTTCAAATCTACTTTTGCCTTCTTTTTGAAAAGAAGTCATGTACTTTCAAAGTCAAAGATCAGGACTCATTTAAATCTGGAATTTATATTATATTCTCCATGCCATGCTGATCACAATGAAGCAACTGCTTTGAGCATCTTTGTAAGCAAAATATTAGTTGCATGGAAGTGTCTGTGTATTGTTCTAATGAAAATGAGCAAGCTATTATATATTTTACTAACCATGAATTATCTCGTAAGGGAGGGGGGGATCTTCTGCTTACCCTGATTCGTGGCCTGTGAGGCTTCTGAAACATTTACTGCTAGCTGACCACTAAAGGAGTTTACACCCATCATTCCTGCATGGACAGATGTGTTGCTGAGTGGGAGTTGGTTGTGATTGCGAGGGACGCTGTAGAGTGCTTCTGCAATATCAGCTGCTCTTTTCAGTATTATTTCCTAGAAAAAAGTTTTTAAAAATGTAACACAGTAATCAAGAGATAATTCATGGACAAGTTAATGAACCCTACAATAATGGAAGTCATATCAAACTCACATCTAAATGGAACATGACTGGATTGATTTGAGTGATGAATAAATTAAAGGTTATGCCCTTATCCATTCAAAGAAAGCAATGAGTGATAGCAGATCTATGATCTTGTGTTGTTATTGGTGAACTATCTCAGCTGTAGACTCGCCACAATTTCTCATTTTTCTTTTTAATGGGAACTCTAACTTGCAAACATGAATGATGCAAGTATGCAGGTGTGCACAATAAAATCATATAAAACTATAGAATAAATAAAAGAGAACACAATCTTTACAGTTAATGAAAAATTATCTTTCCAGGTTCACTCCAAAGTTCTATTGCATAAAAAATTGGTGCCACAGGAAGTAAAACATGTAAATAAATGCAGTTTCCATATGCTAAGTACGTGTAGACAAATAAGATGTTGTCTTTTATTTAGACTGCAAATAGCATATTAAAGTACATTTTAAATTTAACTTTTACTAAAAGATATGCCATACTACCCCAATACAGCTATACTGATGAAAATACATACATTATTCTTACAAATGTATGAAGCTTCCAGTTAAAATGCAATGTGGAATGCAGCCATAGTTTCAGCTAGGACTGCAGAAGTAATTATAAGTGTTAAATGCTGGACAAATGAAATCCCATATATAGTTGTCAAATGGGTACTATTTGCGGAGAAACTTGGTCTTCCCTTCTTTCACTTACACTACCCAATTAAATTGCTGCAATTTTATTTTCCACCTTACATAATGTAGGAAAAAATTAACTCTGGTTCAAGGTCCTTACTATGATGAAATACTCATATTTACTTGAGTCTAATGCTCACTTTTTTGGCTACATTACATTAGATAATGTAATATATTAGATCCAATGGTGCATTGGCATTGCGCATATAAAGCCATCTGTGTGAAAATACAGCCTCGTGGCTCTGTGGTGCCTGGAGGAGGAGGAGCACCTAGCTGCTGACCAAGTTGTTCCTGCCACTTAGCTGTGAATTTACCCCCTGGGCAGCTTTTGGGGTTTTTTGCCACCCCCCCCCCATGTGATTCTCAACTGACCTCACTCCCATGTGGTCCCCAACTGGCCTCATTCACCAGGCCCTCAAATACCCACCCACACCCCCTGTTTTTAAAGGCTTCATGAATGAGTCCTGTTCCCAACCAGTTGTTGAACTAACCAGCCTTGGCTTGGCAGAGGGCCATGGCTTCCCAAATGGCCCCATTCATGCTGCCTGTTTTCCTAGTGCACTATGCTTGTTTTGTTGGGCACATCACATTCAATAGCAAATTCATTTTTTATAAGGTACACCATCAAAATTGAAGTGCACATTACATTTGATGGTGCATTATACTTGAGTAAATATGGTAAATGTGGTGCTCTCATTTTTCAGGCTTTATTGGGCAGGAGCTACTTTCTGGATTTTAGCATGTGTCCCTTATTTGCGGGTATCTTTCTGGGCAGGTGCACTTCTTCATAGTGAAAGATAATTGCTTGATTCAATATAAACAGCATATTAAAATGCCAATTGAGTTTATTAAATATGTTTTGTGCACTGACCTTCTAATGAATAGTCAACAAATGATAAAGAAAGTCTTTAACATCTGTCTCCAACTCACATGCGTTTATCAACAGATTTCTGTGAACTAGGATCTGACCCAGTGAAAATCACATTGACTTGTGATTCCAAAGTTACACTGAGGTAAAGTTTCCATGTACACTGAAAATCCACCTTAAAATCTTAAATTATATCATAGTTTGCATGTTTTTATTGGAAGCATAATTGCTATAAAGTATAAATAGTTACCTTACATAGATTTGAAATTTGAAAAAAGCTGCTTTTTAAAGTATTCATTTTTGAAAAGAAAATAATATGTCTCTATAGGTTACTGCTATGTAAATGATGCCAGCGTACTAGTATTAAGAGCTATTTTATGAACAATACATTTACCTGGTTGTTATGTGGCATGCCATAGAGTGCTTCTACCAGATCAGCCGCCCTTTTGAGTATTACCTCCTTAAAGGAGAGAGGAGGAAAAGAGAAATGAGTTCTTCAATACTATACAAAACAATGTTGTGTATTTCTAACATTGCATCCTCAATTCCATCTTTATTATGCAATGGTTTTAAAAGCAACAGTATTTAGTGACTTCCAAATGTTGTTAAACAGTATTTAGTGAGTTCACACACAAAAACTAAAAGTTAAAAGGTGAAACATGTTTGTGCAGGTTTATTGTGGAAGAGGACCTATAGTAATTTGTTAGATTAACACAATCAATTTCATTCAAAGTATGTAACAAATCCCCCCAATTCATTTATTTTGTCCCTAAATTTATGTTACAGAAACAGTGACCTTATCACATCAGCTATCTCAGAACAAAGTTGATCAGATAATGTAATGTCCAACTTCTTTGGCTCATTTCCCTTTATCCTATGTATCACAATATTCACAATAATGTATGAAAGAACAGAAAACATTTTTAAACAAACAACAATACTGCAGAGGGATGTGTGTAAGAATATCTGCACAGTAGGCCATTTAGAATAAATGAAGGATATTCCTGCAGTTTGGGCAGAACCCTTTAATTGTTGCTTCTCTATTTGCATATTTATTTATTTCTGTTGTACTCAAGTCATTTGCATACATCTTTCTGAATGCAGATGTGTGTGTGTGTGCGTGTGTGTATTGGCAAGAATATGTTTTAATATGTGTTTTTTATATAATGATTATGTGTTTTTAGCTTATGTTGTAACCCACCTCGAGCCATGAGAAGAGACAGGAAAGAAATAAAATTGTTGTTGTTGTTATTACAATTTTAAAGCACAAAATGAAATCTAATAAGGATGGGGAATAACTTTGTAGATATTGATGTTCTTGATGATAAAATCCATTCTAACTCTCACAACAGCATGGAAAACCAAATGCTTCTGGGAATGCCACATATTTGTAAGCCTTCCATATATTTCAGAGAACTAAAATACATACAAAATCATGTGAACATTTAAAAAGTCCAGACAGATAAAATAAATACTATTCAAAACTGACTTTAGTCAACAACGAAATGCATATAAAAATATGTGCATTAGCTGAAGAAGTATTGGACTTGATGGAAATATCAGATAGGATAAGTAGGCAGATGAAACTGGAAGAAACACAGTGAAATCAATATTCAAAGATTATCACATCCACACTATTTGCATAATATCATAGACCCCTTTGGATGTGTGGCATGTAAAAACACAGGAGAATCAGAACAGGGATAATAAAATATATTTGTAAATTGAAGCCCCCCAAATCTCCCTGACACAGAGTGGATTTTCACCGGCTCAGTTTAAAAACAAACAACGAATCAGGCAAGTTAAAACACGGTTTTATTTCTTCAGATCCAACTACATAAAAAATAAAACAGAATACAAATATATTTCTCCAGGTGCCTCACAAAACTAAATGAACCATTTTAAAAAAGAATTTTCAATAAAGTTGAAAAGTTTAACCAGGAATGTTTTATACACTAGCTACATTTTCTAACCAAAAGAAGCAGTAATGTTCAATTTTCATATACTATAGTCTCTGATCAGAAAATAGAGATATAATTGCATTCATTTTGCTGTCACCATAACCTCTTCAAAATCCTAGAACAACTCTTCAGATGACAAGCTTTTAGATGCATATTAGCATTTTTTCAATTTAAAATTCTCTACACTATATGATAAAATAGTTGGCATATTTCAGTAGCTACTTACGACACACAAGATGTCCTAAATTTTAAAATGAGATAGCTCTGTGTGTGTATGTGTGTGTGTTAAATCTACAATAAACATTTAGTATTTCTTAAAACCAATGCATAGCCTCACAATTTCAGCATGCACAATTCAATTGTTTTCCCTCCACACACAGCCATGTGCATTATATAATTGATGGATTCTGAATCAATACAATTCTGAATACTATTTTTGAAGAGATCACTAGCTGCAGCCTTTGTCCTTTTCTCTGCATCTTGACCAAAGCACTAAATAATTTAAACGGCTATGAACTGAATGCACACGATACCCATGTGGAATCAGGCCATGCTTCCTTAGCCGAGCCACTAAGATGCCTTGCTTAGGATTAGAATTCTAGAGTAGGGAAGCAGAGCTGTTTGTCAGATTTGACTTCTTCAGCATTTTGTCCAGGAAAAATGACTTTGGAACTGTACAGGTTTTCCAGGTAAAATCAAAGTCAGGAATGTCTCCATTGAAATGTAACAATTCCTTTCCTCATAATATTAGCTGGAGCTAAAAAATTATCTTGTTCAATTCTGAGCAGTTTAATTCACTTGAATAGAACTCTTCAAAAAAATCATTTGAGGACTGCTGTCTTAATATCACTACATAGAAATTTCAAATTTCAGTTCTCAAAGAAAAAAGCTGTTACTTAATAAGCAAATCACAATGAAAACAGAAAGAGGAAAAAAGAAAGATAATTTATTATTGGAATGCATTAAATATGTGGCCTCACAGTTTACAGCTTCTTGATGCTTGAGATGTCTTTGTATGTAATAAGCAATAGCCGATATGTTTCATGTTTTCTTAAGCAACATCTCTGCATAAAAATACCTTCTTTTCATGTGACATGTCAAGGTTAAGCAAAGAAAATGTTACACAAAAACTTCTTTTGTTAGATAATTGTAAGCTACTCACAAGATGATCATAGCATCGATATTCAGCTTAATAAAACACACAGTGATAAGTATAAATCCAAGCGCTTTCCATTCCCACTGCGTTACCATAACTAATGCTGTCATTACTTCAAACACACAGCAGCACCAAAAAGTCTTCTATAACTTACAGCAACAGAACTTGCAAGGTGCTTGAATTGCGGTGACCAGAAAATTGTTCTCACCTCCATGTCATTACGCTCCCAGTGAACCAGCCCCCGAGCGTGTTTGTGTTCGGGATCTAATATATTGCCTTTCAATCAGAGCTGAGAGCCACTGAACACATAGACAGAACATGACGAGCAGGTCAGGAAAGCAATAAAGATTTTACAGAGCTGTCCAAGGTGCTAAATTTACTCAATAATGGGTTTGGCACCATAGTGTTAACCTCTCATTTACTACCAGTTTGAGAGACTAAATTGAAGTAGCTGACTTCATTTACCTTGAAATGTATATTTTATGACATTATGTAAGTAGATTGAAAGGGCACTGCAGCTTTAACAATTTAAGGGCTAAAGCATGTTTAAGCTGAAGCCTGGCTATTTATTGTATATTGCACTTAAACTATATGGAATATTAAAATGCACTGATTAAATTTGTAAATGGTATTATAAGAAGGATAGCTAATATAAAAAAGATCTATGTTTTGGAAAATGAAGGTGATATTGTCCTACTGAAAGCAAGCATGGAGAGAGAGGTAGAGATACACTGAATACATTTCTCCTTCTTGAAAAGCCAGTCCTTAAGCAGACACTGAAGACAGGTATAATAATATACATAATATACATTGCAATTTAAAATTTTATTTTAGAGAGTAAAGTTAAGACACTCCAAAGTGCATTAGTAATGTTACTACTCTACTACTCTCAAAAGCCATGCAGTATCTTTTATAGAAACATTGTTATGAATATAATTCTATGTGATTCTATCTGTCACCCCCTCAGGAAGCAAAGCCATAACTATACCCCTTTTCATATTGAATTTCAAAGAATTCTCCAGTTCTGCTTGCTGACCAATTGGTGAATTAATTAGACCAGAGATGTAGTAAACTGGATTGGAAAATGCAGCACTTTATTTAATCTACCTTATTGTTATCTTCTTGCAAATGGGTAGAACAACCTAATGTGAGAACAGTTGAGGCAGATGGCCTTTTCCCCAGATCCAAAAGGCAGGTTGTTCCCAAGTGGTCTGTAAATGGATGGCCAACCGGAGGCTCTCTCCTCGGAATCACGGAATTTATAAATAGGGGTTTCCCCTCAGGGCAGCCTAAAGGAAAGTCTCACTCTCTATCTTCTTGGTCACAGGACCTAAAGAGGCAGTTCCAGTGGAAATTTCTTCATTTAAAGGGACTACAGGTGTCCACCAAATTCTTACATCTTCCCCTACTACCTGTGAAGTAACTTCTGATTAAAGATACCATCCTAAACCAAGTGATCAAGTCATCAAATGGCAGGACAGAATAAAAGGGGGGGAAATCTCTCTAGCCCCAAAGCTCACAGTGTAATAGAGATGAGAGGGTGAACTGAAGCCAGAAGGCAAAGAGAAAGAGGAGGGGTGGTACAAGCTAGAACACCCATGCCTCTTTCCCACTCCTTTTCTTTGAGGCCAAAAAAACCACATGCTCTCTCATAGCACTGATGTAGAGGGGGGGGATTGGAAATCTATTTTCTTCGTTAGTTTTCACTAATGAACACTCTGTAACTGACTTTTCAGTCACCAGCCACAGGACTGCATGGTTGGTATAATTATTTACACTACACATTCAAGTATAAGTCTAGACATTTTAGTTAAAACGTCAACTTATAAAACTGTTCAACTTATCCATATGTTAAATGTAAGTACTTGGCCTTAATTCTTGTAGAAAGGGGAACTGTCTCTGAAAAGAGTGGGGAAAGGCAAAAGCTTAGTCCATTGCTGGGAGATTTTAAAAGAAGCACTGACTTCCTCCACTTTCTGTGCCATGACACAACTTCTGGCTTTTCTGAGCAACTGGGCAGAAAAATGGTAGCAGGCAGAAAGAGCTGGCACCCAGGCAGTGCTTACAGTTTCCCCTCTTTGCAGAATGACCCGCTTTCAACTCTGAAAGAGTTACTACCTGTCTCCAACTAAAGCAAAAATAAATTGCATTGCTAGTTCAGTACTTGAAAAAACAGTGAAATTGAAGCAGATGGAACCAATGAACAAGTACCTGGAAGTGGAACAACTCTTTTGGAGCTATTATTATTCCCGGCTGAATATTTCAACACAATTTAGTTTTTTCCCTGATTTCTAGACTATTTGGTTAGGAAAACTAGCAGAGAAGGCACTGGATAAATGTACATCTATTTTGAAACCATTATGAAGATGTATTCTAAAATTAGATGAGATTCAAGTATCAGAATCAAGAATATATTTTCCAGTAAAGATTGAAGTTTTCACAGATGCAGACTCAACCTCCTACAGAAAATTCTTTGAAAAATTTCCCAGTGGCAACCAGCTTGGATTAAAACAGTTTTAAAATATCATCTTATCTTAAAAAATACAAAAAACCAAAAATTTGTGGGGAAGAAAGTAGATGTATGTCATGATTTGTTTTGTATTAATCAAAAGAGGGAGGCAGAGAGATCCAACAATTTGTCAGTCAAGCTCATATCAGAAACAGAAAATAAATCTCATCCTCTATCATTTGCATCCATTTTATTATAGGAATGAATTCTTTCCGCTATGTCATTTAGTTTTTTGTTACATGTACTAAGATAAACAATCACTTCAATTACTTTCACTTACGGGCTATTCTCATACAAACTGCGATGCACACCATCAGGTATAAAAGTCAATTCAGTTGTTACATTGTGTGAGATACAACAGTGATGCAGACAAGGAGCTCTTACTGTTACAGAGATATTGTATGGAGGTTTGAAAGCTAAAATTCATAGAAATCCCACATCTGCTTTAAGGCTTCTATTTTAGCAATAGCCCAACTTTATTTGTTCAGCTTTTGATATGTATAATGCCACTGAGGAATTATCAAAGCATGAAACTTGCTTTTAAAATGAATTATAATCTCTTATAGGAATGCCCCGTGCTTTGTTGGCTGAACCACTTTCCTCAGAATGAAAATCATTTTCCTTTTATGGTTCACTGGGGTCAAATTTCATCATGATGACAATATTTTGTGCCACTTCCTAGTAACACTTGCTACAACATTCATGCCAACCTCTGCTTTCACATTATGTTCAGATGGGTGAAAAGAAAGGTACATGCGGACCTTTCAATGTAAGTCATCTCAAGAAATTTCAGTGGGTAGTTCGTTAAAGGAAACATCTTTTGTTTATTTTCCAAACAAGAGCTTTCAGATAGATATGAAGCTTATCAATGTCCTAAAGTACTGCTATATTTTAAGGATATGCTGTTCTACCAAATAATGAGGCATTTATTTAGTCTATGTATCATTATCTTCTAATGCTCTATTAATGTTGCACTGTGACAAAGATAAGAAATTGAGATATCATTCATCTTCTGCAAAAGTGCTTAATAAAAATGATGTCATTTATAATTGCCATACTTCCATTTTTCAGTGATATGTTCTGGCTCCTAGTGTCACATCTCATGGCTGTTTTAAAGTCATGATCAGTTTTATGTTGCATATAACAAGGGGAAATACACATTGGAAAAAGTTTAAAATCATAATGTTATAAAATCTATATAGAGTAATGCATGAATCAATACTATAAATTCATCAATGAGGCTGAGCTGCAAACCTTCATTTGCTAGCCTTTTAACACTGTTTATGAAGATAATCTCCCCCTTTAAAACCAGAATATAATTTTTGTTCCATGGCATTAATGATTTTTAAAGAATGAATATAATACTTTATTAGGAAAGATTTTCATTCAATGCAAGGGTAAAAGAATATGAGTAAACATTCAAATCTGAGAGAGAAAAGAGGATTTCTTAAGTGACCCTGCCAAGTAGAATTTTGCATAGATGACAAACTTTTGGACCTATTTCACACAAACACACACAAGGGAGAATTTTATGCTCTTTTCTGCACAGAAAAAGCAAGTTTCCTGTGCAATAAAAATACTTTTCTGGGTAGAAAACAACATTTCAGTAAAGAAAGTACTGCACAAAAAGTGTGGGGTTTTTTTACAGAATATATCTGAAATTGTGCATGATTTGACAACTTTTAAATCATAGGAAGAAAAATAATGTAACTGGTCATTCTTGCCCACAGTAATGAACATTATAAAGTTCAGTATTTCAAACCAAATGTAAATTAAAGAAGTTGATCTAATGTAAAATTATATATTTGAAAATAGTTAACCTAGATTCTAATTTCATGCTTTGGGTCTTCTAGTTATATCTGATGTATATTTATTCATGGACTTACTAAGAACTTTTACATGTGCACCACAAAATATACATCTTTTCATTATAGTGAAAGATAACTTGCATTTCCCTGTAACTGTTCTCTTCTTGTAACTAAATAATGTGATCCTTAGTGCTCTCTCGTGGAAGAATAATCCTTGCATACAGGTTATCTGAATATTGTAGAATGTAGATGAAAAATCCGCACCTCACTGATGTAGGTAACTCTGCCTTCTCCTATTACGGGGTTGAAATGGATGCAAAAACATAAAAAACTAATAATGCTCATTTGATTTTCATTTTAAAATGCTTTTTGTGAATTGACATAATAGCAACTACAGTATGATTGTTTGTACACAAAAAGATTATTGCTTTTCACTTGAAAATTGTATAACCAATTAAAAATGCTATATATGAACTGGGGAGACAGGGGGAGGAAATGTGAACAAGGGAAACAGTCTAATCAACTATTCCCCTCTTGTAGCAAATGAAAAAACAAAACAAGTACAAAATGAGTAGAAATCATAGTCAATGCATATAATCTAATGAAGAGGTGGTAGAACTGAAAGTATAAAACAAGACGTAAAAAATAAAACAAAATATATATTAATAGCTAAGCATTCACAAAGTAATATCAAAAATCCACTATTGCTCTAGAGGTTGAACAATAGACTCAGGACTTATCAGACATGGTTGCTGGAAAACAAGGCAATTAGGCTTCAAGAGAAAATAATAATATTTATATAGTTTCTGAATGGCTTTACAGATCTCCTTCATCTAAATTATTAGGCCATTTGTTTAGCAATGCTTGGTTTCTCAAGTTTGTTCAGAATTAGGCTGGAAATACAATGCCCTATATCCCAAGATCTGATGCCAGATTATTTGCTTTGAACTGGATTATAAGAGTCTCCACTGCCATATAATCTGGGGTCCGATCCTGGGATTTAGGGCAGTGTGGAAAAGGGCTTACTCCTTCCCTCTCTTTTATTTTGCTCATCTGTTGCAGTTGCTTACTTTAAAAAGTAGGGATGCCTGCCCTCTTTTTATTACTTGAATACCAATAGAAATACTAATGACAAAAGCAAGAAGAAGAAAAATGAATTATCTCAATAGAGGAGAGCTAGTTGTTAGACACATCCAACCTCTTCCTTCAGAGGACATTTAAGGATGTTATGTTTGACCTAATCCTATACTTTCATTTTCACTTTCCTTGTCTTTGGCTCTTTATGCCTCTTGTTAAAATTTTCTCACTGAAACCAACTGTTCCATTACCTGGATGGAGGCCACAAGAGGGTGCTAGACAGAGAAGGATAGTCCATTTTATGGGAGAGAGAAGGAGTTAAACAATTTCACCTTGTGCTTCCTATTATTCCCTCATCCACCCATGTTGCTGTCAACACAACCATTGTTTACGATATGGAAAAGGGGATTACCCAGTGAAAATGGGGGAAATGGTTTTCCTCCTTCAACTCCCCTTCCCCCATAAAATGGACTATCCTTCTCTCCCCCTTTTGAAGTCTGCCCGAATAATGGAACAGTACCCCAACATTTAAAGGCCTTGCCAGAAGGACATGTGCCTGACAGGATCACAAGTACATAGAATGCAGCAGTACAGCATAATTGAAGTTAAACAGCCGTGTCTGCACACAGTTCAGCAGAAGAATCTCTACCATGGCTTTTCTCACATTGAAATGAAAATGAAAATGTTAACAGGGCATTCAGAAATCTGTCTGATGATGTGGCTAGCATTCCAATAATCTTTCAGTTTAATAATGGAAGTGCCTTTGGTAGTGATAACATGGCAGAAGTTTCCTTCCCTATCCACACAGCCTTGCCCTTTTCTACACTGTGGGCATGTCTACTTATGATGGTCTTCCATTTTGGGTATCCTTTGTTAACTCCTCCACTAAAAATGCAGAGCACCAATAGACATCTCTAGTTTCATCTACTATTGCTACTCCTGTTGTTATTCTCTGCTAGCTATCCTTGCCCCCTGTAGTGTCAAAAAAATTAAATGACATTCTTTATTCTTCAGTCTTCCTCCTGCTTGTGGCTCATTGGTATGGTGCTCCTTCATCTCCATTCTCTTTCTATGGTTTGTGAATACCCAACCTATTGTTTCAGCCAAGTTGCTTCTCCTTCCCTCCCCATCACCAATGTTTTGGCTAGTCAGGTTGCTTCTGTGGATGTGCTGTTGCTGCTATAGAGCAGCTTTTTTATGTTCATTACAATCAGCCAGAAAACAGGAGTCAGTGGTCAGATATTATGACAAATGTATTTATTTACTGGTATGATTTTCAGTAACTACATAGTACTCAGATAACAGATGGGCAGATTCTTGTCTCCAGAGATAAGAAAATTCTATGAAACCTAAAATGTGTGCCATACTGGGATACAGAAGATTCACAATAGTCTTGGGGTGGCCACTAATTATGCTTTTTAACACACTGGACACAGAAAGCAGTAGCAAAACAGAGGAAAATCACTCTGTGTTATGATTGTGTCCTTACATTCAACTGTACATTGTCCAAAATGTTCTAATAACTGGACTTGAAAATTGGATTGTAGTATTTGCAAACCTTTTGTGCAATACATCTGTTTATAACTGCAGTGAGAAAGGAACATAGATTAAAGGAGAGATTTGTAATCAACCACCAAAGATCTTATGAGATACAAAACTCAGCTAAAAGAAGATTCTTTTTAGATGAAACACAACTGTTAATAGTTTCTTTGACGGGGCTTATAAAAGTAAGAAATCCCAAACATGATGTTTTCTGACCTATAATGATATTTTGTTACTTTTGCCAGAAGTGAATGCATAAAAAAATACTGCAACAGTAAAATAATATTGGGGAGGTTTCACATTTAAATAAAAAAAACCCTGCTCATTTGTAACCCCAACAAATGAGTACATTCACTTATATTTTACCATAGGCATAATTTTTTCAAAAGTCTCTGAAAAGGGGTATTCTCATTAGATTAAAGGACCACTTCAGACCCAATTGAAATGAAAAGAAAGAGCACAGCTTACATCGAGATACCAAGTGGTAATTTCTAGGGAAGCATAAAATGCCAAATGTGTAACAATTATGTTTTATAACTCTGTGTTCAAAGGACTTAATAGTATTTTATTGCACAGAGGCTTCAACTCAAGGAGACCTATTTTACTGGAGTGTTCCCTGCCTTATGTTGTTAAAGCACTTCATCAACTTACTTTCTTATTATCAGCAAGAGAAAGACATGATTAATTTTTGAACACATCTAAGCAGCCCTAAAATCTGGCAGTAACTAATTTCACTAAGCAGATGTCTTGAGCAGTTACCCAGACCAATAAATTAAATTTTCTCAGAAATATCGGGGACATATAGAAGCACCTGATATTAGTCCAGATAGAACTCAGCACTGTGGCAACAATCACTGTATTTCATATTCCTACTGCATCTTCACTCAGTGGTAGCAGAGATGCCAAGCACTGAGAACATTTGCAAAGAGGTTGAAAGGGATTGGACTAAAACAATATTATGCATTTTACCCAAGCATGACTCAGGGGAGAAAGCACATAAATGCTGGCAACATTTTTGTTGTTTCTTTTGCCCTTCATTTCATTAATTATCTCGTAATACAAACAACTGAAGGGCATTTTTAACAAGCTACTCTTTGTTGGGATTTTTATAATAGATTCTAACATCCACCGGGTGCATACAGCTACTTAACAAAAATTAAATTGACTGTATATTTCAAAAAATTAACAAAATAAAATTAATGTGCATACTTTCTGTCATCCAGGTTATGCATGCTTTCTGTCACCTAAAATACAGATATGTTCTTTCAGACACAGTTACAGCAAAGTCAGAATGCATACATCTCTGTTCTAAAAGGTAGTCCGATTTCATGCTGTAATCCAGGCTTAGAGGATGTTACTGTCTGAAGGAGTTATATCACTGTAAGCAAAAAGACAGCCTTTACAACAGAAGCTGGGGTGGCATTATTGTCTTAATAAATAAATAAATAAATAAATAAACAAACAAAGAAATAGAAATAAAGAGAAGACATGAGATTTTGCTTGAGCTGCAGTAAATACCACTAAAGAACTATGGATATTAGAATTATTCCAGATGTTATGAAATGAATGATTTCATTTCAGATCATACTGCATGCAAGTTGTTCACTGCTAATTAGACTTGGTAGTTTTACCTATGGCGCTTCAATTATCTCTCTATGTGCAATAGAAAATATAAATTCTTGGATTGTCTATTTGGACCTTTGTATTTCTTTTTTCCAGTATGTTTCCTATAATGAGCTCCTGCTGTATCAATATAGCCTTGGTTGTTAATTGAATGAGTGCCTAACATACAGGAGAGAGAAATTTGTATCTCTAGCCATGCTGCCAACTTACAACAGAATGATCGACACTTAATATCAGCAATTAAACAAATCTGTTCAGATGTCATGTTGAACTCAAAGCTTGGGTTAGTCTTGGGAAACTCATTCAGATGTTGTGGGGTATAATTGAATTAGACACATTTTAATGCTATTATTTGAGGAAAAATAAACACACTATATGGGAATATTTTGGTGACATCTCAGACCCTAAGACAACAGACATAGCTGAGTGATTTATTTCACTTACAATTGAAGGCATCATTTATTTATTCATTTCTCTTCTTACTCTTTTTTGGCCACTTCTCAAACATATTTCTCTCTCACTTTATTTGACATCTACCCTTAAGTCAACTGGTTAGAAAACACATAAAAGCTGTCTTTAATAGCATGCAGAAATGTATACCAAGACAGAATATGAAACAATATAACTTCACTGGGTGCTAGCAAAACTCTTTCACTCTCCCCCTGCTCTGACAATGCCTAGATTAACTCTGCTTAACAGGTTATGAAATCTATAAATTTATAAAAAGCATAGTATTGCCATGACACAGGCATGTAGCCAGGGGGGGCTAAGGGGGCTTCAGCCCCCCCCCCCCCTCCGAAATTCTCAGGGTGGTCCGCAAAAAGGCCTTACTGGTACATTATTTAAACTGTTATGTTTATTCATATCATGATCTGATCACCATGCTCATTATATCCCACATTCATGGGGTTATTGGGATAACAATACAAAAGGTTTGCTAGGGTAGACCCTCTTCCACCTAGTCTCAGCCCCCCCCCCCCGAACCAAACTCAGCCCCCCCCGAACCAAAATCCTGGCTACGGCCCTGGTCACATTAATTTCATTTATGAGAATTCTTATAAAATAAACATTACATTCACTTGACCAAAAAGGTCTAGCTTTCAAGTGTTAGTCTTAAATATAGAGTGTGAAGCCTTCTGCTTCTTAGGAAAAAAATTACACTAGTGGCACTGGATTGTTTTCTGCTCACTTCATGAAATGACATGGTGATTGCAAGAAGGAAGAGCCTTTTACAGTGCACTTGGAAGCGCCTAAAGAAAAGTATGCAATGGTAATATTTCATCTTCATATTTCATCACATTATTTATTTATAACATTTAGCGATAGTGCACAACAATGAAGTTTTACATGGCTGTGCTATTATGAAACTGATCTGAATGTCACAAATGACAAGACAGAGCCTAGGACCCATAATTTCAAGCATATCTTTCTTGAAAAATAATTTCCAAGATAGGCAGTTCTGAAGTACTGGATTTGTAGAAGACAGGGTATGGAAGTTGTTTTGTGAAAGAGATGCTGATCTGGGACAATTGTATGGCAATGCCATAACTGCTAAGAAAAAGTAGGGACAAGGAGAGCTGGTTGCCTGCAGGGATGGGGCAATAGACTTACAGCAGCATTGGAAATGGGAAGGTTAATTACAAGGTGTGTGTTATGCCTTGCATGGTCCATGGTGCATGCTGCGGTCACAAAGCAATTTCACTATTAGAGATTTATATACAGTAATAGTAGGTGAAAGTATTAATACAAAAATGAATGTAGAATTTAATGTTAGTATGAATGTTTATGTCAGTACAGTAAAAATCAATAAAGATGATTTTTTTAAAAAAAAGTATTAATACAAAAATGAAAACATCATCTGATTAGAGGTCTCACAAATGTCCTTAATCATCTTCCTTAGTACTCTGAAATCTCATGTGTGAATGCTCCCTGAAGCCCAATTCAGAAATTTTAAGGAAGCCTGGGTGCAGCTGCACCAAGCAAAATTTGGGTGCAGCTGCACCAATTATATCTTCTTCCTCTTGGCTTTTCTTTGCGAACGAAGATTCAGAAAGGACTCATCCCATGCAAGTTGGATGTGTCCCTCGAGCCTGTGTAATGGATTTTTCTGGTGGAGCGCAGCGTGCACAGAACTGGCCTCACCCTTTAAACCAAAGGTTTATCTGCCGGGGCCTAGCAAGCTTGGACGGCGACAGCGAAGTCCTCAGGTCATAGGCTTGATTAGAGTTTCCTTCTCTTAGATGGTTGACCTTACAGGGTTAGACAAGCACCATCGGCCCGGGTTTGAATTTAGAGTTTTCCTTCTCTTAGGATGGTTGCCAAAAGGCTAGAGAGCCCATCCTGCCCATTGACGCTCTTTGTCAGACCCTTCGGTTGTGACCTGTCTGGCATGGGAGGCCCTACCGGTGACTATTATGCCACCGCCAGCATAGCTCACAACTTCATTAGGGTACACAAGCCTGAAAAAAATGAAACCAATTATATGCACTGTATAGAATTACTAGCATCTATTTATATAGTAGAAATGTCTGAAGAGATCCTGCTTTTGTATAGGCAGGTGTATTTGCAATGCTTTCTTTTGGCATGGAACCCTGCAAGCATTGGGTTCAAGATCCTGTTGAAATTCTCACATATATGAGGCAGTTCTGTCCCTGAAGATATGTAAGAATAGCCAGTTGTGGGGGTATCTGAAACATGTGCTATTCCACATTGAGAGAACAGCCACAAGATTGTTGTCTTGTGCACCCATTTTACTTTAGCTTTCCATAATAAGAATGCAATAATAATATGCTATTTTAACGGCTTTTAAAATTTGTAACCTTTGCTTTAATCCTTATTTTCCTAGCACAATATCTGAATTTCAGTCTTCATCTCTTCAAGAGTAACACATGCTTTCACTGCTAGTCACTGCTAATGTTTATTTCTTGTTGTAGGTCAGCCAATAAATAATGTAAATAACTTAAATAATTAGCACATATGACATTGAAACAATATTTGTTTTATTCATGATGAGACAGGCAGAGCATGTACTACGCTATTCCAGAGTAGTAAAAAAAACTAGTTTTCTTGGGTGTTCATAGCAGCAGTCAGCCTCTCAAGCTATTTTTCAAATCTATCCAAGTGAGTACCAATCTAAAGTGTTATTTTCATTTAGCTGAAACCCAGAGATTCCATTTATTCCTTCTTACCACTGCTCAGCTAGTGCTCCCTATTGATATTTGCGGAGGACTAAAGACTATGACTGTAATATTTAAACTGCTCATTGAACACATACCCAAACATTCTTGAACAATATTAGGGTAATTAGAATAGATGGTACAGCATGCAGTGATTCCTCCTTGTGTTTGTCACTCTGCTTCATTTATGATAATTCACTAAGCATAAATACTCTGTTAGAAAGAAGATTTTCTGTTTCATTTCTCCAATGAACAACAGAGTGCCGCCACGTGACCAGAGTCTGAATTTCAGTTTTAGCTGGCATGCACAGTTGAGCTGAATCGCATTTGGCACAATGCAGAGTACAAGTGAGCCACTAAATGGCTGATTTACTAAATTATTATTGGATGAGCCTTTGCAGTTCCAACGGAAAGTGCATCTCTTCATGGTGTGTTCAAATTGTTCTGTGTTTAAATATTCAGCATGAGGCTAATGTGAACTGATGAAGTGAGACTACAAACATTCACTTTCAATATAGTCAGAGCAACAGCAATGCAACGTATCATGTGGCCTGTGGAGGTGAAAATGATTTATATTTAAGGCTGTGGCTGCCTACTTTAAGGTACCCTTAATTAGCCTTGTGTTAGGATGAGTAATTCAGAATGTGTTTGTGCGTGGGGGGGGGGGGCAGAGAATGGGACACACACAGAGGGCATCGGACTTCTCATTTATTGAAGCCTCACAATTCCAACAAGGTCTGCTTCAAGCCTGGTTTTAGCCAATGCTTTTCTGATAGCATTGTTATACATCTAACAGAAAATAAGGGCTTCCCTTCTAACAAAATTCAGAGGAACAGTTGACAAATGCATGTGTAATGCCAGTTTGTAATTATATGACTTCTTCGGAGTGGGGGAGGAGGATAATTTCTTCACTGCCACCTGCTGGAGCTGGTAATAACTCTTTGTCATACTAAAAAGAACAAGCATCCTCACTTTAGAGGACAGTTACGGCAAGCATTTAAAATACTGTGATCCGAGATACTTACAGTAGATTAGAATTTTTTATTGGTACTGTGTTGCCATAACAACCTAAAGGCAGCAGATGACTTAAGCTAAGCTTGCAAAGCAAAAGGCTGCTCATCTGGCAGTTAAAATGAATACAGTTCACTTCACAAGTTCCCCATATGGACCCTTAGCGTATGGTAATGAGGATACCATATGGTGAGAAAAGAAATGCACAGAGAACAATTGGGCTCCACTGGATGAGTGAACTGAGTAGGAAGTTACGAAAAAGCACAGGAGAGAGATTTGTCTGTGTGCTCTCTAGCTCAAGGGTTCTTTCAGAGCGGGGATTCCTCTAGTCTTCCCTTAATCCGCTTCTGAACGTGTACATATGCGGATGTGACAAAGAGGCACACTGAACGCTTTGCGAGATCATTCATCATAAACTGTCAGCCATGTTTACAAATCAGCCCCAGATGATCTTCTATAACAGCAATGCTTAAAAGGTAACAGTGATAAGTTCTAAGACAAAGTGCGGGGAAATTTAAGCACTCTTGACAAGCAGAAACATTAGTGGTAATCATTTTTAAAATGCTTGAATCTTTTTGCATGCATGTTTGGCTGTAAATAAGAATAGGATGCGTAGCAATTTTTCAATAGGTTGTTGGAAAGTAGGATAAATGCTATTTATATTTTTCAAAACACAAAAGAAATAATTGAACGAGATCACAAAGCAGCATATCTCTCTCACACACATACACAATATAGAACGTAAGACTAACCAGATTCTCAACCTGGTAAGATAGCTTGCTAAAGGCTGCAAAGTCAATTTTGTACTACACATGCTTCATAAAAGATGAATATAAATGCATTAGTTAGACACGGTGAGCTAAATTAGAAGGTCAGGCAGGGCTGGAAGGGTTGAAAAATCACACAGCCAATGACTGTAATTACTCTTTTTTTAAGTCTATTAAGTGGTGTTGTTCTATCAAGGCTCAGGGGTATAAGACATGAAGTACAAGATAAAGTAATGTGTATTTATTACTCCCACAGGATCAATTTACTTGATATTTTCAGCTCCATGGGGCAAAATACACAAATGCAGCTTTTGTTGCAATCTTCAAAACTGCACTGTATGTGTGTCTATATCTATATGGTATTAGAAGAAAACTCAGAGACAGGGCTAGTAACCCTCCACTGGCTCCATCATTTCATTGTTTATGTGTGAATACAAGAATTTAAAGATCAGCACATGTTAATGGTGCAACCAAGGAGAAGGACCACAACTCAGTCACAGAGTACATACTTTATATGCATGAGGTCACAAGTTCAACTCCTGAAATGGAGAGCTGAGACCTTTTCCTGAAATACTATGGAGCTGCTGAAAGTATAGACAATACTCTATCAAATGTGTTTGCTTAAGGCAGATTGCTATGCTTGATTCATACTGTGGTCTGACTTAAACTTACAGATTGACTAATATATTGTGCCAGGAATTGGCAATTTCAAACAATCCAGGGGCAATTTCTTTGTTTATTTGCATTTTGAGGGGTGCATGTAATGGGATCTTGTAGCTCCTTTGAGACTGACTGAGAGAAAAAAGATAGTAGTGTAAGTTTTATAGACTCAAGTCTACTCCTATTGACCATGAAGGAAAGTGAATTTGGTGAAGCAGATTTAAGTCTACAAAGGCTTATGCAACAAATTTCTCTCACACTTAGTTTCAAGTGTGCTGTGAGGTCTCATTGCATACTGATCCAGACTAACATGGCTATGCCTTTGAATTTTGACAAGCAGTAAGCAATCATTATAACCGACCACAGAAAACATCAAAATTATTTTGTTACTTACTCCTAGAGTGCTGACAAATATATAATTGCCCCCTTGAGACTTTGGGAGAACATTTTAAAGGTGGAGATGATAAAACAAAGAGATATATGCTGTTCTTGCTGGCCTTCATATATTAAAGTTTTGCCATAGATTCTAAATTACACCATCTGCTCTGATCATTTGCTGAGCAAACACTGACCCACTTAGAAAATGCACTAGAATGTATATATTTCTGCAGACTTCAAAAAGACAAGAGCTCTTTGCCAGCACTTTGAATATGGTTCTGACTTTCATTTCTTAGAGTGGAAGTGTTTCAGCATGATCCCTGATTTTGGAGTTTGTGGACTAGCAAACTGGACACACACTTCCTAAACTTGCCCTGATGACAAGTGTAGCTTGATATGAAATTCTATCATTGTTTAGGGATTTGATCCCACCTCTACCAATATAGAGATCATGAAAGCATTTTTGCATATATTTTGTATTTAAATCACTGGTAAAGTGATAGTAAGATGAGCTTTCCATAGACAGGTGGAGATCTCTCCGCTTTGACAAGTCTTTGAGGATTGATTGCAAGAGACCCATCTATTTGTTATAATTGTTTTAATATTTCTTCTTTTTTGTGTGTTTTTAATAGTTTGTGTTTTAACTCATTTTAATTTTTATAGCTTTAATTACTTTTTAGATTTTGTCATTTTGTGAAACAATGCTTGTTTGTTGAAAATCTGTATTTTTCCATTCCTCCTTCAACATCCTCCCAATTGGGATGCTGCTAAAGTCCCATCTACAATGCCATATAATGCAGTTTCAGAATGCAGATTAACTGCATTGAAGTGGATTGTATGGCAATGTAGACTCATATAATGCAGTTCAATCTGCATTATATGAATATATGACCCCTTCTACACTGCCAGATAATCCAGGTTATCAAAGCAGAAAATCCACATTTTCTGATTTGAACTGGATTATCTCAATCTACACTGCCATATAATTCAGTTCAAAGCAGATAATGTGGATTTTATACAGCTGTTTACAAGGGTGCCTACACTAACCCTTATAATACAGTTCAAACTGAATTTTACGACAGTGTAGATGGGGCCTAAAACACTCGCCATCTTAACAGAAGACTAAGGACCTCTTCACACAGGGCTAAATAGTCCCGTTTGTGCTGCCCACAATTCTCCCAAAGTGGAGGGGAAAGTGTCAAAAGGTGCTTCCAGCACAGAGAGAAAAATAGATTTTGGGTAACTAAGACAGGTAACATTTTCCTTCCCAAGATGATTAAACTGAGAATGTGATACTTTGGCCTTATCATGAAAAGACACGATTCAGTAGAAAATATGATAATGCTTGATAAGTTTGAAGGCAATAGGAAAAGAGGAAGGCCATCTTCCAGATGGAGATACTCAATTATGGGCAGTCATGGCCCTGTATCCGCAATACCTGTTTAGGGTAAGGTGATTTGGAGGTCTCTTATTCACAGGGTTGCCATTTGTCAAAACTGACTTGAAGGCTGGTACCAACAACAATCACTCAGAGTTCTGAAGTTTAGATTCTAACGCAACATCTGAGGCAAAAATACAAAGCTCCATCCATGGCTGTTCATTGAGATGATGACAGCTGAGACAGTAGTTTAAACCTTAGGGTAGATGTGAGTTTTCAAGCAACTCTGATGGCTTGAGCTTCTGAACTTACCATTCTATGAGGAAGTCCCCAGGCTAAGTGTTTGTTCATTTCTTTACAGTCTTTATAGCATTTCAGTTTTTGGGAGCAGTGAGAACACAGGAAACCTAAAGTCCCTTTTGACTACTCAAAGTGGAGCTGGTGATAGCTTTAAACTTTTTCTCTTTTTCTCTTTTAAGTATATATTTCCCTTACAACACTGCTAGTATTTTTGCTACTTTATCATATAATATTATCTATATATATATTTTTGAACGGTCGTGCAATGTTTCAAATAGACAATGAAACTATAGATCGCAGAAGCACGAAACTCGGCAACACAATGAATCATACCACGAGGTACCTATAGGGCCAAAAAACCCGGCCCTAGGTACCTTGCAACACCCCCAAACACCAGCCCCCAAAAACGGGCAATGGAACTCCCATCCCGGCTTCTCCGCTGCCAGCGCGAACGTTTAGAACGTTCGCGCATGTCAGCCAAAGAGCAGCGGCCCCATCACACAGACTTCTAACAGAGCCTGCCTTTCCGCCAGCCACCCAGCCAGCCGCGCCTCCCCCAGGCTCTGCGGACCAGAGACAAGGCCCCTTCTCCCACCGCTCAAATGCCCAAGGAAGAGGGACTCACTGGCTCCTCCTCGCTGCTGAGGACTGAAGTGAGGAGCCCGGTGGGAGGGCAGGGGGAAGGAGCGAGGCCACCGGAAGGCGCGAGAAGGGGCGGGAGCTCCCAAGGAGCCGAGCTCTGCACTGCCCCCAGCCGGGGGAGGCCCGGAAGGCAAGTCCCCCAGTGGGTGAGGAGGAGAGGCGGTGGGCACTGGAGGCTCCGGAGAGGGCGGGGAGGGCCCCTCACGCCCGCCAAAGCACAGGACCGGGCAAGGTGGGGGCCGCGGAGGGCGGCGGGGCCTCACCCCCGCGCATGAGGGAGGGGCTGGGGCAGTGGCGAAGCCGAGAAGACACCCCCACTGGGGCCCGGAAGCTGGCTGGGCCCAGGGACAGCGAAGCTCCGGCCAGGAGGAGCAGGGGAGGAGCAAGTACTCTGGCCGGGAGGAGCAGGGGAGGAGCAAGGAGGGGGTTGCCGCAGCAAGGCCGAAGCGATCGGAGGGGGCAGCAGGGGTATGCCCAGGCCAGAGGCCTGAGCGGAAAGGGGAACGAGGGGACAGAGAGTTAACAGACCTGATGGAAGGCTGCCGCTGATGTTCCCTCGATGCTGCTGCCACCAAACTCCTTGCTCCGCGCTGCTCCCTTCTCCCCAAAACCAGCCTGCCTCCGAATGAGGTCAGCCAGTCCCGGGCAGCTGAGAAGATCTGCCCGAGTGGAGGTTAAGGCCTGCCAGAAACAGGGAGGGGACAGGGCAGAGGCAGCCCCTCATTGGCCGGCTGGCCTGAGTGGCGGGAAACCTTCCCGCCACACCGAGGCTTCTGGGAGGAAGAAGCCCCCCCCCCAGACAACAAGATGGCAAAGAGCACGCTGCCCCGCAACCAGTAAGTCCGCCACGCCCATTAGCACTCAAGCCTCTTCTACACTGCCATATAAAATCCAGCATTATCTGCTTTGAACTGGATTTTATGGCAGTGTAGACACATATAATCCAGTTCAAAGCAGATAATGTGGGTTATCTGCTTTGGTAAATTGGATTATATAACAATGTAGAAGGGACCTCAGTTAACTCAGCAGCAGGAACAAAAGCATCACACTGGCAAGGAAGATCCACATAGTTAAAGCAATGGTATTCCCCATAGTAACCTATGGATGTGAGAGCTGGACCATAAGGAAGGCTGAGCAAAGGACTGTGGTGCTGGAGAGTGATTAAACCTGTCCTTATTCCAGGAAAGAAAGAGAGAGAGAGAGAGAGAGAGAGAGAGAGAGAGAGAGAAAGAGAGAAAGAGAGACAGAGAGACAGAGAGAGAGAGAGACAGACAGAGAGAGAGAGAGAGACAGACAGAGAGAAAGAGAGACAGAGAGAGAGAGACAGAAAGAGAGAGAGAAAGAGAGACAGAGAGAGACAGAAAGAGAGAGAGAGACAGAGAGAGAGAGAGAGAGAGAGAAAGAGAGAGAGAGAGAGAGAGAGAGAGAGAGAGAGAGAGAGAGATGGCACAGCAACGCGTGCACGGGTACAGCTAGTCATCTATAAGAATGGCCTAAATGTCAGTAACAACAGCTTCTGAATTCGGTATACATATGGAAATACAGACATGCAGAACTGTAACTTATTATAATGTATATGGTTTTTTTGTTGCTCCTGCCTCATATATCCTGCTTATGTATGTAGGTAAAATGTCATGAGTAAGTGGCCATAGCATCCATATACTAAAGCGTAACTTTAAATTACAGTGTTATGAAGCCAAACTTTATAACCTATATTTCAGCTACTGGAAAAATATGCTACTGGAAAAATATGCTACCAAATCTTGCTGGAAAAAGAGTTCTCTGCTTTTCCAAAAGAGTCTTGGTGTTTATCTGTCTTTTGAGAGGGGATTGTAAAATTTGGCATACAAAAATACATGTTTAAATAAGGGAAATAAAACATATAGTCAAAGGAACAGGTTAGGACCATTTTAATAAGTTTATCTATCTGTACAAATGGACAAGTTTGTATTTCAATACAAGTTACTGAGCTTAAATCAGAACTATAGGTATGGCACCACAAAAGCTTGCCAAACTGAGAATATGGGTAGAAATTGGAAGCTAACATGCAAACAAACAAAACCCCTGACTATACAAGTGCATTTTATAATCTTGAGTATTTGCGTAGAGCTAAATCTGTATTGATCTATATACCTTGTGTTGTAAGCTCACATCTACATACCTTGAGTTCTACACACCCCTAATACTATTTAATGGAAACTTCATTGGCATGCAATGCCATTATCCTGCAAAAACGGTACTGTACAAACAATAATGTATGAGGACTCCACAGAGAAGACCTGAATGCATCAACAATGGAACAAAGGCAGTAGGAAAGATTCCACTTCCCAGTCCAAGCACTGATCCTACACAGCTGCTATCTCTAAAGTATTAACATTCCTTTTTTAAACAAAACAAAACTGTTGCACATATGGGCATCTAAAAGATATGAGCACATGCCTGTCACTTTTTTTACTGACCTTTGGCAAGCGTTCGGGGTCACCAGGGTGTCTTGGGATGACTTTTTGCAACCTTTGGAAACCATAGTCAATGGTAGGTTCATTCAGAGCTGAAATAACAAACATAATAATTATCCAATAAGCATTGAGACAAAGCAATCTATTGGCAAATTTACTGAATAGTAATGCTTTTGCATATCTGAAAACCATCACAGTAAACTCCCCCTTTGCTCTTTTTCACTTAAATCAGCAATGACTATGATGTTAGGGTTCAAATACTGTTTGAGTTTTAATGTGAGACTTTGGTATGAGTATCTGTGAAAAGGTGACAAGTTTTGATTTTATAAATAGCTTTTTAGTAAGAAACAATTATGGACAGCTTGATGGAATTCATTTGGTTTTTCCATTTTCATATTATTGGAAATAATTGGGGTTTTTTTTTATTGTGAAGGCATTAGGACACAAAACAGCTTCTCATGTGTGCAGATTCTGTTCTGCATTTAATACCATTTGAAAACAATACCATGCATAATTTCTTGTAAAATACTTGGCATGCTTTTAAGATAGGAACAAACAATTCTGCCCCTACTACAGCAATTATTGGTTTCTCCAAAACTCCCAAGAAACGTAGCGTATGAAGAGCAGGGGGAAAGCAGTGCGTGTTGCTAGGTACTATCATAGAGACCTTAGCTGGTTCAACAGACTAGCCAATGATAATGATCTCCTGTCAAATATTAGGGATGCAAATCTTCATATTTCATTTATGCTTACAATCATACATTTCCAAAGTTTCTCCCTGCTGGAAGATATTACAAAGTTTTTGACGCATGTGTTGGTGACTTTTTCATACTGCAGGATTTTTTAACAAAACGTTGTTATTTACAGATATTTTGTTTATTATGCAGCTATTTTTCTGAAACAAAGTTTTAAAATGCAAAAAAACACCAAACTTGCAGTCATCAACACTTTTTAAATAGAATGTCAAAATAGTGTTCCTGCTGAGGATGACAAAATTAATGAGTTCTCTTTACTTTCTTATAAAATACTTATTAGCACATGACATGTTAATAATGGTCAGGACTCTGGCCAGTATTGACCACTATGGTAGTAATCTGAAAGTAAGATACAGTTGAAAAACTTATATTCCCCCTCATGCCAATTTTAGAAGCTGCTCACTACTACTATGGGTTAATACTGGGATTTATAAAACAAATATGAAAAGATGAGATTGCATATAATTTTAAAACTAATTAATGAAGTCCAGAAACCAAAGTGAAGGCAGAGATAAAGGAAGGCAAGTGTAAGACAACCATATTTTTTCAGTTTAAGAAAGAGCTGTGTAGAATGAATTCAGGACTGCTCAGAAAACATGATGATTCAGTCATCTAAGAAACTTTTGCATTTCACCATCAATAAGTAATTAGAAGAAAGCATACTTGCAAGAAATACTGGGTGTATTTAGCAGAAACAAAGCTGCAAATCTTGAGATCCTATTCCATCTTAAACAAAGTTTAACTGTCCAAACTTCTGCCTCTTAGCTTCATCTCCCAATTTTTTAAATGGGAATTGCAATGTAGATAGGAAGAGGAATGAGGGTGTGATTGTTATAAGCTCTATACATAATCAGATAAACTGCAGCCTGCAATCTCCACCTTCACATTTCTTATGTGAGACATAACCCGATTGCTAATCACTACTGAGCTACTGAGATTGATGCTGGAGAATTCTATTTGATGTTTGAGAAGTATTCATCTACTAATAAGGCTAAAATGAAAACAAAAATAAAGGAAACTAGATCCTTAACAATACTTGCGGTAATTTTTATCTTCACAATGTTGGGTCTAGCATCTATGATTAAGACATTTCTGAACATAACCATTCTTGTCAGATTGTATCTTCCTTTACAATCCCTTTACAGTTCTAAGAATCTCGAGGCAAGAGGAAAGGTGGCTTCTTATTCTTATTCTTATTCTTATTCTTATTCTTATTCTTATTCTTATTCTTATTATTATTATTATTGAGGGCCCAGAATGTTTCTGTTCTTGTTCTTCTTCTGCAAGCGAATTAAAACATCCTTCAGCCATCAGGCTTTGATAGGAATGGGCTTTTAATGATGTGCAGGGCCATTTTATAGTTTCTATGATATTTTCATGAATTTTAATTTTTAACTGTATAATTTTTATCATCTTTTAAATAAATATAATATTTATACTTGTATTGAAGTTTTTGTCTAGTTTTTAATTTGTATTGCTTTTAATAGGTTGTAAACTTCCTTGTGTCCTATCACTTGGGGAAAGATGAGAAACAAATATTATCACTGTTGTTAATAACAGAACGTTGCATAAACCACGCAGAGAGAATGAGTTTACTGGCTTCAATCACAATATATGAAAATGTGATAAACCTGATTGCAGAGCAACAGTTTATCCATTAGACTGTTTGTACCAGGTGAATATGAGGTTTTAATTTTGAATTAAAAATGCAGTATGAATTACTGTTGTTTCTTCATAAATGAGTAGAAAAATGCAGAGATCTAAAGACATGCATTTCTATTCTTGAAATCACAGATAAAATAAATGGGACTCTTGGTGCAATTATTCTACTGAATTTCTGGATTAACCTTTATATATATATAACAGTGAATTAATGGATTCTTTTACAGATACTTTGAAGGTTTTGCCATTGTTTTTAATGAGAGATGGATTGAAAGCATCTCCTTGGCCGTAAGTAAAATGTGTTCTTGCATTCCCCAATGTCCTACTATGAAAATGTTTTTTTCCTATAGATGGGGAAAAATATCAATAAGATTTTAAAAACTTTTATATATAGACTCAGTAACAGTCAGTGTTTGTATTTCTGACATTCATCATCCATTAAAAACAAAGTTAGTACATACCATAGTTAAAATGCATTCCCATTACCCTAAATTTCAAAAGTACATTGAAAGTACTACTGACTTTAAAAAATGTATTAAATTCAAATAGGTCCCAAGGCTAATGGAAGCAATTTGTGTACCAACCCAAACTGATTGGCCTACTTTTCAAAATACAGGTATGATAATCTCATGGTTTTAAAAGGACATTTAAATTGAAAGACTGTGAATATAGTACATAATTATACCAATAGCACCCTTTAACTTGTCAGCTTGTAAATCTAAAAGGCTATCAATCATTTCTAAAGAGGAAATAAACCTTAAAATTCTTTGATTGACTGTGCTTACTTTTTCTGTTTTTTTTAAAAAAAGAAGGAAGAAAAAAGAAAAAATGGATTAAAGTGGCCAGAAATCCATTTACAAAAGTACATTGTTTTACATAGGTGACTAAAAAGCCAATAATTACACCTCCAAAAGACATCTAAATCAAAGTAAGTACTTTCCTCTCACTTATGTATTTCGAGTTGTGTGGAACTTCAGGCAACTTTTTTATTAAAATACTTTTCTAAATGCAATGCTTATTGAAATAGCTAATAGAATAGCATTTTCATTTAAGGTAATGTAATCATTTTTGCAAATATGAGATTTAAGCCATTTTCTCCTATCTAAACAGTAAACTTTCAACCTGTCTCTTGTGTGAATTAACTAAAATTACACCCAGGTGTACAAAATCTGTCTATGTGTGCTAGTGTATGAGTTAAGGCACAATATTTATTATTCTTTCCATTTTATGAATTACGACTTAAACCCTTGAGGAAGAACTTACTTTCAGATTAGTCTTGAACAGACTATGCCTCAGAAGCACTTTATGCACTGTATTTCAAATTGGAACTCATAAAATCCAGCACTTTGAATACAAGGAAAAAATACACATCTGTGAAATTGAGAACTAGGCATGTAATTATTTTAATGTTTTCAAAACTGCAGTTTAAATGTTTAAATTTCATTTCAATATCCTTTACGAAAATATTTATTCTGAACAAAATGTCTTCATCACTCTAATAATTAAGCAGAGAAAATATAAATTCTTGGATTGTCTATTTGGGCCTTTGTATTTCTTTTTTCCAGTATGTTTCCTATAATGAGCTCCTGCTGTATCAATATAGCCTTGGTTGTTAATTGAATGAGTGCCTAACATACAGGAGAGAGAAATTTGTATCTCTAGCCATGCTGCCAACTTACAACAGAATGATCGACACTTAATATCAGCAATTAAACAAATCTGTTCAGATGTCATGTTGAACTCAAAGCTTGGGTTAGTCTTGGGAAACTCATTCAGATGTTGTGGGGTGTAATTGAATTAGACACATTTTAATGCTATTATTTGAGGAAAAATAAACACACTATATGGGAATATTTTGGTGACATCTCAGACCCTAAGACAACAGACATAGCTGAGTGATTTATTTCACTTACAATTGAAGGCATCATTTATTTATTCATTTCTCTTCTTACTCTTTTTTGGCCACTTCTCAAACATATTTCTCTCTCACTTTATTTGACATCTACCCTTAAGTCAGCTGGTTAGAAAACACATAAAAGCTGTCTTTAATAGCATGCAGAAATGTATACCAAGACAGAATATGAAACAATATAACTTCACTGGGTGCTAGCAAAACTCTTTCACTCTCCCCCTGCTCTGACAATGCCTAGATTAACTCTGCTTAACAGGTTATGAAATCTATAAATTTATAAAAAGCATAGTATTGCCATGACACTTCTGCTTAAAAGATCATTAACTTCTGTGAGCATTTTCATTTCTGCAAGGGAGTTAATAGAGCAACTCAACAGGTTTTATTAATTTTTTTTAATAGAAGCAGCAACAAAAACCAAAAAAATTATTTATTTATTTATTTCAGGATTTTACCCCACTTTTCTCAACCCCCGAGGGGGGACTCAGAGCGGCTTACAGCACGGCACAATTCGATGCCACATGAAACAGCGTAAAACCCCAAACCCCACAACACATTAAGATACATTAAAAACATTAAAATACAATTCCTCAGCAACATCTACAGTCATTCCAATTAAAACAATATTCGATCTATAAAAGCATTGACCCTCTTCCTCCCTTCCATTAAAATCCCCATCTAACATGCTGCTTAGTGCTGATGTGGGAACGCCTGGTCCCAGAGCCAGGATTTTACCTTTTTCCTGAATGCCAGGAGGGATGAGGTGGACCGTACCTCCATAGGGAGCGCATTCCACAGGCGGGGGGGCACCACCGAGAAGGCCCTGTCCCTCGTCCCCACCAACCGCATTTGAGAAGTCGGCGGGAGCGCGAGCAGGGCCTCCCCAGATGATCTTAGGTTACGGGATGGGACGTAGCGGCTGATGCGTTCGGACAAGTAGGCTGGGCCAGAACCGTATAGAGCTTTAAAGGTCAAAACCAGCACTTTGAATTGAGCCCGGAATTGGACAGGCAGCCAGTGGAGCTGACACAACAGGGGGGTAGTATGCTCCCTGTATGTAGCTCCCGTTAATAATCTGGCTGCCGCCCGCTGGACTAATTGCAATTTCCGAACAGTCTTCAAAGGCAGCCCCACGTAGAGTGCGTTGCAGTAATCTATTCGGGATGTGACCAGAGCGTGGACGACCGTAGCCAGATCAGACTTCCCAAGGTACGGGCGCAGCTGGCGCACGAGTCTCAACTGTGCAAAAGCTCCCCTGGCCACCGCTGAGACCTGGGGTTCCAGGCTCAGCGCTGAATCCAGGATCACTCCCAAGCTGCGAACCTGCGTCTTCAGGGGGAGTGTAACCCCGTCCAACACAGGCTGTAACCCTATGCCCTGTTCGGCCTTACGACTGACCAGGAGGACCTCCGTCTTGTCTGGATTTAGTTTCAATTTGCTAGCCCTCATCCAGTCCGACACAGCGGCCAAGCACCGGTTCAAGGTCTGGACAGCCTCCTTGGTGACAGGTGGAAAGGAGTGACAGATCTGGACATCATCTGTGTACAGATAACACCTTACTCCGAAACTCCGAATGATCTCTCCCAGCGGTTTCATGTAGATGTTGAACAACATCGGGGACAGTACTGAACCCTGAGGGACTCCACAGGACAACGGCTGTGGAGCCGAACAGGTGTCACCCAATGACACCTTCTGGGTACGACCTTCCAGGAAGGATTGGAGCCACTGCAAAGCAGTACCCCCAAGCCCCATATCTGCAAGGCGACCCAGAAGGATACCGTGGTCAACGGTATCGAAAGCCGCTGAGAGGTCCAGCAGAACCAACAGGGACACACTCCCCCTGTCAAGTTCCCGGCGTAGATCATCTACCAAGGCGACCAAGGCTGTCTCAGTCCCATGTCCCGGCCTGAAGCCAGACTGTGCCGGATCAAGATAATCAGTGTCTACCAAGATTTGGGTTTTGTGAAATATCTTTGTGTATTGTGCAAAACTTGTGTTTTGTGCCAAAAAAAGCTCATATTGTGTGCTAAATGTTTTTAGAGCACTATCTTTTTGCAATCCCAAAATGCAAAATTACCATTATCCCAGGGAACATCTACATAGGGCACTAAATCAGGGCCCAATCTCAAGCAGCAATATTCTTGACCAGACCCAGAGGTGGTGACACTGCCCATTTTTGTCCCGTAGCATTACTAGAGTAGAGTCCAAAATGTGGTCCAACAAGGCCAAAATCAGTTCAGCCCCACTGGCCAGTCACCTTATATATTTATTTATTTCCTGCATTTGTAACACTCCTTTCTCACCCCCAAGGGGGGACTCGTGATCTCTTCTGGAAAAGATGGCAACACAGATCTGATCCACCTCCTTTTCCCTGCACCGTTTAGAGCAGGGGAAAGACAATGATGGCTCTGGCTTGTGTGGCCACTATTCAGTTCTGATGAGAGCTGGTCTGAAAGTTCACTAAAATCCTGGAGCATTCTTCTTATAACTGAGTTAACCCATTTTCCATGTCATGGAAAGTTTCTGACTGTGACATGGGTTCTACCGATTGGTCCTCATCTGCAGTGATGTCAGATAGGGTGAAGAGGGAAACCCTCTCTCCATCTCCCTTCTTTGAGTGCCCTGCCAATCAGGCCAGTGTCAGTACAGGCAACAGCTAGTCAGTAGGATCTGGAAGCCCAGAAAACACTGTTTACAGCTGTTTATACCTGTCCAAAAAGGCAGGATATGCCAAATTCCAAATCAGAATTTGAAGCATTCTGCAACTTTGGTTAATATGGGTCAAGACTGTGTTAAGATGGTCTAGCCACCACAATACTCATGGCTTCCGCCCTGTGCAGCATTTGGCTGCCATAGAGCTGATTTAAGCCCTCCTCACAGTAAGTGGCCAGTGTAAATGTGTCCTCAGAAATTTTACAATGGCAAACCTCCTCTGAATGAATGCTAGGAACACCCTGTGATAACCATAGGCTAGCCATGTTGGAAATGACCCGAAGGCACACAACAGCTTCATCTGGTTCATTTGCAAACACATAAAGCATAAAGAAGATATGCCCCCCCCCCATTTTAGTTGTAAACATGTAAACATGTTTGGATTGATATATTTTCTTAGGCTGGAAGACAAATGAATGAGGTAGACAGCTTCCATTCTACCCAAGAAAAAGAAGGAAAGAAGTAGTTTCCCAATTTAAGCACCAATGTAAGACAATGGTGTCCCATCTTCTTCATGTCAGGCAATATTTTATTAAACATAATGGGGAATAATTGTAATGAGAAATGGATGCCTTTGAGCATATGTTGAGTGTCTTTTTGTCTTCAAAGCAGAATCATTACAAATATCAGTGTCATTGATAGTCAAATTAGATGTGTATTTCTTTTCCTCTCACAAAGGGAGCGCTAATGTGCTTCAGCAATCACACTTGCAAATTAAGACTGTGTTTACCTCTTGATGAACAGTGTCAAAACAAAGTTTGCTAAATCAACAATACACAAAATAATGGTTGGTTCTGTAACACTAGAGTAAAAGTTAAATCTATATCTTCAGATTAAGTCACTTTTCTTCAAGAACATAGGGCAGAATTGTCCTAGTATTTAACAGTACACAGCATTAACATTTGTTTCTTGACATTTCCCCTTCAGAAAACATTTTTAAAACTCTGTGGAAACTGCACTGAAAAGGGAGATAAGGCAAGCAAAATGATAACAAATTACAACTCTGTCAAAAAGACCTAAATCTGCCAGAAAAGTTCATGTCCCTATCTGGCCATTTTCTTTTTTTGTATGCAGTAGCAACACTATAGAGCCACAAGACTGATGCAGCAAGTTCTTAACCAAGCACCTTTGTATGCAATAGGGCTTTAATTGGTCCACAGGGGAGCATAAAAATCCACTTCACACACACATCATCAAGTGAAAGAGTATATTTTGCAAATCTCACATGCAAAGAAAGTTTTCTTTCTTAATTAAGCATCATTAAATGAAACCATACAAGCAGTGGGGCTATTTTTGTTGTGGTTGTTGTTAATATGAATTACTTTTTATAAAGCTTCCTTTTCATTACATTCCCCCCCAACCTCAGTGTTTATTCCCATTGGCAATGGAAAATGGAAGTAGGTGGAGCAAGCTTGACTGAGACATTAAGCTTGGTGTTATAAGGATTATGGGAAGTCTACCTCAGAGTTTCCCTGCTTTTATGACTTTATGTGTCTCTTTCACTTAAACATATCCCTGTGAATTTAATTTCCTTTTCTTAATGGCTCTGCTGCATGATGTCATTCTTAACTAGAAATAGAAAGATATGCTGCTAATAAGAAATGTAAAATTTTGGTTTCACAGCAACTTAAGAGTCTAAATAAACAGGCACTACATTCATCAGATTAGGAAAAAAACACTACACAATCAAATCAAACGGCAAAACTAGCACCTGAGTCTCTGGCTTCTTCTGGTGACTATTCTTTATTCAAATTAAAGGTGCAGCAGGGCCAGCTGTTGAGACAGACTTGTTGTCATCAAATGTGATTATAGACATGCTGTGTTACATTTTTATATATACTCAACACCATTTATAATCTCTCTTTCAAGATGAAATGTCAGTGGCAATTTTGACCATGGAAATAATGCAAATTATTGCTGGAAACGTAACATTTAAAACTGCAATGTTCACTGAAAGAGTCACATGGGACATATTATGTACAACAGCAACTGAAGTAAATTTTGTTCTTTTATGTTGAGTAGACAACAAAAGACCACCTGTTGTAGCTCCTACAGGGTCACCTATCCACAAGAATAGTTTTTCATTACAAGGCAGATGTTTGTAACTCGGGGATTGACTGTATATATGTACTCCTTTATTACTTATTTCTTTATTTACTTAGTTACTGAATGTATATCTTGCTTTCATTCCTGCACAGAATCCAAAGTGGCTACAGATTAGCCTACATGAGATTAAAGATAAACCAGCCTAAACTGTGCCACAAACAGAAAGCAGGAACAAAGAAGGTCGATCCATTCTGACTGCATAGTTCCATGTGACAAAAAATACCACTTTTCTCAATCATGGCACTAGTGTAATCCTTCTGTCTTTTTCTCTACTACTCCAGATGGGATAAACAGGGAAATTTACAAACATGGCAGGTTGTTACCTACAAACAAATTAACTAACTTTAAGAAATGAAAGAAAACATACATTGACTGCTATCAACTAGGAAAGATTCTAATTAAATAACAAATTGGTTATTGCCAGATAATAGGATACCTTTAAATGAACTTTAAGACTAATTACAATATTTATAATTAGACAAATGTATCAAAATTACTTGAGTCTCAGAATTTATTTGTTTAAAGTTTGAGATTAAATAAGACAGGTGTTACTCTAAATTAACCCAAGCAGAAATATGCCCTTCAGAACAAGGTATTTATTTACAGTTTAACACAATTTTTATTGTTGGATGGTATATGAAATTTAAAGGGAGAAAAATGTGGAGGCAGTGACAGACTTTGTATTTCTAGGTGCAAAGATTACTGTAGATGCAGACTGCAGCCAGGAAATCAGAAGATGTTTACTTCTTGGGAGGAGAGCAATGACCAATCTCAATAAAATGGTGAAGAGTAGTAATATCACACTGGCAAAAAAGATCCGCATAGTAAAAGCAATGGTATTCCCCGTAGTAACCTACAGATGTGAGAGCTGGACCATAGGGAAGGCTGAGCAAAGGAAGATAGATGCTTTTGAACTGTGGTGTTGGAGGAAAGTTCTGAGAGTGCCTTGGACCGCGTGAAGATCCAACAGGTCCATACTTCAGGAAATAAAGCCCAACTACTCATTGGAGGGCAGGATAATAGAGGCAAAGATGAAGTACTTTGGCCCCATAATGAGAAGACAGAAAAGGTTAGAGAAGACAATTATGCTGGGGAAAATGGAAGGAAAAAGGAAGAGGGGCCAACCAAGGGCAAGATGGATGGATAATAATAATGATAATAATAAAAAACTTTATTTGTACCCTCCACCATCTCCCCGAAAGGGACTCGGGCGGCTTACATGAGGCCAAGCCCAGAAATACACATCAACACAATAACATAAAAACATAAAACAACATTTCAAGTAGAATAAAAACATTCAAATAGAATAAAAGGAGCGGACCACATGTGCAAAATACAGTGATAAAAAACTAAGGATGAGATAAAATTAAAACCTATATATTAGGCATGAGCAAAAGGTTATGAAAATTAAATGATATTGGAAGGGATTCGTATGTAATGGGACTTTCTAGTTTATACGCATCACGGCAGCTAACCAGGAAGTAGACTTTCTTTTACGGTCCTTGAGGCCGACAATTTGCGTAATGATCGTAATTAATTCTTAATTATTGTACTACTCACACTTCTCCCTGTCTTCTCCCCCTTGGTTCCTTCCCGCCTTCATTCATCTTCTTCTTTTTCCCGCATTTCTTTGGGGATCTGGAAGTGACGCTGCTGCTAGGCATTCTGGGAAGTGTAGTCCTCCATGATTCTCCTCCCTCTCCCCTCCCTGCTTTCTCACTCTCTCCCTCTTCCTCGTGGCGGCAGTGGTTTGGGGTCTTGAGGAAGAGCGGGCTGACTCACTTCCTTCTGGGCGCCGCCTTGGTCGTCTTGGCCTTGGTGCTCTTGGCCGGCTTGGGCTTGGCTTTCGGGCTCTTGTCTTCTGTGGGGACTCTCTGTCTTGCCCCACTGCACGGGCCAACTTCAGCCCTCCAGGTGTTTTGGGCGCCAACACATTCCCCCCTCTCCCCCGCTCTGCTTTCTCTCCCTGCCTCACACACAGTTCTCCTCCTTTCTCTCCCTGCACTCTCTCACATGCTTCTCCTCTGCCCCCTCCTTCTCTTTCCTGGTGGCTTCTCCCCCCTCCCTTCTCTTCCCCATTGCTCTGTCTTGCCCCACCGCACGGGCCAACTTCAGCCCTCCAGGTGTTTTGGGCGCCAACTCACTCCCCCCTCTCCCCCGCTCTGCTTTCTCTCCCTGCCTCCCTCTCAAACACACACACAGTTCTCCTCCTTTCTCTCCCTGCACTCTCTCACATGCTTCTCCTCTGCCCCCTCCTTCTCTTTCCTGGTGGCTTCTCCCCCCTCCCTTCTCTTCCCGCATGGGCCAACTTCAGCCCTCCAGGTGTTTTGGACTTCAACTCACACAATTCCTAACAGCAGGTAGGCCAGCATTTCTCGACCTGGGCATCAGGACCCCTGGGGGGGGGTCACGAGGGGAGTTGCGTGGGATTGCCAAAGACCATTAGAAAACACAGGATTTTCTGTTGGCCATGGGGGTTCTGTGTGGGAAACTTGGCCCAATTCTGTCATTGGTGGAGTTCAGAATGCTCTTTGATTGAAGGTGAACTATAAATCCCAGCAACTACAACTCCCAAATGTCAAGGTCTATTTTCCCCAAATTCCATCTGTGTTCACATTTGGGCATATTGAGTATTCATGCCAAGTTTGGTCCTGATCCATGATTGTTTGGGTTCAGAGTGCTTTCCAAATGAAGGTGAACTATATTTCCCCTAAATCACTGTCAATTCCTCCCAAACCCCTCCAGTATTTTCTGTGCGTCATGGGGGTTCTGTGTGCCAAGTTTGGTCCAGGTCTATCATTCATGGGGTCTCAGCTGTGGAAGTCAGAGCTGAATTGGTCGAAGGTACTGCGAATCCCATCATCCGTTGTCCATCCTCCCCCAAACATATTGTTTTTGTGATTAATCCCTATGCTTTAACTTTGGTCAATTTGTAACAATGAAAATACATCCTGCATATTAGATATTTGCATTAGAATTCATAAGAGTAGCAAAATTATGAAGTAGCAACGAAAATATGGATGGGGGTCACCACAACATGAGGAACCACTGCATTAATACATATATCTTTCTGTTTAATTGCTATTAGGGAAATAAAACGTGAACAAAGGAAGGAAGGAGACAAAGGAAGAAGTAGAGAAAGGGGGAGGGAAGGAAGGAAAGAGAAAAGAAGGGATGTGGAACCGAACCAAAGAGCAAAGGAAGGAATGAAAGAAGAGGGTAGAGAAGGAAGAAAGGAGGGGAAGGGGAAAAATAAAGGGGGTGGGGAGAGAATCATACTTCACTTTCACAATTGTCCTGAGAGCTAGTAGCTAGCTACTACCTCTTATATTTATGTTATACATCTACAGCTCCAGTGAATTGCACTCCAGAGGTGAAGGGGAATATTCCCCCCTTGATTTGCCTGTGCTTTTAACTGTTTCCCTGCTTTGCCTACTTTAGAACTAATTAAGAATTCCGTTAGTAATTACGTTACATTTTAGAACTTTTTTGAAATCTTTTTGTAAGTCTTTCTATTACTAATCAACCCCCCCCCCCTTATATTTTCGAATCCCGATTTTTGGGTTCTAAACCAAGCCTACTATATATGTATAGGTTCAGATGGTATCCTCGAAGTGACTGGCTTAACCCTGAAGGAGCTGGGGGAGGGGATGGCTGACAGGGAGCTTTGGCCTGGGCTGGTCTATGAGGTCACAAAAAGTAGGAAGTGACTGAACGAATAAACAACAACAATATGGAATTTTATGAAATGCAATTCCAGAAGAAAGGTGGGGTATACATTCACTAAATAAATAAATGAATGAATGTATAAATAAATAAATAAATGCATATTTAATGCCAATGTTTATATGTTTACAAATATCCAAATTATACACAAACATGATCTCATCTGAATGTAATGCTTTGATTCCATCCCACTATAAATGAGATGGCATAACCCCAAGGAAGCCCGCACATATGTTCATCCACCCAAATATCCATTTTCTTGACAGGTTGTTAGAAAAGCATTGAAAAGAAAACATGAGAAATCTAAAATAGTTTATTACTCACTCTCTCCTCTAAGATTACTGCAAAGTCTAATTCCTATTCATACAATGTGGTCTCATTGTATGAACATTTTTATGGACCATAAATATTGTGGTGGGTCCATTCATGACCCAGCTGCTATGGCCACATTAAAATCTTAAGAAATCATTACACTCTTGTTGAAATCACCAACTCAGTAGTAGTAGAGGACTGGGTAGATTTAGTATCCCTGCTCCAGGTTTATGTGCATGCACTTATTTGGACCCAACCCAAGGCTTTGCAGTGTAGTGTAGTGTAGTGTAGTGTAGTGTGTGTGTGTGTGTGTGTGTGTATGTGTGTGTGTGTATATATATATATATATATATATATATATATATTCAGTCCTAGCCTATTGTGGAGAAAGAGTCTAAGGCCAACAGACCCATAATCATATTTATGAACTATATTGCCGTCTCCCTTCGAGGGTTGAGAAGTGACGGGATACAATTGCGGGAAATAAATTATAAATAATAAATAAATATCAGCATCCATCCCATTTGAATAAAAATGTGGAGGACATTTTATTATTGGATATTAATGACAAAAAGGGCTTTCCTTGATTCTGCAAGTTATTTATTTTGAAACATTTAGCAATCAGGAGCAATTAGCAGATTACATACCAAAGAAGAAAAAGAAATAGAATATTTTTGAAGTGATTATGGTTGTGCACTAAAATATTTTGAGATTATTGTAAGTAAAAAAAAAGCCTGTGTTATGTTCACAGTCTTTATAGGACTGTGGAATAAACTATAATTCTAGACATTTCAGGAGTTCCTAAATTCAATGCCTACCATATTACTTTCTCCTATAATTGTTCAGCTTATGCCCTAAAGAGTTTTGACAATAACTGTTATCGGGAGGGGGAAATCATAGCAACCTGTCTGATAAACATGTTTCCCTGCCCTCACACCCTGGTGAGCACTGTGACACTCTACTTTTATCATCCAGTGTGTGCTCAGAATGAGCTTAGAACAGCAATTGCTAGGAATAGGCAGGCGATAAACTGCATTGATTTAACACATCTTGTTTTCAATCATGCTCGGATTTTCTGAGCACGCATTTTTCCTGTACTCCAGCTTGTAGCTTTTATCTGACGAGCTGATCCCTTTTCACTGGAAAATGAAAAGGTCGCACAATAAGACACGGTTTACTGGAACTCCAACACGCACTGGGGAAAGTATTTTAGATAAATACTGGCAGACATAGTGGAGCTGAATTTCAACACCACAATTGCTTAACAACAATACTTATTACTCTCCTAGAACAAGCCTACAAGCACCTTATCTATCACAGTAGGGGATTGCTCTGAGTTAAGCTAAAAAAATACTTTCTACAAAAGTATTTAAAGATGTAGTGGTTCTTTAAACTTTTATAACTGATCATAAACTAGGAAGAATCTAAATAAATAACCAGAAACACACGATGGCTTATTGAGAAGTTAACAGAAAGCCATTTCCCATGGCCAATATATGAATTTCCATGCAAAATGGAAAAGCTATTTGTGTGAAAACAGATAATGAGTAAAGGGAAATTAGATGGAAAATGGGATCTAATGAGCAATGATGGACAAGATATTTTCCATGTCTGAAAAGCATACATAATCCCAATAGGAATTATTTCCTGGTGGGTGGGTGTTTGTTTATTTAGGATCAGTATTGAATTGAACAGGAACTTCCCTTACACCAAGTCACAAATTTGGTTAGCATGTGAAAC
The DNA here is from genome assembly GCA_030556195.1 of Anolis apletophallus. NCBI lineage: Eukaryota > Metazoa > Chordata > Lepidosauria > Squamata > Anolidae > Anolis > Anolis apletophallus. The sequence continues at coordinate 65,580,275 of JARBWK010000001.1, read as the reverse complement.
CATCTAGCTCAATTTTTCCTAGTTTGACTGGCTCTCTAGTGAATTTGGCAGAAATCTGCAATGTGAATTTTTAAGATGTTTGAAGTACAGAAACTGTGGAGTCTTCTCCATGAAGAGCACTAACCTACTATTTGACATTGAACTATCTAATTTTTTGGCACCAGTGATTCCACTTACTCTGTATGCTGGAATAAATATTGATACTCAATGTAACAAAGACAGAATTATCTTACTCCACTACCTTATTTGCAATAGATTCTGTAATATTACTAATAACATTCTTTTTCACACCATGGAGAAGATAAATAATTTTGATTTTGTTTTTTACTCTTATTTGTCTTTCACTTCCAAATCATATTATTTTATTTTATTCATCATAATATTTTCAGAAGCAAAACTTTTTCCAGAAGCAAAACTTTGTCTCTGAAGATCTTAGTCCATGCTTTAGTCTTATTTACTGCAATTTAAAATTTGTCCTCCATAAACATATCTTTGTGCCCTGGTTTCATTCCAACATTATTTCATGAAAATGATATTTTTGCCCATTATTTTTATCATGACATCTATTTTTGATGTCTTTCCATTGGCTACCTATCCTTTTAAGAATGTTTAAGGCTCCTGACTAATGAAGCTCCACTTGGTTTAGTTTCTCCCATTTTTAGCCCTTCATTTGTCGTAATAGCTTGTCTCACAGCCAATGTTTAACTACACATTTTTTTTATCTAACTCAAAGTTATTGTTCATTTACTTACTATTTTTAAATATAAGCTAATTAGTTTTAAAAGCAAACTACTGTCTTTACATTTCAGTTTTTGTCTTTGGAACTTTTATTTAACGTTTACACTTACAAGTTAGTATAGTCAGAGGATACTTATTTGACCTATTTATTTTGTCTCCATTTATATTCGTCTTTTCCCCTTTCCTTCCTCCTTTTATTAGAGTGTACGCCTATGACAGGGGTGTATATTTTCATTTCATTTCTGTTTGTACAGCTCTATGTATATTGGTGCTGCTGTGTAAATAATAATAGAATGTGCTAAACCAGAACTTGAAAATGTTATTTAACTATTGACATATCCCAAAAAAAACTAGCTAGTTACATTGTAGTAATATAGTATACCAGGCATCTACAGCTCTCAAATCAAGTAATACCCCCTTATCCACTATATCCTGGTAACTATATTCCTATAAAAGAAATTAAACATACAATTTCTGCACAGAAGTCAAGATTCACAAATTAACAACTGCAATGTAACTTCATTATTGGAATAAAAGAATATATGATAAGAAATTTATTAATTATAAGTAATTACTTTCAGGTTCTGTAATAAACCAACTTACCTGCCCTGGGTTGACACTGGAACAAAACAATTTATTCCGTGTGCCAAAGAATCCTGAATCTTGAATCTCTAAAATATTCCACAGGGATTATAAATCGGGGCAGTCAATATTCTTACATTTTCTAATACATTGAGTTGGGTTGCTTATGTGGTCCATTCAGTGCTGGATCTGGTGCAATTGTAGGGCATATTTGTATTGTGTTTTCATTTATAAATATTAAAGAATGGATTAGATGAGAAGATTTCAAAGTGAGTATAAGTGCAATGCTTATAATATATTAAGTTATCCATAAATAGAAGGTAGTTTGAACAACACAGGGAAGGCTGTTCAGAAATAGGTAAATTATTAGCAAGCGCCTAAGGATTTAAAGCAGTGGTTCCCAAAGTGGGCAGTACCACCCCCTAGTGGGCGGTGGGGCACTGGAAGGCTCAGGAGAATTTGGGGGGCACTGAACCCCTGTAAGGGGGTGGTGAGGGTGGTGGCATGAGCCAGGTGACAGGCTACCATCCATCTGTGTGTGTGTGTGTGTGTGTCTTCTTCCCTCCTCCTGCTTCCTCCTCCTCCTCTCGCCAAGCAAGAGATAATAATAATAATAATAATAATAATGCCTTTGGGGTTCCCTTCCAACTGGTTGAGACTTATAACAATAATAATTATGGCCTTCAACATATTTAGTGGAACGTGGATTCAGTACGGTAACTCAATTTATGAACAAAAAAAGAAACCGATTGCAAAATAGTCAATCGCGATGATTTGAGATTACTGCTGACGAAAATAGAGCTGAGGATTACTAGATTGGTAGCAGCATACCAGGTTTATCCTTCTCATTAAGATGATTTCAAATGTTTTAACTTTTTTTGTATTACCTTTCTATTCTAAGTTCAATAAATAGTTTCATAATTTCAAACTTCAATGTTTCTAATTTACAACTTTCTTTATTATATTTTATGAAAAAGGTAGAAATATTAATACATATATCTTTCTGTTTAATTGCTATTTAAAAAATTAAAAAAATAATTTCTAGGGGGGCGGTGAGTAAATTTTTTTCTGGAAAGGGGCGGTAGGCCCAAAAGGTTTGGGAACCACTGATTTAAAGTATTGAGAGCATATCATATTTCAGCAAGAAAAGTATTCCATATAATAGGCCCATTTCTTTTGAATATAGACTGAGATTCTGGAAGTTGTCCAAAAACTACATTTTCCCAAGCTCTAGCCTCTAAAAGAATGGATCAATCTGGCTATCAAAGTGGTGGTCATACATAAGGATAAGTGGGAGAATGGATGGTGAAGTTAAATAAATAATCTTCTTCTTCCACATAGCTGGCCGTGCTCCCTGTGTTTTCTGCCCCTTCTTAATAGATATTACTGGGTTTCCTTATATGAAGAGCAGTGAATCCTTCACAATAGAATCATATGTATGGCACGGTTCATGGTTTAAAATTTCCTCTACAGCACCAAAAAGAAACCATCTGGAAAAGGCTGCCATCCCCTGTCCTAAGACTTTCTTGCTCCATTCAGACTTTCTTGCTCACTCTCCAACAGTTCTGCCTTCCCCATACTGGAGACCACAGATACTGGCCTATTTGGCTGGGGAAGACTCCATAATTGGTTTCTCACATTTTAATTGAAGGGATGTTAATTAGTTTGATTACTCAGTTGAATAGATCAATTGATTGATTAAGGTTACCACCCTAAAAGAAATACAATGCAAAATTCAAGTCTTATAATAAAGCAAAGCTCCACAAGGCAATTAAATATACAACACAAAGAAGCATAGGATAACTGAAAAGAGGTTGAAAGTTGCTTCCGGTGTAACAAAACAAAAGTATATTTTCTCCTTGTTTCAAGGCATAGAGTGTTTGGTGGCAGACTAGACTGGTATTGTTTTCCATTTCAGCAGCAATCTATAGCTGATGAGAAACATTTGTTTTATTTAGTGGGTTTTTTCCCCTTTTCCTTTTCATCTCTACTGTAGAAAATTGCCTATTTGTCTAAAGCACAACTCTAGATGAGCTGGTCTAGTGGTCTCATTTGGGATAGTAAATCCTGGGTTTTTTTCCACCTAAGAAGTTATTCTTTAAGTAGTTTAAAGTACAAGAAGTTAAATTATATATACTGTATATTTTTTAAAAAATAACCCAAATACTTTTTTGTTTTATGGAGGCAGAATCCTCGGGGAATTTATTTAAAACCCAACTAATATTCTTGAGTGCTGAGGTTTGCAGTGATACCTTTTACAGTATCAAATGTGTGTAAAAACACTTATGGATAGATAGTCCTTATCTGTTACACGTTTGAAGAAACTATGGAGAGGAAGTTATTCTGTCTAAATATCAAGAATGACTTATGCTCTAGGGCTTTTGGTAAGTGGATTTCCAGAGTGCGGCATTTCAAGAAGAGACATATTTGTACTAAAAAGCTTCCTTAGGGATGACTCCTTATTGAGGGATTTCTGTATTCACATTGACACAGAAGCTGTGGGGAGAACACATTTGAACTGAAAATATGATCTTCTGTTTCATTAATTAGCCTGTTCCACAAACAGTGGAATTTAAAATCAATAAACAGATCTTCACCTGGGCTAAAGTCAATGAGAGCTTTGTCACTGCATACCACCATGGATTTCCTATCTAGGGACCTCCTATAACTAGGGTCAATTCTGAAAGGTAGGCAGCTCTGCTTTCCATTGCCATTTTTCATGCATATTATACACTGATGCAAAAGGACATCTCAGACATGCAGGTTCATCACTTGATGACAATAGCATCGAGCCATATGAGGGAATGTCTTGCATGTGGAAAAGGGCTGGCCTATAATAGTACAGAGTTGACAGATTTAGATGCCAGTCATCAACTGCTATATAGCAAATCAATTGATAGTGTATCTATGCATTTCTGAGCTACAAAAAGAAAGATGTATTTGACTAGGAAGGAAGGTTATAGGGTAATTATAAGGGATAAGGTAGTGGCAGAAGTGACTTGGAAACTGCAAATCGCTTCTGGTGTGAGAAAATTAGCCATCTGCAAGGACGTTGCCCAGGGGACACCCAGATGTTTTACCATCCTGTGAGAGACTTCTCTCATGTCCCCACACAAGAAGCTGGAGCTGACAGATGGGAGCTCACCCTGCTACCTGGATTCAAATCACCAACCTTTCAGTCATACACTAAAGAGGGAAGATATTCCAACATTCTTTGATCTTAGATAGCAGCTCCATAGTACACACATAATACATTCTTGAAAGAAGGGTACGCTAAAATGTAGTGTATTTATTTTTATTTTTATCATTTTCAATTAAAAGCCAGGAAATTAATTAATCAGTGGGACAATTAAACCACACAACCATTTTATAATATTGAAACTATATATAAAAATCTCTACCTAAAGATCGTTCTGATGACTGCCAGCTGCACAAGTATGGCCATGGTTCTCTACCATACAGTCTTTCCCTCCTTTTGAATACTTCAACAATACTTTCATGGTCTTTATCAAACTGTAAGCCTCTGGCAAGGAAGAGAGTCTTTATTTTACAAAGTCTTTAATCTACAAAAAAACATATCAATAAGAAATGGAGGTAGTCAGCCAGCAGTGGGAGGGGTTTCCCAGTGTTTTGCATCGAGTGTCACATGTATGACTATCTGCCTGCCGGGCAGAAGTCTTGGGTATGCGTCGCTGCAGTGAGCTCCTGGCTCTCAGGGAACGTGTTTCTTCCCTTGAAGCCAAGGTAGCAGACCTGGAGAAGCACAGAGAGGAAGTGAGGCTGGAGGATAAGATCTCCAGAGATGCAATAGGAGCATCCCACTCCGTGATGAGCAGCCCTCCAGCTGCCTTGGAAAATGGGGGTCTTGGGCAGGAGAACATCAGTCTGAGGAAGAGGGACTGGCTCCCTCAGTTGGGACCCCTTCCTCAGAGGCTGTGCCCATATCTTCGTGCACCGAAGATACTTCTCGACGGGTGGTAGGAGGTGGGCTTCTTGTAGTAGGCGATTCGATTGTCCGGAACATAGAAAGCTGGGTTTGTGATGGACGTGATGACCGCATGGTAAATTGCCTGCCAGGTACAAAGGTCGCGGACATTACGAGGCATCTAGATAGGCTGGTAGATAGTGCTGGGGTGGAGCCAGTGGTCGTGGTACACGTTGGTACCAATGACATTGGGAAGGCTAAGCGGATGGTCCTGGAAGCCAAATTTAGGTTGCTAGGTAGAAGATTAAGGTCCAGGACCTCAAAGGTAGCATTCTCGGAAATGCTACCTGTTCCACGCGCAGGGACAGCCAGACAGGCAGAGCTCAGGAGCTTCAATGCGTGGATGAGGCAGTGGTGTCGAGAGGAAGGTTTTAGATTTGTTAGGAACTGGGGAACATTTTCAGGAAAGCCAGACCTGTACAAAAGGGACGGGTTACACTTGAACGAAAATGGAACCAGACTGCTGGGCGACTAATATTAAAAAGATTTCAGAGCAGCTTTTAAACTGATTCCTAGGGGAAAGTCGACAGGAGCTGGGCAGCTTCCGGTTCGAGAGGGTGAAATGCCAAGTATGGAGGACGAAATCCATACACAAATGGCTGAGTCAACAGAAAAGATAGATAGTAGTAGTCGAGAGGTAGGACATGGTAGGCCTTCTACAAATTCTCACAAACAGCCAAAGTTGAAAGTGCACCAGAGAAATAAATATAAATGTCTGTACGCAAACGCTAGAAGCCTTCGAACAAAAATAGGGGAGTTGGAATATTTGGCAAAAGAAAAAAATATTGATATTATTGGCATAACAGAAACCTGGTGGACGGAGGAAAACAAATGGGACACAAAGATTCCAGGTTATAAACTGTACAGGAAAGACAGGAGAGGGAAAAATGGTGGCGGTGTGGCCCTGTACATAAATGAAGAGCTAGAATCTCATGAATTAGAACTTCAAGAAATTTCAAACTCACCTACAGAAACATTGTGGGTAAAAGTCCCAGGACAAAAAACTAATCTAGCATTAGGGATCTGCTATCGCCCTCCCAACCAAACTCCAGAGGCAGACTGCTATCTGGAAAATGAAGTTAAACAGGCCTCAAAAAAGAAATACTTTAGTCATAATGGGGGACTTCAACTATCCCCGAATAGATTGGCCAAATTCTTGTTCTACGCATGAAAGAGAGACAAGGTTCCTCGACATGCTAGCTGACTATTCCCTTGAGCAGATGGTCATGGAACCAACCAGGGAAAGGGGATCCTGGACTTGGTGCTAACTAATGAACAAGATCTCGTTCAAGATGTCCTTGTAGCTGAGCCCATAGGTACCAGTGACCATAACACAATAACCTTCAATGTAAGTTTGGATAGCAAACTGTCAGTGAAAACTAACACAGAGACATTAAACTTTCACAAAGGGAATTTCACCAAAATGAGAAAAATTGTAAAGAACAAACTAAAAGGAGCAGTAAAAAAATCAAATCCCTCCAAAATGCTTGGAAATTGTTTAAAAATACCTTAAAACAGGCCGAACTAAAATGCACTCCCATAAACCCAAAGACGCATGGAAAGTCCAAAAGGACACCAGTATGGCTTACAAATGAAGTAAAAGATGTGATTGGAAAGAAGAAAAACTCATTTAAGAAATGGAAGGCTCTTCCTACCGAGGAGAACAGAAAGGAACACAAGCTCTGGCAAACTAAATGCAAAGCAACAGTCAGGAAAGCCAAGAGAGATTTTGAGGCACACATAGCAAAGAATATTAAAAAAACAACAAAAACTTCTTTAAGTACATCAGAAGCAGGAACCCAACTAGAAAAGCAGTTGGGCCACTCGACGACAATGGTCAGAAAGGGAAAATCAGCGAAGACAAGGAGATTGCTGAGCGGCTAAATGACTTCTTTGCCTCCGTTTTCACACAGGAGGACAGACAACATATGCCTGCAGCTGAGTCAGTTTTTTTCAGGGAGGGAATTAAATGAATTAAACCAGATAGAGATAAACAAGGAAGATGTTCTCACATGCCTTACTAAACTAAATGTCAACAAATCACCAGGGCCAGATGGCATCCACCCCAGAGTTCTTAAGGAACTCAAGTGTGAAATTGCTGAAATTCTAGCCAAAATATATAACCTTTCTCTAAGATCAGGCACTGTACCCGAGGACTGGAGGGAGGCAAATGTAACTCCGATCTTCAAGAAAGGATTCAGGGGTGATCCAGGAAATTATAGGCCAGTTAGTCTAACCTCAGTTCCAGGCAAAGTGATGGAAACCATTATTAAAGAAAAATTACTAAGCACATAGAAGAACAGGCATTGCTGAAGGAAAATCAACATGGTTTCTGCAAAGGCAAATCATGTCTTACTAACTTGTTAGAATTCTTTGAGGGTGTAAATAAACACATAGATAAAGGGGACCCAATTGATATTGTTTACCTTGACTTTCAAAAAGGCTTTTGACAAAGTCCCTCACCAAAGGCTCCTAAATAAGCTCTTCAGCCATGGAATCAGGGGACAGGTCTTGTCCTGGATTGGAACCTGGCTAAACTGTAGGAAACAAAGGGTGGTAATAAACGGACATTTCTCTGGGTGGAAAGAGGTGAGAAGTGGCGTACCCCAAGGTTCAGTTTTGGGTCCGTTACTTTTTAATTTATTCATTAATGATCTGGATGTAGGAGTGAATTCTGAGGTAGCAAAGTTTGCAGACGACACTAAATTGTTCAGGGTAGTTAAAAATGAAACTGATTGTAAAGAGCTCCAGAAAGATCTCTGAAATTGAGTGAATGGGCAACAAAGTGGCAAATGCATTTTAACCTAAACAAGTGTAAAGTCATGCACATCGGGGCAAAGAACCCCAACTACACCTACAAATTGATGGGGTCAAAGCTTTCCGAGACAAACCAGGAAAGGGATCTTGGGGTCTTGGTGGACAGCTCAATGAAGATGTCAACCCAGTGCGCAGCAGCAGTGAAAAAAGCAAATTCTATGCTTGGCATGATCAGAAAGGGAATCGAAAATAGGTCAGCAAATGTTGTATTACCTCTCTACAAATCGATGGTAAGGCCACATTTGGAGTACTGTGTACAATTCTGGTCTCCGCACCTTAAGAAGGATATAACGGAACTGGAAAAGGTACAGAAAAGGGCAACAAGAATGATCCAAGGGATGGAGCGGCTCCCTTATGAAACCTTGGTCTTTTCAGCCTTGAAAGACGGCGTTTAAGAGGTGACTTGATCGAAGTGTATAAAATCATGCATGGGATAGAAAAGGGGAATAAAGAAAAACTGTTTTCTTTGTCACAAAAACACTAGGACTAGGGGGCACTCCTGAAGCTCCAAGGTAGGAAAGTTAGGACTAACAAAGGAAATATTTCTTCACCCAGAGGGTCATTGGGTTATGGAACTCACTTCCAGAAGAGGTTGTGACAGCTGTCAGCCTGAACAACTTCAAGGCAGGATTAGACAGATTCATGGATACCAAGTGTATCGGTAGTTACTGAAAAGGACATTCAAGTGCCACCTCGGAGTTGGTTGAGGTAGGCAGGATTTCCCTGGGTACTGGTTGTGGGGGGTCGGGAGCAGGTGAGGGTTTTGCCCTCCTTTCTGCTAGAGATCCCCGTGTACAACTATTGGGCCACTGTGTGATACAGGATGCTGGACTAGATGGGCTGAGGTCCGATTCAGCATGGCTCTTCTTATGTTCTTATGTTCTTATTTTTGTACAGAAACATGCATATTGTCGGTGCCAAATTAGTTACAAAGGCCTGTGTGTACCTGCTTGGACTATCCAAACCTGACTGAATGTGCTAACCTATTCTAAGCTTGCTCACATGCTTATAGTCCAGCTCTATGTTAGGTAAGACCGAGTGTGGGGTCCAGAAGTCGTGTATAGCACATTTCAATGCATCAAACAAATTATGAATTCTTGTGCAGTATTGGCAATCCTGCTGTGGTGTGTAATTTGACATTAACTTACTTGAACTTTAATGCTAGGAGAAAAAAATTGAAAAAACTAGTTTACAACAGTGTTAACAAGAAGCACTATGTGACTAATGTTGCTGTCGTTGAGCAAGCAGGGATCACCAGCGTTGAGGCCATGCTATTGAGAACACAGCTGTGCTGGGCAGGGCAGGTCTCAAGGATGGAGGACCACTGCCTCCCAAAGATACTACTCTATGGTGAACTCGCCACGGGTCAGCGCAAGAGAGGCACCCCAAAAAGAGATATAAGGATTCCCTCAAAAACAACATCTCAGACTCGGCCAGATTGATCACCAACAATGGTCCACCCTGGCTTCACATCGGGAGGCATGGAGACGCACTATCCACAATGCTGCGGCCTCTTTCAAGAAGACACGCCGAATGGGCCTCGAAGAGAAATGACAACGCAGAAAGAACCACAACTTGGAAATAACATCACCCAAGGAGACTTTCAGCTGTGCTTTCTGCAACCGAACTTGCCTATCTCAGATTGGGCTTTTTAGTCATCAATGCACTTGTAAAGCGTGGGATGAGTCCTTCCTAAGAATCTTTGTTCGCGAAGTAATGCCGAGATAACAAGAAGCAAACAATCCTTCATTATGTATATAAACTGATGTAAGCACTTTCCACTTTCAAAAAGTGTTCAACTAAAAATGATGAATGCAACATACACATTCAAATGCAGGCAGAGTGATAAGATTTTCAGATCACTTAATGACAGATGGTGAATGTTTCTTTCTCCAATCTTTAAGTATAATGTTTTGTTGGGGGGGGGGAAGGTCTAGAGAGCCAATTTATATTGTCCCTTTCTAAAATTCCACATCACAGGGGTGCAATTTAGTATTTCATGGACACCTGAGACTATTGCACATTCTTCTGAACAAAAATTATTACAAGTCATAATTTTAACCAAAAGGCAGCTATTAGAAGGCACAGCTGTATCATAATGCTGCAGCAAAGCATTATTTATACAATATCTCCAGCATCTGGCTACACTATCCAGCTTCTTTAGGCATAAAGAAACGAAGTGGGAAAATTCCTCAGATGGTCGTCTTTAATGCAGGATCCCCCCCCCCCCCATGGCTTTGGGAGATACTATAGTGGTTGTGGGAGATATAGGAATACAAAAAGAAACACAAATTATTTATTGTAAAAACTTAATCTTGAATATTTTAATCTTACTTCAAGATTGTCAAATGAGGAATTTAAGCATTTAATTATTTCAACTTTGCATGTAAGGACAAATATTTCAGCAGTTTTATACTTACTTGAAGGAAAAATGAATATTTGTTTAGCTCTGGAATAGTATTCATATATTCTAAAGTTTTTTGTTAAATTATTCTGTATAGAAATGGATAAGGTTATGGGTATGTATTGGGAAATCATGGGTGGTTTTTGTTTGTTTTGGGGTTTTTTGCAAAAACATGCTTTCACACAAAATTCTGTCAAAAGATAGCTATATTTTGATGGGCAAGATTATTGGTTTTTCTCCATCTGATTATTTCAAAACAGTGGGGCTTTTTTAATGAAAAGCCATGTAGCATATCAGATCTGGTGGCTACATAGTGTTGCATCAAGCCAATTCAGACTGAGGGAAGTACTTCTGGGATCACCCTTGCTGGTGTGCAGCTCTTCTGGCTACTCTCTCTCTCTCTCTCTCTCTCTCTCTCTCAAATAACAGAAAGGAAACGTGTTGTATTGGACAGTATGCTGGCAACTATCATAAAGGTATTAAGATAGGAAAAATGAATAATTTAGATAAACAGGAAGTTCAAGATGATAATGATGGTGATGATGACGATGACCTTGCTTTTCTCCCAGAACTGAGATCCAAAGCAGTTTACAATCTTAAAAACTACACAATTTAAAAACCTTCAAAACATAAATATTAAAATATAATTAAATATTACATCTTCTGGTTGAGCCGAGCCCTTGGTGAGGAAATATATGATTTATTGCAGAGTTCTCATTTCGGTGTATTGCAAATAAAGCATAATTTGATGAAATGTAAATGAATGGAAAATAGTTACATCAGCTTGTCTGAAACATTTATAGTAAGAAACGCCTGTCATCAAATTCAGTTTTTAATTTATAAAGAGAATCAGAGCCTGGATGTTCAGTCTGTGGATAGATAGCAAAATCTTAGGTTAGGGTTTTTGTCTTTTCCACTCTGGCAGAAAATATTCCTGAGGCTAGAATAATTTTCAGTTTTACCTTCTGCAATAATTTAAAGCACATCCTACAATATTTTACAAATGGGGTAAAGTTATAAAAATGAAGTTCCAGTTCGCAGACTTCTCTGCTGAAAGGGGCAAGGTTGGCTTCTCTCTTTTGTCCTTCCACTCTCTAGCAAAGATCTTTTTATTTTATTCATAGCAATTGACATCTAAATGCTTTACTTTTTACTGCTGTGATTTTTCACTGCTTTTAATTTAACAGTGTTAAATTACTATAATTTTTAATTATGTCTTAATGTTTGGGGGGGGGTTTTGGCTTTTTAATGAATCTTATTATGAGACATTTTGAATTTCAGGGTTTCAGCAACTTTTGACTGTTTCAGACAAATCTTAGGGCCTTATCAGATGGACAGGGGTGAAGCAGGGAACAGTGGGGAAAATTGTGGGGTAGCAGAGTGAACCGTCAGGCTCTGTGCCCTACTGTCAGGGTCCGTGGTCTTTGTTTCCATGTAGTTTCCTCGTCTGTCCCCACTTCCTCTCCAGCTTCTCTTCTGTTCTTCAATGAGGAGTCGGGTATACACCCGACTACTCTAGGCTCTGCTGCCACAATGCTGCTGACATAGAGTCCCAAGGAGTCCTGCTGAAAGTAGCCCTGTGTCATGTGATGGGCTCCATGGGGCTATGTGCTGACACTGGAGAGAACCTGGGAGAAGATACTCCTCTCCTGCAGCTGCTAAGGTCCTTTGAGATAACTGCTCATTAGGAAAAGTATACAAGTAGTTGACAGATTTTCTGCCTAGGCTTTATGTGAACACAACAAACCATCACAGGCTAAATATCTTAAGCTGGATTGCATTAGAATTTGCATAAGAAAACTTATACTCTAAAAAGGACCCACTTCTTTAAGGCAAAATGGTGGGGACCATTAACTTTAAGGGCAAAGTGCCACCAGGTCTTAGCAGAAGTTAACATGGAAGCTTCAGTAGGGAGCAAAGTGCACTTGTGCCCAACTGAAGGGCTATTTACAAGCCTCCCATGACCATCAGGAATCAAAGAAAATTCCTCCCAAATGCCTTTCAGGAGCTTTTGGGAATTTTTTTGCTAGGTTTTGGGGGCCATCAGGGGAAGCTTTCTTAAAGCTGGAATTAGACCAGAAGTGTCTACAATGGTACAAGTGCTCCTAAACCAGACCTGGGCAATTGCCGGCCCTCCAGGTGTTTGGGACTTCAAATCCCAGAAATCCTAACAGCTGGTAAACTGGCTAGGATTTCTGGGAGTTGAAGTCCAAAACACCTGGAGGGCCGGCAATTGCCCAGGTCTGTCCTAAACCATAGCAAAAAAAATATTCTTTTCTCTCTCTTTTTTTCTTTTTCTTTTTTTTTTTTGTTCCTTTTTTATTATATGAAAATTTCTAATAAAAATTATATATAAAATAAGGGAGAGATAAAGCAAGCAATTTAGAAGACTTTAAAAATGTCCCCCAACACCTAATGCATTGAGGATTTTTGTTTTGTTTTTGGTGGTGAGGGCTGTGGTAAGAGTGCGAACTACCTCCCTTATTTTAAAGTTACTGGTCTCTTGGGTGGTGAATGTGGCTCCCTAGCCTCCCAAGGTCTCCCTTAAAGTTAATGGTGAATGTGGCTCCCTAGCCTCCCATAGTGCCCCATCCCTGACTTAATGGAGCATGTTAAATATTTTTAAACAAATTATTATATGGGAAAGTAGCATCTCAAGCAATGCTTAAATCAAGCAATGGTGGCTATTCAATAAATACTGTGCTCATGCTCTCACATATACTTATAGTTTATTCAAGATATTAACAGTAAGTATCCCCTGTTGCAGGGAAAAAAACTAATATTTTCCACTATCTTGAAAGTACAGCCACTCACTGTGTTCTGGGTATGTTTTAATTCCATGTGTTAACTGAAGGGCATGGCGGGGCTCCGAATATTAATTTTCCCTATGAGTTACGAGTTAGTAAGAGAGAAAGCATGGCATATTCAAATATCTCTATGCTATTTACAGGTCAATCCAAACACTGAAATCTTTAGAATGGTTTGTCACTCAAAGACAGGGCTAAGAGACTTTAGTGATAGTTTCCACCGTTGTATGTATAAGAAGGATTATGCCACAAATTATCTTGCCATGGCATACACAGGGTTAAGAAAAAAAATTAGACTCCTGCTAGAAAGCTAAAAATAAAAGTTTATTATCAAGTGTTGTTTTCATATCACGGGCAATTTTTCTTCAATGTTCACTATTCCATGTTAAGTTGTGTATTTTTTCTTTTATAAAATCCTAATTTGCTAAATTATTTATTCTTAATTATTAAATGTAGTACTTTTGGCGCAGTGGGTTAAACTGCTGAGTTGCTTGTTGTTGACTGAAAGGTCACAGGTTCAAATCTGAGGAGTGCCATGAGCTCCTGCTGTTAGCCCCAGCTTCTGCAAACCTATCAGTTCGGAAACATACAAATGTGAGTAGATCAATAGGTACTGCTCTGGCGGGAAGGTAACAACACTCCATGCAGTCATGCCGGCCACATGACCTTGGAGGTGTTTACAGACAATGCCGGCTCTTTGGTTTAGAAATGGAGATGAGCACCAACCCCCAGAGTTGGACACAACTGTACTTAATGGAGGGAAAACCTTTACCTTACCTACTTTTGCAAAAGTCAGCATATAAATAAGAAACAATGCTGCATGATGACATGACTGCATAATTTCAAGTAAAACATAGGTGAAGCTTCACTAGCATTCATTGTCAAAACAAACAATATATGTGGTACATACATGGTAAGGTATTTTCACCAATGTACAGGTCAGCACGCACAATTGTTTCCTCAGTCGCACTATGGACCTTTTCACATTAAGGTTGGGATTCATCATGCATTGTGATGAATCTGTGGGGTCCTGGTGAGGGGCATGGAGAACCCGTCATCCCATACCACACAACACCCGACTTACAACTGGCCCCACCCTTTGGGAAAATGTCTGCCACCCCGCTTTCCCCATTGTTGAAAAAGCAACACGGGAAGCCTCCTGTGTTGCCACAGTGGTGGCATATGCCATTTGTTCTCACCTTTTGCCACGGAGACCCGCCAGAAGTAGATGTATGTTGTGTAATCAGCTCTGTGGCCAGAGTCGAAAGCAAGCAACGTACAATGGGCAAATTAGACTGCATGATGAGGTTGCAATTCACGTCATCAAAACTCCCAAGCTATCTACTTTCACTTTTACAGACCCATGTCAGTATGACTGGATAGCAACTATACCCTTATTTCTCCAAATAGTTGCACCATCTGATAAAGAGCTATGTGACTAGTTGTATGCTTCCAATTGGGTTTTGAACCTGCACCAGATGGATGATGCAGATTCCTCAGGAGCAAGGTATTATTTTCATATCAAAAACATTGCATAAATTAGTATAAAACTGATAAAAATAGAAGGCACACAGGCGGCTAAATATCTTTTGACCAAAAATGGGCAACAGCAACTGCATTGTCTGTAACCTCCAACAATTCCTCTTCTGTACATGAGGCAGGGTATAGTGGACAAGCATACAGGTGCGGAGTTGTCCGTTCTGCTCCACAGTCACACGAGGTGTGGGATTCTTTTAGGTAGTGCCATTTTGCCAGGTTGTCTTTCATCTGCCCTCTCCATTTCTGAGTCTATTCAGGGACTTCCAAGTTGCCCATTCTTGGTTTGCCCCTGGAGGAAGACCCACGCGGGGGGCCATCTAGTTGGGATTTCCTGGTTTAGCTGCCCAGAGGGGATACCCTTGCTGTTGCTGGGGGGATGCCAAGAGGAGTGGTAGTTCTCATAAAGTTTTTCCTTTATTTGAGTCTACTGGGAGGAGGCTGGTAGCCCTGTCGTGGATGGCTTTCACAGTGTTCAACCTTATTTATCTCACATTTAGCAGCAACTTCCCGTTGCACATCAGGGGGGCAATGCCAGCTAGCTTGTAGAGTTTATCAACAGGTGTAGGTTTAAGATAGCACATATACTAAAATTGCACCAATCCAGAGAAGATTAGGAGCAGGGTAAATAAAATAAAAATAGCAGCAAATCAAGGTTGTCAGATGCCCTTACCCTGCGCACCACTCTCCTGCTGACCTTCTCTACTGTGATCTATCTTGAAGCTGCATTATAATGAGAGGAAAGATTGGACCTAAATTAACAGTCAAAACCCCGACTAAATAAAAATGTTCTTTACCTGCAGGTAAAAAGAGTGAACACGGGACCAACTGAGTGTCCTGTGTGAAAAACTTCCATAACTGGTGAGCAGCCACTATAAAATCATTCACTGATGTTATGACCATTCATGCTTGTGGATGGTAGTAGAACAGAGAAAAATTCATTTCCAAAAGATCTCAAAAGTGGCCAGGCTCTTACCAAATTTTATTTATTTAATGAGCATGAAAATGATGGAGGCAAATGAAATTAGCAAACAACAAGCAAACAATGTTTTGTTCTTATGTTGTATTTCCACCAGTAGCTTTCTCAAAAAGTAAATCAGGGCTGAAAGGGCGATTGTAGGGAACAATGAGGTTGGAACTATTGGTATACTAGTCAAATGAATCCCCATGTTACCTTGCTAATTATTCAGATCTGCAGCAAGGCCAGGTAAGAAAGAGATGCATTTGTGTAATCACAACTACTGGTATTTCACAGCATAGCACTGCAGTTTGAAAGCCATACTGTTTTGTAATTATTTTGAGTGGTGGTTCCTCTCCCCCTCCCCCTAACAATCCTAGTGCTGCAAAGTCCATGTAACGAAGCAATACTATCTCTGAAATAATGAGCGAAGGAATGCAGTTCCAATCTCAGGTGCGATTTCACACACTAAAGAACCAGATCAATACTACCAGCAGCAGGCCGCTCAATACCCCCTGAATTATTGCTTCATTTTTCTTCTTATTATAGATGAGTTGTGTTATTATTTCCCCCAAATCGATATTTTACAACCTTTTTTTATCCGTTTCTCCATAAATTTTGTGATTACTTTAAACTGGGAATTCCGGTACACTAAATAAGATGCAGTATCTGAAAGATAGTGAGTATACCAACATGGCTTCCCCCCCTTTTTAACAACTCGGGCACTATACCAGGGTGAAAGGGGCAGGTTTATCAAAACGTGACCAGAAACAAAATCACTTAGCCATATTGAAATCTACAACTGGCTTCTATAAATGCAAACAGCTTTTAAAAATCTCATGGCATGAGCTTCAAATGATCCTGTGTTTGAAAGAGAGAACTCAGATACACAATGCACCTGAAATTTAATTCCAGCAAAATTTGCCTCTCCACCATTTCTGTGCATGATCTCAGTTAAAGGGCCAGCATAATTCACTGAAATTGTTTCTTACAGAGCAGATAATTCTGTGCACCTTAGAATGATTTAATTAGCTTCTAGAGCTGTCTCCTGCTAAGTGTTTAAAGTGTCTGCAAATCAAATCATGTTAACTCATCTGCTGCAGTACTCTTAGTGTGTCTTAACAAAAACTGTCTTCTTTAGACATTAATGGAAGCTACCCACAGACCCTTTGGAGCGGAAGCAATATAAGCTAATTACCCAGTGATTTGGGTATTACACTGAAAACCATACCATTTGTACGATAGCTTACCTATTCCAAACCTACATGACATAAGCATCTTCTAGAAGGACATAGGAATCTTCTAAAGTCATGTAGAGGCTCAGAAAACAACCTTACTCCTTTATTTGTTTTTCCCCCAGCCATACGTACCGATATTAAGGTATGACAGCCTCCCAAGCAGTGTCATGATCTTAAGCCTAAAATGAAGTGTTCAGTACTATGCTTATCATACAATTTACCAGAGAATCACATTAAGTTAACTGTGAAATATTAATTGACAAATACTGTCAAGATGTAAGTACCACGGTTTTAAAGTGATAGCCTTTATTGGCATACACTAACAAAATCATAACGCAAGCATATATAACAAAACAAAGTCACAAATAATAAAAGGAAAAGCATAATTAAAAATTACTAATTTCAAGATTAAAATTAGCAACACAAAATGCATCAGAGTTATTCAGCAGGTATGGAATTTTATAACAACCTTGCCATTGAGAATACTGTGAAAGCATCTACAAGCAGATTATTTTTTCAATTAAAAGCCTGTGAAGTGTTTCATAATAATTTGTTTTAACGTATGTATTTATTTACTGTGATATCATTTTTAAACCTCTGTTTATGATTATTGGTTATATATTATGTCTTGTCTTTTTGGTTTTGCTTATGTATGTATTGTGTCTTGATCCTATTGTAAGCCAGCCCAAGTCCTTGTGGAGAGGGGGCGGGAAATAAAGTTTATTATTGTTATTATTATTACTTCAGGTAACAACATGCAGATTATTGTGGCAACAATGTTTGAAACACTTGCCGCCACCACCCCATACAGTAAAAGGATATGCATAAAGAACAAAGGGAGCCACCAAAGATGTACATATTATTTTTAAAGGGTGTATTATAATTTTTTTTTATCCTGGCCCAAATGTGAAGGGACACAGGAAACTGTGAATGAATAAGAATAACCATGGGCCACAGGCTGTACTTTACACAATCCTACTGAAAGCTATGGTTTACAAAATAGCTCCAGCTTTTTATATTCTGGTTTGGAAGCTCTTGACAAACAATGGTTTGTAAACTTGCATAAGCACAAAATGCAACACTTACACTGCTTTTATAGAACAGGGACAAGACATTTGGTGGCACGGATCAGAAGCTGCACCTATAAAATGGAAACTCTTAACCCTAACACAGCTACTTAGATTATTTTAAATTAATCAACAACTTCGAAGTACCTAATGTTTGGTGTGTGGTAATATGGTGACAAAGGGCCACTATCAGTGCCCAACCCTCTATTAGTTTATTCTTCAGCCTGCAAGAAACTTTAATAAGGAAAGTTGAAGTGCTATGGAAACTGAGAAGCAACAACCTTCTTGGATCTACATCATTTTCATGTACTCTCACTTTTGCTTCTACTTGTATCATAGATGCTAAAGCCAGGAAGAGAATCAGATTTCTTTTTATGTGGCAGAACATTTAACATTTTGACAGTACAAATTAGATTGAGACTATAAACCCTAACATCTCAACCTGGCAAGCATGGCAAAAAGCCCGTTTTTTATTTCCCTGTTCTGATCCAGATCTAGGTATCCAGCAGCCTCTGCAAAGAAGATGCTGCTGAAAGTCTAGTGACCAGATTCCTTGGGAAGTAACTTAACCAAGCAGAAATGTCTTTATAAATATATTTGCTTGTCCTTGAATCTCTCCTTGTCCTGCAAAGCTTCCATGAACTTTCACCTAAATTCTTTTTTTATGGTCTGACTACATTATATATGTAAGAGCATTTATAAAGGAGCTGACATCAAGCTGACATGAAGATGATCCCTAGGGTCACCCCATTCCTTAAGTCTCAAGTTTGCTGTTTTGTTTGCTCCACCGACCTTTTCAGTACTTTGCAATTAGTTTGTGAACTCCAACCTACGACCCCAGGAAAGGGCTGAAGTTCTCAGGTTAATTACAAGACACAAAGAGGGCAAGCAACCTGAATACATCAACCATGAGGGTATATTACTATTGAGTGAGGAAAAATACCTGACGGAGCGATCCTAGCAATGGTGGATAAAAGCTATTAAGTCCCATTTAATTCAGCAAGTTATTTTCAGGGTGAGGACAGGGGAGGGATGTTGTGGCTCTAGTTTGCCAGTATGTCATCCCATCTGCTTAAAGTGGGAGAATCAGAATTTGGTTGGGATTGTCTTGGTTTTTACATGTCAGGAAGAAGTGTCCTACATGCTTTGGAGACTCTCTTGTAGTTTAGGATGCGTCCTACTAGAAAAAAGAGGTAAACAAAACCTGGGCCTTTTTATAAACTAGAGACCCACTTTTTATATTGCTAGATACCCATTTTTTATATTGCTTGTTATGATTATAAAGCTTAGCAGTAACCTAAATTGCATTATATTTTAAATGTATGGTCTTTTTAGCATATAGATCTTATACTGACTGATTGTGGATGCAAAGGTGAATTACAGGATGTCCTTAGTACCTACTGGTGTTTGGTTCCTGGACCCCTTGGATAACAAAATATGGAGATGCTCAAGATTAATTATATACAATAGCATAGTAAAATAGTGTCTCTTGTATAAAATGGTAAATTCAAGGGTTTGCTTTTGACATTATAAAATATGTTTTTTCAAACTCTGGAGGGTGGAATCTATAGATGCAGAATCCTTGGATATGCAACATTGAAAGTATACAAAGTTTGAGGCTGTTTTGCTCTTCCCTATGGCTATATTGTTATTACTGTTATTGCCATCATCAACATCAACCCCCCCCCCTTCAGTAGCATTGGCTCCAGTTCAAGAAGCAACGTGGCTGCATTCAACAATATGGTCATATTCCATGATATCCTTGGGAACAAAGATTTGGCATAATGCTCCTCCCCTCCAGGAATATAGCTATGCAGCTAACATCAGTCAGGCTGTACCCTCAAGCAGGAGCAAGGTGGGTTTTTTTTTAAAAAAAAATTATACCCTCAATGACCTTGTATTAAAAAGTTCAGACCACTATCTTTAATGTTCTTAGAATTCTCTTGTCCCTTAATTTAACATAATCCTCCTCTTGTTTATGGGTTCCCTAAAAGAAGGGGTTATTGATCTAACTTGTATCAGAAAGCACTTGCCATCTGATAAAAGACCAATACTTTCTTGATGATGCATTGTACAGGTGTGGTCCAAGCCTATGTACAGTATGTTTACTTGTCTCTTTATCCCTATCCTTGTGTCTTTTCCCATTCCCCCCCCGCCCCCGCTATCCCCCTCTTGCTAGCCTCTCCTTTCCATTGTGTGTTCATTGCTGTATTGATGTATTGCTATGTGTGGACTCAAACTGTTTGTAAACCGCTCCGAGCCTTCGGGGAGTGGCAGTATACAAGCTTGAAGTAATAAATAAATAAATAAATACTTAGATGAAAATCCAATTGTTTTAATTGTGTCCATAGAATCACACATAAGCTAGAAAACACAGAGAAATTATCACCTAGGCCCCATCTACATTGTCATATAATGCAGTTTGAAACCCATACTGGGTCTACTGGGGGAGTGTACTGTGAACCAGTTAAATTGCATTATATGAGTCCACACTGACAATATAATACAGTTGCAAACTGCATTATATGGCAGTATCAATGGGCCCCTAGTTCCAGCAAAAACAATAAAACCCCTGCCACTTGTTTTTTTTTTACTTTCTTTTTTCTCCTTTGAGTTGAAATTATTCAGAGAATTATTTCTTCATGTTCAGTTTATTTTCTATAAAATATATAGGGTAGAGTAAAATCATAGCTGTTTTCAGTTTCTTTTATTAACCTTGCATTTGCTGGAAGTCAGTGTTTCCGGCTGGCAACCACCAGCACAAGCCCAGGTGCATATGAACAAGTATTTCAAAGTAGCAGCTCCTCATGCCAGGAGGTTAACCATGATTTATGTTCACCAGGAAAAAAAATGAAAGATTATGTTGGTTTGACTGTAGTACTAGAAATGGAAAAGGGACAACAAGAAGTATAACAGAAAGAGAAAATGTTTGTATGGTCCTTTGTTATTCTACCTTGCTAAAAGAAATACTTTCTCTTGTTTTGAGAAATTCCTATAGACTTTCAAGCTTCTATTTCATCATATGTCTGAGCTACTATTTCTGAACAAAGTAAATTTGGACGCAGGAATTATGGAAAGGCCCCAAACTCCACCATTTTTATTATCTCTCAGATGACACCCACAACAATTCATTATAAACCAAATTGTATATATGCAATTGTTTCTATGAACATGTTGCAGCACAAAGGATTCAACTCTAGCTGTATTAAGTGATGTTAAATCCAGTAGAAAGTTCTTCCATGTTTGTTTTTGGTTGTTTCTGATTGCTAGCATTCAACTCCTGCCATTGCTCTGGGCTATTAATAGCCACAAGGCAAGAGAAGATTCTGCAAGCGAAGATTTTCTCAGCTCTGTGTTTCTTTCTATATCTAGAAGGTTTTTTTATCAGTGTATTTTTTTGTCAAATCTGTTTGCTGTTCAACTATCAGAAGCACAAGAGTCTTGAGAGGGTAAAAAGACTAATAAGAAAAGTTAACCGTGGATTAATATGAAGCCTGAATTGGCAAACTATGATAACAAGAGAGGTAAACCAAAGTTAAAAGCATGTGTTAAACTGAATTATTCTCATTTGTTAGTTGACAATAAGTGATATACTGTATCATTTATTGTGAACTAAACAAATGAGAATAATTCCATATGCTGTAGGTTGAGATGAAATCAATTTCCAATTCTAGTTTTTTCAGTCAGGTTCAAATTGTGGTTTGGCAGATGTAACATCATATTTATGCATCCCTAAAAGTGATTCAGGGTAAAGTATGAATAAAGTATCTCTCAAAATCTGAACCAAATCACAACAGTTTTGCACACATGAGAAATGGTGAGACAATTGATCCATATCTTGCTATATACAAAAAAATTACAAAGAAGAAAACATGGTTTGAATCAGATTCATAAATGATGAGTTATGCTCCCTCAGGTATGATATGTGAATCTGAAAACCAGTTTCAGTTTTGCCTCAGTGTTAGGCCAATGCGGAAATAGAGTGAAGGGGTCACAAGTGTAGAATGGATGCAAAAGAAACATAGGCAATTTGAAAACATGGTTTGTATGTATGCCTGACAACACAGGCTCAGATTTTACCTCTATGCTACAGAAAGTTGAAGGATAATGTATTTTGACCTTCCTCATACAACCTATAGAATTCCATAGCTGAATCTGTACCTTCTAATATCAGCACCATATTCGTTCATTCAAGAAAAAGAATATGTACATATTCATAAAGGAGGTATATGTGTATGCCATAGCACTGTGTAAGATTAGAGAGACACAATTAATGAGCAAAACCTGAGCTAAATAATATCCGTAGCTGTTTTTCCTAAACTTTATTTAGGAAAGTTTTCAAATTAGGAATAGGATTTATTTGGAAAACTACTTTTCATGATTTAGAAGTGATCTCTAATATGGTGACTTTTTGGGAGGGGGGGGGGGGCTAGAAAGTCTAGCTTTAAGAGAGGAAAAAGGAGGCACAGTAAAGGCTACGGGAAAAGATCTAGATTTACAACAGTGGTGAAACTAATGAGACCTTCCGAGGCTTTTGGATTATAAGTACCAGCCATCCTAACCTGCATAGTTAATAGTGAGAGGTGAGCAGATCATCAATCCAACAAATTTTAGAAGTTATATGATGATTCCCATTGTTAAACAACTAGTTAAACAACTAGAATAAAAATAATCTTAGTCTCATCTCAACAAGGAAAAAAGGTTTAAATATATTTCAGATTATGACTGGAAGGTTTAAGCTTGGGTTCCCCCACAAAAAAAGAGATGTGGGGAGGCACAGAAAGTACCCATTTTTACTCTAGTCTAATGCATCATTGAATGTAATGTGCACCTCAATTTTCAAAACCCTGCAATCAAAAAATTATTTGCTAGTGAATCTAATGCACAGCCACAAAAAGTGAATTCTTTGTAATTTGGCCAAAAAAAAAGATGTGCATTATAGTAACTGTCTGCTTAGAATTCCTTCTCTAAAAACAAAAGTGTAAGAGCACCAAAACGTTCAGCCATGAAAAAGAAAACCTTGGGTACATCTGTGCTGTAGAATGAATCCATGCTCACCTCTGCTCTACTACAGGGGCTCAGCAGCACTTTCAAAATGTCAGAGGCTTTAACTCTCTTTCACCCACTTTAGTTTGGCGCATAATAGGCCTGGTTAGGTTTGTCAGAATGCTCGTAAAATCAGAATGAATTCGGATTAAATTCACTTTTGAAGCGGTTTCGAGGAGATGTAAGCAACCCGGAAGTTAATTTGCCATGTTGAAGCCACCACTGCCATTTTTGGAAAGAAAACGTTTGTGCTTCCCTCCGCATTAGACCTGGGGCAAGACGCAGAGGGAAGCACATCCGCGTCCAAACTGGGTGTTTAACCAGTGCTGTTTCTTTCCCACTGCACATGTGTGCCTGCCATTATTGAAGCCATTCCTAAATTTCTGAAAAATTCGTAAAATGTCTGCAATTCGATGCACCAGCGCCCCTTACACCTGTTGAACCTTTGGGGGGGGGGGGGGAATCAACCAGGCCTAGCACTTAAGCCTCCATTTTAATCACAACATTTAATTACTTTTAATTTTGATTATATTAAAATGCAGCCATATAAGTAGAAGGAAAGGAAAGGATTAGTAAGAAAAATCCGAGCAACCCAATAGGTTAATTGATTGTGAAAGGTGAAACAAAAAAAATGCTTTATTGAATATGGAGGTCAGATAACTGTCATGCCATATTAAGGCTAGATGATCCAATGGTCCGTGAGTTTGCATGAAATTATCCAGAAAGGCTAGCAAAGTTTACTTGTTAATAATCTCTTAATTACTTACTGCAATGTTATAATTTGAAAATTGTGACACATCTTAATAATAAAAATACATTGTGTGATTGTGCACTTTTCCCACCTCTCTCACCCCATCCCCCATTTGTGATTTTATAGTTAGACAAAACACGTTCCATTCTCTGTTACATGAATGATGAATGGGGCAATTGCGTATGGGCTGCTGCTTGTTGGCTGTGGTCAATATGTTTTCTTTGGAAAGGGATTCTGTTGATTAATTTCTCCTTTGGCCTTATCATCTAATCATTTGAGGTATAACAGAAAAAGTCAAGGCTGTAGCACCTCAGGCATATTTAGATTAATAATCATCAAACAGTTTTACATTTTTCTGCTTGCTCTGCGTGAGACCTCTTTGTATGACTGGTGGAAAAGATCCTAATTTGTTGGAAAGTATGGGAGTTAAGTATGCAAACTAACATGTTCATTGTAGGCTTTAGTCTCTGACAGCAGCTGCAATTGCATTAATTTTGCAGATGTATAAATGTGAGGTATATTTTAGTATATTTGAATTCTCTTCTTCTGCACTATACTGATAGCATTTAATTCATCCAACAGCAATGCTAGTTATACGGAAACACACATTGATTTTTCTTTCTTCAGGTTTACCATATTCTAGCAGAACTAGTAAGTTACATTTCTAATGATTTTAGGCACTGTATGCCTACCTGGGATGGTCTGTACAGCCAATTCCAGAAGGTGGCACTGGGCACCAGGGCTTGGCATGATTGAATTTTTGCTGGGAAATGACTGAAGAATTGATTTTAGTATGTTTTGATTATAATTTACCATCTAGAATTTTAGAATTTTAGAGCTGTATATCATAAGTATGTTCTCATAAACTGAATTCTTTACATCGAAAGCATACGAGCCAATGAAAGTGCTGTACCAATACTGATAGAAGGGGTCAATAACTTTATGTTCTTAGACCTCATTTTTAAAGTCAATATGTTCTTTCCATCACCTATTGATTGTGTTTGTATGCTGTTTTATTTGTGTAATTTTAATATTGCTGTATTTTGGACTGTATTATACAACTATATCTTTTTGAAGAATGTACTACAAATTTAAGATAAAGAAAGCTGCCTTGGTCTCTGAGAAGCTGACAGAGTTATTATGGAGAAGATGGGAAGGATGGCACATGATACCAGTGACAGAGAACATGGACATAGTCAGATCTGTAAACTATTTAACTGATTTTTAAAAACTTTTGTATTGCACCTTTTAAACTTGTCTAGTATGGAGAGTTAGCTGCCTTGAGTCCCCATGGGGAGAAAAGTGGGGTGTTGATTATGATGATGATGATGATGAATTAAATGGGGGGAGGAGGTATTTCACTAATGCTTCAGAACATTTAAGACGTTTAGAGCATATGGTATTATTCCACACACACACCCCCTCTTATATTAAGGGATACGATAATCAGTAACTTTTAATAAAGGGTATCTTAAATTTGAGTACATGAATCTGATTAGATTATCTGTAACAAAACATCATTGTCACAACAAGAACAAGTATGCTTAATTGGAAAATCTAGACAGTATCAAGTTCTTCATTTTTTGTCTATTTAATGCACAACAGGAGAAATAAAACAAAATCTGGAGCAGCACTGCCTTCAACTTATATTTAAAATGATTTTGATTCCAGAGTCTTATCTTTTTATTCACTCAGCAAGTAAACACAGAGAACATTTTTGTATCTAAAACAAAGGGCATTTAGATATCTCTTGGAGTTGTTTTATTTATGCTAAGGAATGTTTCCAATGCTTTCCAGTGTTGGCTTTTAGTCTTCATTTAAACTAATAAGTTGCCAAGCATTCTTAACTGAATAATAACAAGTACTACTAGGATAGGAATAGGGGTGGATTGGTCTATCAATTTTGGTTGCACTTTGTTTTCCATATATTCAGACTAAAGTTTGTCTCCTTTTGTTTCCACCTGAGTGTGCATTTTTTTAAAGAAAAGGTCCACCTAAAATCTATATTAGTACTTTTTGTATTAATTTGCCCTAATATATTATTTTTCTACATATTTAGTCTGCTATATGCATTCATGAAAACAATTTCCCTTAATACAATGTGTTTTGCATATCATTGTCTTGAATATATGCATTTTGTGCTGATGTATTCCTTATATGGTCCAGGACTGGTGTACCTGAGGGACCGCCTCCTCCCATACCAACCCCAGAGATCGCTTCGTTTGGAAGATCAGAATTTGATCGATGTTCCCAACCTCAGGACCTTTCACCTGTCAGAGCCTTCACAGTTGTGGCACCTTGCCTATGGAATGTCTTGCTGGCTGAAATACGAGCTCTTCGGAATTTAATCGCCTCTTGGAAAGCTTGTAAAACGCATCTGTTCCAGTTGGCATTTGAGCTTTGTTAATTGGGGACGTCCACTGTTTAAATGTTTGTAATGTATATTACTTTGTGGTATTGTAAACCGCTCCAAGCCTTTGGAGAGTGGCGGTATACAAGTTGAAATAAATAAATAAATATTTCCATTTTTTACAAACATTATTGAAATACTGAAAACAATACAGTGAAACTTTATGTATTGTACAGTAATTATTGTAGCATAAAGAAAAGCA
This sequence comes from Anolis apletophallus, assembly GCA_030556195.1. NCBI lineage: Eukaryota > Metazoa > Chordata > Lepidosauria > Squamata > Anolidae > Anolis > Anolis apletophallus. Next base: position 65,553,734 of record JARBWK010000001.1, on the reverse strand, counting down.
AATACTAATCAAATGCTAACCAAGCAAGTTTGAATCAAGATGCAAGCCAAAAATATTTTCCCCTCTTCCTAAGTGGTGCATTGTAAAACTAAAAAGGATGTGTATTATCACAACAGCCACTTCAACTTAATCATGTTTCAGAACTCAGTCCTCCTGCTGTTTTGGTCAAGGTTAGTTGAAATAAGGATTAAGCAGCTGGTGTTGGGAGGGAGGTGTTTTTGGGGGTGGTGTGGACTTTCCTGCCAGTCTGTTTCTTATTATTTCAGCCAACAACAGTACTTTCTTTTTAAAAAGAAAGAAAGAGAAAGAAAAAAAGCAAAACATTTTATTGGCTATCCATCTTTGGAGCACTAAAAAAACAATTGACAAGAAAAGAGGAAAAATCTCTCATGGAAAATACTTCAACAAAGCTGCAAAAATGCTAAAATTCTATGTTGGGAGAAACACTTTCTCAGTGTGGGTTGAAAGTTATGGGACTGTGTTTATACATATTTCCAGTGAAATATAAAACATCCCCAATGCATGAAGGTTTTCTCATTACTTTTCAAATTATAACTAAGCTGAGCTAAAAAAAATAAAATAAAACAGCATCACAGTGTCCATAGACACATTTTGGCACAAAGGAAGTGCCTACCATTAACATCATTTTCAAAAATCTAAATTTAAACACTGCTGTTACCACCACCACCACCACCACTACTTTGGGTCACTTGAACGTGCTTCAAACTAAAAATTGGGCTTATATACACCGAACAGGTTCCCCCCCCCCCTCTTATGCCCTAGGCATAACTTTCCAAACTGTGTGTCGGGATATACCGGTACTAATGTGTCTCCTGTAGCCCATAGGTATAGTTCATAAAAAATGCTTCTCCGTTCCCATCCCCGCCCCATGAACAAAAGCTGCCTGGCAGCTGCTAGGAAGTAGCATGTCGGCCAGCCCTGGAAAAGGTGGAGGAAGAGGAGGAGGAGGCAGCAGAAGCCCCACAATCCTTCTCCTGAGCTCTCTGCCACAACAATGAGAGTGGTCCAACCATTGGTCCCAGACACAGTGTGGGAGAGAGAGAAGAAAGAGGAAGAAGAAAACATCGAGAACAAGGACTCGTGGTGGGAAGGGATGCACAGAATTAGAAAATACACTCAGGGCATCCAGTCCAACCCCCTTCAGTCAGGCAGAAAGACACAGTTAAAGCTCTCCCAACAGACAGCCATCCAGTCCCAATTCAAAAACATCCACTGGAGACTCCACTGGAAGATGCTCCCAAAGGGCATTCAGTCCAACCTCCTTCAGCCAGGCCATCCAACCTCTGTTCAAAAATCTCCAGAGACGTTTAAACACTACAGAAGAAGAGTGCTGATACTGTTCAAGTGTAGGTACTGTTACAACTTCAATAATTTGCACAATGTGTTGACTGAGTTGCAGTAATTACCCAAAAAAATGGATGACTTTCTAATTAAGAAAATAAAATATATTGACAATGATGTCTGTGATGAACCACATGGAGGGACTATAGAGGCAACTACACAAGAACCAACAGTAGTACATTAAGTGTAAAGGAAAAAAAGTCAAACCTCATTTACACAGTAAATATTACACACACACACATCTTACAAGGAGCTGGTTTAACTTCTGGTTTGCTACTAAAATTGAATTACTATGTCACAAAAGGAAGCATGTCTAAAACATGTGTCAATAACATTTTCTATCTCTGGCGGGCGAGACAGCTGGCACCTTACCTCTCAGAGGAAGCCTTGGCTACAATTATCCATGTGATGGTCACATCTAGACTGGATTATGACTGAGAATGACCTAGCTACAGTGATCCAGGCGATGGTCATCTCGAGATTAGACTACTATAACACCCTCTACATTGATCTACCTTTGGCGGTTATCCGGAAACTTAAGCTGGTGCAGAATGCTGCAGCTAGACTCCTGGCTGGAGTGCCGGCCAGGAGCCATATCACTCCAATTCTGCAACAACTGCAGCTAGACTCCTGGCTGGAGTGCTGGCCAGGAGCCATATCACTCCAATTCTGCAACAACTGCACTGGCTACCAATTGAGTACCGGATCACCTTCAAAGTGTTGGTCTTGACCTTTAAGGCCTTCTATGGTCTGAGGCCGGTGTACTTGAGGGACCGTCTATTCCCATATGTTCCCCAGAGATCCCTTCAGTCGGAGGACCAAAACCTGGTAAAAGTCCCTTCTATGTGGCCTATTCATTTATCATCCATCAGGCAGAGAGCCTTTTCGGTTGTGGTGCCTAGTTTGTGGAATGCCTTGCCGGCTGAAGTTCGAGCGATCAGTGAACTACCTGCTTTTTGGAAGGCTTACAAGTCAGTTCTTTTTTGGCAGACATTTAACTCTTAGCCACTCCCTCTGTGTGCCGATAGCATAATGTATTGTTTTAGCGACCTGATGTTTTATTGTTTTAGTGCTATTTTACTATTGTATGTTTTATATGCAGTAAACCACCTTGAGACTTCGGGAAAGGGTGGTATATAAATTGAAATAATAAATAAGAAATAAATAAATTATTGTAATGCCTTGTATGTTGGCCTTCCCCTGTCGACTACTCGGAGGATCCGCATTATTCAGAAGGTGGCTGCCAGGCTACTTACAAAAACACCTTTGAGATGTCACATAATTCCAACTCTGTTACACTTGCACTGGCTTCCAACAGAATTCCGGGCCCTGTTTAAGTTTTTGGTTCTGATCTTTAAGACGCTTTATGGTCAGGGGCCAGCATATCTCGGAGACTGCCTCTCCCCTCTTCGCCGCCAGTGGTCGCCACGACTCCTCCAACTAAACTTACTGTATGTTCCAGGCCCCAGGGAAACATGTCTCAAGAGGACGAGACGTAGGGCCTTCTCCATTTCTGCCCCTGTCTTGTGGAACTCTTTGCCTCCCCACTTGAGGGCCATGCGTGACGAGCGACCCTTTGCTCAGACACTCAAGACCTGGCTTTTTAGCAGAGCTTTTAATGTATAATGCAGTCTATTTGGTATTTGTTGTAATGTTTTATGCAATTTGTTTTATGTAAATTGCCTGCAACATTTTAATGGAGGGCGATTAACAAGCAAGAAACTGAAACTGAAACATGAAAAATTTGGAAAGCTCTACTCTAGGGTCTTCTTAGGCCCGGATATAATATCTATTTTGATCATCCAGGCCATGGAATAACTGGCTCCAGGACACTAAGAGTTGAAGACACAATATGAGTAGTCACATCAAAAGATTATACCGAAATCTCAGTTTTACTGGCCACTGTTTCCAACAGTCTAGGAAGCAAAAAAGAAAAGAAATTTTTCCTTAACATTTGAAGCATTACTGGGAATGATTAGAATGATATATTTTCTGCTTCAAGCTCATTTGTTGTCATTCACCCTACAAGAAACACCCCCCCCCCCCCGAGCAGAAAAGTAAATTTTTAAGTCAGTAAACTTTCCTTCCTTCCTTCTTTCCCTCTCTCCGCTCCATCCTGCCCTCTCTCTCTGCACATCCAGGCCCTCTGTGATTCCTTCCCCCACATCTAAGCAGGCCCCCAATGCTGCTCCAGCTCCATTCTTCATACTGCCTCTCACACTGTTTCCCATTTTCCTGATTTACCCTTGTCATCACCCCAGATCATTCATACTTGGCTGTGCTTGCTTGTCAGTGACAGTGTTGGGTTTTAGTTAAATCACCAACAAACAACACTATTGGATTAAATACCAGTTATGTGGCCATAGTGTGCAATATTTTTTTTGAAAAAGAGTTTTTCTCCTCAGTGATTTTTTTAACAGGCCAAATCTATATAGAAAGGGGTTCTTGTCAGAAGGAAATGTAAATATGTTTATAACACAAACACCCCTCTTTAAGTCTCTCTAAGGAAGGGCAAAAAATTATTTATTTATTTATCCATTCTGCCATAGTGTCAATGTAACAATATTATGAGCATGATTTTGGGGGGTGGGTGATTTCTAAGGGATCAGCATGATTATTGTCTATATCGTACATGTACCAAAGTCATGTGAAGCACAGAAAGGAACAGTCACTTTTCACAAGTGCTTCTCTACTATGGACCAAATTTTTGTTCATAACCTCAGGTTGATGCATATAATTTATGTTCCTGTTCTGCCTGCTGTTCACTGGCTTGAAGAAAGCCTTGAATTCAGCAGAGCAATACACAGTTTTAAGCTGTCTCCTCTCATAGGCAATCTCTCCATCATATATCAAAAATATTCAGGATGCTTCAACAAATGTAACAATGGATTTCACACTTTTGATGATCCACTGGGCATTGATATCAAGCAAAGTGTAAAGCAAAGCAACATTTCTTTTAAGGAAAGGTGTTCAATTGTGTCATGAAAGACCTTTTGTACAAGATTGAACTAAATACACTTAAATGAAAAAACAAACGAGGAGCACTTGCAAATGCTACTTTTTCATATAGAGATAACATAAAGGTGCTAAATAGTGCAAAATCCATTGCAATCACATGAAATAAATTATCGAATATTTATATTAGAAAAAATAAGTGCATAAAAATGGCAAACTGTCCAAATTATGACATGCAGTTGGTCAATCAGCTATTAAACTGACAGCTCATGGACAAAGTTTGGCCCATAGACTATATATGACTCCTAGGGACACCTTAAATGCCAAGGTGGCTGCCTCGGGGAGGTAGTTCTGGGTGTTTTATGAGGAATTAGTGAATAACTCATTGTGCATAATCCAAACATCTGTACATGTTTGGATTATGTTAGGTTACACATGCATTGCATACTGTACATCACCAAAGCAATTCCAGAAGTTATATGTTTTCCATGTCACTATTCATGAAATGCTTTGGGGATAAGAACAAAAAACTCCTCTTTCAATGAAACAGTATAATGGTTACAAAATTATTATTGTTTTAAAAAACAAACATTTTTCCTTGCACACAAGACCTAACTTCTTTGATGGGACATGTATTCACAGATGAATGTCTACGTTTTTGGCAGTTAAAAGGGGGATGGGAAAGAGGACTAAAATTAATGGACCACTAACATTTTCTTAGTCTGTCTCAACTACTTAACAGCAAAGGGGGAAAAAATCAGTTTACAGCCAGGTGGCTTGAGGGGATATTTTGTTGAATGCTGATTAAAAATAATTTCTTCTAAATGAGACCTAACCACAAAACGGGGCCATTAATGGATAAAATATTTTCACCAGGAAGGAAAGTATGCCTGAATGATTCTCTTACTATCTACAGCCCCTGGTTTTCCCTCCTCTTTTCCTTCCTCATCTGTTCCCTTTTCTCATTCTCAGTTGCAGAGTAAATAAACACCAAGTGATGCCTCAATGTTTTCAGCCAAAAACAGAGGCCAAACTCCTCTGAGAAAACATTTGGCCTCTGTGGTTTTGTAAAACGTTCCAGAACACCGAATTCACTGACAAACATTGTGGAAAAACTCCCATCGACTGGAACGCTGCTGTGGAATGTTACAGTATCAGAACATCCAATTGGTACATTTCCTGTAGGCTGACAATGAGACATCTTCGTGTATGTGTTTTTGTTTTGCTTTGTTTTGTTTTTTGTAACGGGGCTATGTGGGAGTTAAAAGAAGTTCTCATGGGAAAAATGAATAGCAAGAAATTTTAGCTTTAAAAGAAACAACTAATCTGCTAGTTTGATTGTTCTTCACAATTTACAATGAACTAATAATCCTAATTAAAACCACTTGGCCTGATTCTGTAAAGCATCATAGCTTTTTCTATGCTTCGTTTGCACACACCACAGTCGATCATTCCCACCCCCTTCTCCTGATCACTAACAAAGTGCTGACTTTGTCAGGATTGTTGAGCTAATTTTGTGAACTCAGTGTGAAACCTTAGCTAAACAAAATTGTAGTAATTTTCCTTAATTTGTAATAGTGATTGGAGTGCAAATGAAATTTTCCTCTTGGGTCAATCCTATAATTTTCAATTAACTAAAACTGATCGGCAAGCTTGCTCCATTTTTGCATTTTGTTTAAAGGGCTTGGAGGAATTTCCCAAGATGAGAAGTGCAGGGGTGGGTGCAATGCTCCATTAAAAAAAAACCCCAAAGCTTAAGTGAACAAATCTGAATTTAATCCAGACAAGATGGGTATTCTTGGTCAGTCAAAAGTCAAACCAGGTACTAGGGATTCAGCCTTGTTGGAGGGAGTTATGTACATTGTTTCAGTTCTTGGATGTGCTCCTAGATTTAGTTCTGAGCTAGAAGCCTAGTTTATGGTGGCGAGCAGATGGGCATTTGTATATTTAAAAGCTTGTGTGGCAACTGTGCCCATTCCGTTAGATTTCAAACCTGGGCATGGTAACACATACCCTAGTTATATCCTGTTTGAATTAGTGTATAACTGTCTATGCAGGGTTCCCTCTGAAAAATATTTAGGAACTTAAAATGGTCCAAATATCTGTAGCTAGACTGTTAACTCTAGCTACAGTCCCAAATGTGGAAAAAGAAGGGTTAACAACAACAAAAATAATAACAGCAATTAGGATGATGGTGTAGATCCTCTAGACTTCTCCGGTAGATAGGTAGGTAGGTAGAGATATTTATATATAATTTATTTTGAAAACCATAAAGATTCTGTGTGTGTGTGTGTGTGTGTGTTTGGGCAACGTAAAGTCTTTCTGGCCTTAATAGCAGACATTTGTTGACAGAACCATTCTTGTTGATAGTAACAAGAAAATATTAACATAAACCTTAAGTTACATCTTTATCCAGCCAGAATGGGAATAAATAAAAACACGAGAAGAGCCAATCTAGGGCAGGCCAGAGTTTAATCTAGTCTAGAATTCTGTTTTCTCAGTGGCCAACCAAGGGCCCATGAGAATCCCGAAAGTCAGGCAACAGTGCAGCACCATCCTTTCATGCTCCCCAATGAACAGGAAGAAACACATTGCACCTCATACTAAAGAGCCATGTAGTCATCATAGCTATGATTAGACCATCCTCCTTGAATTTATTCAATCCCTCTTCAAAGCTGTCCAGGTTGGCAACCATATGATATCTTTTGGTAATAAATTCCACAGTTCACGTTCTTACTCATACCCATTCTAACTCTCCCACTATTCAGCTGTTCTAGTATTATGACAAAAATGGAGATGCTTCCATTCTACTATACAGCATGCATAATCTTATGCAATTTTATTATGTTTCTTTAACCTGCCCCCTTTAGACAAGTATAGAAAGGCACAACAACCATTTATGGGAATTTTGGACAAGGCTGTATTATTAAGGGTTCAATTTGTACAATTGCTCCAATTGTGATTGTTATAATTATTGTTATTATTATTCAATCAATATGTGAGAGGATTGCACTGACAAGATGGAAAATGTTCAACTTACACATAGTTTTGCCAGCCAGCACATAAACAGAAAATTTTCCAAATCAATATATGTAATGCTGTTTGATAAGACTAGGCATCACACAAATGTTATCATGAAGTAAAAGAGTGAGGTGCTAGTTTGAAATCTAATTGTGGTGGAAGAATCTCCTTTAATTTGACAAAACATCATAGTAATATTCAGTCTAAAAGCAGCAGTATAACTGACACTTTCCCTATTATGTTATCAGTTAAAATTATCTATCTTACCTGTGTAGATGAATCTTCCAGGTGTACCCTTACAGAACTGCTTCGACTTGTAAGACAATGTTACTTCAACTACGCCAGGGATGTGCCGGGGTGGTGTTTGGACTCTGATTGCATGAGGCGTAATAAGCTAGAAGAAAATGAAAGTGAGGAAATATGTTACATACGGAATAGTTCTTTAATAACACATCATTCTGAGATCACATAAACAAAGCGTTGAAACATGTAATTACCCTGTCAGTATTTAAATGTATTCTTGATATAGTTAATTTAGAAGCCAATGACAAAAATATTTGCAAATGTTCATCTTTCCAGCCATAATAATAGCAGCTCTTTTTCTATACATTGCAGATATTTATTTCTTTTCTGGGTCTGAAAATTGCTTGTGACATGCTACAACTTTTGAATGTACTCAACTTGCAAGTTTTATATTTATGCGTCCCAGAAGATGACTCTTCAGGTCTGAGTATTTAACAGTCCCTTAACATACTGATGAAAACATATATAGAATTCCAAACTTCTGAAATATACAGTAGCATGGGCTCTCTCTCTCTCTCTCTCTCTCTCTCCCCCCCCCCTCCCTCTCTGTGTATGTATGTGTGTGTGTACATGTCATCTACCCAAACCCAAGCCCTTCTAAGTTTCACTTACTCAATAGATTAGTTAAGCCTACCTATGATTCCCTCATGTTTTCTTATCTTTGGCAAGATTCTGCCTCAATCTTTTAACTATTTTGTTATTAGAATTAATACAATAGAATTGAATAAACATTTTATTTTTCAATAAAACGGGTTTTCTGTTCATAAAATAAAATTTTAAAAATCTGATTTTATAATTATAAATGTTTTTAAAGTGTGAGATTTTTCATTGATGTTTCCCTTAAGATTACATATATTTTATAATGTATAGATTTGTTATTTTTATAAGCCATTTGTTTTTGCCTTTTCAGAATTCCTCTAATTATAATAAAGTTATCCATACGAGGGACCTGAACAAATTAGTCTTCCAATCATTCATCTGCTTGGGGAAATTGTATGCATTTTAAATTACCATCCTTTTAAAATAATGAGCTGAATACAACAACAAACATCCAAATACAGATAGAGGGCTAAGTGGATAAAAAGAAAAAAAATATTTTCATAGAGAATCTACTCTCAATGAGGCTGAAGGGTTGTTGGAGGCAGTGTTGCTACTCTGGTGGTGTGATAGAAGTCATGGCACTAATACTCCACTGTTGAATCTATATACTTAGGTAACTTAACTCCATCAGAGAAAGTCATATGCAAAATGTCCTTCAAAATTAGTGCAACACTTAGCCAGTTCTAGAGATGGCCTACTTAACCAACATCCAATGTAAGTCAATAGGAGGGCAAAAGAGGAAAAAAACACCCTCCTATATCTGTATAGAGCAAAATAGCATGGCCCATAATGTGGTTGAGGTCCCACAAGATGTGTCTCTCAACATCCTATTCCACTGTTTAATATAAGATAAGATTAATCTGCCCAAGTGGGATCATTTACTGGAGGGACACTGGCAAATACCACCTTACATAAAAAGTTAAAAACATCTGAGATAACAATATGCTTGAAAAAGTAAAGCCATAAGGAATCATTGCCAGTTTGAGAAGACAGTACTGAGCTGAAATAGACAAATGGTATGATTCAGTGTAAAACAGCACCATATGTTCAGATTTACTCTTCTGTCACACTGTAGTGTATGCGTCTCTCTATGTATGCACATTTGTTGTGTCTTCTCAGCATGTATAGGTCTGTCACCAATTTAATTCTCTTTCAACATTATTTCATATATTTCCCAATAAAAACATGTTGGTTCCCATGGAGAAAGTGACATGTTTATGATACACTGTTGCATAGAGTTAGAACTGGAGAGAGTTCAGCAGATTTGCTGGATGGCTCTTTATGATCCCTCTCCCTCAAGTTTTCTAAAAAAGAATGTTAAACAGATACTATAATTTAAGAGCAAAAACATGCAATACTTTTGCTCCATTGTTCCCAGGGTTTCTGCATGATTCTTGAAATCATCAATCATATATTGAACTGTTAATATTAAGTTCCTTTCCCTCTGCAAGTCAGGGAAAGAAGATGAGCCATCAGTTGGTGTTTCCACTTTTTCCTTTACAATTCCTGAGCTAATTTTTGAATGCACATTTTACCCTATCAGGCCTCTCTCCCCTATGCTTCAAATAACAGTTATCAAGTGTTCAAGGTGAATTGGTGGACTAGATGGAACATAGAGTTTTGTACTATACTTCAGAACAGGCATGGGCAAACTTCAGCCCTCCAGGTGTTTAAGATTTCAACTACCGGCTGTTAGGAATTGTGGGAGCGGAAATCCAAAACACATGGTCGTATGAAATTTGTCCATGCCTGCTATAGAACAAGCTCTAAGACACAGGTCTGTTATCTATAGCCCCAAATCTGACAATCATAGACATTTATTCATTTTACACTCTTTAAAAATAACCACTTCCCAAAACCTACGTACTGCATTACAATTTTTCTAGGAAATACCATGGTATTAATACACCAAGATGAAATGAGTCCCATACCCTGTAATTGGCCAGAATAATATTGGTTCTCTTTCCAAAAACTAAATAAAGTAAAAAGACATACAAGCACATTCTTCATTCCTTTTCCTATTTATTTTAATTCTGCATCACAAAACCGATGACTGAGATATCAAGATGCCCATGTTTTATAGGATTTTGCTCAAGGTGTGATATTGGTCAAAATTCATCATTCCATGAATCACCATGTTTTGTTTTTAAATATTGTTCTAGACTTTATAGCAGCAAATGTCTTAAAAGTATGTGAGAAGCAAGTAAAGATGACTGGATTTCTCTTATCTGGTTTGCAACTAGTTCAGAGATTTTTATGTTCAAGCTTTCCCATCCCTGTCTTTTGCTTTTCAGCTGTGAAATTCTATTTAGTTTCATAAGTATTAACTATACATTGGATTACATATTCTCACCGACACATCTCCTTCTTCATCTTCCTCCTCCACTACTTCTTTGGTGTATTATAATTGTGACAGCACTTGATAATTCCTTTCTTAGTCAGATTTCTGATTCACAGAAGGCTAACCATTTGCCATCCAACCTAATGGCTGGAAACTAGGATATCCTGATCTCTGGGGCTGGCCTTAAGTCACCATTTTTTCATGAATCGTCTCCATAAGACAAGGGCACAAATTCTCCCCCTTTTGTGGGTTCACCTCTAACTTGTGCACAACTCTCTAGCTCAACTAGTATACCAGTTATGTGCTACAATTCAAAAGGTTTGATTAATTCGTTGATGCAACTTGCAAAAGTTCTTTGGGACAGTCTATGTATTTCCTTGGCTTTCTTCTTCCTTCCCAGTTATTAGAGCACCAGGGTTCATCCTCCACTCCACATCTGATTAAAACGAGGTAAACTACATTAAATCTTGTTTGCCCTGTCTTCCCAAGCAAAAGAGGAGCAAGTCTTCTGCATTGTCTTGATCTGGGAACAGTCCTTTTAACATAGATTTCTGTTAAAAAATACATTGTTTCTGTGTCTCCGTGTGTATTTGAATAGCAAGCTGCATCATATATAATGACATCATTGGGGCCATCCCTTGGTCTCAGTGTTTGGGTCTGAAACTTCAGGACCTGGAAACCCACTGGAAACATTCTCCATTGTGAAATATGGATTAATAACGCATATTCACTCAATCACACACAAACACCTCTTTTTAAAAAAGGAAGGGGCAAATTGAGAAGGGCATTTGAGCTTTTCACAGCATTTCTTTCACTATGACACCTTGGTTCAATGAGCTATCCCTATGCAATAAAACAATTTTTTCTCCTGGTACTGTGACTAGTTTCTCTATGCATCCTGACAACTCTTTAGTGATTTCCACTGAACTGTCTTCCTCTATGCCACAGGTTCATTTTCACTAGTAGTGGATAGGGAAGAAAAGGTGGGTAGGCAGGTGAAGATGGGCTGCACTCTTCCCCAGCACAGGGCTAATAGCACAAGGGCAGAGAGAAACGGGGAAATGGAGAAGACTATACTGCATTCTTGTTCCTATGGGAATAGTTGGAGTTGTTTTGTTTTCAGGGCATGACTTTTAATATAGCTATTGCCTTCTGTAATGTTAAAAGGTGCTCTGGGGACAATGTGAATATATGCCATCTAAATAAATCAGTGAGAATAGTTCTGTAGATATACTAGTAATGAGAAGCTGAGGCTTAGTCTAAATAAAGCAGCCTAGCACCTCTGTCTTTTGGGATTTTTAAGTAAACTTCTCTAACTTGGCATTCCTATCATCTGTTTTACATAATGTAGCTTATGCCAGCTGGGACATGACATTGATTAAAAGCTGAACTATAGAGTTTAAAAGACAGCAGGATAGATATGCATGTTACCATTTTAAAACTGTAAATATATTGGTCATTGCATCTGAAACATGTCAGTTTTTGTAGACTGAGATTCTATTATAATTATTTTTGTACTTTTACCATTATATCATCCTATGGAGCTGTTATTATGTAAATGCTTTGTTTTTACAAACATTTACTATTCAGACACACTATCTAGACTAGAGTTATGAGTATGTGATCAAGTTGTCAGAGATCATGGCAAGAATAGCTTGCACCAACAGCCCTACCATTGTGTTCAGTGAAACCTTACTATATAATATGTGCAATGCACAAAACAGGCCTTTCCAGGGCAAATTTTTGGAGTTTAGCCATGGACTGACTTGGAGTTCTGTTTTCTTTTGCTTTTTTTCAGCGTAACCACAAGACCTTTCATTTTGACTGGCTTCAGGCTGTGAGGCTGAAGTTCTTCACTGAGCTGAGGATTTGTGCTTTATTTGGTTTAACATTATCCGGAAATTCTATATGTAGTTTTATTATTTTAACACTGCCTTCAATCTATGGATCGTGAAAGCTCTCAGTATTAAATAAAATGAATGCATTTGTGAAGATAAACAGTGACTATAGCTGGACTCATCAGAAGAAGTTATTTATCTGTATGAACACAAGAACAAATGTGCAAATGTGCACATGCAGACATGTGCATTCCCTTCATCTTAATAACTGACACTAATCTAAAAAGAAGAAAGACATTTCTAACATATGCAGTTAATAATTTATCTCTTTGTTTTATTTTATTACATTTGACATCACACATTTTACCCACAAAATTCAAGGATATATAGAGGGCTCCCAAACAATGTCCCATCTGAGAACATCCAAGGCCTAGACGTCCCTAACTTTTGGAAGGCTTATACATCATGTGGCCTGAGCTCATGTCCTTTACCAGGATGCCTCACGCTCCTCTAGTCCAGGCTATGTCAGAAACAGCAGAGTGATTGTGATGTAGGAGATACCTAACTCCTGCTTCAAACTGAACAAGTAGTTTGCAGCAAGCCACTGTTTCTGCAGTTTTTGTTCTTCATCTGCAATACTGGATTAACTATGGGTCTACAGTCTAAATATAAACCAGAAAACTGGAAAATGAACTACACTTCCATGTCAGCTATCTGAGTAGCAGACAAAGGGAGGAGTTTTGGTATAGAATGGAAACCTCAGTATCCTCCCCTCCCCCTTCTCTTTATGCTGCCCTGAAGCAAACTACACACATGCTTGGCTCAATAGTTTGGATGCAATGTTTAGCATCATGGTGTGTGTTCTCTTCATTCCTCTCTTTTTCACTGGCACAGATGTAGAGAAGGTGGTAACGATCTGTTTTAAAGCTAACCAAAGTTCTATGTTGTGTTGCCCAAACCTAGTGGACTCTGGTTCCTTTAAAAGCAGAAGTGAAAGCTTTTTATCTAAGTGGATGAGTGGGGAAAGAGGAACACAAGAACCCGAAATACTAAAAATAATTTAATGTTACATCCAAAAGGTCCTGTTTTCTTTCTGTGTTTCTTTTCTGCTACTTCTCTTTTTTGTCATGCTGCTTCCTTTCTGTCTCCGAGCTCAAGATAATATTTTGCCACTGTGCAGCTGAATGGCTGGCATATGAAGAGGGCAGCTGGATCGGGGCCATTGCATGGTGTGTCTAAGACAAGAATGGCCTTTCCCCCTATTTCTTGCTACGTTCCCAGCTGAAATATTTCCATTACCTACTTACTGTTTTCAACAGGAGGGAAGCTTCCACAATGGCAGCAGAAGTTTTTGTGCACAGTACCTGATATTCAGAAGGGTATTGTCTCTAAACCTGGGTATGATTTCAATTGATAGCCCTTGACAGATATTCCCTCCTTGAAATTGTTTTATAAAGCCCTCTAAGCCAACATTCATTTCCACATCTTAAGGAAATGAATTCCACTTTTGTTCAGTAGAAAAAACAGCAGCCTCAAAATCAAATTATTCAGAAATATGTAAAACAAAAAACAATAATTAACGATGATAACAGAGAAAGGGGACAGATTTAAATTTAAATACAAACAAGTGAACATACACATTACAGGATAGTCCTAACCAGATGAATTAAAAGATAAGTAAGTATCTAGATTTTCAAGAATACAGCTGGCCAACATCATGTCTGAGTTTTTATCTGATCTGTATAATAATAAATACCTTTAATTAAAAATGGAAGTAATAGTTTAAGATGTTATAATTGATTAAAATACTGTAATAAACCATTGCTGTTTGTGCGTAAATGACAATTGAACCAAGTAAGCTCTAAACTGATACTCTTCTTTTAGGGGGAAAATGTTGTCTAGGATTTCTCGAATCACTTTCATTCTGGCAGCTGAACATTAATTGAAAACTCTGGCCTCAAGTATCTGTATTACTGCATGCAATTAATGTGACAAATTATGTTTCAATGTACTTTCCTGTTAAGAAAGGTATAATTATGTTAGAGAGCCTATAACTGAAATGTGTGTTTAAATAATAAGTACATGTTTCCAAAATCATCTACATATTTAACATGCATCTCCTGTCCTCAAAGTGCTGTTCTAGCAAAGGTACTATTTTTTTTCAGTGATGCTCACAACTGTGAAGAGTTTTAAGAAATGGCTTGTTAATCAGCTACCATTTCATGCCTATAAATAGTGCAATTACAAAGCTTAAATACATGCAAAATAAATTAAAATTACAGTATTTATACTGCAAATTACAATGTACACATTACAACAGATTCACTTTTTCAGAAAATAACTCTTTAGATTCTGTCCCTCACTTCTCCAATATGTGTGTAAAAAAAATTTAAACTACACTGTAGTGAAGTGATTCCTTTTGACAGTAATAAAAATTAGATGAAACTAATTTTAGCCTTTTTCTTATATCTCACTTGATAACATTTTCAATAGAGTCATTATATGATAAGGAAGGTTTATTAGATGCTACATACTTTAATGAAAGTGAGATGCTAATATAGACAGTAACATCTAGTTTTGCTTTTTTTTAATTCAATTTTTAAAAGTCTGAATACTTCTCAAAGGAGCTTAAATATCCTAAATGTAACATATCCTGTCTGGGTCAGGGTCAGACCTGTTAGTACTTGGATGCAGGGCTGCCAAGGAACACCAGGTGCTGGAGGCTATATTTCAGAGGAAGGACCTGAGAAAACTACCTCTGAGTATTTCTTGCCTAAGAAAATTTCTGGAATTCATGGAATTGCCCAAGTCAACCAGCAGCATGAAGACACACACACACACACACACACACACACACACACACACACACTGCAAAATTGAAATTATGTGTGAGTAGATCTGAAAGCACCTAGGAAGGCACTCAGTAAAACAAAAAGATTGGTAGTCCATTTGACAGTACCAACTAACCGATGAAATGCATATACTCAGACAATGAATATTTCCCCTGAATTTACTGAAACAGAAAAGTACTCACACATGATCATAGCATCATAGGTCAGAGGATACCACAAGAGCCATCTAGGGCCCTACCATGCAGGAAACATAATTAAACTATACTGAAAAATAGTCAACTAAAGAGAATCCATCACCTTCTAGTCTGAGGACTAGCTTTTACAGTCAAGAGGCTCTTCTTAATGTTTTGTCAGTCTCTTTTCTTTCTTGCAATTCAAATCCATTGGTTTATGTACTAGAGCAGTCTCTAGTATAATAATCTCTTAATAATAATCCTCCTCCTCCTTCTCCTCTTTATTTATATCCCGCCACCATCTCCCCAAAGGGGACTTGGGGCGTCTAATATGAGGCCAAGCCCAAAGATACAATACAGCAAAATAAAATACAAAATGCAAACAACAAAAATTACATCACAATACAATACATACAGTAGCAAAATAAAATAAACAAAGCAGAATAACATAATATAAAATTGAACACAATGGCCGGGCCAATTGGACAAGGTAAAATGATAAAACCCTGGATGAGGTAGGGATGGAAAAAAATGTGTTTCAGAGGAGTCCAAAAAGGATGAACAGTGGGGTTAGGCTTTCAGTTTAGGACGGGGGGAAGTTCGTCATAAGGGCAACACTGTAGATGGAACAAACAGAAATGGGATGAATGGTCACTCTCCAAAGGCACATCGGAAGAGCCAAGTTGCACTACAGGATTCAGCATGGGACCAAACAGAGAATCAATGCATGGATTCATCTAGCCCACCAATGACTACCATGACAGGAAGTGGCCCTTCAAATAGTCTTATTCCTTTCACAGCAATCTGGGGATGGGGTGTTATGTGAAAGTGCTAGAAGCTGAATTTAAAACTTCTTTGTACAAAACATGCACCCAGGCACTGAATTGTGGCCTCTCTATTAACTGATTCCCTCATCTGTTAATCTCTTGACATCTTCAAATTTTATCACAATCCATTCTAATGAATAACCACTGCTTTACTTGCTAGATTCACTTTTTCAAAACCCAATATATTGGGGGGTGACAGCAGGTTTTTTGTTTGAACCTCCCAGCACATTAAGAGCTCCCTTCACTTAAAGCTCATCAGTATCAGAGATAATTAAAAGGCTTTCCCCTCCTTTACTAGTTTTTCAAACACGAGGTGACATTGATATACGGAGGGTGACCTACTATCTGTATGTTGAAACTGGGCTGTATACTATGCATATACATATACATTTGAAATTCTCATTTTCTGACAATGTTTTATGGAATGGTTCCATTACAGTCAACACAACTAATCAGATAAGTAAATCACATAAGCAGTTGTGTCATACATCCAAGTCAGTATGCCCATACATTTTGGCAGTTTTTAGAAAGGGCATACAGTGATGGGTAACAGAAAAGAATTGAAAGATATAGTGAATGGGTAAAGAAAAAGAATAAATCAGATGTTGCACTTGCTATCATTGCATAAGAAGTATAAAGTCAGTGTCTGGCTCTGTGAGCCGCCGCGAGCCCCCGGGAGTCGGCGGCGAAGAAGCCCCAATAAATAAATAAAATAAATAAATAAATAAATAAATAATAAAAATGATTGTCTTATATATCGGAGCTTCTGTGTTTCACACAGTAGTTGAGAATTCATTTATTTTGGGGAGATTTTTTTATTATAAGCTTTATGTAAGTTTCTGGAAAGATTGTTCTTTTTGATATTTATACCCTAACCAACACCAGATATGGCTCCCAATGTATACAATAGGAGTTATTCGAAAATCTTTATTGGAAAGTCTTTAGAACTGGATCTCAAAGAAAGAAGTCTTACTATAAACTAGACTAGGTTACTGGATATTAATGTGCAGACAACACCTACCTCACTCCAGACCAGCATGGTGCCGAATATCACCTGTAACCCATCAAAGAAATTGTCTCCTATGATGATGACAGTGGCACCTCCCGTAGTCCATCCTTCACTTGGACTGATGGCTTTGATACATGGTGTAGCTGCTTTCCAACACACATGAAAAAGAAGTATTCAGCTGTTAGAATAAGATTATAATGATACAAGACTTGTGAGGGGGAAAGGAGAAAAAAGCTTAGATTTTCTTATTCTTTCAAATTACGTGAACATTCTAGATCTCTCCCTCCCTCTTCTTTAGTGTCTCTCTTGCTATGTGAGAGATCCCAGACTAGATCTTTGTTTCCACATTAATTTTTAATTTCGTTTCAATTGTTACTCTTGAAAAGATAATCATGTTTGGCAGCCCATAGAAAGAAAATAGCAGCATTGCTGGCTGAAGACTGACTGGAGAATAGAGTGCATTTTTGTAACACTCAGTTCATGTCTGTATAAAACATGATCTCATACTCTTGTTTGGTTCTATTATAACGGAGCTCAGTTTTTGTTAGGATGATGTGCTGTCTCTATAACATCCTAGCCTACCGTGGTGCCTTCCAGATGAAATGAATTACAACTCATCCAATAGACCATGTTACCTGATGATGATGCTAAATGTAATTCAATACATCTGAAGAGTACCAGGGGCCCATTCTATTAATGCTATTATTCTACTTCCAATGGCCATGAGTCCATCCTATGGAAGTTTTTGATTGACAGCTTATTGAAGGACTTTTAGAATTCTCAACCAGAGAGCTCCACTTGTGCTTCTGACCAAACAAGGAAAACAGGATTCCATAGGGTGAAACCATGACAATTAAAGTGAAATAATACCATTATAACTCTGCAGTGTGGTTATGAACAGGTTACTCTAGAATGGTCCATATTTCGGACAGGTATGCATTTTTAAAGGTACAGTCATGAACTTAAAGCAAAATATATGGCAGTAGATTTCATCTGAACTTTGAAAGTAAGCAGGGTCACCCCTGCTTAATAACTGGATGTGAGACAAAACAATGACTACAGGGTGCTAGTCATATTTCACAGGAAGGAACTGGCAAATCCACCTCTGGGGATTCCTCACCTAAGAAAACCTTATAAAATTTATGGGGTCAACGTAAATTGGCAGGTAATTTGAAGGCACAAACACACATAATGACCCAATGTTGCATAGTTCTCTTTCATTGAGAACTTCAGATTTTTGCTAAAATTATTCAAAAGGATGCCTGCTAGTCTGTGTAAAGGTGGCTGAACCTATGAAGGCTGAGGCAAGAGATGAGTAACTGATAGAGTCTGGCTTTGACCTTCAAGTCAAGGACTCATCCTAAACCTGATTAGTTATTTTCTCACTTTCAAAGCTTGGGGAGCTTCTTAAGACCAAGTTCTGATTACTAGTCTCAGGGTCTCCATGTGTTCTAGCCAACACTGGAATATATTTCTTGGCTGCTTTAGATGGTCAAGCTCTATAAGACACAGCTTCCCTTTTGCTCTAGCAATTTTTGAGAAATGTGTGAGTTTATTTGACAAAAGCAAAACATAATGGACATTCCTGGAAATAAATACAGGAAGTCTTCCATTATCTGACTAGTTAGGGACAGAAAGTGTCAGAAAATGGAATATATTGCAAAATGGAACCCAGGGGGTTTTTTACCTTGCAAATGCATTTTGGTTGCTGAAAAGCATAAATAAAACACTATATATCACCTTTGGAGGCAAAAAAAGAGTAAATGAGATTTAGCGTGCATTTGAAGATGATTCAATGAGAGGTCTGCTCTCTGTATAGCCGAGCCTTGCGCACATGCGAACAAGTAGTCCCAAGCAAGCCTCATAAGGAAGAACTGACAAAATAGTGTATCTGTTATCAAGTTAATGAAAGTTGTATGTAATTTACAAATATCGAAACAGCAAGTTGACAAACACAAGATGCCAAAACCTGGGGGAAGCCAGTACACTGATGCTGCTAGTATTATTCCATTGTGGCTTCTTATTTTTTTGTACAGTAAACTCACAATGAGAGGAATGTTGGGAACATATCAACATTTCATTATTACACTAGGAGCAAAAAAATATTTAAAATGCTTTTAAACCAACATTGACATTAAAAAAGTTTAAAGTGCTTTCAAATCAACTCTTATGTATGCTAACCTTCCCCCAGTGTTTTCTTTGCAAGATTTTATCAGAGGGCACTTGCCCATTGGCTCTCTATGAGGAATGTGAATGGATTTCTGTGGCAAAAGTGAGGATTTCAACCCTGGGTTTCTGGAATTCTAGTCATCAGTCAAGCTGCTTACAATTACATTGCTAAATGCAGCTTTCCACTTTAAAATGCAAGATCAGAAACCACATTTATTCCTTCACTCCATTTTGCATGTGTAATTTTTGATATTGCATATAAAACTTTGTCCACAGACAGGCATGTAGCCGGGGCTAAGGGGCTTCACCCCCCCCGAAATTCTCAGGGTGGTCCACGAGAAGGCCTTACTGGTACATTATTTAAACTGTTATGTTTATTCATATCATGATCTGATCACCATGCTCATTATATCCCACCTTCATGGGGTTATTGGGATAACAATACAAAATATTTCCTATGGTAAACCCTCTTCCACCCAGTCTCAGCCCCCCCCGACCAAACTCAGCCCCCCGAACCAAAATCCTGGCTACGGCCCTGTCCACAGAAGCTTAAGACAAAGCTGAGATAGACTATAGTGAATCCAGCAACTCTTGCCAACCAGTCTATGGCCTGAAATCAGGTCAAGAGAGTTGGTAAACTTTTGGGAGTAGATTATAGAGATCAATATAGGAAAGAGGAGAAAGCTACCTGTGTTAGCAAGCACTTGTTATTAGAATTACCATATGACTTGGCTGTCTGAGTTAAACCTTGTAAGAATGAATAAAGAGGAAATGTTTTATTGTCCTTAAATGAAGCTGTTTTATTGCATTTCCCCCTTATTTGTTTTTATAACTCATCTTTGTGTGTTTCTATGTCTAGCAGAGTCGACTTGACCCTAAAATTGCAAAATTTACCTAAGGAATTAGAAGGGTTTCACTCCAGTTTAAATCCTTAAGAAGCAATTTCTACTTACTGGCTAGACACTGATGGTCAATAATATGCTCATTCATTGAAAAACACTTTTTGATTTACATTTTGGCCAATAGAAGAGTGAGTGACAAGGAAGGGAGGGATAAATCAGTCTGTCTTTGAATGAGATCCAACATCGTATAATGGCTTGAATGTTAAACTAAGACGTTGGGAGACCAGGGCCTCGCTTACTTATGGGTATATAATGGGTGCCCTTGAACAAAACATTTCTCAGAACCTCAGATGAATGCAATGGCAAAGCACCTCTGAAAAGCCTTGCCAAGAAACCCCATGATAGGGCCACCTTAGGGTCACCATAAGTCAGAAATTATTTGAAGGCATGCAACTGCAAATGTTACTTGTACTCAGGTATAACCCAGCCAGTCAAGTCATATGGCAATTCTAATAGCAAGTACTTGCTAAAGCAGTGTGGTATGATAGGAAACCAGTTTTGAATGATTTTTTTCACTGGTAACAAGTTCTTTAGGTGCTTTCACTTTCTGCTAACTGTTTCTTTGACAGCTTTCAGTTCATACAAGGTTTGAGCAGCTGACAAAGAGATGTATTGTTTTAGTGCGACACACACACCTCAACCCCGGGTCTCCATCATCAGAGATTGTATTCAATAGTTAAGTTCCTGAAATGCGTGCCCATAGCAAGTCCATTTCACAACCTACTGAGTGATATTCTCAGCCTCCTGAGTGTGAAGTCAGAGCAGTGCAACAAAATCTCTTTCCTTCTTTTTTGTTGGTGCAGTGATTGGCTGCATTTTTTAAAAAACAACATCTCAAAATGCCTGGTATTCCTCCCTTAATGACAAGCATGAGATTAACCAAGACATTGAAGTGAGAGAGAGAAAGGTAGGAGGAATCTCCCCCGTCTCTGCCATCACTCCAGTGACTCAGCTGACCATGCATGTCACCAAGGGAGGGCCACCAGGTATTTTGAGGCTGGGAGTCACAACAGTAGGATGAATAGTCAGATAAGGATGACTGTCTAGTGTGTCAAACTGGGTTCGACACCACTGGACAGTAAGGACTCCCTCTTGCTTCTGCAGAAGCCTAAGGGCTGGCAGTAAGAACTATCAGAGGCAGAAACCAAACAGCCACCTGGTCCAAGGAGTACCAGCACTGTGGAGCCTCCCCATACTGGTCTGGCAACAATGTTTGTGCATCACTCCCGTCCTCTCTCTGTCTACCTAGTTATTCTCTGGAAATGCCCCACTTCACCCAGTCCCAATATTTGGACTCAACTTTATTTCAACTTGCTATGTGTAGAATAGAATTCTCCTCCACTTTAGATTTTCTAGAACTAGTTCACCACCTAAAGCACGACATCATCTGGGCTGTGGAGAAACGTGTGGGCTTCTTTCAGCTTCAAGGGTCACACAAAAAGCAGCAGAAGGCTGCATGTGGCCTTAAAGCTGTGGGTTGTACTCCTCTGCTCTAGTATGTGATATACCTTTTCAGTTTGATTGCTTGGTGATCTTTGAACAAGTATTTTCTAGTAAGAATACTATATTTAAATTCCAAGTGAATGGATTTCTCATACAACTTTCTTCCTCCCCCATAGCTCTTGCTTTGTACTTTTAAGGCGTCATTGATTTGGTACTCCCTATTTCTTTGAATTCTATAATTGGATTTTATAAAGTTAAACTGCATTTTCCTATTTTGTTCTATTAGATGGCATCTGTCATCATTGGAGTCTCCTCTGTGGCATACAGAATCTAACCTAATGTTTTATGATGTATAATGGAGAAGGGGGTTAGCAGGCGGGTTAATCTTACAGGCACCAGCACAAACTGTGTATTAATCATAGCACAAAATGGATTACAAGGACCAAGTAAGAGCAACAGCAGAACCTTGCTGATAGCAGTACATGCCACTAATTTGCCTCACTAAACCTGCACCTCTAAGTTCAATTAACCCTTATTTCCAAGGCCACCCATAAACTCTCAGTAAGCACTGTTTCCCCTTATTTTATATCAATGAAATAGATTTTCTTCCTCTTTGATGGTGAAACACAGGCCCATTGCTAATAAATTCTTGTTACTAATGAAGGGTGTGATAGGACTACTGCCTGCTTGTGAACATTTGAATCACTATCCCTTCGATCTGGCAAATCACAATGTTTGACACTGCCAGTAGCTTCTTAATTTATTTGTATCATTAGAGACTCTGGTGGCCCAGCAGGCGATGCTGGGGGCATCCCCAATAAAATTGTTTGCACACTCTGAACACTAGCAGTTAAATAAGTACAGAGGCAGAAAAGGTCCCCCTCCCACTTATAATTATTTTTAGTATTCATTTTCCTCTTTCTCCACCATTGTGCTCAGGCAAATTGGAAATCTGGTAATTAGGCCCTGACTCTTAGTGTAGTATTAGAGTCCCAAGCCAAAGTTCAACACCCTGAAATGAAATTTAAACCAATTAATCAGTTAGATTTTTACCGCTTGTCCGTGTTTTCTCAGCAATTCCCACAGCACGTAGCCTTTGATCAATTCTCCTGCAAAAGCTAAAATGTGTGCCTGCTGCTAGCGAGATGGGGATGACATTAACATGGCACTCATAAAACAATCAGAGCAGTGAAGCCCTCAAACAGAACAGGGCATAGTAATATTTAATAAAAGCGTGCACATAATCTTCAGAATTAGCATTTTGTGCCTTGCAGTACCTTTGGGAGAAGAGCTTTTATTTGTGGAGTGATCATTATTATAACAAAGAACAGCTACCTAATAATTTCCACTTTAACTCTGCAATATGCTACAAGCATTTCTGAACCATTATGCTAAACTGAGGTGGGATAATCATTTTATTGTCACTATTTGAAGGGTGGAACTTCTCTTCTCCTCTGCGTTTTCTAAAAAATTGGGGTATATGCCCTTAAAATAAAAAATAAACAAACACCAAACTTTTATGCTTCATATACTTCATAAGGCATGGTTTCATCTGTGTTCAAAAGAATTTTCAAAAAAGAGATCATTATTAAAATTACAGTTTGAGTATCCTTTATCCATAATGCCTGAAGTGTTTTCGATTTATTTCTTTTATTTTAGAGCACCTGTATTTGTGTGTGTGTGTGTGTGTATGATGTTAAAAATAGGATCCAAATCAAAACACAAAATTCATTTATGTTTCATATACATCTTATATTTATTTTTAATAATTTGAACATAAAAAAAACTTTGTGAGAATTGAACCATCAGAAAGCAAACGTGCCAATATCTCAACTACCCGTGTGGACAGTTTTGGATTTTGGGATTCTGGATAAGAAATGCTTAAGTTGTATTATTATTATTTGCCTTTATTAATCCAGAATGCAGAAGTGTCAATGCAATTGATAGATTTTTTCATCTGAAGAATATTATTTTTCTTTCTTAGTTGACTTGTAAAATGGTACATTCTTTGAAGTACATACTGAAAAAAGTGTTTCTTCTCCATTTCTGAAATGTTAGATATTTTAATCTGTTGAAGCAAATGCACTATGATCAACACTGCTTTTGCTTCCATTAAAAAATGTTCAAATATTTCGTTTGATCAGGAATCTTGATATTTGCTTCAAATTGCTGGCCTAGGTGAACTCTTGGTGGTATCCTGGGACTCCATCCAGGATGTTTGCATATTTGCTTGACCAGAAGTCTCAAAATTCACATAAAGTTGTTGCTTTGAATAAAACTGGATAGCTAGTCTAGATATTATTAATATTTAATATAGTGGGTGTATATTTAAGTACATTGAAAGTTGCACATTTCACATATAGTGGTCCATCTTTAATATTCTTTATAATGTTTAGTAAGAATTCTAATCAATATTTTATTTTTCCTCTGTCCCCAACATGTCTCTTCACATCCTAAACCAGTGTTCTTTCTAGGATGACCAACTTTCGGCCATTAATTTAAGGGAGATTTAGGCAACAATTTTTGTGCATTTTAGCTGCACAGCATCACTCCAGCAAATGTTCACGGAACTGATATTAAACAAAATAACTTTTTTTCAGCGAAACTTATTTTTAGAAAGGCCCCACTCCACTTTTCCTCCTTGTCCTCCATCAGCATAGAGAGGATTGTGAGGTATGACTGAACTGTTAGTTGGGAATGAAAGGTTTATGGGAACATGGTGAACTTCTCCTGTTCCTTCTCCTCTTCACCCTCCTCCTCCTTTGCCTTCCTCCTCCTCCTCCTCGCTTCTTATTCCTCCTCTTCCTTCTTCACCTCATCTGCAAATATGTTCAATAATCCCATGACTAATGTTATGCAATTTCTTTTATTAGCTCATATTAAGTGAAATGGTGCTGAGATTTTCAATTTTGAAACTGGAGGATGTTGTAGGTCTCCCTCCCCAGTTTTATTCATTTGAACTTCCAAAAGGGCAACAAGATTAGGTTTCTCAAAATCACTATTTCTCCACCTTCAAGTTTATGGGATTTATAATGGTAAAAAAGAAAACTAGATCATGTACAACACATTAACCAAACATCTTATTTGTTTTCACAGAACTGTTTCATGCCAAAAGTGGTTAACAGAAACTTGCATATTGAAATGTACTGAATGATGGGTAGTGCTTAATACTTGTGTTTAATTAACATTTCTAATATACCAAAAATGACAAAAGGATTATTGTATTTATTTCTAGGAACTGCCCCTTCAACATAACTTGACCAAACAGCCTTTAGCCAAAAAAAAAAGAAAGAGGAGATCTACTTCTCTTCTTCTGTACTTAATGGTAATGATGGAGATGGCGATGTAGCATCAACAATATACAATATATAGTCTGTTAATTAGGAAAAGTAGATGCATGCTTTGAAATAGGGCTGATGAATGTTTGAGACTTTTGATTTAAGAACATAAGAACATAAGAAGAGCCATGCTGAATCGGACCTCAGCCCATCTAGTCCAACATTCTGTATCACACAGTGGCCCACCAGTTGTACAGGGGGATCTCGAGCAGAAGGGAGGGCAAAACCCTGACCTGCTCCCGACCCCCCACAACCAGTACCCAGGGAAATCCTGCCTACCTCAACCAATTCTGAGGTGGCACTTGAATGTCCTTTTCAGTAACTACCGATACACTTGGTATCCATGAATCTGTCTAATCCTGCCTTGAAGTTGTTCAGGCTGACAGCTGTCACAACCTCTTCTGGAAGTAAATTCCATAACCCAATGACCCTCTGGGTGAAGAAATATTTCCCTTTATTAGTCCTAATTTTCCTACCTTGGAGCTTCAGGGAGTGCCCTCTAGTCCTAGTGTTTTGTGACAAAGAAAATAATTTTTCTTTATTCACCTTTTCTATCCCATGCATGATTTTATACACTTCGATCAAGTCACCTCTTAAACGCCGTCTTTCAAGGCTGAAAAGACCAAGGTGTTGCAACCTGATTTCATAAGGGAGCTGCTCCATCCCTTGGATCATTTTTGTTGCCCTTTTCTGTACCTTTTCCAGTTCCGTTATATCCTTAAGGTGCGGAGACCAGAATTGTACACAGTACTCCAAATGTGGCCTTACCATAGATTTGTAGAGAGGTAATACAACATTTGCTGACCTATTTTCGATTCCCTTTCTGATCATGCCTAGCATAGAATTTGCTTTTTTCACTGCTGCAGCGCACTGGGTTGACATCTTCATTGAGCTGTCCACCAAAACCCCAAGATCCCTTTCCTGGTTTGTCTCGGAAAGCTTTGACCCCATCAATTTGTAGGTGTAGTTGGGGTTCTTTGCATGACTTTACACTTGTTTAGGTTAAAATGCATTTGCCACTTTGTTGCCCATTCACTCAATTTCGAGAGATCTTTCTGGAGCTCTTTACAATCAGTTTCATTTTTAACTACCCTGAACAATTTAGTGTCGTCTGCTACCTCAGAATTGATTTCCATTTCAGAATGTGTATTGCATAAGAGAGAAACTTTCAATGAAACCACTAGGCAAATTAAACAAAAGGAAAAAATAGTTTAACTCATTTTTAATGTTGGTCGGAGGGTATGATTAGTAATCACTGCTCAGGATGAACTTTGTAAATATGTCAAAGAAATAACATATACAACTTCAGTAGTAATGCAGACTATCCTAGGCACATAGGACATCATCGGGGAAACCCCAATGCCAGGGGATTTTGCAGTCTCTGAGATAGTGCATGGGAATAATGGAGCTCTACCCTAGTTTTACCCTCACATCTGACTTTCAGTTTAGTGGTCTTGGGAAGAGCTTACAGAAAGTATCCAAAGAAGTCGATCTCAGCTTTGGCTTGAGTCAGGCTTTTTGAAGCTTCTGTGGACAAAGTTTTTACATGCAATATCAGAAATTACACAGCCAAAAAGTTTACTTGCTCTGGCCATATCTCCCTCCATGAATCTGCCCAATCTCTCCGATTCTCGGGAGATGCTCTCCTTTCACAAAGGAGAGAGCCTTTTCCTCAGTGGCTCCCCGACTATGGAATACATTGTCTGGAGAGATTAGGCGAGCCCCCACTTTAGAAAGTTTTAAGAAGAATCTCAAAACCTGGATCTTCCGCTGCGCTTTTGGAGATTCACCATAAAATCTCATATTGTTGTTAACCCTCAATAACTGTCTTTAGTGTACATCTCCTCCCCCCTCTGCACGAAGGTCCGTTTCGACCCCATTCCAGCAGAGTTTCTCCCTCATAAATAAATCTGCCCCATTGCTGTCTCACCCACATGTTTTTAGCCTTAGTATTTACTCTGTACATGCGGCCTGCTCATTGTTCTGTGTTATGAATGATCTTATTGTAATTTTATATTGTTTGCTGTATTCTTATGGTTTCTGCTTTATGTAATTCATTATGTTGCTGTTTGTGTTTTGATTTTATTATTGTGTTGCGCTGTTGGGCTTGGCCTCATGTAAGCCACCCCGAGTCCCCATTGGGGAGATGATGGTGGGGTACAAATAAAGATTATTATTATTATTTCAATAATTCTTTGAAAATATGCATTTTGCTGTTTTCAGATGGTAATTATTTTTATATCAATTTACCTAATTTGGGAGACTTTAGATAGACAGGAAATTAAAGAATGCAAGAGATACCCTTTATATAAGGATATATAAGGAAATTGTTAGGAAACAGCAACTGTAATTTAGTTACTACAGATAAAAATGCTAAGTGTTCCAAGAGTTCATATTTTGATTTTTCTTTTAAATAAGAGTCTACCATTTAATGCAATTTTCCACAGGCTGAGAATCATAAAGTCATGCATGAACAAGTGTATTGGAAAATCTGTGACGTTAATCTTGGCCCAAGTTATATTTTTAACAAGCACTGAATTTGTGCGTTGGATAATCCAGATGGCCATAGAGGAATCATCCTGATAGGATTAAACCTTTGTGCTGAACTCTGCTCCATCTGTTCTCTGAGGTTTTCCTCTGCCTACTGGAATATAAATTTGCAGACTGTGTGTTTTTCAGCATGAGTAAAGAATGTCACTTTAGAAAAACACACACAAATGCACACACACTTGAACACTTATTAGTAATGCATAAAAAAGGTATCTTGAAGTTTTTTGCCACAGAAACATTGGATTTATTATTCATCAGAAAAACAAAGTGTGCCGTATGTAATTTGAACAAAAAAGACTGTTATTGTATATACTTTTGTTCAATTCATTATACCACAATACCACCATAAATTTACAGATGAGGGTATGACTACACACAAAGCTATGAGACTTGTAATGTTTGAAAACTGCTATCAATTTCTAGAATCAAGGATTCAGTTTTATTTTAACACACTGGGTACCAAATATTTCTAATCGGCCAAAACTACAGTGGTCACAGTTATATTTGTCTCGACCTGGCTCCAAACAAGGGAGAAACTGTAAAGAAAATTAAAATATATGTATTTGTACAAGAAAAAAACCCTAGTTTTATTACAGATACAAACTAATAAGATCACAGGCTTCTTCATTTATTATTGCTAACTGCCACATGGAGGAAGGATATATATTCATCATCTACTAAGATTCAATTTAGACATGCTTATGACAGGCTATACCAGTGGAAATGAAGGAAACAGAGGTCTAGAGGTGTTCTATAGAAAATCTCAAATTTTCAGAATATGGGGTAGAAAATAATGATAGGGAAACCTGGCTGTTACTCAAAGGTTGGGGTGATGAAACCTAACACTAATACATTGAATTTGGGCAGGAAATCCTGCAAATTAGTGAATTCTCCTAGACAGGGAAGGGCAGGACTATAATTAGAGAGCCATTTTACCTGGGGGAGAAGCCTAAAGTACAGCTGTGCTGACACTGGACCCATTGAAGATGCACTGGACCCAAGCCACTCCCAGCCTAAAGATAATTAAAATTTCTTAGGACTCCCTTTGCTTTTAGCTAATTTTACTCCAGCACTGAAATAGTGTACTAGAACTGAAGAAGATTGAGACAGTGAGTAACCCTGTTCCTTCCTTAACTTGCAGCTTTTCTGCCTACCTTTGACTCATCTGCCTACAGCCAGAAAAGCATTCTGCTGGCTCTCTACTAGTAAATCTGGTAACAGGGGTTTCTCTCAGTAGAAGATAATTCCTGCCCAGAAGAACATTATGCCTAACCCTCACACACAACAGCCAGTCCATTGCTGAGTTACTGTTGCACTGGCTCTTGTCTAATATTTCTCCTGTGCCTGTTAATACATGCGGCTGTTGTTTTCAGTGCACAGGACACACTTTCCTCATTATCTTATTGTAATGATTCCACTTGCCCTGTAATGTAGGTCAGTATTTTATCCTATATTGCTGAAGAGGAGCTGATAGAGATGGAAATAAAATTGGTGTGTTCTATATGTGCAATTCCATCAGTCCCTCCTGGCCCCCCACACAGAATGTACCAATGCTATTCTCATGACAGCAACCGGTTTGACAGGACATGTAATTGCAACATGCTTGAAATTGTGGTTTTCAGTGAAGAAAACTGTAAGAATTGTAAAAGTACCCTAATTTTAGTACCCTAGTCTAATTTTTCTTCCCTGCCAATAGAGCAATGTCCTTTGTATCAGTTTGCATATGGCTCTGGCTTTCAGCTTTTACATATGACAGCCTAGGTTCAAATGTTTCTTTTCTGCACTTTTATACTTTGTTGACTCATTCTTTCAGAGTTGATTCTAATACCCAATATATTTGTACGAAATACCAGAACTGTTTAGAGAGCAATCACAACCATTAAGAATATTGCTATTATTATTTGCATTAATGGTAATGATACCACAACTATTTGCATCAGAAGTGTGCTGTCCCATAGAGCATTGGTTCTCAGCCTGTGGTCCATAGACCGCCAATGGTCTGCAAGAACTAAAATATGGTCCACGGCCTCACCATTACTACACCGTTGCAATGAGAGTGACTGGTCTAGCAAAACCCTCTTATACAGTCAAGGCTTATTAAATATGGTTTTCTGTTGACAGATGGTGAGTACTGGATGGCATATGTTCTGTATTGGAAACTAGAGCTGATGTGGTCTACCCAATGCAATTTTCTGTATTAGCACCCCAAATAACCATACCGAATCTAAAGTTGACCAAAAACTGATTCATAATCCTTTTGGTACTATGCTGGAAAGTAGTCCCTAGTCAAAGTGGTCCCTGGTCATGTGGTTCCTGGCCAAAGCGGTCCCTGGTCAAAGCAGTCCCTGGTCAAAAAAAAGTTGGGAACCACTGCCATAGAGCAATGTTTTTATAGCTTTCTAATATGGGAGACTGTCAGCAGTACTCATCCTCCCCAAAGTTTAAGGGATCAAACCCATATTTGTATCCAATGATTACAATTGTTTCTTGCTCTCATGCGAACCCATCACAGACTGTCAACCAATAGCTTGTACTCCAGCACTAGTCCATAAATGACCATTTTGATCAGCACTGCTATATTGCAGTTCTGTGTAAAACCTTGTATAAGCATGGATAAGATAAGCATATATGGATAGCTTCACCACATTGCATTATTAAACCTCATCCCTTGTATAACTTCTCTTTTTGCCAAATCTTTGGGATGTAAGAAAAAAGAAAACAGCTGCTGAACTGTCCTCTGAGTTACCTTATTGAGTACTGCCAGAGATGGACCAATAGGCTAGTCCCATTAGGATTTTTCTTATTCTTAACATGGTTTGACATAGATTTTTTAAAAGCATTTTATTCCATGAAAAATGTGTGAGAGTCTCCCCACCCCCATCCTTATGGGGGTGGTTGTGGCTACTTCTTGAAATGGATATAGAATCAAAGCAACTGGCAAAGAGCCTCTGTAATTTTACATAGTACACTGGGAAAGCAGGAAGGAAAAAGCACAGCGCTGCCCCTTAAAATAAGAGCCATTTAAACTGCTTGTCAGCTGTCAGCTTGACAAGGCCACTTGAATATATTCGGGTGTATTTGCATAAACGCTCACGGTGAGTTCACCATGGCTGCTAGCGCTAATGGTACATAAAGTAATTTAGTCACTTCTCTTAGGCATCCTGTCACAGTGATGAGCACCTCCTCTTTGCCTTGTTGCATATTAGATCATTAGATAATAAAGTGTTAGAGCATGCAAACCGACAGGGTCTCTAGCACTATAATTTTGAGGCTACTGCATTGTGCTATGGAACAGGAAAAGAGACACCAATTGTGCAATTGGTTTTTAAATGAAATATATAGTCAGCTCTCTGTATTCACAGATTCTGCATCCACAGATTCAACCAACTACATGTTGAAAATATTTAGGAAAAAAATCGAAAAAAGCAAACCTTGCTGTTTGCAATTTTATGTAAGAAATACCATTATACTACACTAATGTATATAATGAGACTTGAACATCCATGGATTTTGATATCCATGGGATCCTGGAAACAAAGCTTAAAGGTTTTATTTATTTATTGTGTCAGAAGCAAATTGAGACTGCAGTTATAATGTATAAAAACAACAAATGAAGTTAAAATCTTGGCATTATACTAAAAAAAATTTGACCAGAAGTTGGCCACTTATAGTGCTTCTGGTGTCGCTGTAAGAAGGTCCTCCATTTTGCATGTGGCAGGGCTCAGACTGCAATGTAGTAAGTGGTCTGTGGTTTGCTTTTCTCCATACTCGCATGTTGTGGGCTCCACTTTGTAGCTCCATGTTTTAAGTTTGGCTCTGCATCTTGTGGTACCAGAGCACAGTCTCTTTAGCGCCTTCCAAGTCGCGCAGTCTTCTGTGTTTCCAGGCAGGAGTTTCTCATCTGGTATCAGCCACTGATTGAGATTCTCAGTTTTAACCTCTCACTTTTGGACTTTCGTTTGCTCAGGTGTTCCTGATAGTATCTCTGTAGATTTTAGAAAGTTGCTTCTTGATTTAAGCTCTCAGAAGTTTTAGGTGCTCTTACTGCCTATTACAGGGAAAACCAGCTGATTCCTAATCCATCTAAAACACAGATGTGTATTTTTTTAAATCTTAAAAACAGACAAACACCTCAAGGTCTGAGGATTACCTGGGAAGGAATCCCACTGGAGCACTGAAGCATCCCAAAATACATGGGAGTTACTCTGGACCATGCTCTGATTTATAAGAAGCACTGCTTGATTATAAAGCAAAAGTGGGTGCTAGAAATAATATCATACAAAAGCTGACTGCCACAACCTGAGGATCACAACTAGATACAGGGAAGACATCTGCCCTTGTGCTTTGCTACTCTGCTGCTGAATGCGCATGCCAAATTTGGAATACATCTCACAACATTAAAACAGTGGATGTGGCACTTAATGAGACATGCTGCATTATCACAGGATGTCTACACCTGACACCGCTGGAGAAGTTACACTGTTTAGCCAGTATTGCATCACCTGAAATCAGTCGGGAAGTAGCAGCCAGTAATGAAAGGACCAAGGCATTGAAATCTCCAGCCCATTCTCTGTTCAGATATCAGCCAGCATGCCAATGTCTCAAATCAAGAAATAGCTTTCTAAGATCTACAAAGGTACCTGCAGGAACACCTCAGCAAGCGAGAGTCCAAAGGTGGCAGGTTATATTTTACGCTAGTAAACGAGTGGAGAAACTTTCTAACTTTCAAAAGCCCTAACTGTTATGGCTAATGGTAGGGAAATGTGGGATGCTCTCCTCTCCCTCCCATTCACTTCCCACCATACTAACCTAGTAGTTTCTGGAAACATCGACACTAACTATTTAGGTTCCTTTGAAACCAGCACAGAAGGAAGTGATTTTGGTGTGTGGATGATTACATTGGCAATCCTGGAACCAGTTCAAGGCTTGGATGATTTTAGAAACCACAGAGGCTGGTCTCAAACTGGGTGCAGTATCTGTAATATCCACGGCTTGACAGCTATGGAGATTGGGGGAGGGTTTTTCAGCACCCTTCACCTCCGGAATGCACATGTGGACATCAGTGGAGCACTTTGGGTGTTCACAGTGTGTAATCAGTTCCACTGTACAATACGATTTACACTAGAGTGTGCTGATGTGAACTGCAGGCTCTATTTTGGAGTATCCACAGCTTACCTTATCTCGGTTTTAAATCATACTACAACTCACATTGGCAGCATAAATTATGTAAACACAGCACTCAGTCTAGAGACCTCTTCACACTGCCCTTTCACTGGCAATTGCTGGCAAAGGGGAAGGTACACAGAGAAGCTCATTGCACTTCACATGCCCTGTCTCCTTCCCCCATCATATGATGGGGATGACATAGGGTGCATTGATACCCTGTCCCCTTCAGATAGAAGAAGGGGAAGCAATGCACGTCATATGGGGGAAAGGGGAAGGAATGTGTAGGTAGCTCCATTGAAGCTACCCAAAACAACACTTTTCTCCCCGCGGTGGTAGAGAAAGAGCACCTTCTGGCACTTCCACTCCACTTTGAGAGGAATGTGGGTGGGGTCTACTGAGCATCGACTGATGGTGCTTGGCAGACCCTGTCCAAGCCCAGCTAAAAGTGGTGAAACTAGCCATCTTAGCCCTGTGTGAAGAGGTCCTTGTTGTGCCTTCTGTTGCCAGTTTCCCTATTTTCTCAAAACGAATATCCACTGCTTCTTTCATCATTTTTTTCCCTGCCTCTCACTGGAGTCCCAACTTATTTAGAGCAGATTTGCACTTTGGAATATTGGTACTAGCTGGCTGCTATACATTGTTTACTTGCTTTTCATATGACACCTTACAGTTTGAGTAAGAGGCCTTCTTGAGACTATTCACAGTTAAAGCCTCGGAGCCATTACAAAATATTACTACCTCCAAATCATTGCAAAATGGACAGGATTGGAGACACACTCATACTCAACTGCTAGACAGTAGGTGATTTCCTCCAGTGTGTTTCCAGTTAACACATATTCTATTTTCCAGCAAGTATAAGATAGCTGCAATGTTGTCTCAGTTATTTCCCAATATGCCCATATCCAACTATATACATCTATTTGGAAGAAGAGTAAACAATATTTAATTTCTAAAGGAAAAGAGTTACTTAGGTTCCATCCTGCAAATATAACATACCCTCTGATTAGCACTTTCCTTATTTCCTTCTTTTTTCCAGGTTGCAGATACTATTATTATTAGATAATTTAGGCAAAGAGATGAGACAGAAGCTACAATGGATTTACAGAAATATCCTCTCTTTCAGAAATCAACCATAGGGTTTGTACAACATCTTCCTGCAAACTAGTACCCCCAGATATTTGAACTCTAGCTCCCATCAGTGCAAATCATTGACCATCCTAGGTGGATGATGGGAATAGTATTGAATCACATATTGAGATGACGGAGTTCAGCAGGAATGTTTTACATCATTCATTGCCTCAGCCAGGTGTTAGAAGTCCCTACATCATGATGGAAGCTCATTCTGCAACCACAGACTATTATTACTACTACTTAATCTTTCTCAGAACAGGTTCTAAGGTTCAAATTAAGCCAGAAAATATAATTTTGATAAATTTGTGGCAGTGCACTCTGACTTGAAAGATTCCCAGGATCTTTTTTTAAAAAAATCATAAGGCTTACTGAAGGTAGACATCATAAAGATTTTTTGAGATATTTGGTTCTGGGGGGAAATACTAGGTACCCTGTTTCTGTAAAAATGAATATATCTCCCTAAATATTTCTGGAAGCTATATAGCCAACAGGGATACAATCAAAGGACATATTCCATCACAGCAAGGAATCACTGCAGGTAATAACTATTTTGATGCACAATTGTCAAAATATTACTGGAAGGAGTTAACTGTATCAGGCTTGCCACAACCCTTAAAATCGCTTTACAGATATGCAAGACATGTTTTTAAAGATAAAAAATATGTATTACATATATACAATTTCACAATAATCAGGCTAATATGTTTGGTATAAATGTGTGTGTAAAGCTACAAGAGGATACATCCTGCCCCTGGCATAAAACCACTCCAGGAAACTCAGGTGCCTACTATTTAATTTTGAAATTAGCAGTTGTCCTTTTAAAAAAAAAACCCCTTCATCTGCTTGACCATAACATTCACAATTTTTTTGTAGCAAGACAGAAAAGTTGTAAGTTGAAGTCTTCAGATATTGTACATCAACAGCATGGACATTCTATTTTGAGACAAATGGCTGAGATTATTACAATTTTCCTTCAAACCCAGAAGAATATTTCATCTGACAATTCACACTTTTACTTTACCATATGTGGAACCAATTTTATTTGATGTGTATATGCATTTTATTAGTGTAAACATGTTGCACCCCACCTTGAAGATAGGAGTATAACTATTGTTGTTATTATTGTTATTATTAGATGTTTTTCTTTTTAAAGTTGTATCGCAGAGAGTCCCATGCTAAAATCTGAAACACTGGTTTCTTTGTCTTTATATGAATGCATAAATATAATTTTGAAACAAGCCAGAAAAATTAAGAATAATAATGAATTCTTCGATCCCACCACTTATTATTATGGTAGAAGCTTATTAATAATTCCAAGCCACTAATTACTGTGATTTCCTGTTTCCACCAGTGTAACTTAAATTAGAGCCTTCAAACTATTATTTCTGAAATATAGAAACATTTACTTGATCAATGCATTTATTAATGCATATTAGGCCTGGTTAGGTTCGTCGGAATTC
This sequence comes from Anolis apletophallus, assembly GCA_030556195.1. Classification (NCBI taxonomy): domain Eukaryota; kingdom Metazoa; phylum Chordata; class Lepidosauria; order Squamata; family Anolidae; genus Anolis; species Anolis apletophallus. Next base: position 65,518,294 of record JARBWK010000001.1, on the reverse strand, counting down.
TCCAAAAGTTGTATTAAATTCGGATATAATTCACTGTCGAAAAGGTTTTGAAGCACTTTAAGCAACCAGGAAGTAAATTTTCCATTTTGAAGCCAGAGCCCTCATTTTCGGAAAGGGTTCGGAAAGCTTTGTCCAAACCTCCTGGTTTGGACACGGCTTCCTTTCCCCTGGCATCAGTTTGGAAGCCCATGCCTTCCCTCCCCATCTGAACAGGGCCGTTCAGATGCGGAGGGAAGGCATGGGCTTCCAAACCCAGATGCTGTCATGTTTAAATTGGATTAAACATGCATGTCCACCATTAATGAAGCCATTCCAAAATTTTGGAATTTTAACGAATTAATTTTGAATTTCCCCCCCAAAATTTCGGAAATCAATCATATTCGAAGCGCCAGCAACCTCTACATCCGAAACAAGTTTTGAACCATTTTTTTTCTTGACCAACCAGGCCTAATGCATATGTATCTAGGTAGGCTCTGTAGATGCAAAAGCATGCTCTTCATTACACTGAGATAAATCACTGAGAGGAACTTTTCTTTTTACTGTCTGACAAGAGGACTAAAAACAAAGAAAAGCTGTATAACCCCCAAACTATACATGCTTCTTGGCATATGAAATAGATTGAACCAAACCTAGAGACAGAAGGATTGTCAAGAAAGTGACATCCCATATCACACTGGTTCAAGGATAAAATATTGCAAAAAATAAGTGGAAGTAGAGTACAACAGAAATAAGCAACTATCCCATTCTGCAACTATCCCATTCTGCCTATTATTCCACTGCAAAGAATTCCATAATGTTCTATGCTTTCAGAAAAAAATGTCAATTTTCAGTCCTAGACATTTAATGTGCATACTATTGTGCTTTTCTGCAAGATACCAATATTTCCAAAATGAAAACCAGAGTAGTGTAGCAGTTTGAATATTGGACTACAGCTCTGTGAAACAAGGGTCAAATCCATACTCAGTCAAAGAAACCCACCTTTGGCATGCTACATTACCCCAGTCTCAGAGAAAAGCAATGGCAATTATACACTCGCTGTACCAAAGCCCAGAAGAAACATTTCTTTGAGACTAAGGGCACTTCTACACAGGCATTGAATCTGGAGTATAAAGAGGATTGTCTTCATCTGGCTAAGCTGCCCCCGAGCGATCCTCCTAGGGCATACATATTAATCCGTAACAATTCAGATTGGTGAGACATCCTCCAGAAGATTTTCACCACTACTACCCTCATGTAGGTGCAGAGACATGCAGCTAACATGCAGAATGCAGGGATGTCTGGGGTTTTAAAATGCAGTTATGTGCTGGTACCATCCACACCAGCACACCGCATGGCAATCTCGCTAAATTTCATGTTTTCCTCATGTCTGGGATGTGATGGGGTCCATTGCAGCACATTTTTTCAGCCAAACCTAGATCTCCCTATTGAATGTGGTTTCATCTGGATTATGGGTGTATATTATTTGGCCACTTCTGTCCCTTTATAATCCACTTCGATGTGGGTTATAAGGCCTGTGTAGATGTGGCCTAAGTGATTTATTTCAGCATGAGATTGCCTTGATATTAATCCACTTCTTCAGATTTTTTTTTCTGTGTCAGGAGCGACTTGAGAAACTGCAAGTCACTTCTGGTGTGGGAGAATTGGCCATCCTCAAGGACATTGCCCAGGGGGTGCCCGGATGTTTTTGATGTCTTATCATCCTTGTGGGAGGCTTCTCTCATATCCCTGCATGGGGAGCTGAAGCTGCCAGAGGGAGCCCATCCATGCTCTCCCCGGATTTGAACCTCCGATCTGTCGGTCTTCAATCCTGTCAGCACAAGGGTTTAAACCACTGTGTCACTGGGGGCTCCTTATGTCTCCAGATGCCCTGGATTCATATTGATCAATTACTATTTCATTATTTACATCCATGAAACCTCATGCTGTAATAAACCAATTAGTTTCAAAGCTTCCTTCTTCCTATTACCCCATTTGCTGCTGCTTCTTTTTTTACATTTTGTTCTGTGAGTTTTCCTCTAAGATTTTTAGATACAGTGGCTATACTTAACAGGATATTCTGAGATTCCGTGTGCATGTAGGATTCGTGATATATTAGCCAGTACATCTTAAACTCTACCAGCTTGTACCAGCCATGAGATATATTTAAAGACAAACTCTTCTTTCTGGCACTACTATTTTTTCCTTTTTGGAAAAAAAAGTCTGCCCATTGATACAATTGAAAGGCAAAACAATTTTAAACAGAGACTGGATCGCCATCTGTTGGGAATGCTTTGATTGTGCTTTTATTGTATGGCAGATGGTTGGACAAGATGAATGCTTCTCAACTTGTGGGTCCCCAGATGTTCTGGCTTTCAACTCCCAGAAATCCCAACAACTGGTAAATTGGCTTGGATTTCCGGGAATTGTAGGCCAAAACACCTTTTGACCTACAGGTTGAGAACCACCGAACTAGATGGTCCATGTGGTTTCTTCCAAAGTTACTATTCTATGATTCTACTACTAAGCTAAACAAACACACGTGTTGGATGATGGGCAGTATTTCTTAAAATCTAATCACTTTACTAAAGTATTTTGACATTTCTTGTAATACCATGGTAGATTCACACAAGCATAATTGCCATATAACAACATTAAATTCATTGTGATTGTTCCCTATTCCTTGCTGCAGTCAATGAGACTAGCATTTACAAATACGTAGACTGACGAAGTCTCCTATAGGGTGTGAATTATTGGGAAAGTGCCCCATGTCTAACAGTTATTGTGTACAGAGAACATTTCTCCAGCAATAAGCACTTAAGCTTGTCATGATTGCACAATCTGATTTGGATTTCAGATGGGAAAAGGAAGAGAAAAATCTATCCCTTGACTATCATGATTTCACAAGGGCAACCTGGGGTAGGATTAGCGGGGAAGGAAACATTAACAAACCAAAATGACTCAAAGTTAAAGAAACAATGGCAACCAACAAAAAATGCCTACCATGTTCCAGATAAGAGGGCGTACCTTCCGAAGGATCAAGCCTTCGAGCTCTCCGCCCATGTTTGGAATTGTTGTGCACAAACATGTTATCCGACACTGCCAAGACATGGCCATCCACGTTGACTGTTGTAGATACCACAACCTGTGAGTGAAACAGCAATAGAAGGAAACAATTTAATACAATTTAAAATGAAATAAGCACAGAGTGTAATAAACCCAGAATCTTAAATAACAGCTGGGAGCTGCAGAAAATTGCACAGCTATTTCGCATAATAACTAGTGCTTAGACTGTGCGACTCTAACAAGAGGTGCTATTGACAAGTGGTTTTTTGGCATCATAGGCTTTTGATGTCATTTTAAGTCAAATTGCACAGTTTGTAGCTGTACTGCAGAACATATACAGCTAAACATCATTTTAACAAGAGCAGTGTTGTTAACTTCTTTTTTCAAAGGGCTTGCTGCATTTTATCCCACATCATCCTTCACTGTGCATGCCAGAGTAGATAAAGCTGTTGTCATTGCAAACGAGACTCGATTTAAAAAGAAAAGAAAAACAAATGTGTGGTCTGTAAAGTTGGAATGAGAACAACTATATTCATCATGCTGTTATAGTAATTCTGCCAGAGGTGTTTGCACTTCTCCAAAATTCTCCCACGTGTGTGTGTGTGTCTGTGTGTGTGTGTGTCTGTGTGTGTGTGTCTGTGTAAAAGGCGCTACAGATTAAATGAATAGTGTTGTTGATGTCCAAGTAAACATTCTCTTTAGCAAATAATCAAGTTGGAATTTACACTCTTTGCAAACATGTAATCTTAATTCATTTAAAGCAACTGAAAATCAAGACAATATTTTGCCATAATGTATAGAGCACTTGAAGATATAAAGTCAACAGAATGCTAAAAATTATGGTCTGCAAATACACTGCTGCCTAGCTGACACATTCCCCAGCAAATTACAAATATGTTTCCAATTTGGATCAAGACACAATAATGTAACTGGAGCTCATAATGAATAGAATACAGACTATTTTAGCTAAATGAATATAGGAAGATATTTACATAATATGGCTGCTCCTCCAAGGGATTCCTGGTCTTATAGAAATGATAGCAACATTTGTTACCAGTGAAGCCCAATTCTATTCTATTTGTTTATTTTTGATACATGGACTGCACTAACATTGTAGGTTATATACATAAAGACTGAATTAAATGGGGGGGGGGGGTGCTTATTTGCTCACATTAAAGTAAGGAATCCCCTCACAGCCAGTCCAAAAGTCTGAAAATACTAGGAGTTCAAGCTTATTATAGTTACTATAGTAGTGCTTTTAAAAATGAGACAAGAAGCTGAAGTTATTACCTTGGGAAGCTTCTTTCTTGATAATACTGCACTACATATTGAGCTTATTTTGACTCTGCAAGTGGGCATACAGAATAATTGATTGAACATAATGATATGAGTATTCCTTGTACCAACAATGGTGTCATGGATTCCACCAAGTTCTGCAGCCACTGTGCAGCAAACCTTATGACTAGGTAGCTGTCAAGGCTTATTCTATCTAATCTATTTTACTTTTAGATCTTCTGACAGCTAATTTATACAAGGAAACACACCAATAGAACAACTTTTGCACTAAGGACCAAGTTAGATGCATTTAAATTACCATATTGTGTTTGTTGTTAACTAGTATCATAATTTTGCAATCTTTTTTTATTTGCTACTTCTATGTCAATTGCCTTGTTTTTTTTTTAAAAAAAGTTTAATATAAATTATGGAAAGAAATGAAGTGCAAGCATTCTGTAAGTGACATTTTTCAAACACTGTGGCTAGTACCCCATATACATAGAATGAAGTGCTGAATAATGAGTCAACACATAGGTAAATCTCATTAACTCCATGGGTCAGTTCTAATCAGGATCCTGCATTGTAAAGTAGCTCCAGCTGCACAGTTCTGGGTCCTTCCTCTTCACTCGGAAGTGTCAAGGCCTGCACAACCTGAAGCCCTCCAGGTCCTTTTGGATTTCAGCTCCCAGAATTCCTAACCATTGGACAAGCTGGGTAGGGTATCTAGGAGTTGGAAGACCACAAGTTGTACAGGCCTGTTCATGTGGCTGGGGGAGGAGGGGGAGGCAGCAGCAGGACAGAGTTCATGGGGACTGGGAGCAACAATGGCATGCTCATGAATTGCACCCTCCTTTTCCTTCCCCCATGAGTCAGAGCATCTGCAACCTCATGGCCTGGGGGAGGTTTTGGGAGGGAATACAAGAGCAAGAGAATAGCCCCATGTGCCCTATACAAAAAGGGGCACAAGAGCAGCTAAGCTACACATGTATGTCACTAACAGGATGCTGGTTCACACCTGGGAATGCAGAGATTTATCACTGAAGCACTGTAAATAGATGGGCCTGCCTGTCAGAAGGGCATCTAGATTTTTGTTTTTCCCAGTTTGAAAATTCTACAAGTTAATAATAACAACAACAACAATAATAATAACTCTATTTATACCCCGCCACCATCTCTCCGAAGGGACTCAGGGCAGCTTACATGAGGCCAAGTCCAATGACACATCGATAAAACCAACACAGCAACAAATAATAAAACAGTACAATCAAAAAATACACATATAAACAGTAGCATACAAAGTTTAAAACTATAATGGCTGGGCCAGCTGTAATATATTAACATTTTAAAATAAGTAAACACTGGACGTGAACAGAGGTAGGATGTGTCTATCTGGGGGGTTTTGAAGGATAATATGGGGAGATCAACCCAACAGGTAGTTAAAGTGCTTCTGAGAACATTTTACAGGGAATCGGTTAGAGCAGGGAGTTGTTTACTTTATTCAGGGAAGGCACATTGGAATAGCCATGTTTTCAGGCTCCTCCTAAGACTGCCAATGTGGGAACTTGTCTGATATCCTTGGGGAGAGAGTTCCAGAGTCGGGGGGCCACCACAGAGGCCCTCTCCCTTGTCCCCACCAATCGTGCCTGCAAAGGGGGCGGGAGTGAGAGCAGGGCCTCTCCAGATGACCAAAGAGATTGCCTTGGTTCATAGGCAGAAATGCGGTCACGCAGGTAGGCGGGTCCCAAACCGTTCAGGGCTTTGTAGGTAAGAACCTGCACCTTGAATTGGGACCGGAAGATGAACAGCAGCCAAAGTTAGATATGGTGCTCACTGTAGTAAATAGTTTTCTAATAAGCCATTCCCCCAAAATCCCAAAAACTACATGAGGTTTATGTGTGATGGTAGCCAGCAAGGTAGTTTAGCAATTAGAACTTTAGCATGGTGATAAGAGGAGGGAGATATGGTTACAGAATGGATGCAAATTGTTGCTTAATGCTGACAAGAAAACCCATCCACTTAGCAACTGAGCAGTTGCACAGTGCTTGCTGCAGCACCTCCTTTAGTGCCATAACTCATGTTAAACTTTTAGGGTTAACCTGGTAAATCCTTACCGCATTCTGAAGCGCTTTCACTCACATCTAAATGAGTTAATGCATTCTGAGGGGATGATGGTAGTAAAATAAATGAGAACACCTTATAAAATCTCAAAGATACTTTATTTCCCTGTCACATTTGGGAATGGTGGTAGAATTCTGCAACCCCTCACATGTCTAATCAAAGATAAATCCCTTTGAGTTCAATGAAATTTTCTTTAAGATAAACATGCTGCTGAGTCAGAAAAATGCATTCAGTGAAATTGGCATGGGGAAGGACTGTACAAAACTCTTTATTCCCTGATTATTGGGGTGATTTCACAGATCTTTCACTGAATCACAGCTTCTCACCTTGTCTCCATAAGTCAGATGACAACGTTCACATCTCCCCCACCACTCACTGACTCCAAACCTGACTGCAAGCCTGTTTGCCATGGCCCTGTACTTGTCTTCCAGAACTTTGGTGAAAACAATAAGAAGAAATGACCTACACTTCTCCTTATATTAAACAAGGAAGAGGGATTAAAAATTGAAACCCACTGAGATATGTTTATTCATGCGACCTCTTACAACCAAATATAATAATTGTCTGTTAATTGCAGTTTCATCTCCCACCTCATGCTTCAACATGTGAAACAGCAATCAGCCGGCTCCTGTTTAATCCACCTATTATGTTGACTAATTAACTTTGCTCGACAGTTTATTTCTTCCTCTATTATCAGCCTCTGTCAGCCGCAAGCGCAGTGCCGCAAAGGGGGACCTCGGCCTCTTTGATTGATCACCGATAGATTGACATGCAGATTAATTTAATTAGAATCACCTCACTTGAGAAATGAAAGACAATGGCAAGGGGGCTAATAGATCTGCTCTTATAATGAGGCAACCCTCCAGAGCCAAGGAAGAGGATTTCTGATTTATTTTGCTGAATTCCCCAGTTGCTCCAAAAGGCTCTTGCTTTAATTGTTCTTGGTATTGAGAGGCTTTAGCCTCTCAAGAGGTGAAATGCTTTACAAGGATTGGCAAACATTGCTTCAACTCTCCAAGGGAGCTGCTACCCTCTCAAAGTTGCCTGAGCAGGAAGGTTTGCTTACAAGAAATCCCTTCCATTGCTTCGGCTGGGTAAGAGGGGGCAAAATGAAACAAAACTCTCCCAATAACACTTTATTAACTCTAATAAAATTCTTTAAAACACATTTTGTCAGATCTTGACCTACAACTCTGCTTAGTCAAGCAATTCCAGCCAGGCAGTCTTTCCCCACCTGCATCAGACTTAATAAGGCCTTGAAGGCTATGCTCATAAAATGATTTCTGCCTAGAAATGGTCTGTCAGAATGCCATTGGCTCATTTCACTGCGTGTTTTAATAGGCGAAAATATATTAGGTTAAAATCAGGTCAAATTATTTGAGTAATATTAGGGACTGAATGAAGCAGATTTTCTATTTGAAAGCTTTTTTTCCTTCCAGCAGACCAGGGAAAACTACATTTAATAGTAACATCCTATCAGAAAGGTATTCGTATTCCCAGATTATATAATTTGTATTACTGAAATCAATTTCAATCTTTCTCGTAACCTCAATTCATAAAACAGTCCATGGGCATAATCCACAGGTTATACATACCTACACTTACTACCTCATCAGATGGGCTCCTCCCCTTTCGTACAATGCTTACTCTCCCATTTCAGGACAGAGCCCATTACATGCATGCATGTATTTCCAGCCAGGCCTCGTCAGGAAAGAGGACAGCAAGCAGCGTATGCCAGCACCACAACACGAGAGGCTTCCTGGGAAAGCCAGGTTGCAACTCTTCCCCGCATGTGAAGGGGGCTGGAGTAAGTCATCTGATGTGGGGCGTGGAGTGATGGGTTCTCAATAAAAATGCTGCTTACTTAAGGAAAGATTTCAGAGAAAACTCTTCTAATTTTTCTATGACTTATTCTGCACAGTTTCAACTACTGAGTACTAGTATTTTTCCAACAGCATAGTTCTAATTGAGAGTCACTGTGTAAGAAATCACTCTCATTGCCAGCTAGTCATCCAAATACAATTGTAAAAAAAGGATTTTCACTCTCCATGAATCCAATAACATGTATCTTCTTTGTGGCATAATCTCTAGGCCTGGTTGATCCATGCTTCTAAATGCTTCAAAAGTACTTACAAAACAAAAGTTCTGGTAGTGAATATTTCAGAACTGTAACAAAACTTTCAAAATTTCATTATAAATGGCAGTTCCTAATTGGTTCTGTCTTTAAAATCGCCAATAATGAAACAATAAAATTTTGATAAAATTCTGAAATGTTCACCACCAGAACTTTCGTTTTGTAAGTATTTTTGAAGCATTTAGAACCATGGATCAACCAGGCCTAGATTATGCCACAAAGAAGATACATGTTAGGCTATTTGAGTAAGAAAAACCAGAATGAGCTTTAAAATCAGGGGAGGCCTTTCTCTTGGTCCCACCACCTTCACAGCTACATCTGATAAGGCTTTTTGGGGGGAGGGGGGCGTTGGCTGCTCTAAAATTGTGGAACAACCCTTCATGGGAAGTCCAGTTGGCCCCTTTTCTGTTTTTGCACAGGCAGGCAAAAACCTTTCTGATTTGGGTAAAAAGCACTAGTATTTATTTATTTATTTATTGTTTGATCTTGTATGCCGCCACTCCCTGAGGGCTCGGAGTGGCTCACAGCACAATGTAAAACACCATAAAAGCAAAGATTAACATTAATGATACCAGATTAAAATTCAGAGTTCACAATTCAAATGCCAACCAAAACAAATGAGTCTTACAAGCCTTGCGAAAGGCCGACAGGTCTCGCAGGGCATGAACTTCAGTTGGCAAGTCATTTCAAAGAGTTGGCGCCACAATAAAGCTCTACGCCTCATAGACGTTAGGGAAGCGGCTTTAAAGCTGGTTACTTTCAGTAGCTTTAGATCTTCAGAGCGGGGTTGGTAGGTTGGTAGTATGTGTGATGTGAGAGTGAAGAGGGGACAGCCAAGAAGACACAGCTCCATCATGTTTCCTGCAACATGACTTGGGAGCCACTCAATATAGACAATATAATAATATATAGAGATGATAACATTGTAATGTAATAGTGCTGGTATATTGTATGTAATATTAATAATGTTGTAATATATTATATTATATGGTACAATATATTATATAATATTAATAGTACAATGTACTGGTAGTGTATTATGTATATTGTGGTATAATAATATAGTACAATATAATAATATATAATAATTGTATATTATCTATTGCATACAATATTACTAGTACTATTTCAGTTTAATATGTTATTGTTCTTGATGTAGATGTGTTTTTGGCATTTGGGGGGTTGGTTATTTTTGTCTTTGTTCAGCTTCTCACAGTATAGAATGTTTGCCGATATCTGTTGTAAAGCGCCCTGAGTCTCATTGGGGAGATAGAGCAGGATATAAATAAAGTTTATTATGTACTCTATTTTGTTTTATTTTTTCTCTGCTATTTGCAATTATGTTTTAAATCTGCTTTTATAACTGTTCTAATTATGGTTTTGATTCCTCTTTTCTACTTTTTAAACTTTTGATGAATGAGATTTTAATTTAACCTTGCTTTAAATCTTTGGAAGCTCTCTTGGATCCCCTCCTAGAAGAAAGGCAAGATATAAATCTAATGCATAAAGAAGGCAATGGTAAACATAAGGCATATTCTACATACAGTAAAAATAATTTTGTCTAATTGAAACCAATTACAAACAGCAAGTGGAAGAACACAAAATTTGTCCCTATGTAGTAATATAACAGATGTCAGGATCAATCGTGTCTTGATAGGTAAAGTACAGTATCACCAAGTAAAGTTCACTGCCAATATTTTCAAAATTATTAATGCTGTAAACACACATGCAAAAACAAGGAAAAACGTAAGCGAGATACATGCATTAAAATTACCAGTCACTTTGTTTACCAGGTAAATAATATGTTCTTATCAAGATTTTTAGATTGGTCCAATAGATTGAAAATACTTTTTGGAAATGTTATGGTTTTCCATAAACAGCTCTAGAGATTTATTTGTTTAGTGATCTTGGTCACACTCAGCTACTCCTCTTCTATGGGTGACATGAGGATAAAGTGGGAAAGAAGGAAGCTGTTCAAACCCTTGATCTCAGTGGAAACAAGGGGAGATATAAATGCCAGCACTTCCAAGCATTAGGAATGCTACTTCAACAACATCTGGAGAGCTGCACAATTCTTACCTCTGTACTACATCAGCTCAGAACACTGGGATCTTAAGGATACTCATGGGCTAGTGGCAATGGTCCACCTATTCCCTGGATGGAGGCCACAAGCAGCTGCTGGATTTCTGATATGGGGACAACATCCACTGAGAAAAGAAAACAAAAAAGGACACCTTCAAGTACTGGTAAGTTCCCAACACATTTTGAGCATGTCTTTATCAAGGAAAATTCACATACTTGCTTCTTTATGAAAATTGCTCAAAGCTACATGCTGCAGTTGTCTTACTGCTTAAGAAATAGAAGTGTGTGTGTGTGTGTGTGTGTGTGTGTGTATTTCTGGGTGGGTATATATTCCTTGATAAAGACATGGTCAAAATAAACTGGGAATTTACCAGGCTTGCAGCTGTCCTTTTATGTTGCCTTTTTTCCTCAGAATTTTAAAGCCAGTTTTGAGACCCACTACTTACGAAGACATGCCAACCTGGAAATATTGTGAATATTATGTTTAAAAGAAAGAAGAAAAAGAATGCATACTAGAATGTTTCTGGGTTGCAAATATGAAAAAGCCTAACTGCCTGATAATAAAAGAACTAAGATGCAATGACCCCTATCAATATTATAACTTGGTGGGCTTTAGTTCTACAAAAGTACATGAAATAATGTTGCTCATCAACAGAGGGTTATTTCAGTTATCAGATAATGTGATTGAGATGGGTTACTTAACCTTCCTTGGACACAACATCTGCAAGATCAGGTGTTTGGTGAAACAACCCATCCATCTTTAAAACATGGTTGCATAACAAAATGCAGCTACCTCGTTCCCTTAAATAGAATTTGATTTACTATGAAGATGACATACCACAATGCCTCTCCTGGGCTTGTTAAGAAGGAAAAGTTATAAAAGGAACCCTCTAGACAAACTATTTCCAGGGTCAGGAAATGTGAAAAAAATAAATGTAGTTATTTGGTGGTCTGCTTAAGAAGTGATTATTCATACTGCACCTGTAGAACAAGCAAAATCACCCTATAGCTGCTTTTTTAACGTGCACACATTAAGTAATAAAAAAAACTTACAATAAACTATAAACAGATTAATATAAAGACAAATATTCAACATGCAAAGTGTCTACTGAAATATCTATATCCTATGGCAACACTGGACTATCTTAGACCATAAACATTCTTCAGCATTCATTTACTTATGGCTAAAAATTCATTTAGTTAAGAATAATTTAGACCAAAATAATTTATTATTGTGATCCTATTCTGTCTAGCATGACTTTTCAGAACTAAATGGGTTTACAAATATTAGAAATATTTGCTTTTCAATAAAGCATCACTTTTTAATTACTGAGTTGGTAGAATATGTTGAAATTAGGGTACATGCAAAATTAATTTGTTGCTTTTGTTTTGTTATTTTAAAAGAAACCAAGACATGTAAACTAGAAAGAAAGAAAAGCATCTTTTTTTTAAAAAGCAAGTATAACAGATGTGTGTGTGTGTGTGTGTGTGTATTCTCTAGTTTAAAAATTATAAATGAGGTGCTGACAAACTCATATAAACATGGGAACGAGCAGGCCTGCCAAATCTTAACCCTATCCAAATGTTGGGAAGAAAACAGCTTTCAATCTAGAACAGGCAAACTGGAAAATAAAACTAGATTAAGCATCAGACTTCCATTGATAAGTTTAAATATTCCACAAAACATTAGAGGTTAGTAGATGTCTAACTAAAAGGTTTCTGTTAAAACTGGATCTCCTGCATATCCCGTCATTTCCACTCCTGATATATACCCTATTTTAAATACTGTTTATATTCTAGCAAATACATTTCTCTTCATATTCTTAAATGATTTCTAGAAGCTAGTTTTTAAAAATCACCTGAAGAAAACCAATCAAGCTGTTTCTCTAAATTGGAAAGCTGAGTCTATTTATTTGCTATAGGACATCATCTCATATTTCAAGATTAGGATTCACATTTGTTCTCATTTTTAACCACAGCCCATTAAGTTTTGCCAACCAATTAATTTATAGCATATACCTGGTTTTTAAAAATAATCTCCATTTTACTGGAAAGAAATTTATATTTTTGTTTATACCTCTAAATGCCACATGGAAGAGGCTGGAATTACTTCAAGGCGGACGATTCCTCATAGCCACTTCTATTATTATTTTGGGAAGTCATGTAACTCAGACCGAACAAAGTATTAAAAGCACTGCCAATTTAGGAAGCTGCTTGAAGACTACTAAACTGAACATACCTATTGCTGTACTTTAAAATTAGACCTATATATTTATTTATTTTATGCATGCTGGCATTTATATCTCTCCCTTTAACCCAAACTGTTCCCAGAGTAATGTCTCTCTTGGCATTACTTCACGAACGAAGATTCAGGAAGGATTCATCCCATGCTTTTTACAAGCGTGTTGATGACTAAAAAGGCCAATCTGAGATAGGCAAGTTGAGTTGCAGAAAGCACAGCTGAAAGTCTCCTTGGGTGATGTTGTTTCCAAGTTGCGGTTCTTTCTGTGTTGTCGTTTCTCTTCGAGACCCGTTCGGCGTGTCTTCTCAAAAGAGGCTGCAGCATTGTGGATAGTGCGTCTCCATGCCTCCCAATGTGAGGCCAGAGTGGACCATTGTTGGTGATCAATCTGGCCGAGCCTGAGATGTTGTTTCAGGGAGTCCTTATATCTCTTTTGCGCTGACCTGTGGCGAGTTCACCGTAGAGTAGTATCTTTGGGAGGCGGTGGTCCTCCATCCTAGAGACGTGCCCTGCCCAGCGCAGCTGTGTTGTCAATAGCATGGCCTCAATGCTGGTGATCCCTGCTTGCTCAAGGACAGCAACATTAGTCACATAGTCCATCCAGTGTATATTTAGGATTGTGCGATGACAGCGCTGATGAAAGTGTTTGAGGAGTCGTAGGTGTTGGCGATAGGTGACCCATGTTTCAGACCCATATAGGAGAATAGACAGTACGATAGCTCTGTACACACTAATTTTGGTGCTTTGCCTCAGGTGCTTCTTGCTCCAGACTCTTTTGTGAAGCCTTCCAAATGCACTATATGCCTTTGATAATCTATGATCTATCTCTTTGTCAATCTTTGCATCTGAAGAGATGATGCTTCCCAGGTAGGTGAACTGCTGAACGGACTTCAGCACAGATGTGCCTATGCTGACGTGGGGATGATGGTGTTCTTCCTGTGGTGCGGGCTGGTAGAGGACTTCCGTTTTTTTCAGGCGGAGTAATGTACAAGACAAATATATGATAGCATTAACTCTCAGCCTTACATCTAAATTTGATACACAACATGCATTTAAAAGAGAAGCGGGGAATTAATTTCAACATGCAATATTCGGACCAGGCACAAATGCAGCCTAAACATTCCTATTTAAAACTTTCCCTTAATGGGCAGACCAGGTGGTTAGAAGATGACATCTCCTCTCAACTTACTTTGTCTACATGAGTAACAGGCAAAAGACCGAGCATATATTTTTGCCCTTAGGATCATCTATACTGTCTCTTGTATTCTTCTTCTTTTGTTCTAGCAAAGGTGACACATAGTTTCCTACGGGGTTGGAGGAAGCAACTCCTCTTTTAAAAAAAACAAAAACAAGATTAAGCACTTGAAGGAAAAGGAAGGACTGGAACATTTCAGCATAGATGCAGCTGGCATCTATTCCATGGAGAAGGAGCTGAAGGGATGAATGCCACTGAAAGAGCAATAGGACCTTTTCTGAGGAAATGTCCCTACCTGGTAGAAACTCCATCTGAGAGGTCAAGAATGTACACACCCACACAGAACAGAATGTCCTTTAGTGAGGGAGACTTTTTTTTTTAAAAAAAAAAGTTCAACTATCTCCCCATATCAGTCTGTCCTCGTACTGAGCTGGTCAGAAGAAGACCTTCTTTCAATCCCGCTCTCCTTGTAGGTTTGTGGATATTGCTTATATTGTTAAAGGCTTAATTCTACTTTAAAGTTGTCTTTTTGTATGTTTTTAACTGTATTGTAATTTGGAAGATACTTTGAGTCTCAATTTTGTGGAAAAGGTGCAATATAAATTTATTTATTTATTTATTTACTTTATTTATTTTCTGCTCTTCTCACCTCGAAGGGGACTCAAAGCGGATTACAGTACACATACTTGCAGACAATCCCTGCAGTTCAACGAATGCTTGTGATTATCATCTGTGTTTTATCATGTTTTACTGTGTTTTATTGTATTTCTATCTATTTCTTGTATTCACATTTTATGCTGTAAACCGCCCCGAGCCTTTGGGAGTGGCAGTGTATAAATCCAATAAATAAATAAATAAATAAATAAATAAACATACGACATATAGACGAACAGAGGCAAACTTCTGGCCACCAGGGGGAGCTGACGCACTCCTCATCTCTCAGCGTTTTCCAGCATCCCTTTGTTGTTCCTTCCGCATTCCTCAGCAATTCCTGGAGTTCTTTAAAGGCCTCATAAATGAGTCAAAATTTGCCTCCCCACTTTAATGTGGTACCTTTATCTCCTACTTGACAGATGCAACTGTCTTTGGGGCTGCAAAGGTCGACATCAGGCTACACTTAAGGCCGAGCACCCACCTCGACCCGGGCAGGCCTCGAACTCATGACCTACTGGTCAAATAGATCTTATGCAGCTGACACTTAGCCAGCTGTGCCACATTCCCGGTCAAAGACATGATACAGATAGCGCCAAAGCTCATTAAAAACTAGTAAATTAACCTGTGTCTTGGTGTCCAGAAGCACAAAAAAAACCTGGGTAAGTTTCAATAATATCACATTCTGCTGTTGGGCAATAATACGTCCCAGTAATACGTCCCAGCCTTAGAATTGAACCTTATGTCCCTTTCTGTTTTCCCACCCCTGTAACCAACTTCTGAATTAGGCCCTTTCCAAAGTGAGCCACATTGGGATCTGTACTGAGGTGAATCAAGTAGAGATGAGATATTCAATGGGAATAAATGGGTGATGGTTTGAGGAAAGGAAGAAGTGCATTTATTCCAGAAAGCATGCATACACAAGTCAGAGGGATCAGATAAATCCCCCTCTAAGGATGTTCACACTAAAAAGAGGGAGGAGAGACTCTGCTTCTGTTTGCTTTGAAACAGAGCAAGGAATCTTGTATAGAGTGGAAACATTTTCTATGTGCATTTAGAAATTTGAAGTCCAAAATAGAAAATTATCCACATGGGTGGCTAAGAATCATTTGCTTTCTTATGGAACAATTCACACAAATTTTGTGGATCCCCCACATACGATTTGGCAAAAATTTTGGCTGCACAGTTACAAACCTATATTGGGCTTACTGTGCACTACTTCACAGGAAAAGTCAGCAACCTCAAGCTCAACACTAACTACAAACTGAACAGCTTTGATGTGGTGTCTCTAACTACCAAGGTCCCTGTAGCAGACACCACCGCACTAATCAAACAGAATTTCCCTGTTTCACCATTGCCTCACCGCAACCTACTGCCAGTGGGAAAATTAATTATATGAAGAGAAAGATGGAGTAGCTATGGGGATTCCTTTCAGCCCTGTCATAGCAAATTTCTACATGGAACACTTTGAAAAGAAAGTCCTGGAAACAGCAACAAAAATGGTTCATCAGCTTCCCTATGTGGGTGATACCTTCACCATTTGAAGCCACGAAGAAGAAAAAGGACTAAACAAGTTCCTGGACCACCTCAACAGCATCCACCCAAACATCCAATTCACCATGGAAAAAGAAAATGAAGAAAAACTTCAATTCCTAGATGTCCTTGTCATTCGCAAATCCCAATAAACAATTGGGCCACACAGTTTACAGAAAACCTATACATATGGATAGATACCCATATAAAAATTCCAGCCATCACCCAAGTAAAAAAAAAGCACTATTAAATCCTTTGCACACCATGCAAAAAAGAATCTGTGAACCCCACCTTCTCCAAGGTGAACTTAACCACCTAAATTGGGCTCTACAGGCTAATGGATACTCCCACTACAGACATCAGAAGAGCTGCAAGACCAAGAACTGACCACGAGAGTAAAGACAAAGATCCACACAGAGGAAAAGTGTTCTTACTATACATCAAGGCAGGCATGTAGCCAGGGGGGTGCTTGTGGGGCTTCAGCCCCCCACCGAAATTCTCAGGGTGGTCCGCGAGAAGGCCTTACTGGCACATTATTTAAACTGTTATGGTTATTCATATCATGATCTGATCAGCATGCTCAGTATATCCCATATGCATGGATAATTCTCATACAAAATTATTAGGATAATGATACAAAAGGTTTGCTAGGGTAGACACTCTCTCACTCAGACTCAGCCCCCCCCCCCCAATCAAACTCAGCCCCCCACCCCACCCCGTATCAAAATCCTGACTATGACCCTGCATCAAGAGAACCACTGACCGCATTGGGAAGCTGATGAAGAAACACAACCTACAAACTATCTACAGACCCACTAAGAAAATCCAAAAAATGTGTTGTGAATCAGCCTGTGATTGTGTTTCAGGATCATGATGCTTCTGATGTGGGGAATGATGGTTTGGCCAATGATTTTCATCAGGTAGACAATGACAGAGAGGCTTCAGTGCAAAGGCCATTTTCTCATGAGAATATTCCTGCTGAGCAGAAAGATGATGGGTTACTCCCTCTCTCTGTGAGCTCTCAATATTTGGATTTGGAAAACAATCTGACACCTGGGGATTTTAATGAGCCAAGAGTGGGGGAAAACGAAACCGGTTTTTGGGTTTGGGGATATAAGGTTTGCCTCAAAGGAAAAACCTTTCAGATCAGACATCGTTCAGAATCAAGTTTCATGTGTCTTGGTAATCTTATTCAAGGGGTCTTGTTCCTGTGGATTTCTAGCCTTGTGGATATTGACTAACATTGCCTGAATTTTCTTTGCATCCTGTTGATTCCTGTTTGGATTAATACTGACTTGGAATGTTTTTATATCTTTTATGGACACTGCTTTACGTTACTACATTTTTACTGACTTTATACTTTATGGAACTTTCTTACTTTTTATAAGCATCTATTTCTACTGGCTATTTTATTTATCTTCAATAAAAGAATTGGATTTTTCACGCATCGTGTGGTGTGTTTTAAGTCAGAGGGCTTTTCCTGTTCTGGAGTGCAACAAAATGCTACATTTAGCAAAGGACAAGAGGGATCCTCTCACCTCTGCAGGAGTCTATTGTGCAGCTGTGGACAAGTCTGCATAGGGACCACCAAGCACAGTGCCCAAACAAGAATCAAGAAACATGAAAGGCACTGCAGACTACTTCAGCCAGAGAAGTCAGCCATATCAGAGCACTTATGAACCAATCTGGACACAGCATATTGTTTGAGAACACTGAAATGCTGGACCACTCTAACAACTACCATGTCAGACTACACAGAGAAGCCACTGAAATCCACAAGCATGTGGACAGTTTCAACAGAAAGGATGAAACCATGAAAATGAACAAAATCTAGTGAACAGTATTTTAAAACTCTAAAATCATAACAGTAAATAAAGAACAACACTCAAAACCAGGGGGATTCCAGACAAGAAACAATCAGGGCCAGCTAATCACCTCCCAACAAAGGATTCCCCCAGGCAGTAAGACGCCAGACCTTGAAACTGCTAGGCCATTAAATGCAACATTCAGAGGGTGGAAGAAAGAACAGACAAGAGTTCTTTCTCCTACCCTGGACTTTCCACAGATATATAAACCCCATTTTCCTAGTTTCCAACAGACCTCACAACCTCTGAGGATGCCTGTCATAGATACAGGCAAAATGTCAGAAGAGAATGCATCTGGAACATGGCAATACAGCCCAGAAAACTCACAACAACCCACACAAACTTTGTTTCATGCAGAAAATCATTAAAAAATATTTGTATATAAAATTATCTACAGG
Organism: Anolis apletophallus; assembly: GCA_030556195.1. Taxonomy (NCBI): domain Eukaryota; kingdom Metazoa; phylum Chordata; class Lepidosauria; order Squamata; family Anolidae; genus Anolis; species Anolis apletophallus. The sequence continues at coordinate 65,499,759 of JARBWK010000001.1, read as the reverse complement.
CTATATTTTAAAATGTTATGAAACATCAATAAATTTCATGTTTAGACTTGGGTCCTATCTCCAAGATATCTCATTATGTGTGAATGCAGGTGTTTCAAAATCTGAAAATCCAAAATATTTCTGGCCCCGAGCTCAACCTGTACCCTACATCAATTGACAGTTTCGTTTTATTTGCTGTAATGTTATGGGGAGAATGTCCAGAGTGGAATGAGAATTTTAAGAAATTATAACCATTATTCAGAGACATTGAAACATATTAACAAGGAATGAATGCATTTGCACACACTATACTCCCACACTGAATATTAAAGTATGAGAGGTGATTTGCTTTGCTCAAAGTGATTAATTTCTTTAAAATGCTAAGGTCACACTAATTGACATGACCTGTGTAATTAAGCAGTCTCTATTTACCCAGAAAGAGCTAGACTGCTGTGAGGCTGGGTTTGCCTGACAGGATGTCTTTACAAGTCAAGAGATCAGCAACCTCTCTGATGTCCTACCTAGTCACCTACACCGGCTCCTGATTGCTCTTCTGACAGAACACGCTGCAGCATTACCATATGAAAATCAGTTTACATCTTGGGGGAGTTGCAAACTGGCAGCACATAGGTAAGCATGAACTGTTGCTTTGACAGGCTTTGGCTTTGGTCGTTCACGCTAGATTGCCCTGTTTCTGCAAGCATGTCTCATGGAATAACCAATGCTTAATCAGGAAGAGCTGGAAACACAGGAGTCGATGGGAAGCCCTTCAGAATCCTACATCAAATTGTACCAATTCAACGTGAAAAGAAGGCAAACTTTGTAATCAGAGATACAAAAATAAACCTAAATTTCCAGCTTATAGTTGACATGTTATTAAATTGGGGTACAATTATACATGTTTGATTTTTTATTGTTATAAACATGGCTTTCAGTTTCTAGCTTATTTACTCATTCAGTTTTCTTTACCCTTCTTTGTCTCTAACGGTCTGAGGGGAGTATATTTTCTTTGCCTCCACTCAGGGCCGTAGCCAGGATTTTAATTTGGGAGGGGCTGTTTCATTCGGGGAGGGGGCTGAGTCTGGGTGAGAGAGGGTCTACCTTAGCAAACCTTTTGTATCGTCATATGGGATATAATGAGCATGGTGATGAGATCATGATATGAATAAACATAACAGTTTAAATAATGAACCAGTAAGACATTCTCACAGACCACCCTGAGAATTTCAGGGGGGCGGGCTGAAGCCCTTCGAAGCCCCCCCCCCCCCCTCCGGGCTACATGCCTGCCTCCACTTTATCTGGCAAAGTAAGTTACATTGAGAAACAAAGAATCCTAGAATAATAGAGTTGGAAGATACTGCAAGGGCTATCAAGTCCAATCCCATTCTGCCATGTGGGAACGCCCAATCAAAGCACTCCTAACAGATGGCCATCCAGCCTCTGTCTAAAACCCTCCAAATAGGAGACTCCTCTATACTCTCAGGCAGGATATTCTACTATCCAACAACTCTTACCATATATATATGGAATCTCTTTGTAAATGCATGGATGTGGAATAATTGTAGGGATGTTGACACTCATCCAACCCCAACATATAACCCACTGTACTAAATGAAGATAAGGTGCTGAAATATAAACACAGAAGCAGTTTAACATATGTTATATGATCTATTTTCCAACAAGGTCACACACTAAACTTGTATGTACCAATTGTGTTGTCAGCACACTTCTATATCCAATACCTATAATATAGCAACTATATCTATGTTCACTTAAGACTTAAAATCTTCAATTTGTCATCTTATAATAAGGGCCTTCCATGCCTTTAGTGTATGATCCTTGTGATTATACTAATAATTACAAAACATCCAGGCAACTAAGAATTGAATTAAATTAGTTAATCCATCCAAGCACAAGATTTGCCTTTATTTGAAAGACCTTTCTCCTTCCCTTGGAGTGGGTTCTTCTGAAATCTACTCTTGTTGGCCTGAGAGATACAGTAAATTGGGACTCTTTTCCTTAACTCTCACCTGCCACCTTAGCAAGCGTCCCTGCTCCCTCTATACCCTTCCTCCTAAACCAAGTAGGTTTTGTTGATAGGCAACACAAATTGAATACATCCAAATCACAAATGCTGCATACTACTAGAACATAACATCTGTTTAGACATCAGAATATAGCTCCTTAATTTAATACAACAAACTGTTCCCCAAAAAACATTGTACAAATGGAGGAACTCCTAGACAACTCTAACCTCAGCAAAGGGTCGGATAAGAAACCCATTCCCCAGCTTTCCCCAGCTTCAAGCATCTGCTTTACAAAAATCAGCACTCCTCGCTCCCAAACTGACTTTTTCCAAATGGGCATTTCAGTCTTTACAATAAGTTATAGAAACTAGCACAATTTCCTCCATGCTTAAACCCAGCCTTAACACAGGGTTGTTCCAGTGTTCTTAGAACTTTAGCAGGTTCGATGATATCACATTTACTACAAAACTAGATTACATAACTCCAGTAGAAATTTGTAATTTAAAATGCAGAAATGTTCCAAAAAGGTAAAACATGTATATATAATATCTAAATGTGAAAATGCTCATTACAGATGACAGGAGAATGTACATTTTAATATTTGGGGATATGGGGATTTTAAAAGTGATTCATGAAAGTGATTCAAATTTCTTTCCTGTCATAAGGCAAAAGAAGAGCACAGGTTACTTCCAGCACAGGTTTCCTGCATTTCTCCCTGCAAAGGGAAGCTAATTATTCTCAATGTAAATGTTAAATGTAGAATTTGTCTTTGTTTTGTTTGTTTTTTCACTATACAATTCTAGGTTGGGGAGACATATTCCAAGACTAGGAGGGGAAATTTCAGCCACTATTTACTTCGTAGGCTTGGTTGTTGTTTTTTTAAAAAAGTTCAAAACTCATTTCTGATGTAGGGGGTGCTGGTTGTTCGATTTGGAACTGAATTCCTATATTTTCCCCCCAAAACCCATAATTTTCCGAAACTTGGAAACTTTGGAAACTTTGGAGTAGCGTCATTAATAGCAGACACACATGCACAATTGGGAAAAAACAGCACTACCACTGGGGAAACTTCAGGGGCTCCTCCACTCTTGACCGAGGAGCTCTTACACTCCAGGCCTGCCTTGGCGGGTTATCTTTAACCCGCCTCAGCTCTCAGCTGGCGAGAGGAGACTGGAGGCCAGCAGCACCCTCCACTCTGCTCTCGCCAGCTGAGCGCTAAGGCAGGTTAAAGATAACCTCCGTTTGGTTGTCAAGCTGGCAAGAGGGGAGTAGAAGGCATGCACACCATCCCTCCTCGTCAGCTGAGAATCAACCCACGTTATCTTTAACCTGTTTGGTTGTCAGCTGGCGAGAGCAGAGTGGAGGGCACTCTGCTCTCGCCAGCTGACAACCAAACGGGGGTTAAAGATAACCCCCGTTTGGTTGTCAGCTGGTGAGTGGGGAGTTGAAGGCATGCACACCATCCCTCCTCGCCAGCTGAGAATCAACTCGCATTAGAGATATCGCGGGTTGATTCTGAGCTGGCGACGGGGTGTGGAGGTGGGCATTCCCTGTGCACTGCGCATGCGTGGCAGCAACAAGGAAATAATAATGAATTTCATTATTTATTACGTTACAATTTTGAAATTTGTACAAATTTTTTTGGAACACTTTCTGTTTTGAAACAACAGCGGCAACCCCCCCCAAGTTTAGAAACAATTTTTAATGGATCAACCACCCCTAGTATATACATAATGCAGTTTCAAGATGCATTACATAGCAATGTATATGGGGCCTGAGAGCAGATCAGGTATTCTTCCAGGTATTTTGGACTTCAACTCCCACCATTCCTAACATCCTCAGGCCTTTTCCTTTCCCCCCTCATAAGCAGAGGAAGAGGAGGAAAAGAGTAGGAAGAAGGAGAGGAGAATGAAAAGAAAGATAAGAGGGGGGGCATTTACCCAGGCTGCTTCTTTAACGTGGCTTTCCAGGACCCAGACAGAATGGGAAGGGAAAGGAAGGGAGGACATTCACCCAGGCTGCTTCTTTAATGCAGCTTTCCAGGACCCAGGTGGGGAAACACTGGATTGAATCATTTCCGACTCACTTACCACTTTGAAACAGAAATGGGGGGGAAAGCTTCGGAAGGGCAAATGGACTTGGTTTCCTTAAAAACTTGCTTCAAAAAGCAAATATTTCCAAATTTATTCCGAATTACGAAGATTCCGACCAAACCTAACCATGTCTAGTACTTAGTGCTGACTAGGAGTAGTGAACCAGATAGCTAGAAGTCACTTCTTTTATATATACGGCAATACTTTGTTTTATATACTGGATGGACAACTTCTAAGGACTGGGGATACTCACTGACTCCATGGATCTTCTCACTGTGTCTATTCTTAACATAAGGATGAGGAACATGTGACCTTACATATCTTGCTATATAACAGCTTCCACTATCCTTCTCCATTGACAATGTTGACTGGGACAGCTAGACGTTGCAGCTACCAGCATCTGGAAGGTCACATGCTCCTCATCCCTTGTGTAATGCAGCTTACAATAATACTTCCTGGGCAGGGCCGTAGCCAGGATTTTGATTCGGGGGGGGGGGGCTGAGTTTGGTTCGGGGGGGCTGAGACTGGGTGGAAGAGGGTCTACCCTAGTAAACCTTTTGTATTGTTATCCCAATAACCCCATTAATATGGGATATAATGAGCATGGTGATCAGATCATGATTTAAATGCACATAACAGTTTAAATAATGTACCAGTAAGGCCTTTTCGCGAACCATCCTGAGAATTTCAGGGGGGGCTGAAGCCCCCTTGCCCCCCCGGCTACATGCCTGTTCCTGGGGTACCTAATATGGGAGACCAGTAATTTTTGTCCCAATGTGCTGGCACTACATTGGTGTCCACTGACCACAATTATTTCTTTCTCTCCAAGAAACCTGTTGGGTAGCGGCATCTAATGGCTTAGGGAGTTGCACTGGTCCAGGGACAACTACTTTGACCAGTACCACTTTGTGAGTTCTGGATTATAGGAGTATAGAGGGAAATCATCTAAAATCAGGTGGAGGAACCAGTCACCCAAGATCTTAAAAGACTATTTAGCAATCTACTACAGCTTTTTTAAAAAAAATGTTGTCTGCTTTAAGAGAGCACAATTGCAAGAATGTCATAAACCTAGTAATTTTATTCCAATTGGTAGGTTATGCTTTTTATGAACTTGAACAATCCAAAACAAAAATAGCCTTAAATTGTTCTTTTAAAACCAAAAAGAGTCAGGGTAAAAAGAACTGTCTGTTTCTGGGATTCAGTTTGTATTAATACTACTGTTATTTCAAGCACCAAGTTCCAACCTATCTAGTCACTCTCATATCTTTGTAAGGATTTCCTTTCTTTTTAAAAATCTCAATTTTCAGATCTTGGAACAAAATCATTAATTTTGATGTGCAAATTCAGTGTGACTTATTTTGTCATATTTTGCAAGAAATGCACCTTGCCTTTGGGAATCGTGTTGGACTGTTTAGCTAAAGTCATTGCCTGGAGGCTACATTTATTTCAGGAAGACTCAGTAGTCTGTGCAATTTGGTTGTGCAGGACATCTGTACTTAGTCTTAGGAGGGATGACTGGAGTGGGGGATTTTAAAGCTCAAACAGACCTAATAACCAAATTCCATTTATTGTTCAGGTTCCACAGCGGTTTTTTATTTAATGTTCTAATACTTCTTGCCATCTGAAGCTTAATGTCTAATGAATTACAGCTCACAAGAACGGGATAAAAATAAGAAGCACAATAATAAAATTAATGGGAGTGTTGTGCGGTTTCTGGGCTGTTTGGCTGTGTTCTAGCAGCATTTTCTCCTGATGTTTCTCCTGCATCTATAGCTGGCATCTTCAGAGGATCTAATAAGGATGCCAGCCACAAAATCAGGTCAAACATCATGAGAAAATGCTGCTAGAACACTGCCATGCAGTCGGGAAACCAGACAACACTCCAGTGATTCTGGCCGTGAAAGCCTTCAACAATACAAGAAATATATGGGGTTTTGTAAAAAAAAATGCAAATTTTAATTGATCAACCAGATTACTTTGGATGAAATTCTTTCTAGCACGCATCTTCAACATGTGCTTATTCATAAAGGGCACGAAGGCACACTTACCTGAAATCTCCGCATGTCTCGAGGGTTTCCTGCATTTTTTAGGCAGTTCTGGTTACATTTAAGAAAAAATTTCAAGAAGAACCTGTTGGAAAGAGACATCATGCTTAGTATACCTGATATTCATAACTTCATAATAACTTTCTTAGTAGACAAACACATAATGCTTTGCAATTGTCTCTTAAACACTCTCAAGAGAGGAAGGGTAAAAAAGGGAAGAGCTAAATATGACAAAACAATTATAAAACGGAGTCCACTTAGTAGTAGGAAGGGACACTTGATCTAAAACTTTAAGAAGTTTTACCAAGTACATTATCTGTTGGAATAATTAATACAAATTATCAAATATAAATAATTATTTTCACATTTAATTTTACTAATATATTTAGATTTGACATGACATGGATACAGAGCTTGCCCCATTATCTCTGTGTTGGGTGATATGGTCCAAATGGTCACGTGAGTCATGTGGTATAGCCTCCTTCTCTGGAAGTTTTTAAAGCAGAGACTGGGTGGTTATCTGTCAAGAGTGTATTCCAGCATGGCATGGGGCTAAATTGGATGGTCCTTGTGGTCTCTTCCAACTCTATTATTTGATTCCTTGCTACTATGCCACACTAGATTTAGCTATAAGTTTGTGACTCTTAGTGCTATTCTGTACTTCTGTCACATTGCAGATTCTCCACTTCAGCATGTTTTAACTGATGCACAAGAGCCACCAATTGAATGGGTTGGTAAAATGCATTTCTTTTTCTGCTTTCTATTCTGCCCCCTGCTGTATATTAGAGGCAGTAATGTCTCAGGTGCAGTGCATTCTGGATCACTTATATTAATGTATTGTGACACAGCTATGTTCCTATGTCATTGTCCTACTAAAGCGAATCAGAGTAGATTACTCTTGACTTCTCAAAATGGAATGAAAGGTAGAGGAGAAGAGGATAAAGGAGGAAGAGCACCAACAGTCACCACACCTGACTTCAGACATACCTCCCCAAAAGCAATATTCCTTCCAATGCTAGAGAATGGGTACTATTGACTGCAATTGCTCCAGCCTGTTATTTGTTTATTGCAGCATAACAAAACTACAGTTGATGATGGGAAATGAGGCTGAACAAATCAGGACAAAGAGTGCATCATCTGGATTGCCAGAAAGGAAGCACAATGTCCCACGTACAAAACAATTCTCTAGAGAATGACAATACCCCCATCTGGTTTCCCTTTGTGTTTCCTTTTAAGATATTTGTCAGTAAGTCCAGGTTTCCTTTTAATTAGGTCTGTCAACTTATTAAAGGCTGCAGTCAATTAGCTGGGTTGCTTTTAACTGCTTAATCAATCAACTCACTGCTTAAAAGAAATATTACAGTTTCTCAATAAAGGTTATATACTAAGGGTCATCACTGAAATTCATAGCAGAAATATTATGAACAATTGTTTTAAAATGATGGATTATGTCGCATGGTTTTCTCTCTCTTACTTAAGGAAAAGGTACAGTGAACTCTATCCATGCTCATGAGCAATCATAAACAAACACAGATATGTACACAATTAATCCCTCCCTATTTTCCCCCCTTTCAACAGTTTATAGAGTCTTTAATGTGAGACTGCCTTTAAACAAGCTTCAGTTGGTTAAGAATGTAGCTGCTTCTCTCCCTATTATTAGATGAGACACTCAGCTGCAATGTACCAGCTGCACTAGTTATCCATACATTTCCAAGCACAACTCTAAATGCAGATTTTCACCTTTAAAGCCCTAACTTGTTTGTCACCAAAAAAATTTAAATGTAGTATTTATTGAAGTTTCCAGAAATTTAAAATACAGAAAATAGAACATATCCACACAACACACTAAAACACAAAGACACTAAAGCAATCTCTAACGAAATTTTTGAGGGAGAATGTATAACAACATGAAACACCCTGTGGTTTAAGTTCATCCTTGGAGGCTTTATTACTGGCCTGATCAATATGTGTTGCCAAACACTAGAGGCACTATTTGTAGATGCCCCTTACCCTATGGATCCATCTCCAATGTGGTACAGTTAGCACCACATGTGAAACCTTCCAATTGAAAAGGTTTGTTGATGTAAACAAAAAACCATAACTCCAGCTCATCTATTGTAATTAACTCCATTTTGGCAATAGCTACCCATGACAATCTTATCCATGTATTGTTATGATTAACTCTGGCATTTGGGCTATGCTTGCAATGCTTTCACTGCAACGTCACATGCCAGGGGCACCCCATCTGATACTATGGCTGCAAGGCCAGATCTTGAGAACAACCCTGTAAACAACAAACAATATCTTGTCTACATTCTATCTGGATCACATAGACCTTAGATTACGACATATGCATGAGATATTGCTCATGCACACTTGGTCTTTTTCTTCTTAGGTTATGTTTGAAATAGACTCTTTCTCGATTAGGGATAGTAATATGATGGACCGTGCTTTATAGTTTCTTTGTCCAAAGTGATTGTTTGTTGTTTGTATGCCTTCCGTTCAGTTTCAGGACTCATCTTAGTTTCATGTCCCACCTATAGGACTCATATTTCAGCCCTGCCCAACAGTTTTATAGTGTTTAGAGCTCCTAGACACATGGAGAAAAATGTTGTTGGATTGCTTTAAACTGTTTACATTTAATTTGCATTTATAATTTTTTTATACTAAATGTTCTTTTTCTGATAGGTTGGAGAGACCACTGGCTTTAAAGATGGCAACAAAAATATAACACAAACAACATCAGGAAGTAAAATGTTAGACATGACAGGCTCTTCAAATGGTCTGAACCAGCCACAGGGCTATAACAGAGTCTTATAAACTGCTATGCAAAATGTATATGACCTACAGGAAAGAAGGTGCTGAAAACAAAGAGCTGATTTGGCCAACAGCTTTGACATGGGTCCATAAGAACCCCAAAATGCATTATAATTTGTACAGGCATTTATTGTACAGGCATGGTTTTATTAAGATTTTAATAATGCAAGCCTAGAATAGTTTACCCTATTGTGCTTGTCTTGTTGAAAGGAGGTACAGAAATATTTTAAATAAAATAAAATAAGTATTCTTAAGCGAATAATAGGCATGTTTTAGAATCCTAAAATGGCGATTCTTATATCAAATGGGGGGGGGGGAATTTTTTTTGATTAGTATATCAAAGACTTACAAAAAATTTCCCAAAAATTTCGGAAATGTAACTTAAGTACTAACGAAATTCGTTAGAAATTCGTATGCCAGAGCATGCGCATTCAGATGGTTTTGGCCTACAACTCCCAGAAATCCTAACAGCTGGTAAATTGGCTGGGATTTCTGGGAGTTGTAGGCCAAAACTTTAATAAACCACACTGAATTCTAGATGGGACTCTCCAAATAGGAAGGAGGGAGGGAAGGAAGGAGGGAGGGAAGGAGGGAGGGAGGGAGGGGGTTTTCTATTCTTGGAAGCAGCAAAAGAAAAGGAGGAGGAGCCCCCCCTCGCTCCTCGCTGCCTCTCTCTCACCCCGATCCTGAGGAGCGAGGGCCCAAGTTTGCCCAGGCTGAGAGGAAAGGAAGAGGCCTGAGGCTGTGAGGAATGGTGGGAGTTGAAGTCCAAAACATGTACCTGGAGGGCTGAAGCTGGCCCCTGCGATGGGGCATGGCAGCAGAGCAACGGGGAAGAGAAGCATCTGAGAGAGCGCAGGGAGAGAGAGAGGAGGAGAAGCGCTGGCTTGGCTGCGTGTGTGAAGCAGGCCCCTGCGATGGGGCATGCATGGCAGCAGAGCAACGGGAAGGAGGGGGGGAAGCCTGGAGGACTACACTTTCCAGAATGCATTGCCTACCTAACAGCAGCGTCACTTCCAGTTCCCCATAGAAATGCGGGAAAAAGAAGAAGCTGAGCTGAATGAAGGCGGGAAGGAAATGAGGGGGAGACAGGGAGAAGTGAGTAGTACAATAATTAATTAATTAATACTTAAGAATTTCTAACGATCCTAAAGCAAATTGTTGGCCTCACGGACCGTAAAAGGAAGTCTACTTCCTGGTTCGGGCAGCGATACGTAAAACCTCAAAAGTCCCATTACATACGAATCTCTTACGAATCCTTTTAATTTCCGTTTCATTTTTCTCATGCCTAGCGAATAATGCACATTTCTAATTAGTCTGTAAATCACTATAAACTGGATTTTGTTATTAAAGCATGGACAATGATTAATGAGCACCAAAGCAAATTAGCTGTGTCCATCAAAATAAAAAAAGATGGACAGAAGCTGGTATTTAGCGTTGTTCACAGTAGTTGCAAAATGCTTAAATGCAAAATACTTCTAAGTCCCTGACTAGGCACAAATCAATGAAGTAGTTCCATGACCCTGACACATTTCTTCAAGAAGGGAGGCTGTATTTTACAAGTCAAAGAGATAAAACTTGCAGAAAATGTTTCCCTCAGTGTCTTGCATCAATGGACCATAAAAACAAGAGCTCAAAGAGCAGTTGGCCACAGATTGTGGGCTTCTTCTATAAAAGTTGAAAAACAAATAACATTTCTTTTTTTTAAAAAAAGAAACTGTAGATCACTCTTAACTATAATAGTTGGAGAACCTTTTAAAGAAAGGAAACTAGGAAAGGCTGCGATGTATTCAGGATCCCTGTTGAATCAACATGTAGAGACCAGTTTACTTTGGGCACAATCCATTAAGAACGCCTTGTGTATAAGAAATAAATGCCCCAGGAATAAATAGGAGCTGTGTGTAAGAAAGTATCTGCAGCTTCCACACAGCTCCCATTCATGAAAAAGTAGATTTATTGTAAAGACCTTTCTGACCAGTTTTACTTTTTATCTCAAATTCCAAGAGGCAACAAGAGAAGCAAGTGTTAACACAAACTAGGAATAAAAATAAACTTTTTAGGTAATCTAGAGTTTTATATGAATATTATCTTTCTTGTTGGGAAGAAGAGTTGCTCATGCAAAATGTTTAAATGAATAGCAAAGCTATTATCACTATGGTTAATTTGCTCTTGGGAGCTCTCCCTTTCCTACTAACGATACATCAGCAAACATATCTGTAATATTCCTAGTGAGAGTAATTTATAAATCTACAGTAATAATGTCGAACAAATGTGTGCATAGGTAACAGTCTAAAGCCAGACAATTTTCCTCATTATTTTGCTCACCTTGTTTTGACAAATTTCACTGCATTGTTTCCAAAGGGACAGTCATAATTAACACAGATCAGATGAGCATTCAAGAGGGAATCCCCTGCTGCAAGAGGGTAGGCCCTAATTTAAATCAGGGCCATAGAGCAGAAGGACCTCAAGATTTTTTTCCAGAGTTTTACTCATTTCACAGGCAACAATATCCTGTCTTTTAAAATATATTTTTATACTGATTTGTAATCTAATTTTAAATAACTGTTTACTGGGGAGTTCTCTTCTTAGGGCGCTTGTGCCCGCTTTGTGCTGGTCCGTGACCGTAATAAAGTTTTGTTGTTGCTACTCATTTCACAGGAAAATGCTTATTAATTTTGGTATGAACAGAAGAAACAAGTAGAAGTCCTGGCTTTAAAACTCAACCTCACTCTAGGTAATGAATCATTTTTTAAAACATGAAAATGAATATATTTTAGTATGCAAATAAGCAATAGCCTTTATTTTTAAGAGAGGCTAAAAGCATGCTGCTGGCAGGTAAAAAGCTGTGTATTTGAACAAACAACAGCTATGTAGTATGGTTATTTAATGGGGCAGGGGATTACTGCACTGTTATTGTTATTATAAGGTTTTTAAAAGTTTGGGCATTGCTTTAAAGTATCGGATTTTTAATACATAAATTATTTTAAACCATTTTATCTATTAGGTTTCTATCTGTTGATATGTGCTATCAAGTCAAATTCTAACTTAGGTTAACCCTATTCTAGGGGTTTTCTTGGAAAGATTTATTAAAGGGGGGATTTGTATTGCCTTGTCTAAGACTGCAAGAATGTGACTTGCCCACAGGGTCACCCAAGTGGGCTTTCATGTCTGAGTGGGGCTGGTCTCTCAAACTCTTAGTCTATCACTCAAACCTTCACACCGTACCAGATCTTAATTTGTGTACTTTATTTCAGTTTATCCTGTGAACTACCTTGGGACCCATTTGGGAGAAAGGCAGGAGATAAATGAAATGAAAGCATATACCCTTAAACACTAACAAAAGAAGGAAGTGGAATAGGCTAAGAAAAATATTACTTACTAGTTAGAAACATCTAGGTCAGTGGTTCTCAACCTTCCTAATGCCACAAGCCCTTAATGCTCATGTTGTGGTGACCCCCAACCATAAAATTATTTTGCTGCTACTTCATAATTGTAATTTTGCTGCTGTTATGAATTGTAATGTAAATATCTGATATGTAGGATGTATTTTCATTCACTGGACCAAATTTGGCACAAATACCAGATACGCCCAAATTTGAATAATGGTGGGGTTGGGGGGGGGATTGATTTTGTCATTTGGGAGTTGTAGTTGCTGGGAGTTATAGTTCACCTACAATCAAAGAGCATTCTGAAATCCACCAACAATTAAATAGTACCAAACTTGGCACACAGAACTCCTACAATCAACAGAAACTACTAAAAGAGTTGAAAATACTAGAAGGGTTTGATGAGCATTGACCCTGAGTTTTGGAGTTGTAGTTCACCTACTCCCAGAGAGCACTGTGGACTCAAACAATGGTGGATATGGACCAAACTTGACACATATACCCAATATGTCCAAATGTAAACAATGGTGAAGTTTGGGAGCTGTAGTTGCTGGTATATATAGTTCACCTACAATCAAAGAGCATTCTGAACCCTGCCAACAATAGAATTGGGCCAGATCTCCCATGACCAACAGGAAATGTGTTTTCTGATGGTCTTTGGCAACCCCTCTGATCCCCCCTCATGACCCCCTCCCCCAGGGTCCTGTCCCCCAGGTTGAAAAACACTGATCTAGGTAGTTCAAAACATCTAGTTCAGGTCACTAGAAATTACATTGTTTGAGAGCTTTCTTTTTCACTGCTTAGCTAAAATTATTCTTCTTTATTAAGAACAAATTCAATCATAAATGAGCATGAGGAAAGTTTAACTCTCCTTCCTGTACTGTTTTAACCTAATTAAAATACCAGCCAATACAAAGAAATGACAAGTTATCAATCATGCACTTAAGACACAAGAAAATTGTTGCCAATACATGTGTCTCTACAAATGTAGAGACATACACACATAGGCGACCTAAAACAGCTGAATGGGGGGGGGGGCTTTGTTTGTTTACACTAAAGTAAAGAGAGGCATAAGTTACTGTACTCTCCCATCAAGCAGAGACTGGCACCCAATAGCTGGCACTAAATGGTGTTTGTGTGAGGGGAGGGGAGGGGGAGCCTTCCAAGTCTCTAATGGCCAGCTGTGACAGCTTGACTCTGAATGTGTAGAAAGAACTGTCAGCAGAAATCCTGGCATCTAGAATCCAGACAACTGTTTGCCACCAAGAGGTGGTTTGTACTTGTGCCAAAATGGATTTTGAGAGACAAGCAAACAGGACATTAATTCTCGCAAACGAAATGTGAAATGTAGGGGGAACATTGAGGAGGGGCTGAGTTCAGGATCTCACATTTTGAGGATGAGCCCTCGATGGCTCTCCTGTCAACAGTTCGTTATTTAGCTCGCCAGCTATGAAGGGCATGGACATTAGATCCCCCTTGCCCTAAGCTGGCCCTGAAGCCTGGAATGCTGGCAGAATCCTGAGATCTCTCTCCTGCTTGCTGAAACGAAACGCCCAGCCATCTGTCGGGAGGCAAAGATTTCCCCGTCAACTGATGCCTGCCTGGAGCCTTCAACAGGCCCTTATGTGGCAAAGACTCTCAGAAGCCCTTATTCTTTGGGGAAAAGACAACTTTGCCCCAGAGATTTGCTGGAGAATTCTTCAGAGTTTTTCAGAATGTAGGAGCCAAGCAGCTGACCATTTTGGTTTGCCCGTCCCTAAAGGAATTGATTACCAAGACGCAGGCAGGCAGGGAGAGATAGATAGATAGATGTAATAGTTAAAAATATCTTTACTCAGAAACAGAAGCGTGTTTTTAAACAGCCTGCACAATGCAGAAAAGACGCATCAGTCTAACTGTTCAGGAGCATGTGGGCGGAATGGCCAGAAATGTTTGTTTCAAACACTTTCATTTTACTTCACAATGTTCCAGATTTCCACCCACATCAGACCAATGAAGATCAAAAGAGTGTAGAACAGGGGTAACAAATGACATAAAATGTGCGGAGCTGACTGGGTGAAAACAGAATAGGTCCTGAGATATCAATGTGCATTGGAAAAGACAGAGCTCTAGCTTCAGAAGTAAGACTCTGTCCAAACACCTGCCAATATTTCTGAGCTACAAGTAGTTAGGTTTCAAAGGATTGTGTAGGAGGCCAAGAGCTTGATTTTTCAAATACGGATGGCCTTGTACAGGTCCAAATATAGTCTTGTGGCCTCTATTCTCCTTACAGTTAATGAAAAGGGAGAATTTAATTAAAATGTAAGGTACTTCCTTAAATTAGGGATTTGTGTTGTCAAAGTCATTTGTGGCTTGGAATCACTGAGTTGCTGTGAGTTTTTCGGGCTGTGTGGCCATGTTCCAGGAGGGAATGCAACTGGAACATGGTCATACAGCCTGAAAAACTCACAGCAATCCAATCAGGAATTCCTTTAGTTTATAAGGTGTGAAAGAATGAGATGTGCCTGATCCTGCCAAAGAACATATTCATAAGCTTCTTTTTCTCCCCGTCCTTCCTTTATTGTTTTGATTTTTTTTAAAAAAAACTCATTTCAACTTCAATCTTTTGTTTTGTTAATGTAGTAAAATATATCTCATCCTTCGGTGTTCTATGGTTCTGGGAAGGTGGAAACATATTTAGAGATACTGGTAGCCATATAAACCAGAGTTCGGTGGTTTGGAAAAGGGATTTCATATGGATTCAATGTTTTAGAAAATAATTCTTTTAATATACTGTCACCATTCAAATGAAAGAATGGTTGTAGAAAGGCTGAATTGATCCTCCTAATGAAATATTCCCCAGAGATTTCAGGAACAAAAACTTTGTGTCATAAGAATCTTTGTTTTTATTTTTAATTCGGACAAAGGGCTGTTGACATGATGATTGTTTATCACCGCATGCTCAGGATATTCTTGGATTCCCATTTCTTTAATCATACATGGGGATATAACGTGAGCCACACAAATCCAGGGAATAAACAACTACAGGCAATGGCAATGTCAACATTCCTTCGTAATATACAAAGAAGCAATAGGAAGCAATGCAATGACTGTTCGAATGAAGTGTGAAGAACTATAACAGACCTGAAGGGCAGTCACTGTTTTGTGTCACCAGGACCAAAGATCAAACCAAGCACCAGGGCATTAAAAATATTGAACAGAGAACCACGATCTCCATGTAACTGCAAACTGAAGATATTCTTCAGTAAAAAGAACTGATCTATCTGGATTTAGGGATGGAGAATAGAACTGGAGAAATACAGAAAGGAGTATTTGTCTCACTATCATAAACAGTTTTAATGTAAGGGTAGTACCAATTGGGCTCCAATTTAAAAGCATACTGTCTTAAGACCAGCTCTAATTATCAGATGTCTAGTCCTGGGAAAGCTTTGGATCCCATCAGAGTAATTAATATCATGAAGATCAGTTTCCCCTGATAACGCAGCATAGACCAACCAGTTATGTGGGAATTCAGAGCTCCCTGGAGTCAAAGAAAGCCTATAGCCTTCATCAACTGGGCCCTGTGTTGTGATCTCATTACTGCTTTGATGTTAAAAAAAACCTTGAAGAGACTCAGAAATAAAACACGAAGATTTTAAAAATCATCCTTGCATTACCTATGAAGGTGGAAAAAAATATTGGAAAGGCAAAAAAATTCATTCCTGGTATGGGAGAGGAGATCATGTTTGTCCCTGCTACACTACAGAAATTGTTTCTTTGTTTACATCCATCCAAAAGTACGATGGTGGTGGTCTGGGAAACTTGTGGCATTCCAACAGAGCAGCTACTGATGGCAAAATTAACTTGCCTGGGGGGAAAGGAACCTACAAGGCTACCTGTTCCAAGTTTTATGTAAATAATGGAACACAACAATATGAGATTTTTGACCAGGATGCAGGATAGAAAATTTGCAGCTTAGATCTGCTGTTATCTTAAATAGCTTTTGATTTTTTTTAAGCAAAAGCAAAAAAAAGAAAAAGAAGAAGTTGTATTGTATATCTCTTAGAGGTTTGTCATGTTTTTGGTTATTTAGCTGCATAGAAATATCACATTCCAGTTATGGTTGTAAAAGGAGAGGATGAATGCTTGAAATTATACAGCAGCAATGTTTAGCAGTACTTTTGGAGGAGAACAACGGGAAAATCTCAGACAAATGAAGAATGGTATATACAACTGTCCTCTAAATCATTATTCACAGAGGAAGTTTATGTTACACTGGCACTTTTATTGGGACTTGGTGTGTTTACAAATTTAGCAAAGGAAACACCATTCTGCAATCACTAGATAAACAGATAATCTATCTCTAGATTATTGATAATGTAGTGGTAGGCTCATTCTCAAAGCTTGGGCTGCCCAGTTATAAGTGAGCATCTGAGCATGCCAGTGATTGGCATGTGTCATTGTGAGTGTGGACCAGCATTATGTAAATAGCTGAGGAAGAATCTATACATTTAATTTGCCATGACGTATTCTCTGATATTTGCCATCTGCAAGAGATGAAGGACATGCTACACTTGAAGCTCAGAGTTGACTTAATTGATATTTAGTCTCCTGGCTATTATTCCAGCGACTTGAAAATATTCTGTGGCAAGAAAGTACAGTCATGACTGGTAAACACGCTAATCCCATTCTTTGCACTAGCTAAATAGTAATAATAATAGTAATACCAACAACAGCAACACTGCTTGCTCTTGCGGCTTGAGGCAGGGTATTACATTGTTAAAACAAACACTATTAAATACATATAGCAAAATGCACAGAGCTAAAATACAGGTTAAAATTCATAAGCTAAAATTGACTGGGTTGGCCTGCCAGAAGAGATAAGTCCTTGGTTGTTTCTTATATCTGACAGCTTTTTTAACTATCAAAAATATCTCTTCCAGCAGGTCATTCTACATTCTTGGGGCAGCCAATGTCACGATGTAGGGTCTCGGCCCGGCCCCTTAATCACACACACAGAGACGGTAATCAGCTAACTATTTATTGAATAATAAAAAACAGGTGAAAAGGGTAATTGTCCATAAAAAGTATCAAAATAGCAAAGAAGCAAAGAGTTCGTAGTTAAATCCAAAGGCAAGGCTTGACAAGGCTCCGCAAAACAAAGCGGATCAAAAACAGACTTGGTCCGTGGCAAAGGCAAACAAGGCAAGGTTCATGAAAGTAAACCCAAGAAACTTCTTGGCATGGCACGAGCCGAATCCTGGCTCCGTGGATCTTCGCTCGCTTCACTCCCTTCAGAACAGAAATGGCCGAGCTACTGAGGATCCTTTCCCACAGATCCTATACTTAATTCCCTTGGCGCGGCCCCCAACGCTCTAGGCTGCGCCGCCAATCTGTGCTACGGGATCTAGCGCTTCTCTGGCGCTCTAGGCTGCGGTGCCAATCTCTCCTGCTGGACTCAATGCTCCATCTCCTATCAAAGCTCCGTCCTTGCCTCCCAGCACCTGGGTCGCTATCTTTGTGAGAGCCGAACTCCCTTTCGGCTTCCATGGGCTCATCCTCCACTGTTTCCCTAATCCTTTCCTGCGACCCATAACCACCTGGTTTCTCATACTGATCTGAGTCAGCACTCTCAGGGTCAGCTTGACTTTCCCGGCTATCATAGCCGTCAGGCCATTCATCATCCCAGGCCAAGCTCTCTGTGGGAGAAGAAAGCCCAGCTACCTCGCCATCCCCTTCCTCCATGTCCTCATCAGCTGCAGCTGGCCCTAATGCAAGTGGGACCCCGGGTGCTGCCCCCTGCCCCCCAGGCACGAAAGGGAACTGGGTTGCTACACTATCCCCCCCCCAGGGCCCCTCCGAGGCTTCCCTCGAGGCTTGGGCTTGTCGGGATACTTGCGGTGAAAATGGGCAACAATGTCCGGGGCGTGGACGTCCTGAGCCAGTGTGCAAGAACGCTCTTTCGCAGATTCTCATCCAAAAACTCCCGGAGAGCCTTTTGCTCTGGTTCCGAGAGAGGGTAGAGTCTTCCACGGGGGATGGGTGCTCCGGGCTCCAACTCAATGGCGCAATCATAGGGCCGGTGGGGAGGCAAGCGCTCCGCCTCTTTCTCACTGAAAACGTCTCAAAAACTGGCATACTTTTTGGGCAGGGTCGCGGCTTGTTCCACCTCCTGGGCCTGGCAGGCCCTAGCCGTCATGCAATGTCCCTGGCAATGTTCAGAAGAAAACTGCAACTGCCTTTTGGCCCAGGAGATCTGCGGGTCATGTAGCGTCAGCCACACGATTCCCAAGATTACAGGAAAGTCTGACAACTTAGTCACCAGGAAGGAAATGTCCTCTTTGTGGGAACTGGTCCACATCTTGGTGGGAGCAGTATAGTGTGTCACTGCCCCGGCTTTCAATTGCCTCCCATCGATAGTCTGTACGCCCTTGGGCTCTTTCAATGGCATAGTCTGCATCGATGAAGTTGTTGGTGGCTCCCGAGTCAACCATGGCGTGAACCATCATCTGTCCCTTCTCTTGTGACCATAGGGCGACCATCACCAAAAACAACTGTCCAGTCTGGGGTTCTGGGGGAAGGTTGGCGACTGCAACCGAGTTAGCGAACCCATTTAAACTTGGCCGACCCCTTCCCCCGCTGTCTGAATGGCTTCCTCAGCCTCTGGGGGCTCTGCAATGGCGGCAGAGGCCCGGGGGGTCTTGCCACGTGGCTTCTGGGGACATTCCTTGGAAAAATGCCCGGATCCGCCACAGTACCAGCACAAGTTCAGGCGCTGGTGCCGGGCTTTTTCGGCGGCGTCTACCTTGGGTCTCACGTGTCCCAATTGCATGGGTTCCGGTTCATCCAGGGGCTGAGGAGCCGGCGCGAAGGGCCGGAACGCTGGGCGGCTGGCCGTCGCCTCCTTGCGACCCGCTGCTCTCTCTCCGGGCCCTTTGTCCCACCGTCTCCGGGTCTGCAATCCGGCCTCCACTAGGATGCTTAAGGCAATCGCCTCCTCCAAGTCGGCCGGCCGGGTGGCCCCTCTCAGGATCTCCTGCTGCATCTCCTGCGACAGGCCTTTCATGTACTGGTAACGTAAAGCAGCAGGATTCCATGCCACTAGGGCCGCCAACTCACGGAACTGGGAAATGTACTGGGACAGGGGCATATCTCTCATGGACAAACGATCCAGCTCTCTCTCCACCAGCTCTGCATTCACCGGGTCTCCCCAGGTCATCTTGATAGCCGTTAGGAACGCCGCCACAGTAGCCACTTGTGGTGAGGCGGCCTTCAGCTGCGTTGTAACCCATGCTGCTGCCGTCCCTTCCAGGAGGTTGTGAACAAAGCCCACCTTGGCTCTCTCCGTGAGGAACTCTGTGGCCCGAAGCTCCAGGTACATCTCACATTGTCCAATGAACACATTGACCTCAGCCGGGTTACCGCTGAACCGGGCTGGGACGGCCAGGGAGGGGTGCCTTCCCGCCCTGGCCCGGAGGTCCACTACCTCCTGCTGAATCTCCAGGATCTGTGCGGCCATTAACTGAGCCATTTCTCCGACTCGCTTTCGGCGTTGCCTTGTACGTCCCGTGGTGTGAAAACGGGTTCGTGGAGTAGCTCGGCCAACTGTCACGATGCAGGGTCTCGGCCCGGCCCCTTAATCACACACACAGAGACGGTAATCAGCTAACTATTTATTGAATAATAAAAAACAGGTGAAAAGGGTAATTGTCCATAAAAAGTATCAAAATAGCAAAGAAGCAAAGAGTTCGTAGTTAAATCCAAAGGCAAGGCTTGACAAGGCTCCGCAAAACAAAGCGGATCAAAAACAGACTTGGTCCGTGGCAAAGGCAAACAAGGCAAGGTTCATGAAAGTAAACCCAAGAAACTTCTTGGCATGGCACAAGCCGAATCCTGGCTCCGTGGATCTTCGCTCACTTCACTCCCTTCAGAACAGAAGTGGCCGAGCTACTGAGGATCCTTTCCCACAGATCCTATACTTAATTCCCTTGGCGCGGCCCCCGGCGCTCTAGGCTGCGCTGCCAATCTGTGCTAGGAGATCTAGCGCTTCTCTGGCGCTCTAGGCTGCGGTGCCAATCTCTCCTGCTGGACTCAATGCTCCGTCTCCTATCAAAGCTCCATCCTTGCCTCCCAGCACCTGGGTCGCTATCTTTGTGAGAGCCGAACTCCCTTTCGGCTTCCATGGGCTCATCCTCCACTGTTTCCCTAATCCTTTCCTGCGACCCATAACCACCTGGTTTCTCATACTGATCTGAGTCAGCACTCTCAGCGTCAGCTTGACTTTCCCAGCTATCATAGCCGTCAGGCCATTCATCATCCCAGGCCAAGCTCTCTGTGGGAGAGGAAGGCCCAGCTACCTCGCCATCCCCTTCCTCCATGTCCTCATCAGCTGCAGCTGGCCCTAATGCAAGTGGGACCCCGGGTGCTGCCCCCTGCCCCCCAGGCACGAAAGGGAACTGGGTTGCTACAGCCAATGAAAAGGTCCTCTGGGTGAGAGTTGGCAGGCTGTAATAGCCACCCCCCGAGAGGACCTCAGAGTTTGGAGCAGATTGTACAGGAGTAGGCAATCCAGTAGGTAATCTTGACTCAAACCATGTAGGACTGTAAAAGTCAAAACCAACACTTTGTACTTTGCCCAGAAACTAATTGGCAACCAGTGGAGTGACTTTTTTTATAGGAATGATATGCTCACTCGGAGGACCTCTTCACACCACTGGGGCTGTGTCGTTTCACTGGCATTTTCCCAGAAAAATGGCAGTTGTGTAGGGTGCCTCGGGGAACCCCGCACACCCTCCCTCCTTCCCCCATCACATGGTGGGGATGGGACAAAGTATGTTGGCAACCTGTCTCTGTCCTCATCATATGGGTGAAAGAGCGACAACAAGTGTTGCCCTTTACCCCATCATATGGAGGAAAGGGCAAAAAAAATCAGGCAGCTTTATCTTGTAGTACTTCTCCACCACTTCGGGAGGAATGGGATAGAGCCAAGCCAGCATCACCTGATGGCACTCAACAGGTCCCATCTCTAAGAGTGAAAAGGGGGCATAAAACCCCTTGTGTGAAGATACCCTTATATGTTCCTGTAATTAGTCTGCTGTTTTGAGTTTCCAAACTTGGTAAAGAGGTAGCCCAATGTAAAGTGCATTGCATAAGTCCAACCTTGAGGTCATCAGTGCATGCAGTACCATTTTTAAGTCCTCCAATTCTAGGACATGCAGCTGGAGTATCAGCTGAAACTGGTAGTAAGCAGTCCTTTTAAAAACTTTTTTACAGGAGGCACATAATATTCAGTACAATCTACAATACATGAACTTTTGGCATCTACAGTTATTTTCATGCTTGTACATATTTTCTATCCCTCACCAATGTGTCTGCCCCCCCCCCTAAAAAGCCACTTTGTTATATATCATCTGTCCAAAATTTAATTTCCTCTTATGGAGGTAACTTTCTGTCTTTCTTTTGAATGCTCTTTCAATATTTTTTCCATACATCATCAATAACACTGTTTCCATATCCCTCTTTTAACTTTTAATTTACATGTCAGCTTGTCATTTATTACCAATGTCCATATTTCCTTATAGCATTCTTCTAATTGTATATTTATTTCCGTTTTCCAATTCCTTGTTATAAGCAGTCTTGCAATTATTAATAAGCTTGTCACATCTTTATCTTCTTTTTTCAGCTGTTTATTATTATATAATGATAAAGTTATACTAGAACATTTCTATTTTAATATTCATTATATCCTCTTATCTCTCTAAATACTTTCCCCAAAAACTTATTTACATATTTACACTGCATACCACATATATGTTCCTGATTCTTAGTAGTAAGCAGTCCTGATCATCGCATCTACCTGACATTTGGAGAGACATTTCCAGGTGCGTTGTAAACACAGTCTTTCAGAACCAGTTGGCTGTGCAGGCAGTGAAGCAAGTTACTCCGGGAAGCAAAACCAACTTAGTAATTAATTTTAAAAATGAAGTTGCTATATTGGCCATTGCCTAATCTCAACTGTACTTGGAATTAGGCTCTTCAGTCTATTACTTACAGCAAATGTCTTGGATAAGGAGAAAAATAAGAAGGTATTTCATACTGTTTAATCTGCTTGCTAGTAAAGGTTACAAGTGGATGTTGTAGATATAAATAATGTTTATTTCAACACTGCAAATAGTGGCAAAGAACCTACCTAATCACTGAGGCAGAAGCTAGTCTTGCCCAGAGGCAGCCTTCAACTACTCACAGCCTGTTTCACCACCAAGTTTTCACGTTGCTTTTTCATAGGCCTCTGTGTGCTTTGTGCAGTGGAGCACAGAGCATCAATTTTTAATCTTTGCAGCCTCTCTCTTCTGAATTCCTTAGTTCCTTACTTTCAAGACTTACAACACTTCACAGAAATTCTGCCCATTTTATAAAGTGTGCCAGGGCTATTTTGCCATTCCTTCTAAGTGGATGCCATGGAAGAGATTGGGGTTTTCAGAGGAAAAGAGCCCACAAAACATATTAATGTTGTTCTTGAAGGCAGAGCATCACAAAAGAAGAAATATAAAACAGTTCAAGGTAAAACTGAATCTTGTTTCCTAAGGTATGACTTCGAGACATTTCTCTCAAGATGTGATATTTGTATATTTCGTCCCAAGATGCGATAGTCAGTGGCAGAAATGGTGGAAAGAAAGACAATTTTCAACTGTTAGCAATCTATTAGAATCACAGAATCATAGAGTTGGAAGACACCACACGGGCCATCTAGTTCAACTCCCTGCCATGCAGGAAAAGCACTCCCAACAGAAAGCCATCCAGCCTCTGTTTAAAAGCCTCCAAAGAAGGAGCTTCCACCACACTCTGAGACAGAGAGTTCCACTGTTGAACAGCTCTTATGGTGAGAAAGTTATTTCTAATGTTCAGGTGGAATCTCTTTTCCTGTAATTTGAACCCACGTCCTAGTCTCCAGGGAAGCAGAAAATAAGCTTGCTCCCTCTTCCTTAGGACAGCCTTTCAAATATTTAAACATGGCAATCGTGTCTCCTCTCAACCCCCCCTCTCTCTCTCTTCCTAGAGGAGGTCAAGAGATGCCAGGGGAAGAGGCATGTCCACCCAAGAACAGGCAGAGGTTCCCCCCCCCCAACATGCACTCCCTGTCCTCTTGCTTTTTCTGGCCTTGGGATGGACAGAAGGAGGCCCTGCCAGAGGAGGTGGCAGAGGGGAGGGGGGCAAAGAGAGGAACTGGGCCCTGCCAAGCACCTTGCTGCTCCTCAAAGCCTTAGCAGAGTAGGAGAGGAGCCTCCCGCAGATAGCCATGTCAGCCTTGCAGACCTTTGAAGAGTAGCAAGTCCCTTGGCAGCCTTTGAGCAGCAGGGAGGTACAACAGCTCCTGCTTCCTCTTTAGCCTTTGAGCCTCTCCTACTATTAGTTTAACTAGCCTACATGATGAAGTAAGAGGATCTGTTCATGAGGTACAAGCAACTGTCTTGGGAAAGAAAGTGTGAGAAAGACCCATTATCTCAAGAAGAATTCCATTTGTAGTTTACTGGGTCAAAACACAATTCTCAGGATTATTGTCAGGTATCCTTAGCATTTAGCAGCATGGCAGAAGATACATGAATACATTAACTTTCTTGAAACTATTCCTGAATGCCCAACATTTCCTTAGATTAATTGTGGATGGTTGCTTCCATGGCAGTAGGTTGAGAAGCCACTTGAAGTTTTTAAATGGGGCTATGACTGATTCTGAAACCTATACCTCAAATAGGTTCAGAGCCTTGGATAACTCCTTTAAATTTGGGGCAGCTCTTTTAAAGACTAAAACCAGCAGCAGATTCACAACTACACTGACATGGAAACCTCCAGCCACCACTACCATTTATGATAAAAAGTTCTAATGTACTTTTTCAATGATCTTTTTTTTTAAAGGAAAAATGAGTCATGAGGCCTATTTGATAGCTACAATGAGCACGTAAAAAGAAAGCGCACAAACTCACAAGATATACTGCTGTCCTAATAAAAAATCTACAGGAAAGGAAAGTTTTGAGTAGTCAAAGAATCAGTTTAAATATACTGTATATATTGAGTATAAACCTAGTTTTTCAGCCCTTTCTTTAGGCTGAAAAAGGCCCCCCTCGACTTATACTCAGGTGAGGGTCCTGGAGGGAAGGTGTGGCCTGAAAGAAGGGTTTATTTCAGCCCCACGCTTTCCTGCCAGGACCCTCACCTATCTACACAGCAACCCAGCCCTTCTTCCTGTTCTCCTCTCTTGGCTCAGTGCACACACACCTGCCTCTCCTCCTCTCTTGGCGCCAGTCTTTCCCACTTTTCCTTATTCATATACACACAGCATTTCCCCCAAAATGTATAGCTAAAATAAACTATGGTAATTATTGGAAGGATACATACGCAAATTTGCATTCAAGAAGGTCAGAATAATGATTTCATCAGAGTTGGACAGTCTTATCTTAAATTACAGTTTTATGTAAGTGTTCAAAAACATTGAACCTACTGATGCCTAATTAATGTAATTTTATTGGTATCTATTTTTATTTTGAAATCTAGCAGTAGCTGCTGAATTTCCCATCCTCAGCTTATACTCGTCAATAAGTTTCCCCACTTTTTGTGGTAAAATTAGGTGCCTCGGCTTATATTCCGGTTGGTTATACTCAAGTATATACAGTACTCAGGATTAGACTCATAACATGAGCTTATATTTATTATCTAATGCTGATTTCACAGCAACATAAAAATGCAAGATTACTAGTTTGCCATCATACACTTGAGTGGTAGAGAAGCATTCAAGCTATGCTTCCCTTTTCCTGCTTTGTAGCTTCTGCTCTTAAGGAATTAAGGAGTCATTGCTTTAGCAAAGATGGTGACAGGCCTCCCCAGAATTAGAGTACTTTACTATCACATTAGTACAGAGGAAAGTCACATAATTAACAGAATTTATCCTCATTTATTCAGTAAAAGCACTAATATTCAATCAATCTGCCTCTGTTTAATTACTTTTCTTTACACTAGTTTTTCTTACTTGACCCCTCAAGTCCTAGAGTACAGCATGTGTGAAGTTTCCTTTTTTAAATTCCACTTATGATGCTAGATGCTATTCATCCAACAATGCATTAAAAATGACACTGGTGACTGCCACAGCTCACAAACTGCTAGTGGGCCAGCAGTCATGCCGATATTACACTTTTGATAGTAGAACGCCTATTAAGTGATGACAAATAACAGAATTATATCAATTGTAATACGATACTGACATCCAAGTGCATGTTATTTCTAGTTGAACTCCATTTTGTGAGTAGCTATAAACATCAGCCGCACTTAAGTTTGGATTTACACCCAGAATAGTAAAAGATTGAGATGGGATGAGAGTGTCTTGAAGGACCAGATATTTTTTGGCATTATTTGTATTTAAACAACTAAAAAACACCATATCCCAAGTAAAAGTGGTTTTTAAATGAACTCTACTAACCAGGTAGTATGATTGCATGGTATACTAGTTATTCACTTGCTTAGTCTTTTCTTCCCTGTGAGGAAACATTAAAATTATGTTTGCCATCTGCAGCATGAAATTTCTGCTACTCTGGAGTCCAGTCTCCTCCATCTGCGCATCTTTAAAAGTAACTCCTTCTCTGAAACAATTGCCTCAGGCCAATATACTTCAAGTAATAGCCAAATATGGATTTGGGTTTTCTGTCTCCATATATTTCTACCTCTTATTCATAACTGGTGCCCCGATTCCTTTAAAAGAGGGACAATATGAATCATGCAAATATAACCTCCAGTGTGAACAGTTCAGACATTTTTATTTTTGTTGTTTGAGTGATTTATTGTTTTCATTTCTCTACAAATGGCACAGTTCAAATCTATTAAATCTATTTCATTTCAGTAGTGCTACATATACATCTGATATCTTGAGGAAATGTGGTGGGTAACATTCAAAAATCAATACAAAACATACTTTTGTATTGATGGGTAGTTTTTAGTAATTTCTTTCAAAATAACACCTATTAATGCAATTTACTTTGATATGTATTGCATATTCCTGAAACTGGTCAAATATAAGGAAGTATTGATTTGTAATCTAGTGCAATGCAATCTGTGGTGCTGTTATGGAAGTGGAGGTGCACCATACTGTTGACTATGGAAAAAATACAGAAAGTGAAACCTTGGGGCTTGTTAAAACCTCAAGAATATTTTGAGACCTCAAGGATATTTTGTGCCCCTACTTCATTCTCAAGGACTGTTTTTCTAACTTGCAAAAAGAAATAAAGTAAATTGCATGCTTTGAAATCCTCAAATACCCTTTTCAATAAATTACAGGGCAACCAAGCACTGTTTTAACATTTTTAAAAACCTCTTTTCCAGGTTTTCTCTGTTTTTGGGTCATTTTTTTGCAAGCTATCTGATTACCAAAGGTACCCGAGGTAGAAAACTGGACTCCCAATTTGGTGAAATTGTTTATCCTGGTACACATAAATAATACCCAGAGTAGTCTGCATTCATTAGACAAGTATTTCTCAACCTTTCAAAAGCCACGACCCCTTAATACAGTTCCTCATGCTGTGGTGACCCTCAACCATAAAATTATTTTCATTGCTACTTCATAACTGTAATTTTGCTACTGTTATGAATCATAACGTAAATATCTGATATGCAGGATGTATTTTCATTCACTGGATCAAATTTAGCACAAATATCCAATATGCCCACATTTGAATACTGGTGGGAAGGATTGATTTGTCATTTGGGAGTCATAGTTGCTGGGATTTATAGTTCACCTACAATCAAAAAGCACTCTGAAATCCACCAACAATGTAATTGAACCAAACTTGGTACACAAAACTCCCACGATCAATAGAAAATACTAGAAGGGTTTGGTGGGCATTGACCTTTAGTTTTGGAGTTGTAGTTCACCTACATCCAGAGAGCACTATGGACTCAAATAATGATGGATCTGGGCCAAACATGGCACGAATACTCAACATGCCCAAATGTGAACACTGGTGGAGCTTGGGGAAATAGATCTTGACATTTGGGAGTTGCAGTTACTGGAATTTATAGTTCACCTGCAATCAAAGAGCATTCTGAACCCCACCAATGATAAAATTAGGCCAAACTTCCCACATTAGGCCAGAACCCCAGTACCTTGAAGGGACTTGCTGGCACAAGCCTCTCTTCAGCCTTGCATGCTCTCCCTCACCCACATATGAGCACCATGCTGCAATGCGCCAAGCATGCCTGCTCTCCCCTCCCCACTTGGAGTGTCAGAAACAGTCCTCCCTTTGTCTGAGAGGCCAGCCAATTACAGCAGAGGGCGGCTTTTGGTGGGAGCATTAACTTCCTTACCAAAAGGAAGAGAAGGACGGGCAGAGAGATCTTCAGCCTTCTATGCCAAGGGGGTTCCTATGACCATCAGAAATTTGAGTTTTCTCATGGTCTTTGGTGACCTCCCTGAAACCCCCTTGTGACCCACCAGGGATCCTAACCCCCAGGTTGAGAAACACTGCATTAAACTGTAATCTTATTTTATAAGTAGTCTGTCAAACTGGTTATAAACATAACTATTCAAAATTTACAAACTAAAGCTTTAATTTCAATCAAATAAGTGAATGAGATGAAAAACGTTGCATGCTGCATCACTCAAAAAGTTCTGGTTGGAATCTAGGTATGTCAGCTAGCACTATTGGCAGATGTACCAGTGCAAACTGCAATGTTATAAAAATGTGTAGACTTACATATAGATACATGCAGGCAAACAGGTTTTTAAAAGGATATGTTTATTGGTGGCACTGTTTCTTTTTGAAAAGCATTCTGAAAACAACTCCACTGTACATATTTTTAAATGGAATAGATTTCCCCTTTCCCCAATAACCCACTCCTACACAGATGATCAAGCTGTTCAAAACTGCTCTGCTGAGAATTTAGCAAACATTTTTTGACATTTGTTGAGTGGACTAGGAAATAATTAAAAACAAAAAAGAATTTACCCACATCCAAGTGAAATTTCAATGGTTTGAGTTATCAACCCCTCCCTTATCACCACATAATTAATTCAATTTAAAATAACTTGCTTTATGTACTTTTTCTCCCTCAACCAAACAAGGTGAAGGAAATAATGAGGAGAAAGAGTTTTCTTTCCCTATTGATCGATGTCCTATGTTCTGGGACACATAAGCAATTTGCAAATATACATGGTCACCATTTCTCCATGTGTCTACAACAAATGTGGGTTAAACTTGATGTTTGGGAGATTGGGAGATTCTTCCATCTTCAAACAAAAGAAATTCAAGCAATGAACTGTACATAAATCAGATGATGGGCTTTGCTATCGTAAGTGAAAATATGACCAGTATAATATGTTTTATTGAACTTTAATTAGAGTTTACCACACGTATAATACTTTTGGTTTTAACTTAGTTTTCACTTTTATATTGTATATTTTATTGGTTGTATGCCCCTTTGGGCCCTTGAGTGGAGAAAGGCAGGATATGAATTTCTTAAACAAATAAATAAATTTGGATTTTGACTTGAGAAAGGTGGTATAAAAATATTGTAAATAAAAACAAATAAATAAGCTGCCCTTATGGCTAATTGCTCATTCTATTAATTTCTCAAATACAGTATATCACAGTGTGTGACTTTGGTCTCCTTCATGCAAGAACCTAGTTCGTATTCCAAAATCTTATTTATTTATTTATTTATTTATTTATTTATTTTGTGCTTTCATGTTCCTACACTTCTGTGACAATCCACAACAGCTACTAAAATACATTTGAATGTAATACTTTCAGGGATGCCGATAATGTATTTCAAGTAACAAGGGCAGCATTCACTTCTAATTGCTTCTAATAGTCGTCTACTATTTCATTTCAGTCATCACCAAAGACCAACCAACCACCTATGGCCAGTTTGTGCATTGTGTCTCTTCCAGTGGTATGTTGTCATGTCTGCAAGCAAAAGCCTTTCAACTTATAGCTCCTACATCGCTGTCATTATTTGATTCCAGAATCTACACATAGCTAACGCTAACGGCCTCTTGGCTTCAGCTGTTCCACTGTGTCAGTATCACAGAGAGTGTGAGATGCATTCCAGAGACTGGGGATTAACCTCTGGGATGACACCCAGTTTCAGCCTCAGCCACACTAAATCCCCACCAAAGCTGTAACAGCCATGGCTGATTTAGAACCTAAACTGTAAATCTTCTCTTCACACTGTCTTTCTAAAAGGATGAGTGGAAAGATTTCCCTGCCAACCAATCGAGCTGCTTTACATAAAGGTGTCAATGTGAAGAAGCACTGGGGACTTCTTTGTGCAGACAAACATTTCAACAAGTATACAAAGAGTGACAGCCCAGAACAAAAGAGCAACAATTTTAAAAGAACCATCCGTATCATTAAAAGTTAATTTCTCCCTAGTGTCTGACTTTACTCGGGGACTATCTGTATACCTTCTGTTAAGATCGAGACCCTTAGCAGACAGAGGTACTTTAGGCAAGGTGAAAAGATAACCAAAATGAGTTTACTGCAAACAAGATGAATAAAGGGTTAACTCCTCCCAGGACTTTCATAATGTAACGTAAAACTTATTACAAAAGGAGCCTTTGCTGGCTGCAGTAATCTCTCTGGAGTATTCTGCCTCTGCTGCAAAGCAGTGGTTATAAACTGTCTCAATGTTCTTTCTTGTGAAGCATAAGCTGGTTATAAGCTTCTATTGTCCTTTGGTCTTATTGTATAATAATATTGCTGAATGCAGGTGCTAAGGATGCCTGCTTAAATTGCTTGGGCCTAGGATTATCAGACAATCCCAAACCGAAATCACAGTAGCTCTGCTGTAGAAAAAGGGAGGAGTCCAGCAAAGAGCTCTATACAGGGAAATGGAATAGACCAACTAAGGCTGGCCTCTGGGGGTGTTGTACATATTATTATTTTCACCCAAAAAAGTAATACAAAGGAAGATATCTACACTATTGGGAAAATCTATGAGCAGGGGGTACTAAAGCAGAGGAGAGGAAAAGGCAGAGCCAAAACTTCACAAAGCCCTTGAGTCGCTAAGGGAGAAGACGGCATTAAAATAATTTAAAACTTAATGTTTTTAACAACTCACATAATCCGAATCCTAAATTTAAAGGGCAGTTGTACATATTATTTTTCCAATTAAATTTTTATTAATAATTATTAGAAAGAGTAAAGAAGAAAAAAAAGGATGATCTAGCATTCAACCTTATGGGCTGCAGGCATTATGTCAGTGCCAAGTCAATGATAAGACGCCAAGCCCCAGCTCTATGTCAGAATTATGTTGTTGCTGTTTGCTGGTGAAAGGGAAGGGGGGAAAGGCCAGAGTTCTTGAGCAGTTAAAAAGATGAAACACTGGTAAAATAGGCCATTCAGAGATTTTGTCTGCCTTCCCTTGACATGACCGGGAAAAAATACAGTCACGAGTGGAGTGCACCAACAGGGTTTCAGCCACAATCTTTTAGTTTTCCTTAAATGCAATACCACAGAAATAGCATCCTTCTGTGGTACTGTGGCTTAAAACAAATGGCTACCACAAAAACACTGCTTCAGTAGCTGTTGTTTCCCCCCACAATGTCACAAAATAAAGAGAACTTTGGGACATTGCAATTTTAGAAAACTGAGATGGCAACAGCAACCCCTGCAGGACAGGAGCACAGGCCTGAGAAATATCAGAAAGGGGCAGTGGATCCTAGACTATCACAGTAGATGTTCAAAGATGATGCCAGATCTCTTTTCTGTGAATCTCTACAAAAAGACCAAGCTCGGTCTTGCTTTTCCTAAAGGAAGGGAAAAAATGGGCAGTGAGCCACAAAGTGCAGTTTTACAACATCCTAATGCTTCTACTTTGTTTTGGATTCTCCCCAGAGAATAGTTCCAGGAGTTTGCTGCCCTATTCCTTTTCCTATTTGGTTCAGTGCCTGGGAACCAAAACAAGCAGCCATAAGCCCAGGGGATGCAGAGAGCTGCACGGGCCGCTCCACACCGACTCCTGTGCCTGTCAGGCCTGCGGCTGAAAGGCACACCTATTCCTGGTTTCCTCCCTTTCCTGCCTCTCCCTGGGCTACAGGATCACGGCACGAAGGATGTCGATATGCTCCCTGCTGGGATACTCTTCCATCCAGACCACCTCAGGTCTGCTCCTTGCCTTGCCTTGCCCTGCCTCCCTCAATCTCATGCACACCCTCTTTCCCTCTGTGCCTCACACTTGAGGTTTTCGCTCCCTAAAGAGATGCGTGAAAGAAAAGTTCAAGAAGCTCAAATCCTTCATGCTTTCTTAAAGCCTTTAAAAAAATAGTTCTAAGCAGTGTTTCCCCCATTGTTCTGAGGCACTTGGAGAATAAAAACTCTGACTTCCTTTGCAGCAGGGAGCCTTGGCAATGAGGGTGGAATCTAGCATGTGGTTACTATTTTAAGGATTGCAAGGAAGAGGTTGTATGTGTAAAGGCCAAAGTGCCTCATCTGAGCCGTGAGTGTATAGCCATAGTGAAGCAGCAGGGAAACATGTCGCTATTCCTGTTTTAAAAGGATGGCCAAGTTCCACACGTTGTTAGCTGTTTTTCTCTGTAGTACTTTCCCCCTCTCCCTCCCAAGAAGCATACAAAAATCCTGGAGGAGAAGGGAGCTGTGTATTATTCCTACAAGCAATTGTTCAGAGGGTGTGGTGCTGCTTTGTAGCTCGCCTTTCTCTCTCTCTCTCTCTCTCTCTCTCTCTCTCTCTCTCTCAATCTCCCCCCACCCCACCCCACCCACCCCCTGGCCACCTCCTCATCGCTTTGTTGGTCCAGTGATGACATCTTAAGTTGTTCTGGATTCAGTACATATTGCATACATTGCAGGCACACGTCATTTTTACAGTAACAAGATACTGGGAGAGTTTAATTAGTCATCCCAGAAACAACATCTGGAAAAATCCCATCTGGATTCTCCAGTGATGCTAGAGGAGCAAACGGAATCTGTCTAAACTGCGGTTGCAATTCAGATGTAGTCTCAAGTAGTTGTAGTCAAATAAAGATGCATGTCTATAGACCTATGATACCCAGAGGATCTGTTTTAAAGGGATCCTGAGCCGAGTCATGTACATCCAAACCTTCTACAAGTATCTAAACCAGGCTGTTGTTCTGGCATCCAAAGAAGAAAATCTTGTCAGGGCTGAGAATATAAATGCATCCATAATAAATTAACCTCTTAGCTACTTTTGCATGGCATCCCAAATTAACTGTCTATATTTCCACTTTTAAAAAAGCAAGTCAAGAAGTGTGTTTTTTTAATGGTTTTGAATAACAAAAGACCAAAAAGCCAACTGAATGTTTCAATACCTGTAGAGGGAAGAACTTTTTGATGAATTGGTTCTAATTATTATTTAACAGTAATCTCCAAACCATATTATTATTCAGAGAAAGAACCCCTCTGTGAGGAAGATGACTTCAAATGGCAACAATATATATTACAGCCTTTATTTTTATTGTATTTTTTGTGTGTCAGGAGTGACTTGAGAAACTGCAAGTCACTTCTGGTGTGAGTTAATTGGCCATCTGCAAGGACGTTGCCCAGGGGACCCTTGCATGTTTTGATGTTTTGCTATCCTTGTGGGAGGTTTCTCTCATGTCCCCGCATGGAGAGCCAGAGCTGACAGAGGTAGCTCATCCACACTCTCCCCAAATTCGAACTTGCCACCTGTCGGTCTTCACAACTCATCTAAGAAAAGCATATGCATGGGCAATAGTGATATTGGCCAAATTTGCCTCCCTCCTGCATGAGAAGTTTCTCCAAAGCTAGATGGAATCTCCAAATCAGTATGGGAGACAGTGTGCTGGGAGGGGCTGCAAGAGAAAGAGGAAACTAAAGAAAAACCCCTCCCCTGCTACTTCCTCCAGTGGGATTGTCTGCCAGATTTATTAATTTAAAAGATACTTCAATTTACTCTCAACTCAACCCCAAAGGTATATTTTATCATTACACTATTATCCTTCAACACTTTTCCTGGTAAGACATCAGTAAAACAGCTAAAAGAATGTAAACAGAAAGTGACATTTTAACTTACGTCTGCATTGATTATTATGGGTTTATCTTTTGTAGGGATGGAATGGAAATTGAAAGTTTGCTGACATGGATAAAATTTGGAGTTCCTGATCCCTTGAGAAATTTAGATAGTAAGAAAAATGGGATATGCAAATTGAGGAACTAAAATTATTCCCAAAAAACATAAACTGTCCAGTTCTTGAGAACTGTACACAAGTTTTTTTAAAAAAAAAGTACAATGTTGTAGTTAAACCCACCATTTGAATTCACTTTTACTATGCACAGAAAACTACACAGCTTCACAAGAACAAAAAAAACAAAACATTCTCACCCACTTACATTGTCCTTTACTACATACTTGGGGAAAGTGCCAAAAATGTAAACTAAATTATGCACTATACCCCTATGCAAGCAATGTGGTGCAAAGTTTGATATTGTGGCTGGATAAGAAACTCAGGCCAAATGAAGCTGCAGCCATAGATGGTTTTGCTTAAATTCTGCACATTTTTTGTGATGCAACCCTATTGTTGTGTCATTTTAGCTACAATAGAAAAGGAGTGGAGTTATTATTCATTACAGAACACTCATAATGTTAACATAATACCTTAGAAAAGGAGTGATCAAGTTTTGGATCAGGCTTTGGAGTGCTCCATCACTGCCAGTCAATCTTCTGGGGGCTTCAGGATGCTTATCTGTTGTTATTATAGTGTGTTTTATTGTACAACATTGTTTTCTCTGTAAACATAGCGGAAGAAACTTCACAACAGTAACATTGTACAAAATTAATAACGTTGCACAAAAAAACAAAGAGGATTTGCTGATTTTGTGTGACATTTTTATTGGCCTACCCAGACAGTCTTTAAGCATGAGTTTTAAATGTGTATGCTTTGTTTAATCTCGGTTTTGTGTATTTTGACATGTAATTTGTAGAAATACATTTTAATATGTAG
Organism: Anolis apletophallus; assembly: GCA_030556195.1. Taxonomy (NCBI): domain Eukaryota; kingdom Metazoa; phylum Chordata; class Lepidosauria; order Squamata; family Anolidae; genus Anolis; species Anolis apletophallus. Next base: position 65,465,454 of record JARBWK010000001.1, on the reverse strand, counting down.
CTTTAATACAAATACATTTTATTATGTGTATTTGTAGTATTTTTACAATGTTTATGTATTTTAATTATTCTGTAACTTGCCTCGAGCCATGAGGAGAAGCAGGTAAGAAATAAAGTTGTTGTTGTTGTTGTTAAGTAAAGGTAAAGATTTCCCCTGACATTAATCTAGTTGAGTTGAACCCTGAGGTTTAGTGCTCATCTTTATTTCTAAACCAAAGAGCCGGCATTGTCCATAGACACCTCCAAGTTTATGTGGCCAGCATGACTGCATGGAGCATCATTACCTTCCCACCAAAGTGGTACCTATTGATCTACTCATATTTGCATGTTTTCAAACAGCTAGGTTGGCAGAAGCTAGGGTTAACAATGGGAGCTCACTTCATCCCACATATTTTAATCACCAACCTTCTGGTTAGAAAGTTCTGCAGCTTAGTAGTTTAACCCACTGTGCCACTGCAGCCCCTTGTTATTATTGTGCAAAAGCGGTATTGCCCAATAACACAGGCAATGTTGCATGACAAAAATGCTATAAGAAATCCAGCAATATCACATAAACAATAGGCATGTTTTGTTGTACATCATTAGTGTTTTCTGCTCATTATTCTTGTGCAACACATTTATTGTGCCTCATTGCTGGTTTTAAAAAGCCATCTTATTTTTCTTAAAGTCATTTTGCACACCTGGCTGTGAGAAAACAGACCTTTATATACCCTAAACTAATTAAGTTGGCCATTTGCAACATTCACACTTGCCTCAAGCAGACAAGAGTTCTTTCTCCCATCCTGGACATTATTCCACAGATATATAAACCTCACTTGCCTAGTTTCCAACAGACTCCTCAACCTCTGAGGATGCTAGCCATAGATGTGGGTGAAACGTCAGGAGAGAATGCTTCTGGAATATGGTTATACAGCCCGGAAAACTCACAGCAACAGGTGTTCTCAACACCTCTTGGGACTTTGAGAAATCAAGACTTACAGTCCCGAGTCTGTTGTTTTATTGTATTTATAATGCTTTGATAATTGATAGCATGATGCAATGAAGTTCTAAACACAATTAAATATTAAAATGCTTCAAATAAATAAAAGATACAATCAGACTAATTAGGTTCTTAAAAACATCAAAAATCTAATATAACAAAAGTATAAAAGAATGTAAGGTACCAACTGTACTTTAAAAGACCCTGGAATACAGGTAAAATCTCTGCCTGGTACTGTTATAAACATTAGTTACAAGGGAAAAGTTCCTAATTACAACTTTCTAAAGGTGGGTTCCAAAACCAAAAAGACCTCTCTTCAAAGGATATTAATTCATCACTTCTCAGTGTACCAGCAAATATATAAGTTTTCAGTTAGGCAGTTTGCCTAACTGGTATAACTATATAATTAATATGTTAAATGTGGAAATAACAAATTGTTAATGGAATAATATAGATAAAATTGAAAAGATAATAATAAGAAAGAGGATGTGGGAACCCGTCAGAAATTATTTAGAAAATGTGTTAAGAGGTGGAGTAGAAAAATTAAGACTGAGACTGATATTTCAAATGTAACCTCTGTAGTTTGATGTATAAACTGTGTGTACAAGATGGAGAGGGTGGGAGAAAACCTATATATATATATATATATAGAGAGAGAGAGAGAGAGAGAGAGAGAGAGAGAGAGAGATAGGTTTTCACATTATTTCACAGGTGAATCTTTACAAAAATATAGTATTCTGTAATATATGGCAATGATTTTTATTTGATTTTACTATTTGTATTAGATGAATCATTTGTTTATCATTCTTATAGTTGCACAATGGCAGCAACCATTATTGTTTTTGGCACCAAACCATAAGAACAAAAAGGTTGACACTTATCCTCAAAAGAACAAAACACAAATGTTCCAAATAATAATCCCATTGGCTTGAGAGTACTAAAACTTCTGACCAGGCTCGTATTTCCTTCATTACTAGATAACTGCTATAACGCCGACTGGCTGAAAGCAAGAAAAATCAACAACATTTACAGCTGAGACTCTTCAAAAAAAAAACTGACAAAAAATAATTCATCCTTAATGTAAGCTTAATCAGGCAGCTCCATCTGAAACCTTTCTAGTGGGAAGTCAAGTCAAAAAGCATCAACTAGAGTGTATCAATACTGAAATGTCAAGAGCCGGGTGGGATTTTTGGTTATTTTGCTGATTCTGACAGTTTGCACCAAGTCTCAATGAAAGGGTTATTTATTAAGACTCTAATTGCACAATAATTAACCTAGCCTCCAAAGTATGTTAGCTTATCTATGAATGTTTAAGTGTAGCAAGTCGGCTGAGAAAGCAGTTTTACCTAACTGCCAAAACAGTGCAAATACATTATCCCCCTACCCATTCGTTGGGGGAAGATATTCAATGACTCTCTCATGACAAAACATTTTGGGTATGTAGCACTGGTTCACACAACCTTTTCAATCATTCAATCAATCAAAATATAGTTCTTTTTTTGGAAAAAGTATCAGAATGGAAGCTTGTAGACTGATGGCAGAGCTCAGCCCACCATTTTGGGGTAAGGGACTTCTCTCTGTTCAGACCACAGGCCATCCATGTAAAGTGTTAACACTCAACTCTTCACCAAAATACATTAAACTTAGGAAGCAAGCTTACTTAACTAAGGACTCTTCCACACAGCCCTATATCCCAGAATTTCAAGACAGAAAAACTCACATTATCTGAGTGTGGGCTCAGGTAACCCAGTTCAAAGCAGATATTGTGGGTTTTTCTGTCTTGATATTCTGGGATATAGGGCTGTGTGGAAGGGCCCTAAGTTGCTAGACAAGTACCAATACATCTGTAACTCTGGGCAGTAATGGCCACCCGTGACCAAACACAGAGCACAATCCTTTGGGATTGTGAGGTGATGCCATGAGAGAATGAAAGGATATCAGGAGACTGAGACAGAGAAGAAGAGATTCCAAGGGCCCTTCCACGCAGTCATATAACCCAGAATATCAAGGCAGAAAATCCCACAATATCTGCTTTGAACTGGGTTATTTGAGTCCACACTACCATATATTTCAGTCCAATGCAGACAATGTGGGGTTTTATTCAGCTGTGTAGAAGGGCCCAAGAAGAGCTGGAGATTGGAGAGTGATGGATATGAAGCTAAAATGCAAACCATCCAGAAAAGATTACAGAGAAGAAGAAAAAAAGTAGCAGTTGCCTTCTGACTTCAAAGTTGCACTTACTCAGCAGGAGCTCCAACCTTCATACTAGGGTTACATTGCCAGCTGTAGGCCTTAGAGTCTTTACACATTCACCTTTGATTAACTCAGACAATTCAATTTGATCCCTTCATATCATGTTCCTAAGAGAGTGGGCAGTATATCTAGCTGAATGGGTGCCTACTTCCTTCCCTCTTTCCTTTTTGTTGAATACAGTCTAACCCATGATCCCTTTTACTGCAGTGCTCACACTTTTCCCCCTGTTCAGTTGAAGGAAAAGTGGGGGGCTGAGGAGTTGGAAGAACCAACTGTCATGCTTTTCTCTCAATCATCACACTGACTATGCCATAATTGCCTCAACCTAAGTGGGTTGCAAAGCAGAAACCTGCTCTGTTTTACATTCTCAGCTATAAATATACCCTTTTCTTTCCCGCAATCCCCTTGATCCCTGAAAATCTGCTCTAGAGAAGGTTTGGATGACGTCTTCATGGTGTGCAGGGGCTGCAGGAGAGGAGAGGTCGCTGGTGATTGTGGACAATTAGATTAATTTCAAGTACCCAGTTAATCCTGACCTATATTTTAAATAAATTAGTTAAACCATTATTTGTATTTAAGATAGGGTGGAATGTGTACGGCCTTCCAAATGTTATGGACTACAACTCTCAACATTCCCACCTATTGGCTGTGCTGAGTAGGGCTGCTCTCAATAACATTTGGAGAGTCATATGTCAAAGTGGGGGTTTCCAAGAGAGATTTTCTGGGCAACAGTCATTTTAAAAAGCGCTTCCTCCTCAATTTCAAGAACAAGCAGAAATGACAAGTGTCTTCATTCTTTCATTTGCTACAAAGCCTTCCAAACAATCTTCACCCTCAGCCCTGAAAGGCCATTGGTTAAGACATCACCTTAATAGGGTCATGTACATCTCAACCCAAAATGCACCATCACTCTTCTACTGTCACAAAACCTTTCAGCCAAATACTTGACAGCCTTGATCAGGTGCTGTCCAAACATTTTATTAAAACATTTAAAATGATGAATACATCCAATTATTACTATTAATGCAGCTAATACTGACTAATGAGGGAGAAACATTCTAGCTTGTGTCCCGCAATTCATTACCTCTGCCTTGTCAACAATTCAAAGCCCAAAACCTAATCACCCATGCCAGGCCCTGTTATATTTCACACGTCACATTTAATAAGTCACTCAGTGCCTATAAATTAATGTAACATGTCGGCGTTTATGAGTGCGGCTTTGTCGTTGGTAACAAATGATGTGCTGGCCCAGTCTGCTGCAGCCAGGCAATGACGAATGATAGAAAATGATTTCTTTCCAAAATACAAACTATGCACTGGAGACCACAGTAGTTATAGTTATGTAGTTACTGCTGTATGCTCCGGCAGCTAGATCCCACTCAATGCTCTCCAGTGAAAAGTTGTTGCTGCTAACTGCCATCGACTCAACCTATACTGACCCCATAAATGAGATACCTCCAAGCCACCCTATCATCAGCAGCACAGCACAATTCTTGCAGACTCAGGCCCGTGGCTTCCTTGGTTGAGTCTATCCATCATGTGCTCTTCCTCTTATCCTACTGCATACTACCTTACCAAGCATTACTGTTTTTTCTAGTGAATCATGGTTTCTCATGATATACCCAAAGTATGACAGCTTCGGATTAGTCATCTTGGCTTCTTTTCCAGCTAGCCTTTCATTGCTAAACTGGAAAACCATCTTTTAATCTAGTTTAATATGTTGTTTTACCTCTGTTGCGTTTTATATGACTGTGAGCCGCTCCGAGCCCTCAGGGAGTGGCGGCGTATAAGTCCAAATAATAAATTAAATAAATAAATAATAGGAGGAATTCAGGCTTGATTTGCTTTAGGGTCCATTGATTTTATCTTTTTAGCAGCGCACAGTTTCTATAGAACTCTTCTCCAGTACCACATCATAAATGAATTGATTTTCTTCCTATCAGCTTCTTCACTGTGCCACAGTAATAATCATACATAAAAATTGGAATTATGATGCCATGGAGAATCCTAACTTCATTCTTCACTGATCTTTACACTTCAGAATCTTGTCTATCTCCTTCATTGCTACCCTTCCAAGTCCTAGTCTTTTGATTTCTTGACTGCAGTCTCCATTCAAATTAATAACTAATCCAAGGTATAGAAGATCTTGAAGCATTTCAATGTCTTAATTTATTTTAAAATTATGTAAGTTATCTCTGGTCATTATTTTTGCTTTCTTGATTTTCAACTTTTATAATAGGAAAATGTGCTAAAGGTCTCAAACTATCATCTTCAAATCACTCCTTTTAGAAGAAAGAAGTTGAAAGCACTGCATATTATTCAACTCATGCATCATTTGGAAAATGGAGGAAAATAATTAGACAGTTTCTTTTTTTGGATCCATTTCTGGTTTACTCTTCCAACCTACTAAGTAGTAACATATATCCAGATAAATAGTTACAGCTGAAATTTGGTAGAAATCCAAGGACATTGCTATTCCAACACTCTGCATAATTGGGAAATGACTAGTACAGAAATGAACTCTTTCAGAGTGCAGACTGAGGTCAAACAATGTAACGTAGCATATAGCCCATAACAGCAAAGGCTAGTTGACCAATTAAAGCAACGTGATGGCTTGGCTTCTAGAGCATCCTGCAGCCCATTTGTACAAATTAAGAATAACCATATACCAACCAAACAAGACAGAGGTAGCACACTTGGGATGACAAGAACACTCCTACACACAGACACGATGTCCTCAGCATATTAACTATTTGAACAATATATTATGCAATATTGAATTTTCAATTAAACAGAGCAGAGGTTAAGAAAAAATGTTCACGTTTATTATAAAGCATTCTTTTACCACTCCATATCACAAACCAAACCTAGCAAGACTTCATTTGCCTTTGTTGGCAAATTACAAAGCAAGATAATTGTTAGAGCATTGTTTACCACCAAGTTAATGCCACACTAAACCTTTCTGTGTATTTGCATAGTTTTGCCTTCTGATGTTACTGTTCTAAATCCCATTTGGGAGAAAAGTAAAATATAAATCAAATAAATAAATAAATACAGTTCTTTTTTCTCAACTATTATGTTTTTTCTCTATATTTCAGCTAACAGTTTTCCCAGTATATCATCTGCTGAAAAATAATAAACAAAAAAGTTTTGAGAAATCTTAATCCTTCCAGACTCAGTCCTAAATAACGTAGTGAAAAGAACCAAACAAAAATAACACCTGTGTATGCATGCATGCATGCATGCATGCATGTGCATGCATTGCCCAACTGCTTATGCACTACTATATTGCAAGACTGCTATGGAAAAGGCAGGCTCGACACTTGCACACCATACTTGAGGGGCACCTAAATCATTTCCATATTAGCTCAATATTGCATTGTAGCTCTCTTGTTTGTACAGCCCTCTGCTTGCACGGAACACCGAATGACAGAAACCTCCTGCTCTCAGAGCAGCAAAAGTATGAAGAAGTCAGAGGATACAAATGATAAAAGTCATTAGTAATTATATCACAGATCTTTACATAAATTTAAATCCTGTTGGTATACGACTTCAGACTTTCATGTGTGACAGAACTCCATCCCTGGTTCTCATGTAAACAACTTCAAAGTAAACAACTGCATGCTGGAATTTTTTCCTAGGCAAATTTCTTCTAAGTAAGTTTAATACAATTTTCATGTGTTATTTGCATCTGTGACTCACATTCCTTTGGTAGCAAGAAATGCTGAAAAAAAATTCTGATGAATGTTTCTGTATGCTTAAAATGGTTCATCTGAAACAGGAAACTCTTTCTTGGCTGACCTGATCACTAACAGTAGCAAACAAAAACAAATAGGTGACTAAAAGGGAATGTAGTACCATCTCCCTGAAGAGCAGCTACAGAAAATCCAGATGTAGCACCAAAGGCTTTGCAAACTCAATAGGGTATGTAGAAGTCACAAAACATTCTTAGGTAATAAATGTATAAATTGTCAAGTGACAACTGCCAGACAAAGATTCAGTTAACAAACTTCACAGATAATCTGTGAAATAATACTAGAACAGAAAAGAATTTGCACAATAGTAGAACACTCTCTTCTGACCAGTGGGGCCTATTGACATCTAAGGAGAAACGTAGCATTTTGGAATTCAGCCTATGATGTGTAATGCCCATGTCATAGCTAGCTTTATAATAATGATTGTCAGTAAAAGAAGGGTTCAGGCAGATACAGTAAATATTTGGCAATTTATTGTCCACCAAAATGGCTTGAATTCTTTTGGTTTTGTTTTCCTTTTTCGGCAGTCCCTGTGGTTCTATTGCAGAGCTGTTTCTATCCATAGTTCTCTTTTCATTTTATAGCAATCATTTATTCATTTTTCTTCTCTCTGTTACCTGATGATTTTTCTGTTCTGTTTTGTAAGTACCTTGAGCAACAATATCCATTGTTATAGTAGTACCACCAACCTAGAAGCTCTATTTTTATACTGTTAATAATTAGTTGTAAAATTGTGGCTGAAAATTTCTTTACACTGATAGAAAGTTTAGTTCAATTATCAGTATTAATATAGAAAGAAAAGTCCATAGTGGGGAGTTAGGTCATAGCCTAAATTGCTCAGAAAAGATAAGATGAGCCAGGAGAATAATTTTTGATCTCAATGAGTCTGAAAAATCTGCTCTTATTATTTTCAAATTTATATTGCAAAGCGTGTGTGTGTGTGTGTGTGTGTGTGTTTTTTTATTCCATCTGCTCCTATTTTCGAAGAGGATTTTAACAACTGTAGTATTATTATCTGTAAACATGTATCCATTTTTATATTTATTTTTAAACTTAATTCAAAAACATGCATTCACCAATTGTTGTTTTAAGGCATCTATCTGGGGTATGCCTTTATCCAGAATTCATTTCGACCTGGATATGGTTCCCATAACCCACAGTTTTTACAGAGCACTAGTTTTTCAATGGCCTGAACTGAGGTTTGCAGAGAATATTAGCATGGAGAAAATACACAACTGGCAAGATCTCAGAGGTTCAATAAAGTACCTTCTCTGGGCCACTTTAAAACCATTGATGAAAGAAGGTTATACCCAACTTTGTTTCCAATAATACCTGAAAAGTTTGTTTTCTTTCAGCCACTGATATGCTTCCTTAAGTTCAACAACCTCCCCACCACCCCAGAGATTTCATATTCAGGATATTGTTGGAAACCAAAAGAGACACTAACAATTACTGTCAAGTTAAGCCTTTTATGAACCACAGGTTATCCACCTTCATAACACAGAAATACCCACCATAACAGAGGCATCTTGTCCAGCACATATTTAGCACTGGAGTTAGGTGTGATCATTAGAAAAGTTTATTAGGAACACTTTTAACAATATATGGGGGAAGCATCCCCAGTGTGATGGGCTAGAGCAGCATTTTCCAAACTATGTGTCATGGCACAGTAGTGTGCCAGCTGTAGTGTATAGGGGTAAAATGACAAAAATCTTGGAAATGTGATTATATATTTTTAAATATAAATTAAAGGTTTTCATGAGATATTTAGTTATTACAATTTTCTGACTGATCACAAAAGAGAAATGGAGTCAGAGAGCCAAATTACATCTCAATGAGCTCTCCAGATATTGATCACATCATTTCCCATCCAACCCACTAGCCTGGCCAATGGCCAGATGATTGGAATAATAGTCCATCAACATCTAGATAGCTGCAGATACCTCAGTCTTGCTTTGTGATATGGTAGGACTAATGCATTGCATACCTATGATTCTGCTGGCTGCATTGCTTCTATTTCAGTAGGGAGATCAGCATATAGTCCAGTTTCTCATAATATGGCATTAGTGAAGCACTGTGCCCTAAGAGGAAACCCAGGCCCTAATTGCAGTGGTATATAATCATATTGATTGTTAGGAGAGTACATAGATAAAAACCAAAACATGCATTTGCACATCTCTCACACACAGCATAATATGTTTACCTAATTCTCTGCTCCCCACCTCTCCCTCCAAAAAATTATTGTCAAAAGGCACAGATTGATTTTATATTTCCCCCACCCATCCCACGCACTGATTCAGAACTCATTAACTATCACAGTAAACCTGGTAAAGCGAGGACAAGGGAAGTGCTAAAAACAACACAAAAATGTTCAGTAAACATCTGTGAAAGCTGAACTGCTAGATGTTTGTTAACCATTAGAACAGGCAAACTGATCAATAGTGCAAAACAAAGGACTCCAGGTATAAATGTGTTCTTGTACATCCATTTCAATAAATTATCTGGGATGGAAAGAGAGGGGAGGGTTCTCTAGAACAATCATTTTGGGATCAAGAACTAAATCATTTCAGCCCACATCTTGATTCCTGCAAAACCCAGCAGGAATTATGAGGCTTAACAACATCTCAACAATTAGCATATGATAAATACAAAAAACGATATATTGAAGCAAGAGGAGAGGGGGGAAAGGCCAGCATTTTACACCTACAGTAATATAATTCCACTACTTAATGCAAAGTAACAGGCATTAGAGTGTTTGGGATCCTCTTGTATGGTGTTATCTGCTCTATCAGTAAATGAGACTATGTGAACAGTACAACCTATAAATAATTCAAGGCCTGAGATGGCAATTATAGAGCCATGCACAACCAGCATGAATATTTTATGAAGGCTAAAACAGCCCTCAGAATGAATCATGGATAGATGAACACACACACACACACACACCCTTGCTGGCCAAGTATTGCTTCCAGACATGCCTTACATCTGAGCCTCAAAATAGCCACTTTTAAATAATCATTGCTGTGAAAAATAGAAACAATTTTTAATATATTTTTGTTTGTTAAAATCAATGCTAACATTAAATACAGTGAATATATGGGGCTAGCGAAATGGTAATATGATAAAAACCAGTGATATCCCACTCCGCCACCTACCCCCTACAAATCTACTGCTGAAGTTTAAATCCATCCTTTCATCTGATGTAGGACTAGATTGGTTAAAACAAACAATTCTTGCAGTAAGGGAGAAGTATCATGAACCTTCATTACATACTATGGTGGGCAAAGGATAGTTTTTACAGTTTCATGAAAGTAGATGTAACTCACATTGATTTTAGTCAGAATTACACACCTGTATTTTTATGAAGAAGCTCATCTTAAGAAAGTAAGATTGAAATACTTTACCTATTTATCTGGCAGTAAGCCCCACTGAACCAATCAGATGAACTTTTGCATAGTTAGGTCTAGGATTGCTGCAGTGCCATCAAGTAAATTATCAAGAATTGAACATTGCATCTTCTTTCAAGGCATCTAGGGTGCATCTACACTGTAGAAATAATGCCGTTTGACACCACTTAAACTGCTGTTATTCAACGTTATGGAATCATGGGAGTTGTAGTTTTAAATGGTCTTTAGCCTTCTCTGCCAAAAAGTGCTTGTGTCTCACTGAACAACAACTTGAAGGATTCCACAGCATTGCATCATGGTAGCTAAAGTGGTGTTGAACAACATTAATTCTACAGTGTAGACACACCCTAAGGACCTCATTACATGGAGGTCCGGAAGCCTAGGGACAGCAGGGGGGACTCTGGGGCAGTGCCCAGCTTCATTCCCTTATTGTTGTGTGTCATGAACTGCCACCCCACAACATTTCCATGCTGTCCTTGGCTTCTTAGATGAGGAGACAGGTAGTCACCGAACTCATCAGGGCTCCCTCTTAGCACGTGTGTCCTTTCAAGTCATTTCTGACTTACGAAGATCCTAACTGAACCTATCACAGGAGCTTCTTGGCAAGATTTGTTCTGCTAGGGTTTGCCATTGCCTTTTTGGAGGCTGAGAGAGCATGACTTGTCTAATGTCACCCAATGGGTTTTCATGAATGATATGAACCCTTGTCTCCAGAGTTGTAGTCCAAAGCTCAAACCACCAGGTAGTATCCCATAAATCCTTCCTTACACATTTTCCAACAAAATGTAAAAGTCATTCAAATAATGCAAGATGTGAAAGCAAAGTTCTTAAGTAAGAATGTGGAAGAAATCTGTCTATATCATATCAGGTCCTTTCCAGTCAGCAACTACTCTGTCATCTGCATTTTGCTATTCGTTATGCCCCGCCTAAGCAACAAACTCTGTACTGGGATAGGTAGATGGGATTCATGTTTTAGGATCAGCACTAATTATAAAGATAGAATATTATATCCTGCTCCCCCCTCCAACTTAATCAGAGATATGAAATGGGAGATACAGTTACACTTAATACTCCCTGTTCACTTTTTATCAATACCTCATTATAATGCTTACTTAGAGAAGCTTCAGACATTTGTTTAGGGAGAGAAGTGAATCGGAAATGTAAGTAGCTATCCCCAGTAGTTTTCAATGTTTGAAGGTACCCTCATAAGCAATGTGAAGAACAATGGTGTATTGGCGAAAGAAATGGGAACAAAACTCAAGAAAGAATAGAATCATATGATCGGTTCTCTGCAAAAGGGTCATGGGGTAACAGACAAAAGCAAGACTACAGATGGGCTGGAATTATAAGTTATTTCTGAGAGACTCCTATAATTTTGCAATTTTGTGGGTTTGGCAAAGACAACAGGCAATTGTTCCAGATAGTTTGTGGCTGCCACCATGGGAGACACTGGGGCTAGCATTTATGACCAAGACCTAGGGATTGTGAAATGAAGTTAACATAGTGTCATTTGGAGGCAGCACATTTGGCTATGAGCCAGCTGATGCCAGGCATTTCAGGGAAGATTACACAATGATTTGGGATGCTGAGATTGTAACTGAAGCAATTTAAAGAAAGAACATGAACATGATAGATGGTTCAAGGAAGCTGGAGAAATTGTCACTAGAAACACTGTTATTCAAAGTGAGCCATGGCTGTCCTCGCTTTTGAACACTGTAGACCGAAATCCCATTTTCTGAATCACAGACTCATCTCAACCTTTTCCCTTGAAACTCTGTAAAGGGGTCCCCTCTGCCAAACACTTTTAGGAACAGATACAACAGAAGACATCTGGCTACTTTAAAACATTGTTACTCCTTTCAGGTAGCTTCTTATTCTGGTGGCTTTGATAGGACTGGACATAGCTTAATATTCTAATTTCTTTCAGTGATCACTCCATAAAAATGCTACATAGATATGATTGCAATGTCTGTCCCATGTTCTTTTGTTACTGTTTTTGGTTTTTTAACCAGTTTGGCATAGAAAAGAAAAACTGAAATAAAAAGTAATTGTTTATGGTAAAGGTAAAGGTTTTCCCTTGACATTAGGTTGAATCAAGTCTGACTCTGGGGGTGGTGCTCATATCCATTTCTAAGCCAAAGAGCTGACACTGTCCATAGACACCTCCAAAGTCATGTGGCCGGTATGACTGCATGGAGCACCATTACCTTCCTGGTGTGGCGGTACCTATTAATCTACTCACACTTGCATGTTTTCAAACTGCTAGGTTGGCAGCAGCTGGGGCTAACAGTGGGAGCTCACCCCACCCTCTGGATTCGAACCACCAACCTTCCAATCAGCAAGTTCAGCAGCTCAGCAATTTAACCCACTGTGTCACCATGACCCCCATTGTTTGACCTACTTACATATGCCAAAACCAATATTCTAAGCAGCCACTCTTGAATTTAAGCTTCTAATACAGTTACATACATTATTTAAAAAAAGAATTAACACTGGGTAAAATGGTGAAACTCTATGAGCAGTGGTGGGGAGGAATGCATATAATCAGACCACAAATTCAAAGGAAATACTCTGCTAATTGTAGGGATGTTTTAAAACCATGAAATATGTAAATGGATTTGATTTTGGCATGTTTTTTATATTTCCAGATTTTTTTGTTCAAGCATTGTAAAATACAGAGCTTCGATGGTGGTGGAGGCACAGGGAAATGAGATTATGTTTGTTTGTTTAACAGAACAATTTTAACCCATTTAATTGAGAACTGTGAGAGCACAAAAACAATTCTGAATGGGTTAATCTTTCATTTTCTTAATTTTGACATTCTGGTTTACTTTTTCCCAAAAGCGATTGCAGGCACAATAAGGGCTAGGAAAGCTAACTGCTAACACATGGACTTCTCCGTGGCTTGTCAGGAATTTCTCTCATATTTTTTGCAAGTAACCCTGGCCAAAATAAACTCTGCAAGTTTGATTTTCTTCATCATGAATTGACAGCTTATTTATCTCCACACAGGCACATTCTAAACACTGTAAGGTTTTCACAGAACTAAGGCAGGATGTTGCTGACTCTTCCAAAATATCCTTTCTTTACAAAATGTTACACTCAGGAAAGCTGCAATTTTATGCACACCAACCTAGGATAAGCCCCACTAGACACAGTATGTTCTTACTTCTGAGTAAACACTGAGTTTTAAATCTCTTAGATTCTTCTTAGAAAGAATATAGTTCCATGTAAGAACATAAGAACATAAGAAGAGCCATGCTGAATCGGGTCTCAGCCCATCTAGTCCAGCATTCTGTGTCACACAGTGGCCCACTAGTTGTACACGGGGATCTCTAACAGAAAGGAGGGCAAAACCCTCACCTGCTCCCGACCCCCCACAACCAGTACCCGGGGAAAATCCTGCCTGCCTCCATCAACACAGAGATGGCACTTGGATGTCCATTTCAGTAACTACTGATTCCCTTGGTATCCATGAATCTGTCTAATCCTGCCTTGAAGCTGTCCAGGCTGACAGCTGTCACAACCTCCTCTGGAAGTGAGTTCCATAACCCAATGACCCTCTGGGTGAAGAAATATTTCCCTTTATTAGTCCTAACTTTCCTACCTTGGAGCTTTAGGGAGTGCCCCCTAGTCCTAGTGTTGTGTGACAGAGAAAATATTTTTTCTTTATTCACCTTTTCTATCCCATGCATGATTTTATACACTTCGATCAAGTCACCTCTTAAACGCCGTCTTTCAAGGCTGAAAAGACCAAGGCGTTGCAACCTGATTTCATAAGGGAGCTGCTCCATCCCTTGGATCATTTTTGTTGCCCTTCTTTGTACCTCTTCCAGTTCCGTTATATCCTTCTTGAGGTGCGGTGACCAGAACTGTACACAGTACACATGTGCTATAATAGGTAACAGAAATGAAGTTAGGTGACCTTGTTTCATATTGTCCTTTTTAAAATCCTCCCCATAATATTACTTCTGTAGAGTAAAACACTGTCAGGCCATCTGGTTCAAAAGCGAGCCTTCGCTCCTCCAACATTCTGTAGTATCCAACACAGTCTGCCTCCCACCTGGATCCACAACTGTTTCAATACATTGTGATGTTTTGGTGCTAAATTCGTAAATACAGTAATTACTACATAACGTTACCATGCATAGAACTGCTTTTTCTGTCGATTTATTGTAAAACATGATGTTTTGTTGTTTAATCTGTAAAAGCCTATTAAATGTAACTTGACAGGCTTTTCCTTAATCCCTCCTTATTATCCAACATTTTTTAACTTATCCAATGTTCTGTCGGCATGTTTATGTTGGATAAGTGAGACTCTATTGTAGTTTGTAACAGAAGGTTTGGGAGACCTTGGGCTGAGATCCATTCTATACACCTTACCTCCTGTAGAAACACAATGAAATTGTTTGGTATGACTTACAGGCAATTTATTTATGATTAAGTACCTGGGAGAACATCCAAAACATTTGAATGAATCACAAATTCATATAAATGAGAGTTTTATTCACATAGGTTTACCATGATAAGGGATCAGTATAATAGAAGTTCTGCAGTAGTGTGGTGGGAAATATGATCCACCTCATTATTACAGGATAATGCCTGAATTCTGCTAGAGGAAGAGGGAGAAGTCATTTCCATCTGCCATCAGTCGCAATGAAAATAATGCCTTTGGATGGCTATGATGGCTTGACGGCATGCAAATGTAAGCAGGGGGGTGCACTGGAAGAAACATACCTGGGTAGCTTTCTCATATATGACTAACCCAAACTCTAGTTCTGTCACTCACTAGTAACACATCAGTGGTTCAGAACAACTGAACTTTTTCAATGACCTAACTGCTTTTTTTCTCTAAATGTTTAAATCAGCACCAAAGGTTTTGTTAAGTACCCTACAAGGCTGTATTTTTTAAAAGCAAAGAAAGCCAAAGCTACTGCATATAATTATATATAAGTCTAGAAATTTTAGCCAAAAAAATCAGCAATGAAAATCTGGGTCAACTTAACCATGGGTCAATGCAAGAACTATAAAAGGTAAATTTATTTATTTTCAGCATTTCTACCCTGCTCTTCTCACCCCCCCCCCCCAGGGGGGGCGGGACTCAAGGTTTCCCCTGACATGTCCGACTCTGGGGGGTGGTGCTCATTACCATTTCTAAGCCAAAGAGCCAGTGTTGTCAATAAACGCCTCCTAGGTCCTATGGTACCTATTGATCTACTCACATTTGCATGTTTTTGAACTGCTAGGTTGGCAGAAGCTGGCACTAACAGCGAGAGCTCACCCTGCTTCCCCAGATTCGAACTGACAACTTCATGTTCAGCAAGTTCAGCAGTTTAGCGGTTTAACCTGCTGTGCCACATTAACGTTATTGAAAAAAATAACCATCCCATTCTGTGAGGAGAGCAGCAAAAGATAATAACCTAATAATGAATTGTTGAAAGCTTTCATGGCCAGAATCACTAGGTTGCTGAGGATGCCTGCCATAGATGCAGGCGAAAAGTCAGGAGAGAATGCTTCTGGAGCATGGACATACAGCCCGAAAAACTTAGCCTAAAAGTCTCAGGGAAACCTAAAACCACTGCCAGTCTGTCTATTCCTTCTATATCACCACTTCTGTCCTTTTGGGATGGCCATGTGGGGAAATGGTGGCAGCTAGGGGAGGTTGGCCCCCTGAAGCAACACTGACAGTTCCCCTCTCCATGGAATGATCCTCAACATAGCTATAGGTCAAATCAAAAGCCATACATTTGGCCCTAAAACTTAGCCTTTACTTATATATAAGGGGACTTCTACATGACTATAAACTGTAGTTAAAACGCCTTAGACATTTCCTCCTTAGACATTTTCCCACTCAAAACCACATGCTTTCAAGCTCATCTGCTTTGCCTGAACAATCACTATTATTTTAAAGCATTCCAGTATTGGCACACATCCTCAATTACTCAAAAGCGCAATAGTGTGGCAATAATATCAAGCACACTTAGAAAAATAATTCATTTAGTTATGCAAATAGGACATTGGTCAATAGACCCATTGAGGGTAGAATACAAACATTGGCATAGACATGTAATATCAAATGGATATCATCAAGATCATATCATAGTACAATACATATAACATACACAGAACATGTGGTAACAATCAATTCCAGTCCATCAATTGAGCAACAAGCCTCCACTCTAGCGTCTAAGTCAGTCCACAAGGCTAGTGCCTGTGAGTGTCTGTGGGAATTCCCATACTCACAGGCACTAGCCTTGTGGACTGACTTAGATGCTAGAGTGGAGGCTTGTTGCTCAATTGATGGACTGGAATTGATTGTTACCACATGTTCTGTGTATGATATATGTATATTACTATGATATGAACTGTATGATATCCATTTGATATTACATGTTTATGCCAATGTTTGTATTCTACCCTCAATGGGTCTATTGACCAATGTCCTATTTGCATAACTAAATGAATTATTTTTCTAAGTGTGCTTGATATTATTGCCACACTATTGCGCTTTTGAGTTATACACGGTGTAGCCCACTGTTTGTTAGTACACATCCTCAATTAGCCAGCTCCCAGACCACCAGATGTAAGTTTGAAGTTTAAGTCTCACAGTAATCAACAAGACGTAAAAAGATATTCTTTGGCACTACTGAATTTAGACCTAATTCAAAGGTTTGCCCAATGTAATAGTCTAGGATCTACTGCAAGCATCCTCAAACTGCAGCCCTCCAGCTGTTTGGGCCTCCAACTCCCAAAAGCCCTAGCCAGCTTGTTCAATAGTCAGGAAATCTAAGACCCCTTCTTCACTACCATATAATTCAGATTATCAAAGCAGATAGTCCACATGTTCGACTTTGAACTGGATTATATCAGTCTACACTGCCATATAATACAGTTCAAAGCAGATAATCTAGATTTTATATGGCAATGTAGAAGGGACCTGATAGTTGGAGGCCCAAACAGCTGGAGGGCCACAGTTTGAGGATGCCCGGGTAGATGAATGCATCACTGCATGGTCTACTGTCTCCAAATATAAATGTGTGAATGCTGTCAAGTCTCCTGTTGACTTTGGTGACCCCACAAATTTTATAGGGTTTCTTTAGGCAAGGAATACTCTGAGGTGGTTTTGACCATTCCTTCCTCTGAAATACAGTCCGCAGTATCTGGTATTAATCTCTCATTTTAGCTTCCAAGATCAGACAAGATCTGGTGCCATTCATGTATTAGGCCATCTAAGAAACAACAGTCCTCCTCACATAACCAGATTGTTATGAAGCAAGAAACACTTTAACTTTTACTACAGATTTGGTTTGTCCCTATAGTATGATAATCTCTAAAGCGTTTGAAGTATTTCTGTACTCGTGGAAACTCTGATGTGACTTAGAACTAGGGTTCCCATATGTCCCTTATTCTAAGGGACGTCCCTTATTTTGGCCCTAAAATTTGTGTCCCTTATTTTCAGGCCCTGTCCCTTATTTTTGACTAGCAGGACAGGACTGGGCGGGGTTGACCAGAGGAAGGTGCACGCTGCGGCTTCCATGGCAATGCTTGCCCGGGGATTCCAACTCGCTGGGCAGCCTGCGTCCCCGTTGGAAGGAAGAGGCGATACAGGACTTTTTCAAAGTACAGTAGAACAATTAACCATTACCCAAGGGGAATGTTGGTTCATGTTGGATAAAGATAGTTTCTGGTTGCTTGAGAGTTACTCTTAAAATAAGCCTAGCTGTGCATCCCAATACTATACAATGCTGTGTATCCCATACTATACTATACCATGAACTATTGACATAATAATCATGAAGATGTACTGTCTTATAAAATTTATTTTATTTTAATGTTTAGGCAGTGCACTTTTAAAGTCAGCAAAGTCAAGTACTAAATACAGATGGAGAAAATTAGGTAGTTCTAATGATGTTGTTTCTGCATGACAAAGCATGCAGAAACATACCATGTACTGTTAAGAGGGTGTAAGTCAGGTTTTTTTGTGAGTTTCAAACATTATCTTATTCTGTTAATAACACTATTTCTACCTAATGTTTGAGTTTCGAGACTTTAATGAAGTGTCCCTTATTTTTGTGAAAAATCCCGTAAATGTCCCTTATTTCTTATATCAAAAAGTGGCAACCCTACTTAGAACCTTGAACACAAATCCTTCATCACACAAGTGCAGGAGGTGAGAGATGTCACATGAGCTGAATAATATGCAGTACCATACTTTTTATACCACTGCTACATTATTCACGCAAATAATTATATGAGAGCAATGCTTAGTTGTGAGGGAAAGGATTCCAAACTAGTTTTCTCTCTGGTATACCACTTTTCTATGAAGAGAATTTTTGGAGGAAGACCATTAAAATATAACACACACACACAAACTTCTGCACTATGGTGTGGAACGATCCAAGAACTTGCCTGCTATCTCATTCATGAGAGATAGGGAAGTGATGTAACTAACTTCTCTGAAATTTACCCGAAAGGTATAGCACAGAATCCCCAAAATAGAAAAGGGAAAAGAAAGAAGTATTAAGCCCACCCATTTATCTGGACCACAAGGCATTTGTAGTTGAGCACTGCAAAAGTGCCTGCAGTGATCAAAAGCACAGATTAAGCTCAGACTTCAAGCAAGCATGAGTTGGACTCTTCATGTAAAAGTTTCAGAGGCCACATAAAAAGAGACATTCTATATAGTATATTAGAAAATGTGCCTGTAAGAGATTTCAGAATCCGCAAGAGATTCTCAATAGTATACTGTGGTAGTCTAAAGGGCCTATTCTTGAATCACAAGGAATACACTATTCATTCAGGGCATACAGGACTCGGCAACAGCAGCACTAGCAGCAATTCTCAGCTCTAACAAATATACCTCTCTTGATCTGGGGAATTGGTTTGAAAACAGTTATATGGAGATCTTGAAGCACACATGTTCAGCCAGCCTAAGCAGCACCTTTTCATTTCATAGTAATGTATGGAGAGATTATATATAGCCTCACGTACTGTACACAAACACTTAAATTCCCTGAGGTTAAACCCATTGCATAATATCTCAAATATTTATTAAATGTGATTTCTGACTTACTACAATATAAGCAGACAGGTAACTAGTACAACAGCAGAATAATAATAATAGCAAACTGGCCAACAGATGGCAGCTAAAGCAAATCACCTGATTTAAATAAGATCTGTATTCAATTCAGTCAGGCAAATTTCCCAACTAGAATTTAACTTGACTGCCAGAGGGAAATCATGCTATGGAGGAGCCTCGCCAACTTGTAGCTGTACAGCAAATTACTGTCACTAATGCATGTATTTAAAATGCTCCATAGTTGGGCACTCAATGAGGCCAAGATCGAGCTATCACAATATCTGAAATATCTGTTTCAACAGATATGTATTTTAACCGCAGATGCAGCCTACTTGTCTGCAGAGTTATTATTGGGGCATATTTTTGCATGAAGCTTATTTTTAGGGACAACACACACACACACACACACACACATATGCAAAATAAAGTGGAGTACAGGGTAGAGAACAAAAGCGCTTTCTGGACTGGGAAAAGTGGAAGAGCCTTGCATTATTTTACATTAGAAATAATCCACATTCAAAACTGTAATTGATAGCAGTGAAGTGTTAGGGGAAAGAGGTTATGGTGTTCAGGCAAACTGACCTGTCAATCAAATTCAGCATCTCTTTCAGAGAATAAAAGCTTCATTGCCATTTTGCATGAAGAGAAGCAGGCAGCATTATTGTGGCCTGTTTGTTAAGTTTATGCACACTGAGCTGAGACATTTAGATACTGTTACTGAAATAATAACTTCAAATGCCCAGAGAATTACTATTAAAAGAAAGATACAATATATTATTAAAATTAAGCAAAGCAACCAAATTACCCCTTAACATCCAATCTAATAAAAAGTTAATTCAGTATCTTATCACACTTTAACAATGCAATTATTAGATAAATGTATCATCTTCATATTTAACAAAATCAGAAATATACCACAAGATTCATTCAAACATCTTCTGGACCATTCTTATTTTTCCTATTAATTTGGGTAACACAGAGATAGCAACAAAGCCCTTCAGGCCTACCATTCATCTCAATTACAACTTTTATCTACCCAAAATGCAATTAATTCCAGTCCAATTAGACCACATTTCTGTAATCTTGTTGAAATATCTGATAGCCTTAACCCTCCAAAACACTGGAGGGTCTTGTGTTCCTTCATCATAATTTCAATTCATTTTTGTAATAATTGTCATGTTTATTTTTGTTTCTTGGACATAAGGATATCATTTTGAGCGAAGATAATGTCCCATTAGTTGCCACCTCATAAACTTGCATAGTGGGGCTTTGTGCTGCAGCCATAAAACATGGACTCATCCTATGAGGTGGCATAGCTTATAGTGTTCAAGTTCTCCCATTCAAAGACTCACCCTGCTGTTGGCAGCCTGTGTACTTTCCTTCTACCATATGAATCCCTGTAATCAGCCTCTTGGGAAGCTCTTTCACAACAGCTGCAATGGAGGCACTGCCACACTGAACGCTTATTATGGACAACAACCACACCACTGCATTGATGCATGAATCAGAAAATGTCTCAAAATGTCCGTCTGTAGGTCACTGGGGTACTATTCTTTTGGTCCAAAGTAGTTGAGATAACTACAAAATCTGGATATTTTTTTGTGAAATGATTTAAGGAGAGCTCTGCAAGGTGTAGATCTAGAAAAGTAACAGCCACTTGTCTTTATTGTTTAGGGGGGGTTCCAGTCCATCATGATTCTCATTTAAAGAGCCTACAGGAAGGGGGATGCATTTCAGGACCAGAGTAGCCTTTACAATCTAAATCATCAATTTCTAGTTTAAGGCAATATAACTCCTGGGGAAGAGTAGAGGGAAGTACGTGCCTTTTCCAGACAAACTTTCCAAGGGCACCTGCACTATGGACACATCTCAAAGAAAAGTTAATCATTACTACATGAAACCAAGACTCAATTTTTGGTAAGGTCATGTTTTAAAAGTACTGGGTAAAACCCAGGCACAAATTAAATTAGAAATGAGTAGTGGTTATGATTGTTTTCAACAGTATACTATGGACAAGTCAGCTATAGTAGTTATGTGCAGGCCACAGTTTCAATCTGAGTTATGAGCTATTGGGTATTAAACATTAAAAAGATGATATATTCTCAACATTATACCAAATGCTTCAACCCCCTGGCAAAATATTGTTAGCTTTCATTTTTATGATGCAAGTTTCAATTTAAGTTCTAGGACAAGTTGGTCCACAGAACAACCAACTAATAATCTGTTGATGGCTTCATCTTGCCCACACTGAGAAGCCCCTTAGATTTTCATTTCTGATCAGATTTTCATTACACCACATACCCTCAAAGAACATCAGGTGCATTTGATGAAACTCTGAGGGAATCCTGAACATATGGCAATGTGGGAATCTATTGAAACTCCATTAAAACCAACAGGATCTGTTGGGGTACCAGGCAGGGGAGAGAGCGGTGGAATCAGGATGCCTGACAAGATCAGTAAAATGCTGGATATTCCAATATGAACAAAAGGCAAAACAGTGTTCTACTTTAAAATAAAATCCAGTTCCTCCTGTGAGTGACAGACAGGAAGTACTACTCTGACAAACATCAGATGAGTGCTGTACAGCCAAACAGAGCAATGAGCTGTGACTGCAGAGGAAAAAAAGGAGACCTCATCTCTTAAAACCTCTAGAAAGCTATTAAGAAGAAAGGACAGGTGATGATGCAGAGGAAGAAAGGTTAATCTGCTTTTTGTCTTAGAAACTTGTCTTCTTTTTCTCCTGACTGAAGTTGTCTTCTGTGAGTCTGAAAAACACTGCAGGCACATTGCTTTGTGCTTGCAGAGGCAAAGTACCCAACAACAATGAACATACACGTTTGTTGGAAATGGATTTATCAGGCTTCAAGGATTATTGTTTGCAAAGAGATAGTACACACATTACTATTTCACAGTTCAGCTATGACATTATTAACCTAGTGCGCAAGGATTTTATTGCCAGATTGCTTCATTCATCAAAAATAAGGCAAATTGAAAACCCCATAAGGAAGTAAACATTTCAGCAGGCTTGGGTTTCACTTGATGTCATTAATCTATCTATTTACACAAGAGGCAGAAAGGTTCATTTAGTAATGCTTTGAAGTTTGGTGTAAAAGCCTGAAATCAGTTATGAAGCATGAGTGCATGAATGTCATATTTATCGTCATAACAAGGCTAAGCCATTTTTCTCTGACAATAGGTTTTGCTGGTAGGATCTTTTGTCATTAAATACATTCCTCAGTCATAAATAACTACTCTGCTGCCAAACTGCTAATGCCCTGAAGGACTTTCCACCTGGGTATACTTGAAAGCAGGCCATGCTAATGCTGCTGTCCAGAAGCTGCCCTCCCCAGTGCTTGACCACTCCAAACAATGGTTACTTGCTGCAACAAAAGCTGTATCGGTTAATCAACTGCTGGCTACAGCCAGGACTTCGGTCTCCTGGCGCTTTCAGGAGGAAGATAAAGAGGATGTAAAGCATCTCTCTTCCAGAAGGTTTGTGGTTGCTGAATAGACCTTGTGCCCCTGTGCTACTCCTGCTGTCAATTTCTTGGATATTAATTATTGCTTTATTTTATTCCTTGGTATGTTGCACTGCTGATCTGAGTACTTTATTTTGTTTGAAGTGGCACAATGAAGCCACTTTGGAGAGGTGAAGTGTGAAATTTTTAAACAAATAAAGATGTCGCTTTGCCTCAGCAACTGGGTTACTGGGAACAACTTACACCAATGTCTGAAGTTCAACATTTTTACATCATTCCAAGCATTCTGTAAGGCATTACAGGAAGAATGCATAAGTTTAGATCTCAATTTTTTCAATTTGAAAAAAAATCATTGATACAATATTACAATATTGTATCAATCATCATCTCTTTTTTTCTTTTATAGTCAATGCACTATATTTATTCCTAGCCCTAACTTGTGATGTGTGACACCCGTTGATTTTGGCAACCTTATGAATTTCATAGGGTTTTCTCAGACAAAGAATACTCAGAGGTAATTTTTTCCAGTTCCTTCCTCTAAAAAATAGCCTACAGCGCCTTGTATTCACTGATAGTCTTACACTCAAGTACTGCAGTCATTTATGGATTGATTATACCCAGAACATACTAAGTTAACATGGTTTGGGTTGGGCTGCTTTTAAATGTGATTGGGAATCATCAGCTGTTGAAGCTTGCCAAATTGCTTGAGAAGGCTCAGAGACATAAATTCTATTCCAGTTTCACTGAGGCTGGATCCACACTGCCTTATATCCCAGGATCTGATCCCAGGTCATCTGTTTTGAACTGGATTATATGAGTAGTGTAGATATAGCCTGCCTTTCATGGGCTAATTTTAAAGTGTTGCTGATGACCTTTAAAGTCCTAAGTGACTTGAGATCAAGTTACATGAAGGCCTGCCTGGACGCTGGTGAACACAATATAAGGTATTTCCTGTAATAATAAAATCATAATAAAACTTTAATAAAACTGTGCCATCTTCTTAAGAAATGTCCTTCCAAATAATATATACTGGTTCTCTTCTCAAGGATTTTTAAATAAACCTTATATCTTTCCCTCTATTTTTAATTGATGCTGGCCTATATTTTGTATTTACAATTTCAAACTGTTTTATTTATTTATTTATAACATTTTGGATTTTTAGATTTTACACACCACCCTGAGGAGTTCAATGCATTTAAAGGGGGATTTTAAAATTAAATAATTGCAGCATTTTAAAATTTTGCCAGGACCATTTGATAACAAAATACCCCCACCCCACCCCCCACTTACAACATGTTACAAGAACATGACAATTAAATGGCTATTCATGACCTGAATCCAAATTCCTATATTTATTACTAAATTCTTAAGCTAAGTTGAATTGATCCTGTTAAATTACTCTATTTCTATGTTACCATTCCTATGCTACTATTCAGTACTATCCACTTTATTGACCACTTTATTCTTTACTAGTCTTGCATATTGACCCCCTTTCCCAAAAAATGAGTTCTACTGTTGCTTATGATGTTTGCTTTTTTTGCTTATGTTGTTTTATGGTGTTTTAATATTTTATTGTTCTGTTTTGATTGTATGTTGTTTTGGTCTTGGCCCCATGTAAGCCGCCCCGAGTCCCCTCAGGGAGATGGAGGTTGGGTAGAAAAATAAAGTTCTTCTTCTTCTTGACGATTTCATGTTGGTTTACATTATCAAGTGAACCTGGTTGATCCATATCCACAGACTAGTGAACAAAAAATAACCAAGTCATAATAAATATAACTGATATGATAAATTATACTTGCAAAAGCGTAGCATGTTTTTAGAGCAAATATGTTTAGAAATTCATATTGCTTTAGAAAATATATTTAAATACATATTTAGATATAGACATTTAATTTATTTTTAAAACTTATATTAATGCAGAAGTGGAAGAATAAAACTTTTTAATGGACTTATTTGAAAATAGGACTAATCAGAAAAAGTCTAATTAATTCAACTATAATCATAAACTTCAGACACATGCTATGATAGCATATGAAAGGGTGAGTCACTCCTGGTGTGATACCAAGTACTGTATGCAAGCCTTCAAGTGCCATGTGTCAATGTGGATATAAGATTCTTAAAGTGCAGCTCACTTGAAAAAAAACCCAGAGGTGTGGACAAATGACTGGCAGTTATGAAACCATCTCAGTGGGCATGTACCATCTTAACACATTGGGGATGATGTGTGTTCCTCATGTTCCACTTAGGAGATTAGGTCATGACAACATAAGCAGCCTCATCAGTAACATCCGGTAAATATAAAATAATGATATTGAATCATGACATTTTACACAGGAAAATTAATATAAACTCAGTTCAATGTCCATGGATCTTTCCAGAGAGGAATTTCATTGCAAATTACATTGATTTTCCTATCTAAATCTGAACCACAAGGATTTTGAGTATCATAATGGAATTTTCCTCTGCAGCCATAAATGTGGCAATGTTCCACTTACAGTACACTCCCATTTGACTGGATACAAAGTAAACAGTGAAGATTTTAATACCACTGCAATTATTATACAGTATCCATATGTTTCCTTGGCTTGTAACTGTCACATCAACATCAATGAAAGGAAGCCATTCATTTAAATCTTTGATACATCTTATTGGCTACTGATTAGTATTCACTTGCTTCTTGTTTTCTATATAAACCATTTTTGTAGTTCAAGAAAGTAAGCACTGCAGTTCCTCATTTATCTGCCCTGGACATGCAGTTAGATCTTCACACTCATAAATGATCAAACTCCAGTAGTTAAGTCAAGTTTAGTTAGTCAAGTTCACAAATTGTAATGTGATTCAGGATGGTGGACTTCTAGCATTTCTCCAACTGAATTAACAGGAATCCACTATATCATGGGCAGAGTCATTCCAGCGACACCACACACATACAAACAAGCTGGAGCATGGATTGAGGGGCGAGATAGAGGAACTGTTCCCACTCTCCATGTTGACTTATGGCAGCTTCTTCCACTACAGAATTCCACTACAACCAGCAGCCTGTTGCCTGCACTAGGTGCTTGAGGCTTATAAACCATGCAGTGTATAGGTGGCAGGCAGGTAGAGGCAATATTTCCTCTCTTTCATGATAGAAGTCAAGATCACCCAATAACATTGAATGATAATACTTCTAGGACCAAAAGAAAAAAAACACTTTTCTATACAGCATATAATTATTTTATGAAAATGGTTATCACAAGATAAGGTTGATGTTATTGGCTTGGCATGGATGTCTTTAGCCGGCATACGTTTGTAGAGCAGAGATAGCCCAACCATTACTATTCATTAAGCCTCCGGGGCAAAGACAGTATAGCAGTTATGGAGACAACGGAAAGGAAATGCTGTTGCCTTCTTTCCCCAAAGATTACAGCCCAATGGAAACATCTGTCTGACCATGGTGCCAAGCAGAGCTCCTGGCTTAAACGAAGCTCGAGTCTGATTCAGCAGGGATCTTTCTATGATCAAGGAGATATACAGGTCAGGTAATGAAATAAATGTGTTCTTGGGCACTACTTCTTTAATAGAAGCTTTAGTGCCAGTGGCAATAATGTGAAAACAATAAGGATGAGATCGTGACTATAAAAGAAAAAGAGGAAGTCTCTCCGGCAAACTTTTTATTCAAAACTAAAAAGGTGAACATGTGAAGTGAAACAACCAGGTCAAGTAACCCCTAAATAAGGAAAGAAAAACATTTTGCACCTTCTAAAAACCACCTGAAAGCTTCTTTCAAAATGGATCACCCTTCATTATTATGTTTTGCATGTCGGTGACCAAGGCATATTGTGTTCTCTTCTATTCTTTCTGTTTTAATATTCATATGTGCTCTGTGAGACATTATTGAAATGGCTAGCATTTGTCTTTCCTGTGGTGGGCAGATAGTCATGGATATAGTCAGACATGGTTAGAACAGAATCTCATTCTTTCTCAGCTCAGGTTGCTACAAGTCAACACTGAAAGTCTGTGTTTCTACAGCCCTTCTTCACCATCTTCCAAGTAGTGTAAGGTAAAGGTAAAGGTTTTCCCCTGACATTAAGTCCAGTTTTGTATGACTCTGGGGGTTGGTCTCCATTTCAATCTCCATTTCAAGCCAAAAAGCCACCGTTGTCCAGAGACACCTCCAAGGTCATGAGCGCCATTACCTTCTCGCCAAACAGGTACCATTGATCACATTTAGATGTTTTCAAACTGCTAGGCTGGCAGAAGCTGGGGCTAACAGCAGGAGCTCACACTGCTCCCCGGATTTGAACCTGAGACCTTATGGTTAGTAAGTACAGCAGCTCAGTGGTTTAACCCACTGCACCACCGGGGACTCCAAGTGGTAATGTTCTTGAAAAAATAACCTTCCAGCTAGACAGAGGATAAGGTGGAAGAAGGACATTGGACAAGCATAAAAATACTGTTAAAATGACCTTCTTTGTCAGAGGCTTTGTTAACTGATTTACAGCTGTATTCTAGGTATTAGAATTTTCAACTAGAATTAGATTATGTATAGCTATAGAATTAGAAACCTGTTGGGAGGAAAAGTGCTCTCTAGAGATGGGAAGGTCTTGGGGGGGGGGACCAGAAAAATGCGGAGGGGGGCAGGGTTTGTTCCATTTTTTCCAAAGCCATTTTCCCCCAGAAAAATTGAAAAGTGTGTAGAATATGTTCTTTTTCAATGATAAATAATACCGTGTTTTGGGAAGGTAATTTAGTTAAAAGGTGACCAATAGAATTGAGTAAATATGGTATATAGTGTTCCCTCACTTACTGCTGGAGTTAGGTTCCAGGACGTCCTGCAATAAGTGAAAAACTGTGATATAGGGATACTCTATTTTAATATTTATACATTATTTTAGTAGTTATAAACTATTTTAAGTCTTTATAAACTTAAAATAAAGTGAAGGAAAGGCCCTTCGAGGCTGGAGGAAGGGAGGGAGGACTGAGGAGGGAAAGGGTGTCGGAGAGCGGTGGCAGGAAACCCCCACAAATCCACAAAACAGCGAGTCCACAATAAGCGAACCGCGAAGTAGTGAGGGAACACTGTATCTATGACATGGTATTCAAACTACGGTATATAACATAAAGACCTTAATGAAAGATTTCTGAGGTTGTTTCTGTTTCCCCCCCAAATATTTCCCTTTTTGCCAGGCCTTCCCATCTCTAACCCTCTCCCAGCCACATATCACCCACTACCTTTTTAAACGCTTTAAATAGTTTTCTTTACCAAATAGGTATGACAAATAATTTATCTTGCCAGAACCTTAAACATTTCCACAGACCCCTTCCCTGCCATTCATTTCTATGAGAACAAAAACATGCACACATACAATGCTTAAAATATAATGCCTATAGCATACAGTTCACTGGTTGTGAATTAGAGATATATTAATCTATTTGTGTATCAGTTGCCTATATACCCAAAAAAGCATACAACCACTCTTTTAAACTGCACAGTATGTTAAGAAGACAAATGTAAACGATCATGAGATATGTCTTTGCTAACACAGGGCATGAGCTAAAGTCTCATGGGACATGATGGCAAGTGCCTTCTGAAAGCTGAAAGGCCTGGATTTGGTTAGTGCTTGGATGGAAGACCCCCCTACATCTCCAATGCAGGATGCAATAAATATATAAACAGGATTCTGCTCCCCATTGCTGCTGTCAAGGCCTTTGGAGGGGAGGGGGGTGCAAGAGAAGTGAACTATGAATGCAAGTTAAAAAAAGAAAGAAATGTAGGTACCAAAATGGTACAATAGGTTTTAGGTAAATCAGCACCCATTACATTTAAATGAAACCATCTGTTTTCAGCATGCATTGTTGTAAAGAATAAATCCATTCACAAGCACTTCCTGGTGAATGCTTTAAATCAATTTAAGACCTGCAGTTTAAACAATATATATATTTTTAAAATGCTTCTTTTGGTAATGCATTTTCTTTTTGGCTCTCCCACCACCAGTAGCACCACCCCGACTATGAATTGCAAACCCAAATGATTAACCTCTCTGCTGGGCTCCTGTTTCCAGGGGAAACAGCAGAAAGGAAGATTTCTATGCTTAAATCTCTAAATCAGATTGCACAGGGTAGTGCTGGCAGGTGATAGCTGAGCAGAGGATACATCCTTTTGTCATCAAAACCTTACAAATTATTTATTTGATCACGAAAGAGCTCCAAAAGGCCCCATATATTGACAGTTTTTACTTCAGATTTCTCTGCCATCTTCCACAGTCAGAAAGGGAATAAAAAGAGGGCTCTTAAAATTCACCGTAGTCTCCATACATTTGGAGAGGGGGTGTTACACAGTGCATGTCAATATTACAAGTGAAAACTACTAGGCTAGCAGAATAAAATGGTAGCAGGGGGAGCAGGGAGGGGAAGGAATATTCTTCTTCTGTGCAGCAGACATAGCATGGAACAGTAGAATGGAAAGATTATAGGTGATCTGGTTGGCTCCCATCACAAGGGCTTTGGTTTTCATGCAACATGGAAAGGGCTAGTGCTGGTTTTTACCTCCACAATACATAACAAGAACCCCTGAGTGAACCTGGGTGAACACAACAATCCTAGAAACCGTAAAGTCTGCATTAATTAAGTATACAGAAAAGTCACCATTACTAGGAGCCATCCTATTAACATTATAAAACCAGTTCAGGTGCAATATCAGACAGATTTAACACAGGGATCGGGGACTCAGTGACCTCTCGGGGTCCTCTCAGGGCCTTTCCTGTGGCCCTTTATGGCTTCCCTTGAATGACTATATGTGTAAACACTGAAAACCTTCTTGCCTTTGACTCAGTTTTACATCTGTACCATATTTCTTCTGCAACAAGCAACTGCACAAGCCTTTTGTAGTCATTGAGCATTGACCACTATGAAAACCACCTACCTCCATAACAGTCTGAAGCAGCTCCATTATTTTTCTCTCTGCCTTTCTGCTACTCAGAGATGCACTCTCTGCAGATGCTTAAGTGGCTATTGCCACTGTGTTCCTCACCATCAGCACCACAGTTAAGAAAACTACTCTTTGCACCTGCCGCTGTTTTTTCTTCCTATTGCCATTTTCTTTCTTTGCAGTGGTTAAATGGGTAGCAGTTCTCTATTTTTTGGACACTCTCTCCTCCCAGCCTGACAAACATGGCCTGAAAAACCTTCCCCCAATCCCACTGCCTCTGTGATGGTGGATCCGCAGGCCATCACTTCTTGTGGCAAAACGGGAATCCTTTGAACATCTGCACTACACAAAGGTTATGCTAGAAATTATTTCGTACTATATTTTTCCCTCAGGCAGTGCACATTTTTTTCCCTTTTCACAGGGATTTCACAATAAACATTTGAAAATTGCCTTTCTGTATGTTTCAGCATATGTTCAGAGTGCAAGTGAACCTGAGCTGAACAGATTATGGAACAAAATGAAATGTGTGTACAAACCCTGTTGCTCCCAACATACCTACAATTGTTTTTCACCTAAGGTTTTTTTGAGGCCCTTAATGTTCTTTTTCTTATTTAATTATTACATGGGATCCAAAGCTAAATATTGTCTGAGCTCATTTATCAGTCCCTCATGGGGATAAACACTTAAGAGTAGGATGCAGACTTGTGAACTGTCTTACTGTGGGTCAGAGATACGTAACCCTTTTATAAACACAGAAATAGCCAACGTTCCTCCTAGCATGTCACAGACCACCATCTGCTTCCTCCTATCAGAATTCAAATTCTCAGCTGCTACAGATCCAAAATGGCAGTAGCAGTCTGTCCTTATAATCGTTCCCTTGTGGAATCAAATGCATCTGCATTTTATTTCACCAGAGGGGTGAAACAGACCACAGTTTGAGAACCAACAGCCTAAAGGAAATCCTTACTTTCAACACCCTCTTCTTGTGATGATTTCTTGCTTTCTAAAGCTCACTGAGTCTGTGTCATTCTCAGCTTCACTCATTTACATTCAAAGGAAACCTCCCTCTGCCTTGACTTGGTTTTCATAACCAAGTGCCCTCCTACTGAATCTTCCCAAGGACTGCTATCAGTAGAATATCATCCTACTCCTTCTCTTTATTTTTTCTCACTTTGCACAGAAACATGCATTTCTATCCAAATTATGCAAAAATATGATCTACAAATTGAGATTGTCTCTTTAAAACAGGAGGATAATAGAAATTTTAAACACTGAAAAAATGTCCTCAAAATTTTATTTTTGAGGACATTATTTCAGTGTCTAGAATGTCTATTATTATCCTCCTGTTTTATTCTAGGAGTTATGAAAGAATATATATATATATATATATATATATATATATATATAGTCAATGTGATCTTGTCATTGGGATTAGGAGTTAAGACATTCCCTACAAATCAGTGTAATCTTTCCAATAGGACAATGTTAACACTGAGCGTTCCTGTCTGTGATGGCACATTTTCAATTACTCTACATGTTTTCTACTTAGTAAACCAGCTTAATTTTCAGCTAGGCCGCAATATTGGAGCATGTCCTACAGTTTCAAGGGGTGGGGGTGGCAGAGATGTAAAAGGAGCAATCTTAGTGCCCTTGTAAGTTGTTTAGCCTCTGGCACTTATAAATCCAAAAACACTGGGGAAATCCCCTTTCCTTGCTTGTAATATGCTTTTAGATTTATTGCTTAAAGAACCTCCACTTAATCCCTTCACAGAAGTCAAGTTTTATCTCCATTCTAATAAAGGTTTCCTATGGAAAATGGAAAGAAAGCAAAATAAAGCCCTAGAAAGAAGACGAATACTTCAGAGTAAAAATATGTAAATATACTCCTGAGTAAGTTTTATCCTCTAAGAAAACAAGGAAAGGGGGAGGGAAAAGCCTGGATGGTTTAAATTACTCTACACCAGTCCAGGCGATCTATCTTCGGCTGCTCTCTTCGACACTTGGCCGGGGTGGGCAGGCAAGGCAGGGGCTAAAGAGCTCTTTAGGGACCAAATTACTGTTTCAAAATGGGCTGTGTGCTCCTTGTGCTCCAAGAATATGACAATATTATCTGAGAGATGTTACAGAGACTGCCGTGTCCTTCGGAGCTCTGTGAAAGCATCTAGTATGATTAGAGGCATATGTCACTAAAATATATCTTATCTAATATAAAGGGGGAGGGAGGATGTCATTGAAAATTGACTTTTAAAGGTGTCCAGCCAGAACTCTGTGTGATCTATAAAACTTATTAGCATTTCATAGCAATGATGGTATTTGCTGGGTTTCTTGGAAAAACAAAAGGGAGTGCAGATATAGTTCACGCTCTGCCCCAGATCGTTTTTCCTCCACTCCCCCCCCCCTTTTTTGTTTTTTTGTTTTGCATTTGTGAAGAAACCTGGCTTCTCTCTTAGGCCTGGATATAAAACAAATGTAGACTAATACCCAATGAATCACCATGACTCTGATTTTGGCATACATATAGCCAATAATGTGGCTGCTTGTATCTCAATCAAAGGAAAGAAATGTAACATCAAGTGGATAAAACAAGTGGATAAAACAGGGAAAATTGCTCAGCACACAATTTACAGGGGCCGTGGTGGCACAACGGGTTAAACCACTGAGCTGTTGAACTTGCTGACTGGAAGATTGGTGGTTCGAATCCATTGTATGGAGTGAGCTCCCACTGTTAGCTAGTTTTCAAACTGCTGGGTTTCATCTGTCAACCTAGCAGTTTGAAAACATGCAAGTGTGAGTAGATCAATAGCTACCACCTCGATGGGAAGGTAAATAGTGCTCCACACAGTCACATGACCTAGGAGAGGTCTATGGACAACACATGCTTTTTGGCTTAGAAATGGAGATGACCCCACCACCCAAAGCCAGAGGTGAACACAACCCCCCAGACCCAAAAGGGGAAGCCTTTACCTTTATCTGTGTGTTGTTGTATTGAATGTTTGTCCTTGTGGTTGTGTATGCTAGAATCTTCCCTGAGTCCCTTTGGGAAGATAGTGCAGAATACAATAAAGAATAATACTAATAATAATAATATGCGCTAATTTACATGTAGAAGTACACATTTAGACATACTTTCTATGCATATTCATATGCAAATAAAAACACATTACATTTTGCTGTGTGCTTAACTATTCAATCTGCATGCCCAGTTGACTTGTTTGGCAAAGGGAGTATTCCATTCTTATTGTGCTGTATTTCATTCTTATTGTTCTTTATCTAGGATCATATGGTTCTTCAAACAGAGAACACTTTCAAATCAAGAGATATGCTCTGAAGACCTTCAAATAAAGAGTGCCCCTTGTAAAGGCAAACATGCCATGCCTGAAAGCTCCTAACAAGCTCAATGCTGTACATAAGATAGAATTTAGTCCAGAACATCTGTCAAAAAGGATTAAAATTGATCTTCACTCTGATTTGTTCCTATTTTTGCTGCAGAACATCCATACAAATAGGTTTTGTGTGTGTACTGTATGTGTGTCAGGAGAAACTTGAAAAACTGCAAGTTGCTTCTGGTGTGAGAGAATTGTATATCTGCAAGGATGTTGTCCAGGGGATGCCCTGATGTTTTGATGTTTTTACCATCCTTGTGGGAGGTTTCTCTCATGTCCCTGCATGGAAAGCTGGGGCTGACAGAGGGAGCTCAACCCATTCTCTCCAGATTCGAACCATTGTCCTGATGGTCTTCAGTCCTGCCAGCACAAGGGTTTAACCCATTACGCCACTGGGGGCTCCACAACTAGGTAAGAATATGGCTTTGTGAAAAGCTTTAACACAATAAATGTTGATGGTTGATGGAATAAGTACAGGATTTGACTTGCATTTATACCATGCATATTGCAAGTCATTTTAATATCACTTTATTTGTAAAGAATATTCATCAGTTTATTAATTCCCATTCAGATGTCTCATCTCACTAAAAAAGACCTTCTTAATCAATACGATCTTTTAAAGTCTTCAATGAGATCGAAAAGACCATGCTTTGAAGAGCAAATGTTGACATTTTAGGTCTTACTTTTTGTGACAAAAATACTTTTTTACATTTCAAAAAATCAAGGTTTTTGAAAAAAAAAAGAACTAAAACCTTATTTGCATGCCAATGAAATCACTTGGAAGGGAAATGTCCTAAAATGTGAAATACCATCCAAAAATTGCACCAAGTCTGTCACTCAGAAGAGAGAAAACATTTGAAATGTTCATTTCCACATGTGAAAAACAGGTAAGTAAAAAATTCACATCCCTACCTTAAAAATGGTTTGAAGGTGTGGCACAATGAAATTGTTACATATCTTACTGTTTTTTCCAGGTCCGTGGACTAAAAGTGAATGGATTAAACCAACCTTATGGGCTACTAAAGTACCTTTTTTCACTTTCATGTCCCTCAAATTTGGTTCCAGTCAACAATAGCACTGTTCCTTATGCTTATGCAGGGATGGCCCTTCCACTGGGCACAGTAATGCAGTTGCCTCAGGAAGGACATGCTCGTAGAAAGGAAGGGAGTGCCAGTAAGATATTAGTAGGCAGAGCTATATGTGCCATATGATTTGCCCTGTTCTACGTTAGCTGTTCAATAACCAGTGCTGAAGATTCAATAACCAGTCTCACCAGTTTTGGCACAACTTCAGAAATGAGAGGGGACACCATCTTGCCCTTTGACACAGTTAACAAAATGTTTAATAATGATTTTCATACCACATGTCTGCTGCTCTCCATACTATTTTGCAATGTGCACAATTCAGGAAGCAAAATGTGTTGGGGGGGGGGGGGTCTGATGGCAGTGCGGCTGTTTTGCTGGCACACAATGGCCATAAAACCAGAAAATTAATCTGCCAGGGAAATCTCCATCTGGAAGAGAGCTCCCACCTCAGATCTCTTTACTACTGTTCCTCCAATGACTCTACTTCTGATACTGACAGCACAACCTTCACATATAATACAGGTTCATTGAGTGAAATGAGCATAAAGCAAGTGAAGATAAGAAATTGAAGCCTAAAGAAGGTATGCAAGTGCCTTTATATTTTTAAGAAGGTATCAGGAATGTAGACCTGAGCAAGCTCACATTCATAGTTTAAGTCAGAATAAGGTCAGAACAAGCATGGTGGCGTGGGATGGCAGAGATTAGTCCATTAGGTTCAGTCCTGAGGAAAGATTCCTATTCTGAATCTTAGTATTGACTTTGGCGTGAAAGCCCTTGATAGTACCAGTGAGGATCCCCCTTCCACCAACAGACACTATGTAGTGAGAAGAGAAGGAATGTTCCTTCAGGATCCTAGAATGGAACAATAAGGTTACATTCTTCATGCCTGCTGAGAACTTAAAAATTATCAATCCCTCTCAAAATAATGCAATTTGAATTTTTAATTAAAAAAATGATCACTAGATGCAAAAGACAAAACTGACACTATTGTGAGACATGCTGGTAACATAAACATAAATTATCTGCTGCTACATTCTGAGAACGGGCCCAGGGTTTTCACCTGACTGTAAAGGGTTAAAAAATTGCTCTAGGTACTACTACTACTACTACTAACAGCTAAACAACCCAGTTGGTGGTAGAGGAGGAGGAGGATACATAATCCGTACAATATGAATGAAAAAGACAAAGCAGAAAGGCTCCAAGGAAAGCTTAGAAACACTTGTTCCTGCTGAAAGCTAGCTAGTTTGAATATCCTGTCTGTGGTAGAGAAATATAAGTAATGCTTAAATTGGTAGACTAAGAATGTCAGACTGGGAGTGGAATATTCCTTGACATCAGCTTTAGGATATGTCCTCATCAGATAGTAGCAATAATTGTATAAATAATACTTGTCTCAACTAGATGCTATAAGGATGTATTTTAATGTGTCCCTTCCCAGCCATTTATGAAGATGCATAGCATTTGAAAAATATTTAATAGGTCACTTAAAAAATAAACACATATTGCAGTTACAATGTTCCCTAACGTGTGTGCACCCATGCGCAACACTCTACATAAGCACATGTCAGCAAACTACACAACTGTGTCAAATTTAACTTCCTCTTATTTCCAGAAGGGAAACCAAAATCTAACTTAATGCTCATCATCTAGCCACAGATGGATGCACAAACAGTGTAAGCACAAAGGTGCCTCTGATTTGTGATTAAAAACCAGATATACATATAACACTTTAATCCAGTTATGTATTATATGAACAGCTTGGTTCTACATGCTCAGAAGTGAATCAGTGGACTTCCTCAGATAAATATAGAGGGACAATTGCCAACGTATACAATATAGGTTATGTCTACTGTTCTGTTATGTTCATGGATCCTCATACTGCAGAAAACCTTTTTTCAACATTAAATAGAAATTAGAATGTACTGTGGCACATTCTTGCTTTTGATGGACTGAAATATATCTCATATACATATCTCTCCCGCCCCCCCCCCCCCCCGGTCTCTACATATTGGCTACAAATCAAACCTCCCTAGGCATTTCACAAATAAAGGTTATAATACTAAAACACCTAGATATATTATATTTTTAAATTTAGAAAATTGTTTATATGTCACATATGCTGGAAAAGCCTATTTATATACCACTGTACTGAGCTTTCTCTCTGTTTATGTAGGTATATCTATATTCCTAGTTATCTAATATATCTATATTCATAGTTATCTACTTTCTGACAGTTTGCATAACTGGGCTTGTATCTGACCATAATGACCAACAGAATAGAATGTCTGTTTCAATTTCATCCAAGAGTTCTAGTTAAGTAACAAAAAGAGGCTGCAATTTTGTGTCTTGTGTTATGTAAAAGTTCAGATAATTATCTCTTTTGACCTTCATATCTATCAGGCAAAAATCTGGATTTTTTTCCTATAAAAAGAGATCTATCATTCTTCTAAAGCATTCATACCAAATCTGAAATCTATTATCCGAACCTATTGCTACTACCACTAGTGTAGAGCCATTGATTCAGTGAGATTGACATGTGTGTCAACTCTCCATCCAACAAATGTGTCATTTGATCTATTTTACTTGCAACTATCAATAGGATTCAAAACTAGAAAAGCAAATTATATGTTTTTGTGTTAGAAAATGAATGTAACTAATATTGTTTGAGTAGTTTTGTAACTCAGATTTTTAGATGCTTAAATAATAATAACAACAAACATTTACACTGGATTATCTCAAGGAAAGCAGTTATTGATTCAGAAGGTTAGGAAATTGCCAACCTGACAGAAGAACTCAGCCCCTGCTGAGAATAAGTGCATGTTCACAGCTGTATTCTTTATCATCTTTACAAGCAGATAATCTGTGGGAAATTTCCAGGTCACAGCTTTCTACTACTGGCCTGATCCATCAGGAAACTAGATTGAGTCATTTCCTTTCAGTATATTTGAAATTCAAGTGCTTGGAAGACACCTGTGCTTTCACAAAGCAAGATTTTATCAGTGGCAGGAAAAACATACCTGGTGGAATTTTACCTTCTCCGTGAGTCTTAAAGGCACAGTAAGACTCTTCTGAAACTGAGAACTGAGGAAGCCCCTCTGGAAGATGTCCTCTAGGGACTGCCCTCACGCTTGGTAGCAGCCAGTGGCTCCAGTCTCTGTGGGAATGGCCAGTCCCACTGAGTTTAGTCCCAATGAATTAACTCCCTTACAGTTCATACTAGAATGTGGAGTGGTTTCCACACTATTGAGCTATTCATCCACACCTGTCTACTAGCAATGCGTGTGCATGGGTGATACATCTCCCTCCAGCTAGCCCAAGGAGACACAAACACAAGTTGATTGGAATGAAAAATGGCCACAACTTGTTCATTGATTACAGGAGCAAGGGTTGGCAGTCATGCGTGGGTCCCCGCCATGGGGACTCAGGAATCAAAATGGTGGCAGCTGGCCAGCTGGCCATCACCAAGAAAGGCATTAGTGAGCACACCATTGACAAACAGCTGTTCTGTGAGATGTTTTTCCTAAATAATGGAGCTTTGAAACTTTCCCGCCAAAGTCCAAGGGCACCTTGACTTATTTTGCCCTAAAAAACACTATCTGGAGATCCATATACAGACCACTGGCCCCAATAATCATTAAACATAGCAATCTGTCTAATAGTAGTAATAATAATAATAATAGAACTGGACACTAGAGCTCTATTATCTTGACAGAAAAACAAGAAAACCGATGACAATCCACTACTCATTACACCCGCGTAGTGATGTCGACAGACTTTACCTGCCCAGAACATCAGGAGACAGAGGGTTCTGCAAGTGAAACAAATGGTAGAAGAAGAGAAACATGCACTGGCAGATTATGTGAAAGGCAGTCAAGAACCAACATTGAGGGAAGTCAATAGTAGTAAACTGCTTAGAGTGCAAAAGACGAAGGGTGAATACTAGGCATGGGAAAAATGAAACAGAAATTAAATGGATTCGTTAGAGATTCGTATGTAATGGGACTTTTGATGTTTTACGTATCGCTGTCGCGAACTAGGAAGTAGACTTTCTTTTACGGCACTTCAGGGCGCCATTTTTGTATCTGGGTCGTAAAGCATTCGTATGGTTTCTTTGCCCTTAGTAAGCGTGTTTTGTCATTGGCTGATGGATACCAGGTGGACATACCCTCCCCCTTCACTCCACCTTTCCTTTAGCCAATCAGAGGCAAAGAAACATGGATGGGGTGAGCGAGGCCTCCTCCTCCTCTCTCGCCAATGACAGGCCTGCGAGAGAGGAGGAGAAAGGCCCCCCTCTGCTGCCTCTCTCTAGCCTCGATCCATGCATCGGGGCTAGAGAGAGGCAGAAAGGCGAGGCCTTTCCGCTAAGATGGGTCGGCTTATATCTTAGCGGGAAAGGGCTGCCGCTCTTGGGCGGCCCCTTCCCGCTAAGAAATAACCCGACCCAGGCCTGGGAAACAGTAGTAAACTCGGCCCGGGCTGCTTCCAAAGCACGCTTTGGAAGCAGCTCAGCCTTGATTCGAGTAATTTCCTCCTGTTTCCCAGGCTGTCCCTCAGAAGCGGAGGGGACAGCCTGGGAAACAGGAGGAAATTCCTCCAGTGAGGCCCTTTCCAGCTAAAATATAAGCCGACCCAGGCTTGGGTCGCATATTTTAGCGGAAAAAATGCCCTCGCTCACCCCTCGCCTCTCTCTAGCCTCGATCCATGGATCGAGACTAGAGAGGCAGAGAGGCGCAGCGGCCCCTTTCCCACTAAAATATAAGCCGGCCCAAGCCTGGGTCGGCATATTTTAGCTGAAAGGGGGCCCGCGCTCTGCCTCTCTAGCCTCGATCCATGGATCGAGGCTAGAGAGAGGCAGAGAGGCGTCGGGCCCCTTTCCCACTAAAATATAAGCCAGCCCAAGCCTGGGTCGGCATATTTTAGCTGGAAAGGGGCCCCGCGCGCCTCTCTGTCACTCTCTAGCCTCGATCCATGGATCGAGGCTAGAGAGAGGCAGAGAGTCGCGCGGGGCCCTTTCCCACTAAAATATAAGCTGGCCCAAGCCTGGGTCGGCTTATATTTTAGCTGGAAAGGGGCCCCACACGCCTCTCTGCCTCTCTCTAGCCTCGATCCATGGATCGAGGCTAGAGAGAGGCGAGGGGGTGAGGGCCCCTTTCCCGCTAAAATATAAGCCGACCCAAGCCTGGGTCGGATTATATTTTAGCTGGAAAAGGGCCTCAATCGGAGGAATTTCCTCCTGTTTCCCAGGCTGTCCCTCCGCTTCTGAGGGACAGCCTGGGAAACAGGAGGAAGTACTCGATTGAGAACTCGCAGGGGGTTAAGGGAGGCATCTGCCTCCCTTACCCCCTGCGAGTTCTCAATCGGAGGAATTTCCTCCTGTTTCCCAGGCTGTCCCTCCGCTTTTAGCTGGAAAGGGGCCCGCGCTCTCTGCCACTCTCTAGCCTCGATCCATGGATCGAGGCTAGAGAGTGGCAGAGAGGCGTGCATTGCCCTTTTTCCAGCTAAAATATAAGCCGACCCAGGCTTGGGCCGGCTTATATTTTAGCTGGAAAGGGCCCTCGCGCCTCTCTGCCTCTCTCTAGCCTCGATCCATGGATCAAGGCTAGAGAGAGGCGAGGGGTGAGCGAGGGCGCCGGCGGCATGGGGGAAAAGAGGGGCGAAGAAGAGAAAAGAAGGGATGGGGAACCAAAGAGCAAAGGAAGGAATGAAAAAGAGGGTAGAGAAGGAAGAAAGGAGGGAAAGGGGAAATAATAAGGGGGGGGGGAATCGTACTTCACTTTCACAATTGTCCTGAGAGCTAGTAGCTACTACCTCTTATATTTATGTTATACATATACAGCTCCACTTAATTGCACTGCAGAGGTGAAGGGAATGTTCCCCCTTGATTTTTAACTGTTTCCCTGCTTTTCCTACTTTAGAACCACTTTAGAATTTCGTTAGTACTTAAGTTACATTTTAGCACTTTTGCAAATTTTTTTGTAAGTCTTTAATATACTAATCAAAAAAATTACCCCCCATTTGATTTTAGAATTGCGATTTTAGGATTCTAACCCAAGCCTAGTGAATACCATAAAAACACAATCCAGAGCAGAAGAGGAAACTGGCAAAAGAAGGCACTCCGTGGACAGTTCCTGGCAAAAATTGAAAGCCAAATTGACAAAGAAAAAACATGGCTGTGGCTCACAAATGGAATTTTGAAAAAGGAGATGGAGGGCCTGATTCTGGCAGTCCAAGAACAAACCATTAGAACAAATGCCATCAAAGCCAGAATTGAAAAGTTGACGACAGATCCCAAATGTAGACTCTGCAAGGAAGCAGATGAAACAATTGATCACATCCTCAGCTGCTGCAAGAAGATCGCACAGACAGACTACAAGCAGAGGGATAACATCGTTGCTCAGATGATTAATTGGAACTTGTGCCACAAATACCATCTGCCTGCGACAAAGAACTGGTAGGATCACAAACCGGAAAAAGTTATGGAGAATGAACAGGCCAAAATCCTCTGGGACTTCTGGATTCAGACAGACAGAATTTTGGAGCATAATACTCCTGACCTCACAATTGTGTTAAAAAACAAAGTATGGATCATCGATGTCGCAATCCCAGGTGACAGCAGGATTGCAGAGAAACAACTGGAAAAGCTGACACGATATGAATTAAAGATCGAACTGCAAAGACTCTAGCATAAGCCAGTCAAGGTGGTCTCAGTGGTGATTGGCACACTGTGTGCAGTGCCTAAAGACCTTGGCCTGCACTTAAACACAATCGGTGCTGACAAAATTACCAGCTTCCAGGTGCAGAAGGCCACCTTACTGGGATCTGCACGCATTATTCACCGATACATCACACAGTTCTAGACTCTTGGGTAGTGTCCAATGTGTGAGCCAATACAACAGCCAGCAGAGTGTCTGCTGTGGACTCATTTTGTTGTGTTAATAATAATAATAATAATAATAATAATGACGATGATGATGAATGTATTACTTAGCTGCCTTCCTCAAGGCTCAGGGTGGGTTATGACATAGTTAAAACACATAAACATTGTAAAGATTCTATAAATACACATTAAAATGCATTTCTATAAAAGATATATATTAAAACATATTTCTATAGAATACATATTAATAGATCAGGCTGATGCTACTGATTGAATCTGGGTTCTCATGAAGATACAATTCCCTTGCCCAGGGAATAAGAAAAATTTACAGGGTTCAGTACACTAGCTTTGTGTGAGATAGTCCATGATAAACATAAA
Organism: Anolis apletophallus; assembly: GCA_030556195.1. Classification (NCBI taxonomy): domain Eukaryota; kingdom Metazoa; phylum Chordata; class Lepidosauria; order Squamata; family Anolidae; genus Anolis; species Anolis apletophallus. The sequence goes on along the minus strand of JARBWK010000001.1, from coordinate 65,423,870 downwards.
CAATTTAAATATATGCACTTCTTATAAGACCAATTCAATCTATTTAAATTTCCAGATAGTTGCACATTCAAAGGGAACCTAAGAATGTGGTGAACTACGGTAGTTTTTTTGTCTAAAGTAGTCTAATGAAAGGGGGCTGCTGGAGAATAACTGAGAGCATTGAATCTGTATGGCTGTACTTCTCAAAGAAGCCACATTATGGGGGGAAATCACAAATACAAAAGAAAGGATCTCCACCACAAATGCATAAACCACCAAAGACTGTACCAGATAAACAGACAAAAGAATCTTAAATAATATAATAAAAAGGATAAATTCGAGGAATGCTTATAGTCATTATAGATAACAAATGAGCAGAAATATACAAATATAGAACTAGATGGAAAACAACTTCTTAAAACCAAAAAGTAAACATGCATAGATTTCTACCTTTGTTATATTATGTTCTAAAATAGTGGGTTTTGTATTTTGATTTTTCTGCTGTATTTGTGATATTACTTTTGGTCATGTTTTCTTTTGGGATTTAAGATATTGTAGTCCATCTAGTTCTTTATTTTTAATAAACTTATTCATTTGCTATCCACATTGGCTTTAAATATAATTCTCAATAATAATTATATTCTTCAAATCCCAATAAGACAGATTTGTTATGGTCTTTTGTGGCTTATACATTACAAAGGAAAGACAGAACATGTTGTTTTACTTTATGGGATGGAGGCATTGGAGAAAGGGGGGGGCTGAAAGAGCCTTGTGTGGACAAGGCTGAGAATCCCTGCCTTAAAAAAATAAACCATCCCTGCTTTGAGCATGTGTTATGCTTCCACTTCAATGCTACACAATTAAACCCAGCGATGTTGATGATCGCAGGGAATTAAGGGGAGCTGTGCAGCAATATATTAGAGAACTAAACGGGCAGTTTGTTATACAAATTTGGCCAGTGGCATTTTGGCATCGCATAGTACAAATGGGCAAGGGTTAAGTCATTCTTCAGATTTCCTTGGCAGAGTCTTTTATTATTTACAATATTTACTTCAGGGAAGACTTGGCACGTGTCATATTTATCTTGCTGAAAAATGGGACCATAAGCAGCACACATCACCTTTCAAACAAAGCAGCGCCTTGTGCTACTAATTTGGTTCATGAAGTGTGTAATTCAGTCCTTTTGCATGGGGCCAGCATTAGTCATTTGTTTTGTTAAACCATTACAGAACAACACTTCTTGCTTGTTATTGCAATACACCAAAACAAAAGGCTCCTAGTGCCACAAGAGGTCTTGGATAGCATTTCTAAGACCCTGGATACAAGTACATTCCCATTTCTGAATTTCCTGATACTCACAGTAACAAACAGGATGAAGGGAAATGAAAGGGGTGGAAGAAATGCAGCTTTAAGATGTCATGGCTGAATAATTCAGTGATCTAAAACCTGTTTCATATAGACTACAGGGCATTTAAAGGGTTAAAGACTATGTATGGGATGTTTCCTTATACTTCCCACTCCCATGGTTCCCAAGGTTCTCTACGACCTCCTTATTCACAGATTAAATATCTACAATTTCACACACACCCCTTAAAATCCCCTCTACAAATGTCTGTGAGACACTCTAGGGCAGTGGTTATCAACCTATGGGTCCTCAGGTGTTTTGGCCTACCACTCCCAGAAATCCCAGCCAGTTTACTAGCTGTTAGGATTTCTGAGAATTGAAGGCCAAAACATCTGGGGACCCACAGGTTGACAACCACTGCTCTAGGGTCTTCAGTACAATTCTATGGCATGTTGTTTCCAGCTGAAGTATACGATAATCAAAATATAGGATTCACTATATACACAGTTTCAAATATCCACTGGGGTTTTAGATATGGAGACTGTACTACAGTTGCCAACTGTCAGTTCCAACCATAACACTTTATGTTTTTAATGCCACATATCTACCTAACATTGGGGGGAAAGGATGTCGCAAGCATGTCTAAACCATTTGAAGATAGATGCCCTGAATTGAATCTGCACTGGTCCCTCATCCACTGTCACAGAAGTATTGCCTTCCACATATATCTATCTGTCTGGTTTATATTTCACCTTTCTCCCAGAATGGAATTCAAGGTATAAAGGGCCTACAACATGGCAACAAATTGGTATCTTGAAATCATCGTGGATTTTATTTTCAGGGTAGATTCACTAATACATTTACATGAAAGTGTAAAAATTAGAGCAGGAGACATTTCTGTGTAAACACATCTTAAGAAATCCAGTTCACACATTTTTCCTTGTAGAGAAAATAGCAGCATGAGGCAGAACAGAATAATCTGGATCAAAGTGGTGCTAAAATGTGATGCATTAGAGATCTCTCTTTTCCATGGGAATTGGTCCACGTCTCATATGGTTGCTTACACATAAAGAAATTATGCTGGGAGCACCAAACAGGGACAGTCCAAAGTAATTTGTGGTTTGTTTATATAGTGCTGATTATAGCAGTTGGACAAACAACTCTCGCCTCTCTTTAGCTAAACGAAAGGCAGGACTCCTGCCATGGCAAGAGATGGAGATGAAAATGGATTTGGGTTGACTGGTGGACTGAAACAAAAAACATGAGATGTCATCAAAAACAGCAGCCACTTTTAAAATTTCATTTCCTTCTCTTTAAGGTCTTACATAACAGGGATAGAGCCTTCTCGGTGTTGTTTCCACACCTTGGGAATGAATTTCCCCAAGAAGAACAATGCTCCTCTTTTTGTTAACCATCTGTACAATTTTATAGACTTATAGTTCAATATGCATTCAGTTGTTTGGTACCCTGTGCTGTTAACTAGGGTTCGTATTACTGCTGTCAAGTATTGAATGATGTTTCATGGTTTGGCTATTTACACTGGGTTAGATCCAAGTATCTACCTGGACCTGTCCATCAACCCTCAGAGAGGCCTATAGCACAGAGGGGTAAGAGAGAAGATGGAAACTTCATCTGCTTCAGTTATAGAAAGTGCCTCCATCCAGTTTCCCACTCCCACTCACCTGTACAGCACACTCTATTTGGCAGGACCTCCTGACTTTTCAAGGAGAATGTATAAGAACTGGCAGGGAGGAACATCAGAGAATGACATGGGGGTCTGCTTTGTGTGTGAGGATTATTTTGAAAAGTAGACTATGAACCCATTAAAAATTTTGTAAGGGGAGCAAATGCCAATAATATTGCAAACAGGCTGATATTCATCTTATTCATTTGCAAACTATGGCCCACCTGACGGCAAATTCATTTCAAAAATTTAGTTTGTTCTGTAGCCTTCTCAATATTGCCAACTACAACACATTATTTTGGAGGGGTTGGCCTTCCTGGCATATATACAACACCTGCATTTAAATATATATTCTGAAGGGAAAAGAAAAGTGTAAAATAGAATGATATGTTTCTTTTTATGCTACCTACCCCCCGCAAAAATATGTTTTACGCAAAAATGGTTTAAGGGTAATTTGTTATTATAGTGCAACTAAATAAAAGGGGGGAATTATATTAACGGCTTGCAAATACAGAGAATAAATACATACTTTTACTGAATTGGAAGTGTTTAAAATAATTTCACTGACACATTCACTTATCACTGCAGGGGGCTTGGGTAATAGTTGTTTTCGCTTAAGCTGCAGAAATGTTAGCAGCAGCAGTTGTTGATTACAAGCAAGGCTCTTGGCACTTAAAAGTCCTATCAAAACTGATCCTCAAAAGTAAATAACAACATCAAGCTAATCCTTACTCCTTGAGTTATTTGGCGTGTATTAAAGCAAACATGCAGGTTTTGCATTTTGTACTATTTTAAAGAGGAACGCCTCCAAATACAGTACATTGTCTAACAGCTTCATATTGGTAATCTAAACTTTAACAGAAAAGATTAAGGCAGCAGCGATTAAACAAAAATAACTGTGATAGAAATAAATATAATACCTGGTAACCCACTTCTTTTTTCCTCCAAAATAGAACACAAAACTCCACTTTCAAAAATGGAAACATATGTCCCACAGTTACTATGCAAGAGGAATTTAGATAATGGCATTCCAAAGTGGTGAGGCTGACCTAATGAGCTTCTACTAAGTGACCTAATGAGCTTCTACTAAATGACTTAATGACGATCAAAAGGAAGAAATCAATAATTTCCCATAGGTGACTTGTAGAGCAGTCTTGTGCATTCTCTGAAACATGTGATGCACGAATGACCACCAGGCCCTATTCCTTCTGGGCAAGTGTCCACCAAGGCTACTCAAGGGCTCAGCTGTTCCTAAATATATTGAATAATGTGCGAAGGCAGCAAGTAACAGAGAGAAAAAAGTGTCACTACTTCTTACTAAAGATGTGATTCTTCACAAAATTTATCCATAGGAACAATGACTAACGTCAGCTATTTTCATCCTGTTGCAAGAAAATCTGCAAAACTGAGAAGTTTTTGAAGATTATTTATAGTCCAGGATTTATACCATGTCAATTCACAAGTGGTATTTTTGCACAGAAAACAATATTTTCTGTGTAGGAAACAGCATTATCTGTACAGAAAATAATATTTATGTAAAACAATCATCTGCAACTTTTGTACAGAATAAGCCCTCAACTATTTCATTTTATGTACTGTTTCTTCCATGGCAATGGGTTTTTTGTGCAAAAACAATTGCATGTGAATTTTGCACAAAATATTTGTTTATTTAACTTATAGCAGTGTGAGAACCAAGGTGGCTTCCAAAACCATTAAAAATATCCACCTTAAATTAAAACAATTAAAGGTAGATAAAACAGCATCAAAACATTCAAAAACATAGACAAGTTTCATCTCAAGTTGGGAAAGTTTCACCAATGCTTTTTCTTTCAATTAGAACTTCTCAATACTTGAGAAAAGGGCTGTGGTTTTTAAAAATAATTTTAAAAAATACTTTTGAGTGTTCTTTCTACCCCTACATCTTATTAACACTTTTAAAGTACTGTATGTCATTTCCAGATAGATCAAAAATGCATATATATGCAAGCTTTCACATCTAGGGACAGACTTAATCTAAATTGAAAACTAGTCTAAACCACTGCCTGTTTTAGGACTTTTTATTATATTTTTTTAATTGTATCTCATGTGCCAATGGTGTACAAATGTATCTCATTGTGTCCAGGCATGTACCCAGGGGGCTTGGGGGCTGAAGCCCCCCCCCCCCGAATTCTCAGGGTGGTCCACGAGAAGGCCTTACTGGTACATTAGTTAAAGTGTTATGTGTATTCATATCATGATCTTATCACCATGCTCAATATATCCCATATGCATGGGGGTATTGGGATAACAATATAAAAGGTTTGCTAGGGTAGACCCTCTTCCACCCAGTCTCAGCCCCCCTCCCCCCAATCAAAATCTTGGGTACAGCCCTGATTGTGTCTTAATATTGATTGCTTCATCTACTGTGTTCTCTCCATATTGCTAATCCTTGAGTTAGCAGCCCTTTTGGGAAAGGCCTGTCTGTTTAACTGATACTATAAACCACTGTAAACCTAGAGGATGCAATATAACATATCAACATCACCCTCACCATCAATAATAGGCCTACTAATATACACAGCAGTCCTTCAAAAGACTGCAAATGGCTTCATGCAGCAACCATCTGAAAGCAGCCTCCTCTTCCTTCCATGCATCAATGCCACTTTGTTCACGCAGACTAGCTTTCCCTGCAGTGACCCTCTCCTGCCTTGTGTATGATTTAAGGAGATTTATGATTGGCTGTTCTATGTTGTGAAACATGAGCTTTGACCCACAGGCTTGGAAGCCAGGAGGAAGAAACGTTAATATTATGCGGGGGGGGGGCATCCTTCACCAATGCCAGCAAGTGAATTACACAGTGAAATGTCATGCTTTTTTCTCACACATGGCACACAGAGCACTTTAAAAAGTGCACAGAATGAAGCCACATGGAAAGCAAATGAGGCACAAAAAGCTGAGCGCTTGCTACTCTACTGTCATGTTTAACATGATGCTTGTTGGAACTCAATGAACATGGATGCCCTGAATAAAAGCATCTTCCTTTACACATTACAAAATTAAAACCCAATGACAGGAGGCCTTCAGCTCAGGATTGCAGTCTTAACCCCAAATCTTTTGCTGCTTGAATCAAAGGACAAGATGGCTCTCATGTTCCCTATATAGTCTGACTGTCAATTGAATACAGAAGGTGACTGGGATGAGAGTTGAACTTCTGTTTCACAATGGGAATCGGATAAGATCCTCTACAACACGTAAGATCATCAAACTAGTATAGGGAGGCAAGATAGGATATTTTTAACACCCTCTAATATAGAGGTGGACAATGCAACTCTTTTGGAGTACTCCCCTGACTCTTCCAGTAATTTTTCCTCCAAAAAAGCCTTCTGAAGAGTCAGTTGTCACCAAAACAGCCAAACTGCTTGCAAGAGACTCAATATCACCTTAAACAGACATGGCATCATTTTTGGTTGTACAAAATGGTAGCCACAACAAAATGTTGTTATCCTCTGGTGCTCCAGTAAGCCAAGTATGGGGTGATGCTACCCTCCAGGCTCTGGTGGTTTGCCAGCCTAATTCTGCTGGCAGAGATGAAAAACAGTGAATTGTTACAGTTGTATGAATGTTTGAATCCCATTATCAGGTGGGTCTAACTGTAAGGGAAGGCACTACCTTACAGTTAGTTAATTTATCCAGGTCAACAATAAAGGAAGCTTTATATGAACCATCTATTTTCAGAAGCAACCATACTACTAAGTGCAGTAAAGCTAGCAAAACTACTTCATTAGACTACAGCTCCAAGAATCTCCCAGCCAACATGGGTGATTCCAGGAGATTCAATGAAAAAGTAACATTTCCAAGTTCAGAAACAGGGCATGTATGTCCCTCCAAGCACTAAAGGGCAGGAAAGACCAACCTTATGACTTGGAATTACATCAGGTCTGAATCTTCACCCTTTCCCCATTTCATGAGGTGACTTGTCCACTGAGAAAGAGGGCATGAGTGGTGGTATTAGCAACTTCTAAGGGCAGATGACATCAAAAATGGAATTGGAGTGGAACATAATGTGAATAATCATTTTATTTTCTTGCTGTAATTTATTTATTTTATTTGTTTGTTTACTTTCTCTCTTTCTTGATGAGGGATTCAGAGTGGCTCACATATGGCAGCCATTCAATGCCATTCAACATAACCCACATCATATTCAAAATACATGTCAATAAATACATATAAAATTTATGTAACTAATCTAAAATAATAATACAGGATAAGACAATTGTTTAAACCCCTATAATTAAGGTTAAAAACCTTAACTACATTTTCCACCACTTAAAGCAGTACCTTGACTACCTTAGCAACACAAAAGTGTTTGCTTTGTGACTGGGATGGAATGTCTCATGTGAACATCATGACACACTGTCATTTCGAAATTATAATTATAATTATCAAGCTAATGACAGCTTTACTACTTGAAGCAATAGGAAAGGAGATGACTTGTGTTTCTTTAAAATGAGGAGGAAAGTATATGCACCCTTATACACAGCCACATAACCAGAATATCAAGGCAGATAATCCACAATATCTGCTTTGAATTGGGTTATTTATCTGGGTCCACACTGCCATATAATCCAGTTCAATGTGGATTTTATACAGCTCAATGGAATTTATACAGCTTTATCTTGGCCATATCAAGTTCTAAGTTCCATGCCACATGGAACCACTTTAATTTCACAATGCTCAGAAAATTAAGCCAGTTCTCTCTTACTCTTCTTACACATACATGCACCATGTCAAATGTATGTGAAATTCTGCAAGGAACAGGAACAGATCTCTTAAAACAATAACAGCTCCAGGAAAACAACTTGTTTTTACTGAAGAGCTTGTCACATAGTCACACATCCTGTGTGTGCACGTTTCCCAGGAAGGGCAAAGCAAGAAGGCCTGGACAAGACTGGGAAAGTGGGAAGGAGAGGTCCATGCTCTGGTCTGCTATTTACGGTATGTATCAGATTGATTAACCCACACATATCTCATGAACTGCTTTGTTTGTTTATCACAAATGGCAATTTGAGGTCTCCACAATTATCTTACAGAAACCATCTAGGAATCATTGCTGCCATGATTTTACCACACTGAAATACTTATACTTGTTTGAGGTGGACAATGTTCATTTTGCTGCACCACAAAAAATTATGTGGGTGGAAAGTTCACTGACTGGACTGTTTCATTTTTATTTGTTTCTATATTTTGATGATTTCTCCCTTACGTTGGTTCTATTCATAAATACTTTAGTTTGTGCTAACAGTTTTGTCATTGTCTAATGTTAGTGATATTCTCAAAACACCTTCCGCAACTTAGTTCTCACCTGGGCCAGCCATAACAGAAGGTAAGTTATGTGCATGTGGTGGCAATTGCTTAGAAGGAGCAAAATGTTTTCACAGCAGAAGTCTCTATTTCATATAATCTGCCCTATATCTGTTGCCTTCAGACATGGTGAATGATCCCACTATTGAAGAAAAGTTCAGTTGCTCATCCAGTTGTCTTTTGTACATAGAATAAAAAGATTATCATATTGTTTATTGTCTCAAAAAGCAGAGTAGTTTGATCTAGCCTTATTGCTTATTACATACATTCTGTGGCAAAATGTCATATACAGTAGAGCCTCGCTTACCCAACATAAATGGGCCGGCAGGACGTTGGATAAGCAAAAATGTTGGATAATAAGGAGGGATTAAGGAAAAGCATATTAAACATCAAATTATTATTTTATAAATTAAGCTCCAAAACATCATGTTTTACAACAAATCGTCAGAAAAAGCAGTTCAGTACATGGTAACGTTATGTAGTAATTACTTACAAATTTAGCACCAAAACATCGCAATGTATTGAAACAGCTGCGGAGCCAGACAGGAAGCAGACTGCATTAGATAATACAGAACATTGGCTGAGCAAAAGTTGGATAAGTGAGACTCCACTATATTGTGTTTGTATGTGCCTTATATTTGTCTGTCAACAAATAGAGACCCATGAATTTCCTAGGACTTTCTTTAGCAAAGAGTACTCAGAAATGCTATTATTTATTTATTTTCTCTGCTTTTTATCCCACCCTCTCTCCCTTGAGGGACTAGTTCCTTACTGTAAAATATAGTCTGCAGCAGATGGGATTAACTGATGGTCCTTTTCCAAGTACTACTCAGGACTAATTCTGCTTAGTTTCCAGGATCAGACAGGATCTGGAACCTTTAAGAACATAAGAACATAAGAAGAGCCATGCTGAATCGGGCCTCAGCCCATCTAGTCCAGCATTCTGTGTCACACAGTGGCCCACTAGTTGTACACAGGGATCTCTAGCAGAAAGGAGGGCAAAACCCTCACCTGCCCCGACCCCCACAACCAGCACCCGGGAAAAATCCTGCCTGCCTCCATCAACACAGAGGTGGCACTTGGATGTCCATTTCAGTAACTACTGATTCCCTTGGTATCCATGAATCTGTCTAATGCTGCCTTGAAGCTGTCCAGGCTGACAGCTGTCACAACCCCCTCTGGAAGTGAGTTCCATAACCCAATGACCCTCTGGGTGAAGAAATATTTCCCTTTATTAGTCCTAACTTTCCTACCTTGGAGCTTTAGGGAGTCCCCCTAGTTCTAGTGTTGTGTGACAGAGAAAATATTTTTTCTTTATTCACCTTTTCTATCCCATGCATGATTTTATACACTTCGATCAAGTCACCTCTTAAACGCCGTCTTTCAAGGCTGAAAAGACCAAGGCGTTGCAACCTGATTTCATAAGGGAGCTGCTCCATCCCTTGGATCATTTTTGTTGCCCTTCTTTGTACCTTTTCCAGTTCTGTTATATCCTTCCAGTTCTGTTATATATACACAGTACTCCAAATGTGGCCTCACCATCGATTTGTAGAGAGGTAATACAACATTTGCTGACCTATTTTCGATTCCCTTCCTGATCATGCCAAGCATAGAATTTGCTTTTTCACTGCTGCAGTGCACTGGGTTGACATCTTCATTGAGCTGTCCACCAAAACCCCAAGATCCCTTTCCTGGTTTGTCTCGGAAAGCTTTGACCCCATCAATTGGTAGGTGTAGTTGGGGTTCTTTGCCCCGATGTGCATGACTTTACACTTGTTTAGGTTAAAATGCATTTGCCACTTTGTTGCCCATTCACTCAATTTCGAGAGATCTTTCTGGAGCTCTTTACAGTCTGTTTCATTTTTAACTACCCTGAACAGTTTAGTGTCATCTGCAAACTTTGCTACCTCACAATTTACTTCTACATCCAGATCATTTATGAATAAATTAAAAAGTAACGGTCCTAAAACTGAACCTTGGGGTATGCCACTTCTCACCTCTTTCCATCCAGAGAAGTGTCCATTTATTACCACCCTTTGTTTCCTACAGTTTAGCCAGGTTCCAATCCAGGACAAGACCTGTCCCCTGATTCCATGGCTGAAGAGCTTATTTAGGAGCCTTTGGTGAGGACTTTGTCAAAAGCCTTTTGAAAGTCAAGGTAAACAATATCGACTGGGTCCCCTTTATGTGTTTATTTACACCCTCAAAGAATTCTATCAAGTTAGTAAGATATGATTCGCCTTTGCAGAAACCATGTTGATTTTCCTTCAGCAATGCCTGTTCTTCTATGTGCTTAGAATTTTTCTGAGGTTAGACTAACTGGCCTATAATTTCCTGGATCACCCCTGGATCCTTTCTTGAAGATCGGAGTTACATTTGCCTCCCTCCAGTCCTCGGGTACAGTGCCTGATCTTAGAGAAAGGTTATATATTTTGGCTAGAATTTCAGCAATTTCACACTTGAGTTCCTTAAGAACTCTGGGGTGGATGCCATCTGGGTATTGAGATTCTCTACCGTATATTAAGTGAGATAACTTACCTATGTAGCCCAGAATTATCCACTCTGTCAAACAGCAGTTCTCCAGATCCCCCACAGAAAACAAGAAAGACATCTGCTCATCAGATCATCTTTAACGGGAGATTGAGGCCTCCTACATATAAAGCATATGATCTGCCATCGTACTAGCTTCCTCTACTAAGAGCCAAAATGAGGTCCAGAGTGGCATATAGAACCAACCCCTACAGCATAACTGAGGGCTCAAGGGAAATTTGTCATAACAGTAAAGTGTGTGTTAACCTAAGAGGCAGGAATGATTTTTTTTAATCCATATATTTTATTTAGATGTGAATTCCTTTTTGGAATAAAAAATTCATTGATGTGTGCTCTCTGACTAATCTCGGCAATACCTGGTAATTTTCTCTCATCTTTAAATATTTCTTAGAACAAATGGATGTAGGTATGTAGCATAAGTTGGGGCAGAAATTACATTCCTACTCTAGTTTGGGGTCTCTTTCTGTTACAATGGCTATTGGATACATACTCTTTCAATATAAGAAAATGCCAGAACTGCAAACAGTAAAGAGATGGCATGGTATCTTAAAAGAAATTTGCATTTTCTGATTAATTAAGGATTTAACAACAAAGGCAGCAAAAGAATCCACGTTGGTTTGACACCATATGCCAGGATTCCCCAACCACCACCAGCACACAGGTGAGTGGATTAAAGGTCTGTCATCCAAAAAATGCAACAAATCAGACAATTCAGAGGTTGGAATATAAATAGTTGTACCATAATTACTCCCTTCCTCCAAGAAAGAATAACAAGTTAATTTTTGTATGAGAAGAAAAATATCCTGCAACTTTGTGGGAACTTTTGTTGTTTTTCCCGTCACAACATAAACTGCACAGTTTTATGAAATCTGTGCAGGAGTTTGAGAAGCTGTTAGCTTTACAGCAATGACCTATGTCTGCAGTCTTCTTATGCATCGTCTTTGCCAGTTAGAATATCACACAAGCCAAATGTTACATGGCTGGGGGAAAAACTCAGACTGACTGACGTTGCTGTGTCTCTCTTTCCATAAGGAAAGCTATGCAAATCTCAGTTTCTGTGCTTAAAGCTGTGCAATTTTCAGAAAATTTTGTAGGTTTCTGAACAAGCTGCACAGCTTCAATATAAATGCCTTCCAGTTTTCTGTCATTTGTGAGAGGAAAATCTCAAGTATCCAGTAATTATGGGATTAAAATCTGTTTCATGGTTCTAAACATCAATCAGGAATCAGGGAAAAAAATCAAAACATACTACCCCTATTCTGGTGGTGCAGTGGGGTTTGGTCTTGTTATTCCAGTGATCTCAGAAGATAGGGGCCGGTAAGATACCACTGGAGTAGTTAGAAACAGAAGGTGGAAAGATTCCTGGCATTTGCATATAAAATGTGTACTATAACATTCACCTTAACAGAACACATTTCTTGATTTTGAATAAGTTGGGAAACAGAAGAGGTAGTATGTGCCTTGAAGTCACCTGCCAACTCATACCTACTCCATGGACATGGAACAACTTAGATGATGCTAATGGAAAATGAGTTTAACTAGAAGACATTGGTGATTATATGTTTTTAATGATTTTATATGGATTTTTATTATATCATATAAATGTTTTAATGGTATTTATGACTGCTGTGGCATCAAATTACTGCCAAATTATAAACTGCCATGAATCGCCTTTGGGCTGAGAAAGGCATGATAGAAATACCGTAAATAAATACAGATAATTTTCTTAAGGAATACTTAAAGATTTTGCCAGTTCTCTTCTCTGAAATATAGTGTGCAGCACCTGATATTTGTGAGCAGTCGCCCATTCAGATACTAATCAGGGTTGACCCTGCTTACATCTAAGATCAAATAGGATCTGATGCTTTTAGAATATTAAGGCCGCACAGTTAAATAATGTGGCAGGAATATTTTCTGCATATACAAGTATATTGAGAAAATTATTTACCCCTGATCCACTAGATGATCATTGTAGATACTTGTTGTTGCCCTTCAGTAATGTAGTGGAACATTGTCCTTTAACCAGAATCAACAAGCAATTTCACTTGCCTTTTCTAGTCCAAACATTTCACAGCGTTTGAAGAGCATATATGCTGGTGAAGATTTAAAGAAGAGATCATTGATTTATTTATTTATTTTAAAACTGCAACAGGTTGTGACAATCCATGCTAGTCTGGCATTTCCAAATGGCTTACATTACAAATCTCACTATACCCAGCTATTTTATCTGTTTGTTTGTTTGTTTGTCACAGGAAGGGAGTGATCTGTATGAAAGTCTTGACTGTATGTATTGATCAACCTTTCTTATTCAGGGTGTCTCACCTTACCCACTGCATTGCCAAACAGCAATGGAAGGGAAATGTGCATTTTAATTCAATCTGAAATAATATATGCTAAGAACATATTATATTACATGTAATTTATTGATTGAGTCCTATTCAGGTGTTTCCCTCATTATCAGCTGTATACAGGTGGGGGGGGGGGGTAAGTGATACCTTTATTTTGCTCGTTTTGTTCTACCTTTGTTTGCAAAAGTTGGCACTCTCTTATCTATGGAAACTTTCCTTACATGTTTAAAGTCCTGTTTTCTCAAGGTCCTAAAATCTTGAAAACTTCCACAGGTAAAGTGGGCTCACCTTTTGCCTGCAAAAACATCTGTCTCAATGTGTATGTGACCACAGCAAGAAAGGCTGGTGCATTAGCTACTGCTCATGTTAAGTTTAAATGTGAGAGGAACGCCAGAATAAGGTGTCGACTAGCCTAAAAATATGTGTCCATGACACATTTAAAGTTTTCTTCCGTTTTCTATGCATTTTGTACCACTTCTGACTCTATCTACCCATGAGATTCAATACATTTTGATCTACCCTTCAAAAGATAATTTTATGGCAATCTTCTTAATATTCGTATAATAACTGACCATCAATTATTTTGTAAAACAATAATAATATGAAATTAATATATTTTGTTATAAAATTCAGAAAATATCCCTGACTTGAGTTTAGTAGTCTATAGGTTCTAAAAGGAATCTTGTGATTTCAATATTTTTTTTTAAAAAGTCAGAATTTGAGTTACTTTTCTACTCAGATAGGATAGGCTGGGACCTTTGTGGAAGGTTACATTCATCAATATGTGTAATCTCAACACATTAGACCACTGATTCTCAAAGTGGGCGGTACCAGCCCCTGGTGGGCGGTGAGGTGATCCAAGGGGGCTGTGGGAGGCTTAGGGGAATTTGGGGGGTGGTGAATCCCTTTAAGGGAGCGGTGAACGAGTGGCCATTTAGGAGGGGTCACACTGCCCTCTTCTTTGACCCCACCCCCTTCACTTTGACCCCCACATGCAGTGCAGTGCAAAGGCTGCAGTGCAAAGGCCTCCGCATCCTCCAGCGGAGCCTCCCCACCACCGTGGAAGAAAGCACACCCTTCCCCAGCAGAGGCAATTTATTCCAAACCACTCCAGTATTTTCTGTAGGTCATGGGAGTTCTGTGTGCCAAGTTTGGCTCAATTCCATTGTTGGTGGAATTCAAAATGCTCTTTGATTGAAGGTAAACCATAAATCCCAGTAACTACAACTCCTAAAGGAGAAGGGCTATTTTCTCAAAACTCCGCCAGTGTTCAAATTTGGGCATATTGAGTATTCGTGCCAAGTTTGGTCCAGATCCAGGCTCTAGAACATTCTCCCTAGGGAGGTGGGAATGACCCACTCACTCCTTGCACTCTTTTCTATAGGCAATGCATTTTTATTATTTTGACAGGCTTTTGAGAACTGCTTTTAAAGAAACGGCTTAAATAAAGTTCTGTCCTTCTTTCGCTGCTTTTTAATTTTTATGTGTGTTTTTATTGTTTATATGTCATTGTTAACTTACATTGTAATGATAATATTTTGCATGACTTTACAAACTTTGTATCTGGTTTAATTTGTAAGATATATATATTGAATCTCAGTTTTGTGGAAAGGCCTACAAGAAACTGGAAGAGAAGAAGATAACTCGTGCAGTGAACTCATTGTAGGCAGATGGTCACCTGGCTTCATGTTTTAATATTCAGGAAAATACATTCTAAATATGGAAAAATGTCATTCAGTGTTGTACGTTGAAATAGAAGACTGCCATAACTAAAAAATCCCAGTTATTGTTAAAGCAACCACAACCTGATAGATGTGATCTACAAAACAAAGAAAAGATAGCCATGACCAGGGCTTCCATGTTTGGCTTGTAGGTGAAATGAATTACATCAATCATTTTCAGATATGTAAAGAGCCTGGGCTTTTGTGGGATTTTTTATTCTTAAAGATTTCCATGACTGTAAATTAAATTTAAGTACAAGTTAATTTGTACAGTATATTTTGCATCTATGTGGCTTACATGAATAAGCACCAAACTCTTGCCTCTTTGTGTTCCTTCTGATGTCAGATTTCAAAACTCCTTCCTTCGGGCAGGCATGTAGCCAGGGGGGGGCTAAGGGGGCTTCAGCCCCCCCAAATTCTCAGGGTGGTCCACGAAAAGGCCTTACTGGTACATTATTTAAACTGTTATGTTTATTCATATCATGATCTGATCACCATGCTCATTATATCCCACATTAATGGGGTTATTGGGATGACAATACAAAAGGTTTGCTAGGGTAGACCCTTTTCCACCCAGTCTCACCCCCCAAACCAAACTCAGCCCCGAATCAAAATCCTGGCTACGGCCCTGCCTTCGGGCCAAAGAATTTTCTGGGGAGCTGGGGGCTACTTAGACCTAAGTAGCTTACTCCCCTCTGGGTGCTGCAATTTGCCATTTAAACGTTATTTCAAGGCAGGGGAATGGCTTCAGGCCAAAAATTTAAAAGTGTAGGAGTGGTCTTACTTTGACTCTTTCATCATTTCCCCCACAAAGTGATAATTTTTTTCCCAAAAGAGACATACGCTCTACTTAGTTAGACTTCTCCATGGGCTTCATGTGACTGCTTCTTCTCACTGTGCTGCAACCACTGCTTTTACTTAAACCAATGCTCTACAACAGGGATGGAAACCCTCTCCAGATGATGTTGGATTGCAGTTCCCAGCAGCACTAGCCAGTCAATGATGATGAGGCTAAGAGTACAACATCTGGAAAGATTACATGATTTCCATTCCTACTCTGTAACTTATTCAGGCATTACATAATTGCATATACTAAATATTTCAGGAGGAACAACACACTAGCTCCCCACCTCTCCTTATGCTTTCTTGTTGACTCCCACACATGGAGGACTGATGATAAGAGTTTCTTCCAACTGGAATTCTGAGCTTTCAATATGTTTTAGCAACATCCATGCATAGGAACTTATGCATGCTCAGAGACATCCAATTTGTGGATCACCTTTTATTCAAATGATCTCTGTAAGTCAGAAGGCAAACTGCAACTTCCAAAATAGTAAGTTTACCAATCATTTATTGTGACTATTCATGAAAAGTAAATATGACAGAGTGTTCAAAATATACTTGTGTACACAAAATAGTACAGCAATAATAACCTAAGATTCATGAGGCACCCCAGGTGCAACATTGCCATCTCAGCCATCTCATGCATCCATAGATGCCTGGATTGCAAAATGTGATCCAGCCAATAATATTTGGTTTAACTTTTTAAATGCTTCAAGTTGATATTTAAATAGTCCAAATTAATCCAAAATAAATAAACACACACACATAGTTTACTTCCAAAACAAGAAAGAAAACTGCTAAAATAAAAAATGTAGTACGAAATAGTTATTTTGAAGAACAATTCTCCGTCCTCCCCACCCCAAGTCTCATTCCCAAAGATGAATGAAATGACAGATGTTTTAGTGAAATGATTAAGACGTGATAGAAATAATTTCTGGGTATGTTAGTTAAATTCCTTGCTGACTGGGCCGCATGATGTATGACAACACCATTTTTGCCCAAGCTGAGTGGCAAAAGATTAACTCTTGAAAAGTTGGGCCCAAAAGGAGGAAAAGTCAAACAGAGGCTGAGTCATACTGACAGAGAGAACATAAATATACCTGTGTGTAGGTTTAGGTCTGGGCTTCTGGGTAGGTGTTTATTAATATCATGAAGATATGATTCTTAATGATCTGGGAACAGAGACCTATATAGGGGCTTGAATAATGGCGTTGTCTCATTGCCTGCATAGTTTGTGCTTTTGTCTCAGACAGGTTCATTTTTCACTGGAGGGGAAAGGTTCACACCGCACGAGGGGGGTAACCAGTTGATGTTACAAGGCTGACGATTAGCCCCCTTGCTGTTCCACATGACACTGGGAAGGACTCCGACAGGCAACCTTAATGCCTGTTTCAGCATCTTGAAAAAATTAATGAACACGGCTTCGATGGCAAAACATTTCAATCAGCCCCTACCAGCTGTGCCTACATTTATTTTTATTTATTTTTCAAAAGGAAAACAGGTTTATTAATTTTAAAAAACAGCTAAAAATACAACAGTCATTTTGGGAAGGGAGAAGAGAGTAGTCGGTGAGGGGAATGGAGACGAAAGGAGGACAATGGAGGCTAGTGCCAAAAGATGTGTTGCAGCCCGTGTGTTTGTTGAACAAATTAAGCACGTTCTGGTTTTTCACCTGCTGAAGTAGCAGCCGTGCATATGGCCTAGAAGTTAAAAATAAGGAAATATGCATACATTACCATATTTAATGGACGACCCCCTCCATTTAATATGCAAATTTCCTGAAATATTACTGAATGCCGTCTGTTCTAAATGAATAAATTTGAATTGCAATTAGAATAATCCTTTATAATTAATGAAAACTGTCAATTTTGGTTCATAAGTAATTTGATTAACTGGATGATGGGACACTTATCAAGTTCACTGGACTGCTAGGCTATGAGAAAGCTGACAGGGAAAATGGGGCGGTCCAGGCACTCAGACATCACTGGAATATTATCCTAAATTATTGATAACCGAAGCCAATGAACTTAAGGAAGTGAACTCTGTGTGCCTCTTTTATAGGGACATTTCAGCTGGCCGATGTTTGATGGTCTGCTCAGAGCAGCCTGCCCAGACAGTAGCACTGTGTCAGCATCACCCCACAGTGCGAGGTGGGAAAACCGCAAGGAATGGCAAGCAGCTAGTTAAATCAGAAATTTACACTCTCCAGCTGCTTCCATAAGATGGAAAAAAATATTCACACAATAAATGTAAGACAGAACAATGCCAACCATGTGGAATCAAGTTTATTGTAATACATCACAGGCATTATTTTACATTAGATTGCCATAGATAAACAATGCATTCCCTACACCTGGTTTTCTGTTCATCATATCTCTTGCAACAGGGATACAATCTCAGCCCTTTTGTTTTTATTTTAACATTTGGGGGTTAGATTTCGAGAAAGGGGAATAGATATGCTCTTAATTTAGTGAAAAAATAAGATAAAATTCACCAACATGAAAGACCAAATTGAACTATACCAACGTCACTGGAATAGAATCTTGAATAGAGATGTGATATTAGCCTGCCACACAACACATGTGCAGGAAAAAGCCCCACTGAGCCTCAGCCTCACATACCCTCACCTCAAATCTCCTCTCCTGACATGGCTGAGAATTTTAAAAGCTTTTGTTTTTACTTGCTTCGTTCTGATTTCCCATACTTTCCTAAACTGTTTTGGCTAAACTATCCATAATTGAAAGTTAGGCACAGTTCTTGTTATGGAGGAATGGGCAGCCCAAAGTTTACTCTGGCTCATTCCTGCTCATATACACAGCAGTACAGATTGCCCTCCTTTTTAGTTCCACAAGTAATTAAAAGCTGGAATGTTTCTCACTGTGAGTAAAAGCATGTCCAAAGGCACCCATGTGCTGCATTTTTTAAAAACAAGTTTTAAGAGAGCCAGTGTAGTGTAGTGTAGTGGTTAAAACATGCTGGACTGGGACTTGGGAGTTCAACTCTCCCATCATCACTAGGAATGAAAGGAGCCCCCAGTGGCACAATGGGTTAAACCCTTGGGGTGGCAGGACTGCAGACCGACAGGTCAGAGGTTCAAATCTGGGGAGAGCACGGATGAGCTCCCTCTATCAGCTCCAGCTCCCCATGTGGGGTCATGAGCGAAGCCTCCCACAAGGATGGTAAAATAACGAAAACATCTGGGCAACTTCCTTGCAGATGGCCAATTCTCTCACACCAGAAGCAACTTGCAGTTTCACTTTTTTTCACACAGAAAACATATTTTTCTTTGTAGAAAATACAGTTTCTAGAGCAGAAATTTGTGAATTTAAGGCAGAATTAGTTCTCAAACTTCAAACAATCTCAAACTGCACCATTCTTGCGACAAGAAGAAAATGGCTAAAATTGCTCATTGCTCCTTTGAGAATAAAACTAACAAAGAATTATATCTCTAGTCATTGCTGAGCATAAATCTCAGTGAATGACCTTGGCCCAGTCACTCTCACAGTCAGGTCCTCCTCACAGCCTATGTTATGTGGATAAAGTTGGGAGGGAAGAAACGACTGTATGCTCATCATAGAAAAATATGAGATATAAAAAAATACGTATTTTGGCAATAGACATGGAAATAGATTTTTGTTTGCTCTGGTTTCCACTGTCTACAGAAAGTATGTCTATAATCCCTGCTCACCCTGTTTAATGATAGACATGTCATTATTTATTTCTGTTAGTGTCTACGACATTGTTCTGAGTACAAGAGGGGGTCCTGCCCTGAGTAGCTTGTACTAATCTGGTATGTAACACAACAGAATGAGAGGGAAGGCGGGGGGAAAGATGTTTTTAAAATCACAGTAGTAGCAATAGGGCTAGGGGACTGCATCTTCTCCAACCCATGAACTGAAGACATTTGGCAAGCTTTTAAATACCAAGAATAGAAGCTAAAATGTAGGGAAGTGTACAGTCATTCTTCCACTTTTACAAGTTTAACCCACATGGACTTAATTCTTTGTGGAAAATGTGATGCTGCTGTATGTTATTTTTAATAGAGACCTTAATAACATGAGTGTCATCTTGACTTGTGTTCAGTTAAGTTGGACCTAGCCAGTAGTTAAATCTTTGGTTACTGGAAGGAAATTAAGCTGATGAGATGGCATGCACCACCTGCCCTCCCTCCTTGCACCTCCTAATCCTATGAACAAGCAAGGAAACACAGGTACCTCCTCACTTCATTTTTCTTGCCCACCCACCTGTGTTTCCTTGCTTGTTCATGGGACTGGGAAGTGTGAGGAGGGAGAGCAGGTGGTGCATGGATCTTTGCAACATATGGAGGGAATAGGAGGACAGAAGAGAGGAGGAGGGGACCATGGCAGGCAAGCTGGGCTCCAGTAGGAAGAAGTAAAGGACAGAAAGAAGTGGCTGCAGAATCGGCTCTTCTGGCAGTGGTACTCTCTGCCTTCTTCCCTCTGCCTGTCTGTCCACCTAAGTGAGTATGTGCAAGAATCACTTTTTTTGGCATGTGTTAGCTACAGTTTGGAGGCAAGGTAGATATATCTGCAGTTTTTCCAGCCTTTCCAGTCTTACGCCCCTAAACCTCACCAAATTGGAAGCCTGACTATAAATACATTATTACCCAAAACTAAGGTATCAAAAACAAAACAACATTGAGAATCTACTCTGCCCCTTCTCACTGTCCTCCTCCACGCTATGTCAAGATGCTCAGGTCACAATGCAGACTCATTTCAAAACTAAGGCATTTAATCAAGAATTTGTGCAATGGTCTGAAATCCGATTGGCTGAATACTTAATAATATCGAAGAGGCATAAAATTCTCTCACATGCCTGAATCATATTGGGAGGAGGGCGGGGAGTTGCTTCCTATTGCCCCCACAAATAGACCACATATTTCTAACAGGAAGCTTTCGGACTTTACCTTTTTTTTTCTTTGCAAAACAATTTATTTGTGACTAAAACCCAAACAAACAAACAAGGAAGCAAAATCAAAGGTATGGTAGCTAATTCAAAGCTGAATGTAGGAACCTTGTAGGTATAGAAATGTATAAATTAATTTAGTCTCTTGCATAAGTGGCTGTACAACTATGCTCACCATCTGAAGGCCTGTCGAGCTTTTTGGTTAGTGGAGGCAAAACATGATGAGCATTCTGCCAGGCCCAGCCCTGAACAAATAAAACCCTTTGAGCACATTAGGGTCTGACTTGTTTCTTTTTAAAGATACATCAAGGCATTTCTCTGCATGTCAAATAAAAGCCCACCTGGAGAAAGAAATTACAGAGTAGTGGGAAGGAAGCAGAGATTAGTCAAGGCTTTGTGTTTTCATTTATTTTAAATCTGCATGTTGTTAAAACAAATGTAAAAATTAGCCATATGGAGACTTAGTTTTGGTACAGTATCTTCATCTGTCACCACATTTGGAGCAAACACACGCTTGCACTGAGTGCTGGCACTGAGACTTGGAGGGAAGGAAAACAACACACAGAGAAAGAGGACAGAACATATGCACATGCTTTTGACCTCGTGGGATGGTAACATGATTATTTCATAAATACAGTGAAAACTGGCAGATTGTTGTGGCTGGGATATATTTTAAAAATCAGCATCTTATCATGAGTCTAACTAACACACTATGCTATTTAATTCAGTACGGCTTACCCAAATGAAATACACCCCTATATACCTTATTTTGAATTCAAACCTTAGACCCTGTGCATGTAAGACAGGGGCTTAATAGCTTTCCAAACTCTCATTTGGCCTCCGTTATACAACCAGCTGACACTGAAAATAATTAATGCCCTTTAGGACTCACATCTGCTCCTATGCTTCCATGTCAAGGCTTTTAATTGGGCTATTTTGGCATTTGGAGACAATGGCAAGGTGAAATAACCTTTCTTTAATATTTCTGAGGTCAGAAGCTAGTCCTGCCAAAGGTCACCCTTCAGGTTCACAAATGAGTCATTTGTATCACCTAATGCAATCTGTGACTTGCAAATTGCATGGGGATATGTTATAGTGCATTAATTAGTCCATGTGATGAATACGGAATTCATCATTAGTGGTTGTAGCTTCTGAAGGCGTGCCAATACTTGTTTTGGTGGGTTGAGATGGCTGATTATATTACATATTCTCCCATTTAGTGTGGCCTTTAATGTCTGGAATTGTTTGCTGTCCCCAAAAGTGACATGGATAAACTGTACTCCTACTATGTAGATGTGCTCGTCCTTCTCTTTTATTTTATGTAAAGAGCCATTTAATTCTACACTGTCTGCATTCAAACCATAAAAAGATAGTTCATTGTGATAGGAACGAGCTCAACTTTGCCCCCTTGAGCTCCCATAATTTTCCTTCTCCTTCTATCAAGGAGCAACATGCCAACCAAACCATTAACCAGAAATAAGAATTATGCACACCACCAGATGTTTTTGGACATCTCCCATCTGGCAGTTTCCCCAAACCCCCAGCAATTGGCTATGCTTTTTGGGACTAGGCAACTCCAAGCTTGTGGTTAAGGTTTACTGCAAGTTGCTGGAACAGTGTAAAAGCTCATGAGTTGAAATGTGCTTTTTTCAAATAAAATATAGTTAATTTAAATTGTGAATTGGGTTTGGGCAACCAGCAAGCTATAGTTAATCAAAAAGGAAAGCAAACACTTCTGAACTCTTCCCCAGAGTCAAACCAAAGGAAGAAATGGAAAACCCTGAAGCAAGCCTAGGCCAGTCTCATTTTTTAGGCCAGTCTCATGTGAGCAGTGCCAATCTATTTTATTTCATGAGAGCTATTACCATTTTCTGTTTAGCACACTAACACTTTCTGCACACCAACACTCTGAAGCAGATCTTATACACACAATGGTACCTGATCCACTGGTGGGTGGATACTAGAGGATTTTACTCATTGTGGCCAAATGGATTTACCTCATATCTCTTTCATCTAAAGAGGTCAGAACTGCTGAATTCCAGGACATATACTTTACAGTAGTGACCCTGACATTATTTTGGCTCTCTTTCAAAATATACAAAACTGCTGAAAGTTTTGATGACATTTATCAAAGACATCAAAAATACTCCACTAGCATCCCAGATATATGGTATAAATTATTTATATTCAATTTTACTATTGGTTGACAAAGTTTAACTGTACAAAACTCTGAATGTTATTATCAATCAGAATTCTAGGGATGAGGAATCTGTGCACTTTCAAAAAAATTGTTTAGGAGGACAACATACCATAGGTTCTCCATCATGGGCGGGGTGTGTGTGTGGCTTCAAGTTATTTGTTAACTTATGCTGACTTTATGACTTTCATAGGGTTTTCTCGGGCAAGGAATTCTCAGAGGTGGTTTTGCCAGTTTCTTCCTCTGAAATACAGCCCTTGGTATTCACTGGTGGTCTTCCATCCAAGTACTAACCAAAACTAATCCTGTTAAGCCTCCAGGATCAGGTGGGATCTGGTGCCTTTAGAATATTTAGGAATTCTAGGCAGCATAGGCATTAGAAAACAAATACAGGCAGTCCACAAGCTAGGCTTGTTCTTAAGTTAAATTTGTATGTAAGTCAGAACAGGTAATTTTTTAAAGTGTAAACCGCAGACAACACACACACACACACACACAAGCTTTGCATAGCATAGGGAAGGGCTAACACCCCTGCAGTATTTGTTTTGTTGTCTGTGCTCCTTCCTGTTCAGAAGATTTCACCTCACTTTCTGCGCCTGTGATCATTGGAGTTTGAAAAAAATGGCTTGTTGTGGAAACAAGAACTTGAGATACAGCTTCAGTTGAGAAACCTTTCCCCATGATTACTCTTTCAAGGAGTGGACTTTCTTTCCTAGGGATTGATTTCTCTCACTTCTTCGTGTCTCACTCCCATTCTTAACTATGTATAGTTTGTAAGGTCCCTTCCACACAGCTGAATAAAATCCCACATTATCTGCTTTTAGCTGGAATATATGGCTGTGTGGATTCAAATAAGCCAGTTCAAAGCAGATATTATGGGATTTTCTGCCTTGATGTTCTGAGTTATATGGTTGTGTGGAAGGGCTCTTAGTCGAATGTTTGTAACTTAGGGACTGCCTGTACATAGTCACACAGCCAAAACAATGATTGTCTTGAAGCCCTTTTAATTCAATGCAACTCAAAGCAACTCAAATCTACCATTATTATTACAGCAGTGATTTAAATAACCATGCTTTCTATAGCTAGGAATACAACTGATCATTTTAATGCATAGCTGCGCAGTCCAATGGAGAAGTTTTCTCCATGGTTGCACTGTTGGAACACCACTTCCTTCCTCATCCACCAGTTGCATCATTTATGCAACTCACAATACAATATAATATAATATTTCGTTGTTATCCATTGTGTTATTCCACACACCCAAACACACACACACATCCTTAGGTGTCATAACAGAATCTCACCTAGGAAAATGAAAATGGCAGTCTCAGCTTTTCATGTGTTACACAAATCAGTCAAGTAAAATCATGTGAACGTTCTCAGATTCAAGTCACATAATTGCACACAGGTTTGCATCCCATTCAATGGGTAGCTAACATGTTTAAATGCAGCACTGTAGAACGGAGTTTTTATCAAAAGTGGTTGAGTTAGGCAAAAGAGCAGTGACAGCAAGGATGACAATCCTGGTAAAGTCATTCCTTTATCAAAAAGAGTGGCTTTTAAAAAGAGAGAAAAACAATAAAACAAGATATTGTCCCATTTGGAGAAACCTGTCTGTCTGGAAATAGCTAAACGGAATCTAAGAGCACTCTAAAAGTTTTCAAGAGTGAATCCGCATGTTGTTGAATTCAGCCTTTGGGGACATACAAGTAACAGGATAATACAAAGTATAAGGGTTGTGTTTTTTTACACTAGAGGGATGTGTTTCTCCAATAAGTGGGAGAATTACATTTTTCAGTAAGTGGGAAAACTACACTTTCCAGTGTGGTTATTTAATAGACTTCTGGAAATGTACACCCTTTTGTGAATGGGTGATCCCAGATTTCTCGCCTCTGGGCAATCTTGTTCCTACGTATCTTTCCTTGGCTAGGTTTTCCCAGCCCTTCCCTGCTTATGTCTGCTCTACATTCTTCCAAAACAATGTGTTTTTCCAAATAGGGAATTGTTGCTATTCTATATCAAATTTCAGTCCCTGCTTCCCAAATATCTGATTATCCAAAATGTTAGGTATTTTGCATTCTGTTCTTTGACCTATAGATGACTTATTTAAAAACATATATTAGAGTTCACATTTAAATAAGGGGTAAGAATAGTATAATAAACGCAAGTTTATTTAGCCTATTCATCTTTACATCTGAAAGGAAGGGGGAGCTATTTGTATGAATATATATATATATATATATATATATATATATATTAGCTGCTATGTTCCCAGTCTGCAATTACATCAAAATCACATTAATTGAGCTATAACACTGCCAGGCTCAGCAGCTGGAAGGCTTATCCATACATTCTTAAGAGACGATCATTAATTCAGAGCTCCACTGTGTGGCAATGAAACAAGGATGTCCATTCCTCCAATGTGATTTACTCTCTTTCAAGCTGCTTAAGTGGGAACCTCTAGAAAAAGATTTAAGTTAAGTGACTCTTATGCCGTGCTGGAGCTCATTTATTATTGAATTAAATTTTCATTCCTTTTAGAGAGAAAAGAGAAATATTGCTTTTTATGAAACAAGGTAGAATTGTAGAAGGAAAGCAGCCATTATAATCTGTAATGGAAGCAGATGCATGTAAGAATTACTCTAGCATTTCTACTGGGTGCAGTATGCTTGTGTACTGCTGCATATTCTCACATATAAACAGGAACATGTGTGTTCAAACAAGGAGGTTTATAAAAGACATTTACATATAAGCACCTCAAAGTTATATATTCGTTGAAACAGCCAAACAAAAGTAAGTCTGTTTTATGATTCTTGTGATTACAGTGGCCAACCTATGATAGTTGACAACTATGATGACCCTAAGGTTTATCATAGGGTTTATAGACAAGATTTATTCATAAGCGCCTACCATTATCTTATTCTAAGGCTGAAAATATTTCTTGCCCAAAGTCATTCAGTGGCTTTCAGGCTGAGAGCAGACATTCAAACTCTGGTCTCCAGAATCATGGTCTAACATTTAAGCCACTAAACATACTGACTCCTGGGGATACTATATAAATACCATCCACTTTTTAGCTATTTCCAGCTTCTGGCCATATCTGGTAAATTTACTGAGCCTTATAGAAATCAAGAACTGTGACTGAAAGTCAGAACCAACTCATGGCTAAACTGAATAACACACAAACATAATTGTGAAGATGGGTTCTGAATGTATCAGCTGCTAAATCCCTATGAGAGAAGTATGCAGAACTGAATTTTCTCCACTGATTATTTATCGCTTATTATATTATAAGCTGATTAAGCTGATTAAGAAAAGAACCAGAAAAGAATCCATGTGGGCTGAGAGTGTCAAGAGGCTGATCTGATGCCCTTCTGTGTATTACAGAAAAAATGCAAGGCATTAAGGAGAGGGAGAGCTTGCCACTTTAATAGAAATGGTTAACCCATGGAATCAAACTGGCTAAATGTTCCAGAGGAAAACTCACTTTAAAAAGAAAATCAACCCTGCCAGATCCCCTGTAATGGTGTCATTTACACTCCAGTCACATGAGCTTAAAGCGCAAGACCCTTTCATAATTAGGTACGTACACTATACCAGCTCCCTGCCTAATTAGCAAATTATGTTGAAAATAGCATCCTGCTAATTAACGGTTATTATGGCATTCCTGAAGCTGAAGCTTTAATTATCACCAACCCTAATGCTTGTGTATGGGGGGGGGGGCTTTCTTTAAATGATCAATAAGGGCAAGAGATTATTATCAGGCAAATCTGCTGACGGCTGATTAATTTATTTGATGCAAAGTTGCTGCGTGTTTCATATTATTTTATCGAAGTTGCAGGAAAAAGGTACATAATTTGGTTTCATTAGCAACTACTGCTATTTATCACGAGAAGATGCCCCTTTCCTTTTTAGTTGTTTGTTCAATTCCCTCTGTGTTTTTGCCTGCACCAGCATCAAAGTCAAGAGCAAGGAAGTTTTAATTAAGTGACACTAATGAGGTCGTTGAAAATGATACTTCAGCAATTCAGCATGCTGTTAAATGTGTTTATTCTATAATGTCATCAAAGGTTATTGTTTTCCCTTGTAATAGATAAAATTCATTACCATAAGCATTGTACTTCCATGTGTAAGAGATACAAGTTAGTCAGGTGTGTTTCTTTGACATGTTGTTTTTAATTTGCCTCCCCAAATGACTCGGTGCTTAAACTTCACTTCAAAGTTCAAGATTACTTCCTCTTTTACATTTTATTTTTATTACTCAAAATAGTTAAGTGACATTCAGAATTTTGCCCGCATTATCTGCATTCACAGGTATATATACTCTCTCATTCTAAGAGTAAGTTTTTAAAAAAGTGCTTAGGATTAATTTTTTATACAGGACAGTGTGCCCAGCTTTTGCCGGCTGGTCATCTAGGCAATACATGGCTGTTGATCCTGGTTTCCTGTTGACTTATTTATACAGTTACAACAAACCAACAGCATTGTGGCTTCTTTTTACATAAAAGGAAAGTAACCTACGTGTTATCATTTGTCAAAGAAGGCAAAATGGGAGGTGTACTCTCCTGCTTATTCAGGAAGATGGGCTTGGAGTTTCCAAAAAATGTAGCACTTCCTCTAAACTTACGGTCAAATGGGAGTTTCACAAATCCCTGGTGATACATTATAGAACATCCCCCTTTACAACTGAAACACCTTAACTTTTCCTCCTATTGTTTCAGAAATGTGAGGAAATTTTTTGCATCTCTTCTCCTGTCATTTGATTGAAGCACCAATGTACAACTCCAAAATGTGGGGGAAAGGCTCTTATAACATTATTTAGATTACAACCTTTCTCTTCAAACTTATTTTGTTGTTGTTTTTATTTTTTTTAAAACCAACAAAACAACAAAACAAAACATTGTGGTGTATTCACTGGGGAATATGATCCTGCCAAAAGGTCTCCCAGTATTACTCCAACAACCATCACTACCTCTACTGTATATTTAGGTTTCTTTTAAAAGTAGAAAGCTCTCAAGCTGATATGCGAAACTACACAATGAAACAGTGACAGTGTAAATACAATAAAATTCAAACAAAACAGTCATTACAAATAACTCCAGCTTAAGTATAGGCCAGTAAAAACAAGTGGCTTTCAGAGTTTTCCAGAAGACAAACAAAGTAAGGGCATGTGAACTTCTTAATAGAAGTTAATTCCAGATATGTGAGCCACTACTGCCAAAAAGAACATCAGGCACTCACAATCATCACTACTCTTTATGGCAGACAAGTGAGAAGGCTTCAATTAAATCACTTCAGCACATTGGCAATCTAGAACAGGGGCATACTCACACTACATAGTTATAGCACTGTGACTCCACTTTCATTGCCATTGTTGAATCCTGGAATTTGCAATTTAGGAAGAGGCACTTAGGGAGCTCTTCTAGTGCATCACCAAACTACAAATACCATGATTCCACAGGATACATCCATGACAGTTAAAGTGGAATTATAGTGTTATAATTGTGCAGTATGAAAGAAGCACTTCTTCAAGCCAAGTGTTCCTGTACACATAAACTCCTTCTCTCAATCCTTCCTCTCTCTGTTAAATAGTAACACCTATAGCATCTATTCTTAATAGCCAGTAGGCTGTTAGGAATTGAGGGAGTTGAAGTCCAAAACACGCTGACGGTCAAAATTTGCCCATGCCTGACCTATAGACTAAACTGTGAAAATCACCAAAGTACCTTAAAATTAAGTAGAAAGTGGTTTTCTGTTGGTATAATATATTATTTGCCACAGAACCTACTTTTTTTACAATTTGTGTGTTAGAAGTCTTTAATGAGTGGCCATGACATTGAAGTCCTTGCAACCAAGAATCCATCAGAGAAATGTCTTTTATACCCATGGAGTCTGTTTGGAAACTTCAAATGGGCCACATGTGCTATAAACCTTTCCTATGCAATAAGACTTTTGAAAGTATTATGTGCCTCAAATGTTGCTTCCAAAGGCCAACCTTTATGCATGTGCGAGAGACATGGCATGGGGTCTTCCTTGTTGCTACATAACTCCCATTTTGTCTGAAATATGCACTTCATATGAATATCCAATCATGAACAACTTCAAGGCAGGATTAGACAGATTCATGGATACCAAGTGTATCGGTAGTTACTGAAAAGGACATTCAAGTGCCACCTCGGAGTTGGTTGAGGTAGGCAGGATTTCCCTGGGTACTGGTTGTGGGGGTCGGGAGCAGGGTCAGGGTTTTGCCCTCCCTTCTGCTCGAGATCCCCGTGTACAACTGGTGGGCCACTGTGTGATACAGAATGCTGGACTAGATGGGCTGAGGTCCGATTCAGCATGGCTCTTCTTATGTTCTTATGTTCTTATGTTAACAGTCCTAGTCTGAGGGATTCCCACCTCTCCTCTTTGGAAAGGGAGCATGTGAACTTGACCTCTATACCAAGCTGGGTGTTTGTACAGAACATGCATATGTGTTTTATCAATATTGTATCCCCCTCAAGCCATGAGAAGAGACAGGTAAAAAAATAAAATTATTATTATTCAGTTCAAATGAGAAGGAAGGAAAACAATCACACCATTCCTTTCTTTCAATAAAACAGTTTAGAACGGAAGAGGTAGCATTGAAACAATACTGAACTTTCAAACATTCAAGATGTGGAAAAGCAACTTTAAAATGTATTTAAGAATCTCATCACACTAGAGAATGAATCTGCTTTAAATCTGGTTTCTGTCTGCTGCAGAATTCTGAGGTTTGTCTTTAGTGAGGCTGTTAAAGGCTCCCCACTAAACAACAAACCCCAGAATTCTGCAGCAGGCAGAAACCAGATTTAAAGTGGATTCATTCGCTAGTGTGATGAGGTCCAAGAGATTGCCAGCATTAGATCCAAGATTAAATGTAATATATTTGAAAATAATTATGTTGCACAGTGTAAAACAGAGGGTTCAGCTATTTGCTGTGTACATCCAACAATGCTGAAAGTCACCCATAAATGACTGTGTCACCAATACAACCCCAAAGTCAGGAAAAGATAAAAGTCACAGGAACAGTGTTCTTCCTCACGTATCAGTGGGGGTCCAGGGATGGAAGATGTCCGGGTCACATCACCCCTAACCTTGTCTTTCTTTCTCCCTTTGGGCTCTGTAACATTTCTCTGCTTCTGTTGAATACAATCTGTTCCTTTTGCCACTAGAAAGTAACAAGCTTTTACAGTATTTCCCAGTGACATATACAGTCTCAGAATGTGATGCTGTCACTTCTCAGAATGGGTTGCTTCCTGTCTTCTGTTCTTCAAACAGGACTTTATGCTTTGCTTGTTTTACAGGGAGAGAAGGGGGAGGGATAACAAAAGAAACTTTTCCCCATGGGAAAGTTTGCTTCAAAATATATCATTTCTATAGCAGGATAAACCACTATCATCACTGAAGAGTACATAATTACAGATTAAAACAGAGAGGAAAACACAGATGTACTGAACAAGCAGTCTTGTCACTTCAAAACTAGGAGGTCACTAGGCTGGCTTATCCCAAACTCTGGAGAGGGAGGCAATTGCCTGTTTCTCTTCAAGAATTCCCACAGACATTCACCTGAAAAACTGAAATAACTTGTGCCATTCAAAATGTGGGGTTGTAATCCTGAGTGCAACCCAGACAGAAAACATGTTTGTTTTTCTAAGAGTTCTAAGTCATATGTAGTGTGATAATGGCAGTGGAACCTTTAGGGGCAGACGCTGGGACATAAATAGTCAGATGTCACACTATATTAATGCAAAGCAAGAAGGAATTATCACATAGGGTCAGTTTGGATTTAGACCACTTGGTAACCTTAGGCATGTTAGATTGTGACCCTACTCCGCCCATACCTGGCAGTTTTATAGCAATCAGTGGAATTACTCATTAGTAAGGAGCTATAAAAATGAGTAGATGTCACCCATAATGACAACTTAATTTCTTTTCATATCCTTGTCTTCCTGTTTTGCAAAGTGATTTTTTCATTCCTTTTTAAAATTCATGCAGTCTATGAAAATATTCAATTTTTCCACTTTCACTTTATGTTTATTTTTATGTTAAACAATTTAGGAATGTCAATAGTTAGGGAAGAAAGAATTTGAGGCTTTAAAGCAGTGGTTCCGAACCTGTGGTCCATGGACCAGTGGCCCCCAAGAACTAAAATATGATCCGCGTTCTCACCATTACTACACTGTTGCAACGAGAGCAACTTGTCTTGCGAAACCCTCTTATAGTTCTGAGGCAATGGGGATGTTGGGAGAGGAGAGGCTGATTATCCACAAAAAGTGCAACAACTACCTTTTCCCCCTCCCCCCTCCCCTGAGCAGAGCCATTCCATGTGGTGCCTGGAGCAGGAGCACCTTGTTGTCTTTGTTTTTAGGCCAGTTCCTGGGGTTACTTGGGGTGCTGATTCAGGAAATTGCATTGGCTAGACTACATCTGCTGTAGATTAAATATATTTTTTGTGGGTGAGCAGATGGCGACTACTGGATGGCATATGATGTGGTCTATCCAGTGCCATTTTCTGAATCAGCACCCCAAATAACCAAACCAAATCTAAAGTTGACCAAAAACGGATTTGTAACCTTTTTGGAACTAATGTTGGAGAGTGGTTCCTGGTCAAAAAAAGGTTGGGAACCACTGTTTTAAAGTCAACACAACTGAGGATCCTAATAAAGCAAATGAGGAAGAGATACTCAATATGCACATGCATCAGGAATGCCTGCAGAACTGAAAACTGAGAGCCATGGTTGTATCCTGTTTTCTGGTCAAATTGCACAAGTATGGAAAATAACTGGTAATTCAATCATTACAAATCATTACAAGGATTAGTATGACAATGAAACTGAAACTGATTTTAAGATTGTGGAGCTGAGATTTGTATTTTGTAGTTTTAACTGTTAATTTTATATGTTTTTATATGACTGTTTTTATCTTGTGATGTATTGTATATGGGCACTTGTTTCCGCTTGTTCATTGCCTCGAGTCGCCTTCGGGCTGAGAGAGGTGGTATAGAAGCATGGCAAGTAATAAATAAATATACCCCAACATATCACTTCCTAACAAAGCCACATGGTGTTACAGAAGCAACTGCTTAACAGTCTAGAAAATTGGGGAAATCCTCTTCTTCAAATTAAATCACTGAAAGATTTTTCTTAGAAGGTTTTGTTGTCACAGATGATAATTTATGATAGGGAAGAGTATTGTAATATTTGACACCTGCCACTTCCCTACCTTTACACCATAACCACAAGAGCACCTTTCATAGCCAAGCATTATTCTATTGAATTCATTCTTGATCTATTGTTGGCAACTCTCCTTTGATTGACATGTGACATTCTTGTCTTCATGGATGGGGAAGCAAAGCAGTTGATGGTTATCGACATAAGAAAATGTCATGTCTGAATATGTTTTGGTAGGACCTTTCTCTCTTAGTTACATCCTCATCTCTTGCCCCTCCACACACACACACACACACCCTCTGAAGTACACTTTGCTTTATTTAATGCCATGAAAGCCCTCAGAAAAAGGAGTCATCATCCAAATCCTTAATTATTCTCAAGGGTTTTCAAGTTGTACTTAATTGCCAGACAGCACTGGAAATCACAATTGCAGCATGTCTCTCCTGCAAGGCAGAACAGACTACACTGGCTTTCCTTTATACTGGAATGCTTTGGCTGGAAATAATTTGTCTTTCTGGATCAAAGGAAAATCATTTGAGTCCCTTTTGAGCCATGGTAAGGACAGCGGTGCAGTGGTTAGAGTGTTGGACTGGAATATGGAATACCAGATTTCAGGTTCCATACTGACTTATGAAACTTTCCAGGGTGGCCTTTGCTCAGTCACCTTCTTTTTCAGCTTGACCTACTTCACAGAGTTGTGATGATAAACTAGGGAAGAAGATAGCCAGTTATCCAGCCTTGAGCTGATTGGAGGAAAGGACAATAAATAATAAGACCACAATACAACAAACAAACAGGAGGGGATAAGACTCATCTCTCCATACAGCTGCTTACAGAAGATGTTTTCTAGAAGCACTATTGTTGATGCTTTTAAGCAATTGATGGCTTTTCAATCAATGTGTGGGTGATGGGAAAAGAACCATCTTTCCAGGGAGCAATGTTGGTAAAATTAGGCAACCTATCTATGTATTACTTTCTTTTCTATGATAACTCCCTTCAAATCAGCTCAGGACAAAATATTTGGTCTCTATTATAAATATGCCTTTCAGGGAGTTTGGACCAGATACTTGAGTGATATAGGTTCAAGGGACATACCCCTCTCTGGGTAAGAATGTAACAACCTAACCTATAGTTTGCCTATAAGTGAATACACTGTAGTTTGCCTATAAGGTCACTCTGAGCACTCTATTATCACAACAAGTAGGTTAGGTTGTTACAAATTAGTTGGTTCATTGTTACCCAGAGAGGGGTATGTCCCTTGAACTTATATCAATCAAGTCTCTGGTCCAAACTCCCTGAAAGGCATATCTTCCATATGAGCCAAAGAACCTATATGTCTGGCTGTCAGTACAGGTTGTGGCAACTTGACCCCATTACATCACTCTTAAGTAGAAAGCATTATCTAGCTAGGCAATAACAAAATCATGTAACCACTTCAACATATGGCAGTGGTAAGGCCCACTCAACTCACAAAATATCCAAGACTAATTTTTTTGCCATATGAATCTGGTCTCCATTCAGTTCAGGTAAATTAAGCATCAATGTTGCTGACCCAGAAATATCTTGGTCTATAATATCAATGCCTGCTTTCTACTGGTCCTTTCCTTGGCATGAGTATGTCGTTTTAAAATTTAAATTTCAAATCTAAGTTTCTAGCTCTTGGTGGTGTTATGTGCCTTCAAGTCATTTCCAGCTTATGGCAACCTTAAGACAAATCTATCACAGGCAAGATTTGTTCAGGGTCCTTTGCTTTCCACCAGAGCTCAGAGTATGACTTCTCCAAGGTCACAGATTGGTTTTCCATGACCAAGCAGGGATTCGAGACCTGGTCTCCAGAATCCTAGTCCAATGCACAAACCATTACATTGATCTCTACTGATATTTAAAAAAATGAAAAAGCAAATATTGTGGGGAGAGAAGCACGTTACTTCAGAGGTACTTCATAACAGTATATAATGATAGCACAATAACCACCTCTCAATATTAAAAACACTGGGAAAGAGCAAAAACAAACTAGATTAAGACAAATGTATTGCAGAACCTACTGAACGAGAACTAAAGCTGGGGTGAAGCTGGATTTTTGCTCTTATTCATAACTTTAAACCAGTGTTTCTCAACCTTCCTAATGCCGCGACCCCTTAATACAGTTCTTCATGTTGTGGTGACCCCCAACCCTAACATTATTTTTGCTGCGACTTCATAACTGTATTTATGGGGTGGGGGGGAGACTGCATTTGACAATACTCACAAGCAGATCAGCAATTCATTGACAGTACATCCTGAAAAACTGTGTCCAGAGCTCTTAAGCTGCATCCATCAAAAAATGTCTTTGGAAATTCCATTATGCAACATGCCAACCTCAAGTGATTAAGGCACAGTTTTTAAATCCTCAACAATTCAATTTGAAATACTTCTATTGATATCAATGAGACCTCTCTCCTGGAACAAACCTGAGGTCAGCATCCTGATCCTAGTCATTTCTCTCATCTCTGAATATTTTCCCATGGCCATGGATTACACTTCTATAGCAGAAATGTCTTTAGTAAGTGCCTGAGGACTAGAATTGTGTGCATTTATCTGTATTGTAAAGTATCCGTCTGCTGTAATAAACAAATTGCAGCTAAAATAATTATTACTATTATCATCTTCTATAACTCTGAAATATAATTTTGGAACAATTGAGGGCCCCCACAGTGCACAATTACAATTATGCAGAAGTCAGTGATTTTCCAAAGCTGTCAGTTGGCTCATTATTTCTTGGAGCTGGCCACAGTTAGCATCACCATATTTAAACTGGGATGAAATATACACTCTGTCTGAAATATACACTCTGCCAGTTATCTCACCCATTAGCTAAAGGCCAAAGCATGCAAATTAAATGGAAACAACAGCAACAGCAGCCACAATCACACAGCTTGGGAATACTATGTTTTAGAATAATAGGTTATTTTGCTTTATCTGTTATTAGACAGTCACATGAAAGACCATTTTTGTGCGTTCTATCCATACTGTCAGCCTAATATTTTGGTCACTCTTTATCACTTATGCAATATACTTAGGAAGTCAATGCTACTGTGTCAGGCGACAAAGAATTAGACATTTGTTTCCAGCTAGCTCCAAGAAAACATATCTATCTACCTATGGTTGAATGCTGACCATATGTTGGGCTAGGGAGCCATCTGGCAGCCACTCCCATGAGCATCTGCATATGTGGATCTGTGCTTCACAGGAAGGACTTTCAGGGCCAGGCTTTGATTTGTTGCCCTTTGTGCTCTATGATGCATGATTAGCGTAAAAGGGAAAGTGAGACGCTGCAGGAAAATAAAACTGGAAATCAGTCCTTCTTCCCAAAGAGTTGGCAGGATGATTAACAGGCTGGATGCGAAAAGCAAAGCCTTGGGTGTTGTTGGGGGTATATATGTACATATGCCCCTTCCTGGCATCCACATTGTGTCTCCAATGCTTTTTAGCCATTTATTTTTATAATGCCCATCAGGGTGCTACATCCTTCCTGTTTACAATCCAGTATATCCAGACAAAGGTCAAAACATGAAACTAATGTAGTATCTGAAAGATATAATTGGTAATAGTTGGGATTTATGCAGAGCTTTGCTATTCAGTTGTAAAAAAATCTATATACTTGCATTACAGAGAACTGGGTTTTTTTCTCAAGAAAAGGGGTATCTAGCTTTTTTATTAACAGAATCCACAGAGGTCATGTGACTGTGGCAATTCTCACTAGGACTGGGAGAGAAAATTGATGGACAATGGCAACGGAAATGAAAATTGACAGTTCCTCTCACATCGTTCTGAGAATCGAGCCTCATTTGTTTTACAAAAAATCTAATACGTAATCAGAAGAGGAGATGGGAATATGCAAATCTATATTTCGACACATCTGTTGACTAGTTGTGGTAATGACCTGAAACAAAAGTTCTGAAGTTGTCCAAAAGAGAATTTCTCTTGGATGTGGAATAGGTTTCCAAATTCCCCAGTAATACAGAGACTCTAATTCTGTATGCACCCTTAAGATCTACCTGAACATTCTTTCTTGGACTTGATTAACAGAGTCAATGGGCTGTAGTCAGAGGCGGCCTCAGCGATTCCGCCATGTAAGCGGCCGCTTAGAGCGCCACCGGCTGGGCGGGGCGTCACCGGTTGGGAGGGGCGCCCTCACCTCCCGCACCCGCCCGCCCTGCCGCCGCCGCTGCCGCCGCACAGCCGGCCCCATGGGCCGGCTGCAACACGCTCCCGAAGCACTGACATTTCACGCATGCCCAGAAGCAACTACAGGCGCTACAGCGCCTGTAGTTGCTTCTGGGCATGCGCGAATGTCTGCGCATGGGCACTGAGTCCCGAGCGCGCCTGCGGCTTTGGAGCCAGCGCGCAGGCGCGCTCGGGCCGCAGTGCACATGCGCGGACATTCGCGCATGCGCAGAAAACGTCTACAGGTGCTACAGCGCCTGTAGTTGCTTCTGGGCATGCGCGGAAAATGTCCGTGCTTCGGGAGGCGTGTGCAGCTGGCTGTGCGGCGGCAGCGGCGGTGGCAGCGGCAGCAGCGGTGGTGGTGGTGGCGGCGGCGGCCGGGGGGCGCCAAAATTTTCTTCGCGTACTCCCCCGGAAAAGGTCAGGCCGGCCCTGGCTGTAGTGATTAGATAATGGGCTGGGATTTGGTAAATCCAGGGTATGGTTCTAAGTGGGCCTGTCATTCTTTCTCAGTCTGGCCTGCCTCCTATGGTTGTCATGATTATAAAGCAGACAAAGAAGCATATACATAGCCTTCAGCTCACTGGAAGACAGGCAATGTATAAGGAAAATTAACATATCAACCAGAAGAGAAGAAAGCGCTCTTATTAACTATACTCTTACCCATAATCCCCATACAAGGAGGCTTGCTGATATGAAGGTCCTTTGGATGAGGGTTCTCCTCCCCAATTATATGGGTGGGGTGGGGAGTTGAACAACTAAACAAGATTACCTGGGGATCAATTTCCACTGAAATGATGCTTTTAGATACCCACATTAAAACAGATCTGAAAGAATGAATGCATTCAGTTATAAGTCATCTACTCACCTTAAGAACTAAAATCTCAGGAGGAAAACTGATGTATTAAGATACTATTGCATTTACTGAAAAGGAGCACTAGATTAGATGCCAGAATGTTAGGATTTACTCAGCTTTCTCTGTTACCTCTTCACTATAACTAGCATTGCTTAATTAACCTACTGTCCAGATAGGTTAAAATGAGACACAGTATATTTGTATGCAGGTAATATGAGAAAATATGCTACTAGCTGGTTGCTAGTTTTAACAAACATACAAATCTTTGCTAATTCCAGTTTTCACTCTTTCTTACATTTCTGGATATTTGCCTATGTCCAACATCTTCAACTCCTGAATAAATTCCCTCACTTAAGAGCACGGAAGCGAATTTGCCAATACACTTGTTAAAGAATTCAATGCTTGGAGCCAAACACTTGCCTAATTAATTGTTTTGAATAAACACCAGCCCACTTCAGTGGCAAGGCACATGTTTTGCATACAGAAGTCCCCTGATTCAGTTCCCACCATCTCCAGGTAGAGTTCAGGAAATTTGGAGAGAGATGAAATGTACACAATTGTGAACTACATTGACTTCCTCAGGACAGGAAGCTGCCCAACTTGTGTCTTAGCTATCTGTGAACCCCTTTCTCCATTTGCCTTGCTTTCCTTAATTTCCTTTAAAAATGTCCTCAATGTCCTCCCTCTGATGCACTTTACTACTCTGATAATCTCCATTAATATAATTTCATCAAATGGCTGTTTGCCCTGTCCTCCTGACATCAGAGAGGCTCAGCCAAGTCTTCTTAGAGAGAAACCTAACCCTATCAACATGCCCAGCTCTTGGCGACATCAGAGCAGTTCCTCCACTTAGAGCCAAAGCTTCACAAAGGAAGCAGATTTCACCTCTTACTCTACTAACATTAAGACAGTATCTGGCTGACCTAGTGATATATCACAAGGATGATGAAAAGGCCGACTTACTCAGGGACCACCATGTTTCAACATACATGTATACACAATCTGTTCTACTCCAATTGCTAGTCCAAACCAGAGCAGACATACGGAATAAGGTATGTATAGACTTACTGTTTAGCAATTGATTTAATGGGTGTAAGTCACACTTTCACAGACTTAATGCAAGTCCAGAAAGAAAGTGGAGAAGGAACAAGAGAGAGATACATATATTGTGTGTGTATATATACATATGCATATACAGAGAGAGGGAGGGGGGAGGGATCCTATCATTCTGGGCCCTGTTCTGGAGGATATTACTAGATCAGCTGTGGGCCATTGCCAGCCCTCCAGGGGTTTTGGACTTCAACTCCCAGAAACCCTAGCCAGTTTACCAGCTGTTAGGATTTCTGGGATTTGAAGTCCAAAACCCCTGGAGAGCCGGCAATTGCCCACGCCTGTACTAGATGGACATCTGAAAGTATCAGGTGTGTAGTCACTCTTCTGCTGTGCCCTTAGCCTCTTGAAGTTATCTTATCCCCGTTCTATAACTTTCAGGTGACTCCTACCCTACAACTTCATAAAACTGCCCAGCAAACAGAGAAACAGTCACTCTAAAAATGAATTACAAGAGAAAATTGTTGTTCAACTGGCTCAGTTATTAACCCAGTCTTAGATATCTGGTTTTGCTGTTTCCGCCACATATCCCATGCCACTCTAGCTCTTGCGATATTAGTTCTCTGCCCTTTGTCCAAATGCCTGATTATCTGAATATTTTGGATGCCTCCCAAGCCATTTGGTCTAAAGAAACTGGACTGTAGTGTATCATGTAACTCTGTCCTTTGCAAAATCTCAAAACGAAAGCATTTACTAATGAGTTCACAAAAAGTAGAACAAACTCTGATCTGATCTTTTTAAAAAAACACCAGCTATTTCAAAAGTCGAATATCCAAATGGCAAGGGACAGCCACAGAAATATGTGGCCACCATGCTAGAAAAGGACAGGCAGCTTACTGTCAAAAAGCGACAGATTTTCCAATTCTAATTGATTCGAAAGGGTATTGCAAGCATGCAGCTTGGCTTTTATCAGCTGGAAGGTAGGGAGGAGGGAATCAATCTGCCCTACTGTTTAGAAGTGTATGAGATCTTCATCCTTAAAGTCCAGGGTGGCTTCGGCATAATAAAGACCCTATCTCTTAATCATGGTAATGTTCACAGCCCAGCAATATGAGCTCATAGCAGCAGGCCTCAGCACTCAGAATTCCTCCGTTTAAAAGGTGTCACCGATTAAACTATCGCATTTCAAAGGGCTCCTGTACAGTAAATAGGAAAGAAAAGGAATAAAAGGAGCTGCAACTCTTTGTTAGTCAAAAAGCTATGGAAAGTGATAATTAACCCGTTTCTGTGTTGAGAAATCATTTGGACAAAAGTCAAGGCATTGCCACCCTGTCAATTGTGAAGTCTAGATAAGGACAATATATCCTCGCTGAACAAAGAGCGACTGAAGAGAGTGAATGGAAAGTAGGCCACCACTACTACTTTTCCTAACCCTGCTGAAAAGAGACTCCCCCCCCCCTTTTGCCTCCTATAAAGCAACGGTGGCAGAGAAAGGAATCCCTCCTCCCTGTGCCTATTTTTTAACCAAAAAAACCCTCTTCACTACAGTGCATGTTTTTGCATTTTGTTAAATATTCAAAGATACAGTGCAATTAGCATGTCATTAATGAATAATTAATTGCAGCTAAAGCAGTCTTCAGATTTTGCAACTAAATTATTTAAACAGCAAATATAACAATAGAATGCACATCCCCCTCCTGTATATTCCTAAGAAGCATCACAACCTATTTTTATTTGCATTTCATTTTTTACAACCTACCTTTCATGAATATGTTATTCAAAATAAACTCTCTTTCAGAATAAATTCTCTTTTTCCTACACTTATATCTTTTTGTCATCTCCCCCTCAACTTCCCAACTTTAGCCAAAAAGAAGTAACTGTGTGCATAGAATTAGAGGATTTGTTTATAAACAGAAAGATAGACATAATCCCAAGGAATGATCTGTAGGTTTTTTCTTTTTTGTTTGGGGTTTTTTTTTTTTAGAATTGAGGCTTATTTAACCACAAACTCACCCCTACTTTACTCTTTTTCTCAACATGGCTAGTAAATAGATCAGGAATAATTCATTTAGCATATATCGTGGCCTGAGCCATAGATTCTAGGTTGTTGCTTTCCTCATAAGCCAACATTTTAAACCAGGTTTATGATCTCTGGTTTGTTTTAGAGCAACAAATTCAGATAACATACTAAACACCTATTTCTGTCTTTTTCAGCTATCACACTTACGTGAAATAACAAAAGACGAACAAATTGTTTTTCCTTTATCAGCATTCAACATATTCAAAATCAGTCAGCAAAACCCCAAATTCTAGTTTATTCCATGAAAAGCGAAGGCCAATCAGGATTATATTTCAGGAGAGGTGGCATAAGCACTATAAAAATCAGGCCAAGCAACATAAAATGCCTGCAAAGGGATTTGAAAAATCAACATTTTAATGCTCTGTCATCCAATATTTAAATAGAATCATTTTATTTCCTTATTTTTGATACAACTTGGCTGTTTGAATGTTCACTGCTTCTATTGACAGCGATTTGGCCATTACAAAGTACAACAGCTAAATAGGAAGTAATTTGTTGCCACTTGTTGATATACATCACTAGTAAGACGTTAGTTTATATTTATAAGCTGCACATCTGTGGATCAGTTGGCTTATCCATCTGTTAACAGCACCAGTAAACGGTAAGCCAGTGTGCTCCCCCACCCACCACATCTATCATTGTATCTTCCTTGGACAGTGTAACAAAGCTCTAGTTAAGCAAATACACTCTGAGAACGGGCACGGTCCACTCAGAATATCTCATGGAGCCTGAGAAAATTAAATGCTTGGGAATTGTAAAGCACTACCACCCAAAAATGACAGGAAGGAGAAACCTGCATATGATCTTAAAATTGCTGCTATTCATTCAGTACAGTTTACTCATGCAGAGCTGACCCAAAAGATATTACTGCCTAAAACAAATTAACAAATGCACCTTCTCCATCCCTCTCAGTCAGTATTCATAGCAGCTAAATCCAACAACATGATTTTGGCAGAAGATGACAAAAATCTTGCAAGTGTCTCTTGTGATTCCTGACAGCAAAGGAGCACCTCAAATAATTGTACATATGCTTTCATGAAGTATAGAATGTGCTGCCTAAGGACAGAATGGGTGACCCTAACTGGTGGTACATATATAGATAAATCCCTACAAACTTTGCTGCTCAAAGTGAAGCAACACATAACATTCCCCTTCATTTGTTTCAACTGACATAGCACCCAAATCAAGGGTTGTTGTGTTGTTGTTTTTTCAACAAAAAAAAGAGCAGCTCACACTGAACATTCCATAAGCAAATCTTCCTTCACTTTTCAGTAAATTCACAATTGTTACAGATTAAGGACTCTTCCAGGGGCATTTTGGGCTCTACTTCTCTCCGCTGCTGAAATGGAGCCCCAAGGAGTCCTTCCTGAAGTTGCCCAGCGTCATGTGATGAGCTCCCTGGGACTCCGTTCCGGCAGCATAGAGAAGCGGGGAGAAGATGCTACTCTCTCTGCGTCTGATGAGGTCCTTAATTACAAACACTTTGTTGCTCTTTTATGACACCTCAAATCTGCCGCCTGAGGCATTCACCTCACTTTACCTAATCGTAAGGCTGGCTGTGCACATATATTTTAGAGAGAGAGACAAACCCTGGTGACACTGAAATATGAAAGTCAACTTGTCATAGAATAATCAGTGAAGAAGAGCAAATTGAAACTTAATCCTGACAAGATAGAGGTCCTCCTGGTCAGTCGAAAGGCTGAACAGGGCATAGGGTTACAGCCTGTGTTGGATGGGGTTACACTCCCCCTGAAAGATGCAGGTTTGCAGCTTGAGAGTGATCCTGGATTTATCGTTGAGCCTGGAACCCCAGGTCTCGGCGGTGGCCAGGGGAGCTTTAGCACAGTTAAGACTCGTGCGCCAGCTGTGCCCATACCTTGGGAAGACTGATCTGGCTACGATCATCCATGCTCTGGTCACATCCCAAATAGATTACTGCAACACACTCTACGAGGGGCTGCCTTTGAAGACAGTTCAGAAATTGCAACTGGTCCAACGGGCAACAGCCAGATTACTAACTGGAGCTACATACAGGGAGCATATCACCCCCCTGCTGTGTCAGCTCCACTGGCTGCCGATCCACTTCCGAGCTCAATTCAAAGTGCTGGTTTAAAGCTCTATACAGTTCTGACCCAGCTTACTTGTCCAAACGCATCTGCTTCTACGTCCCACCTCATAATTTAAGATCATCCGGGGAGGCCCTGCTCTCGCTCCCGCCAACTTCTCAAATGCGGTTGGTGGGGACGAGAGATAGAGCCTTCTCGGCGGTGGTTCCCTGCCTGTGGAATGCACTGCCTAGTGAAATACGATCGACCCCATCCCCCCTAGCATTCA
This sequence comes from Anolis apletophallus, assembly GCA_030556195.1. Classification (NCBI taxonomy): domain Eukaryota; kingdom Metazoa; phylum Chordata; class Lepidosauria; order Squamata; family Anolidae; genus Anolis; species Anolis apletophallus. The sequence goes on along the minus strand of JARBWK010000001.1, from coordinate 65,381,220 downwards.
GGAAAAAAGTAAGATCTTGGTTATGGGACCAGGCTTTTGCACATTAACACAATGTAGCACTTTGGATTGGAATTGTACTGGCAAGTTGATGGATATGGCTCAATGTTTATGTTGTGGACGGAACACTGTTTTAACTCAATTGAATGTATATTATGTGTTTAATGTTAACTGTATTTTAATGCTGATTGTTTATGGTTTTATATTCATATGAGGTGTAGATTTTAAAAAGCAGAAGAGACATAATTAAGGTAAAGGCTCAGATAAAAGTGTGATACTGCCCATCCAAACAGCTCCTTGGTGGCAAAGTGAAAGGTGAGGAGTTTTGAAAATCAGCCTCACAACCTATGTGAAGTATCTCAAATCATTGGTGTAATAGTCAGTGGGCACAATCCATGGTATGCCCTGTGGAAAAGTCTATAAATGAACAGCTACATGTATTCCCAGGAGAACTTGTGCTGGAAATTTCCCTAGTGTAAATGTTTCTCTAACTATAAATAGCCCAATGTGATACAGGAAGCAAGCCAAATTTGATAGAAACAAAGCTCTGGTAATGGGGAAAGAAGAATACACTGTACTGGTCCAAACATTACAAGCTAGATAGCAGAAAATGAGCTGCGGCAAGCCTTAGGCTCACATTGTTCTCCACATTAAACATATTCTCTCTTCTTTGGTTGCATTTAGACTGTAATGCCACTTGAACTGCCATGGCTGAATGCTATGGAATCTTGGGATTTGGTGAGGCACCAGCACTCTTTGCCAGATATAGAATAATGATGATGGTGATGTCGCCATACCAGGTGACAGTAGCATTGAGGAAAAACAACAGGAAAATCTCAGCCATTATCATGACCTCAAAATAGAACTGCAAAGGCTCTGGCATAAACCAGTACAGGTGGTCTCAGTGCTAATCGGCACACTGGGTGCCATGCCAAAACATCTCAGCCAGCATTTGGAAACAATAAACATTGAAAAATCACAATCTGTCAACTGCAAAAGGCCACCTTACTCAGATCTATCTGCGCGCATCATTCGGAAATACATCACAATCCTAGATGTTGGAAAATGTTTGATTTGTAATTTTGTGATATGAAATCAAGCATATAGGTCTTGTTTGCTGTGACATGCTGTGTTTTTGTGTCTGTAAAATAATCTTGGCTTTTCTTCGCAAACAAAAATTCAGGAAGGACTCATTCCACGTTTTCTACAAGTGCGTTGATGACTAAAAAGACCAATCTGAGATAGGCAAGTCCAGCTGCAGAAAGTAAAGCATATAATAATGATGATGATGATGTTACCCATTTCTTCCAGTAGTTTGAGAAAAGATACATCATTAAACAAGAACTAAAGCACCATAAAAAGACTTACAACAAGATACACAGAGTTAAAATACAAGTTAAGATCCACTGATAAAATGCAGATTTAAAAGGTTCGAGACATTGAAAAACTATAGTTGCCATGATTCTATAGCAATGAGTCAGGGCAGTTGAAGCAGAGTCAAACTGAATTAATTCCATGGTGTAGAGGATGCACCAAATACAAATTTGCAAAATGAAATTCCAACTTCACTAAGTTGGTGTTGTGTACAAAACAAATGCAAATCAATGTGCTAAACAAACAAGATGCCAACTGGGCTTGCTTAGAACAAACCTAAATTCCATGAATTAACACAGAGATGTGGATGGCTCTGAAGTGAAAACATAAAAGTTAACTTCTTTTCACTCATACATAAAATAAAAGGAGAGGGGAATGCAAACACAGCTCATTCTCTCAAATCAGATGTATCTTCTTTGGGGCAGAGAAACCATGATACCATGGTGACTGATGACTGGCAGCAGATGAGGTTTCAGGGGTTGCCCATGTGACCTAAAACATGTCTTGTGGGAGGCAGGGGGCAATTCTGATGGACTGTATAATATGTATATGTAGTATATACATATGCATACACACAGAGACATAATGTATGTGTAGTAAAACCAGAATCAGTTATAAGTTAGGAATGTACCTCTTCTCTTATTTCATTCCTACATGGGAAAATGAATAATTTCAGTATTTTTTCTCCACGGTCTGCAAGAAGGGTTTCTCAATAGTTTTCAAACATCATTCACACTTTAGGACTTTTCTGAGAAGAATTCACTTGTGTATAAAAGTACAGTAGTTTTTCCTGATCAAAAAATGTATTTTGTATAAAATATACTGATTCCATTGCAAAGATATAGGTTTTGACACTGAAGGTACATGAGGAAAGAATCTCATGGTTTTTCTACACACAAATTTCTGTGTTTATGCTTTGGCATTCCTTTCTGCAAGAAGCTAGGCTGACCCCCTGCTTTCTCTCCTTTTGCCAGTAGGCAAATACCATTTTCTTTAAGCAGTCTTTTACTATATAATTGCTAATTGGGATCATTCTTATTGGAGTGTTTTATTTGTTAAATGTTGTATTCTCTTTAAATGATTTTATACTGTTTTAAAGCGATGGTTTTAAATAGTTTTTACATTTTTATTGTTCAATTTTAATTGATTTTTGTCAGCCTCCTTGTCCCCCACTCCAGGAGAAAGTTGGCATATAAATGAAAGAAATAAAAAAATGTTAATTAAAACCAATAGTATGCAACTCCTACAGTTAGGCTTCAGTGAGAATTTGTTTCAAGTTTGGTTTTGTAATAAATATACAGAAAACATACTGTTTCTTAATTCAGAAATGGAAAGATAAAGAGGTTTGGAAATGTGAAAAATATGAAATTGACACTTTTATTTTTATGTTTATTAAATATTGATATCCTGCCTTGGAATATGCAGACATCTTGGAATACAATCAGATTAAATAATTTTCAAAAATATAACAAGTAATTTAGTCAAAGGAAATGTAAGCATTCTATAATCATAGTAAATAATTCAAAAAAAATTTAAAACTTAAAGTAGTTTTAAAACATACACATACAGATCTGGATAAAATCAATCAAGCCTCACATTGCCCCATTTCTTATTACGACCTCATTATACGGGGCTAGATTTGGTGACTAACCCATCACCCACTGAGCTGGCCAGCTCCCATCAAATGATGTTGTGCCAGCTTTGTGGTTGCAGGAGGGGCAAAACCAGCATGCCGTTGCTTCCCTGGCAACACAAGAGGCTTCCCGTGTTGCCCAATCTATGGTGGGAAGCCATGCTCACAATGCTTCCATGTGATTGCCCTCTTGGTGAGGCGGGCGATGCAAGGTGTGAGGTGCTGGATTCCCCACACCTCACGATAAAGCGGAATGCCAGCTGATGAAATAGATAATGTATTTCATGGTGGTGGTGATGGTGATGATGATAATGATTTGTTCTTTCAATTTTAAACTTCTGCTCCCAACATTAGAACAGCTCAATGCCAGATATTAATATCAATGAGTAAAATATATTTGATCACACCTTTAACGCTGTCTTTACCTTATTTCATAAAGACCCAACATAAGAGGATTTGTAGTGTGTGAAACAAAAGGCTTTCTCTTATCCTGTTCCAACATTGCCAACTGGATGGCCCCATACAGACAGCAACAGCTCTCCATTTCTGGTCACCAGCAACTGGCATTCAAATGCATAGTGCCCCCAATACTGTTGATGATAGATAGCCATCACAACCATGAGCTATCGATCATTCCCACTACTTCCAGCTAAAAATATCAGTAACTTCAGGTCTGAAGATTCCCAATACCAATATCTTCAAATCAGTGGAATGGAAAACATGCATTGCAAGTTTAATAAGATATAATACCTAAGCAGAAACAAAATGGGCATATTGAAAGAAGATTTTTTTTCTTTGCATCTTTTGGTGTTGGAGTTTAGACAAGTCACACAAATATTCTTGTTGTCTTCCTTTATTCAGAAAACATTGCATTTTTTTTCTTTTCTATACTTGACTTCTCTTTCTTTGGTTAGAATAGAGAATTTTGCATTGTTGTTTTCTTAAAAACTTTAATGTACTCTTATGTGCAACGTGAAGTTGACTTCATAAAGCCTTTTGTTATGCTGTACATTTTCTCTGAAGAAGTGAAAGTAGAAGTTATCTTCCTGCTAATTGTGTGGATGCAAATGGTAACATTTTCCACTTGATTAAGCATCATTTTCTCTGGGCATTTTAGGCCTATGCTAACTGCCTGCTATTCGGCAAATGTTTAAAGTGATGCATCATGGATCCCAGAGCCCACAGCTCTCCATATCTTTTTTAAAAAACAGATAAAAGGATGCATCTTGGGAAAACACATTTTTCCACTCAGAAAAAAAGTACTTCTGGGAAACATAACCACATACCTTAGGTCATATTGAAAGCCAAATAATTATTTAATGTTCAAATGCAAGATTCCAAACCCCAACCCAATGTTAATAGCTATTTGATAAACTTCACTGGCCATTCCTGGAGGCTAGCTATAGCCAGCTATACCTACTGGCACAAACCCTTCTAAACAGTTGCCAGGAACTCCCAAAAACACGGGATCTTATAAAGCACTTAATTCCAGTTCAAGTATCTGCCTGTCCACTTCCGAGCTCAATTCAAAGTGCTGGTTTTAACCGATAAAGCTCTATATGGTTCTGGCCCAGCTTACTTGTCCAAACGCATCTGCCTCTACATCCCACCTCACACCTTAAGATCATCCGGGGAGGCCCTGTTCTCGCTTCCGCCAGCATCTCAAGTGCGGCTGGCAGGGACGAGAGACAGGGCCTTCTCAGTTGTGGCCCTTTGCCTGTGGAATGCGCTGCCAAGTGAGATACGATCGACTCCATCCCTCCTAGCATTCAGGAAAAAAGTACAATCTTGGTGGTGAGACCAGGCCTTTGCACAATAACCTTTGCACAAGAGCATAGCAGCACTTTAACTGGAGTGGACTGGCATGATGACAGTGATGAGGACACGACTTTATTGGATGTGTGGACTGAATATTGTTTAATGTTAATCTAATTGTTAATCTAATTTAATGTTAATCTAATTGTCAATTTCTCCACATTTTCCATAAAATTATGTTCATCTTCCCAAATGCCCAAAACAGAAGTTTCTCTTTGCAGAAGAGAAAACAAAGCAAAGTGATCATGACAGCTGTACAATTAAATGATCCTGGTTCAATCATTCATTCATTAATATCATACTTCAGAGTGGCTAAGACTTGATTTTCACTTCAGAATTATTGTGGCCATAATGTTCAACTAAATGAAGGGGACTGTGAAAAAATTGTATATTTGGTTAGAGTATCCTAAAAAATAAAGTTAATACTGCTAATGTTAAATGGTCGTTGTTAACTATTATTTAACCACTAAATGTTCTCCCTTTCTCATACTCATTGTGTGTCAGATGATGGAAGTTCTTAACCTCAGTCTTGATAGGACAGCTGATATTTGGAATGAGGTTCATTTTGACAGCTATTTCAGATATTATCCTCCCCCACACACACACACACACACGGGGGGGGGGGGTTGACATGTGCATTATTATAGGTTAGTTATAAGATAAATTATGAGGATAGTAAAAGAATATGTGTGTGTGCATGCCTGCGTGCACACACATAAATACACACAGCTTTATCCACCCTTCCTTCTGTGTTTCAGTAAAAGGAAGGAAGACATATCGAGGCAACTTTTAGAAATGTGTCTTCAGGAAATAGAATTATGAGCAGAGTATTAGACACCAATTGCGTGTGCACAAATGCAGACACTGAGCTTTATTCTTCCACTCTGTATTGCAGAAAAAGGAAGACAAGCATCAGTCAGAAAACATCTCCCCACTGTATTGTGATTGATATCTGACAGAGCTCAGTGGGGTCCTAACTTAGATGAATTTAAATGACAAGCCTTCCTTTATCAGCAATGGAGCTCTGGTTACAATAGAACAGCATGATTACTTAACAGAAAGAAGTAAAAGGGAGAGAAATGAAGACGAATCAAAGTTTGCTTCTTGATCTCTGGTGGTATCGCTGACCTGTCACTGGGTTGTGACCTCCCCTTGTTAATCCATGCAAATCAAGTGGCTCTAATTTGTGCTCCTGATTGGGCAACCCACACCTTTGCATTCAGTGATCAGCTACCAACATCATAGGCCTCTGAGACATATTAGCTCCACATGGCGGTATTTGAGTCTGAAAACAGGACATGCAATTTTCCTTCCGAAGTGGTATGTGTGTTGGACACTATATTCCCTCTCATCAGCTCCTGATTAACACTGGCTATGTTTTACATAGACACACGCACAGACCCAATGCAATTACCAAGACTGTCTATCCTCCTTTCCCTCCTTTTCCCTTCCCAAAGCAGCCTGATCCCATGTCAAAATCTGGGCATAACTGCTAATAGTGGCCCTTTTGCTTTTATGGTACCGAAAAATATCCTTGTTATTCACAGTAACAAGCACTGGCTCCAACTGAGAGATATTATGTCAAACTCTAAGGCCAGTTATAAAACTTTCCCCATTCACATAACTTGATAGACTTTGTACACCAAAGGGGGGCAGTTTCACACAAGATGCGTTCCCTTCCTTTCTCTCTCTCTCTCTCTCTTTTTTTTTTTTACTTGCCTTCCCGCCCCACAAAGGGCCACAGAAGCTATTTTTTGTGGGTTCTGCACGGCATGGGAGCTTTTTAGAAAAGTGCTTTGAATGGATCCCAATCAAGGATTCGCTTCCCTTTTTTTCTCTCTAATATGGGGAAAACTTCATTTTGTCTGTGGCTCTTTATTATTGCCCTGACTTTTCTTCCAGCAGCTTAAAGACAGAATAAAATGCATAACAGAATTAATGTGTGCACCTTCCAAATACGTAAGGGAATTGACTCTTTTATTATTTTTACGGCTTCTGTAGTATGCAAGACAAAACAAAAAACCCACTGTGTGTGTCTTGCAACTTATTTTTACAACGGTTAAACCAGCTTTTCAAACAAATGCTGAAGGTTGCCAGAGTGACAGATTTGAACCAATATTGATGGCAGTACAGGAGTTATTTGAAGTGATTTGATAAGCCTGAAACAGATTGAGGGGCGTTGTCATTCCAAACATGTAAACAACAATGTCAACAACGGAGCCTATCAGTAAATGCAGCATGCTTCCCAGCCATCCATCTAATACACACTCCTTGTAGAAACAAACAAACAACAAAAATCCTCAGCAATTGGAGTCAACTTAATATTGACAAAGAAAATGTAGGTTGGAATGTTTCCTCTTGTTGTTTTTATGTCTACAAATAGAAACCTACTGTCAGATAGTGATTTGCACAAGTTAATTTAAGGCCAAAGGTCTAAAAAAAATGACTTAACTCTCCCCTCTCTCCCCCTCCCCCCCTTCTCTCTCTCACACACACACTTACACACCCCAGTGGTGTTTAAAGACATTTAATTAGAAAACCTCAAATCTCCAATAGTCCAGGGAAGCATAAATGGTGTAGCTGCACTAGCATGCAATATTAACCGAATGACCAATGCTATCATATTTTGACTGCCTCTAAGCATTTTTAGGCCCCCTGGTGGCACAGTGGGTTAAACCAGTCAGCTGGTGAACTTGATGGCTGAAAGGTTGGTAGTTCAAATCCGGGGAGTGGGGTGAGCTCCCACTGCTAGGGCCAGCTTCTGTCAACCTAGCAGTTTAAAAACATGCAAATGTGAGTAGATCAATAGGCAGCGCTCCTGTGGGAAGGTAATGGCGCTCCATGCAGTCATGCTGGCCACATGATCTTGGAGTTGTCTATGGACAACGCCAGCTCTTTTGCTTAGAAAAAGAGTCAGACACAACTAGACTTAATGTCACGGAAAACCTTTACCTTTACTAGGCATTTTTTGCTTAACAAAGAGTAAACACTTCAACAGCCACCTCTTTTGTGGATAGGATACACAGAGAGAGAAAAAAACATTAATACATTGCACGTCGCTCTCAGAGTCTCTCTCTCTCTCTCTCTCTCTCTCTCTCTCTCTCTCTAATCTCTCTTTCTCCCTTTGCATATTTTTCAATCATATAAGCCACAAAATTTGAAAGGTGTAAATATAAATGATACTACTCAGTATATTTAAGATACTAAGGATAGTTAAAGAGAGCAAATTAAAAGAACAATAACAATCCACAAAAGAGTTCTATCAGCCAACGAAAAGGCACAAAACACATCATGCAAAATTTCAAACAATTCATCTGAACTGTCCCAACCAACCAGATGGTTGGATCTGAGTGTGGTACAGAAAACAACAACAACAACAACACACTTTTTACCCACGTCTTTCTGCAGGTCGGCTGCACAAGACTGCAGCTCATGTTCTAGGACAGACAATTTGTGTCTGATTTTTTTTTTCAAATCACGTTTCACTACTCATGTGTAAAAATGGTATTTAACAAAGATTTGGAGCCTTAGGTATGAATCAGTTATGAATCCAAACACATGAGATCCATTATGCTGTTGTGATGTGGGCATCGAATTGTGCCGTACTGTAAGCTGCTCTGAGTCCCCCCTCGGGGGTTGAGAAGAGCGGGGTAAAATCCTGAAATAAATAAATAAATAAATTTCCACATGTTTGGATTCATATCTGGTTTATACCCATGGCTCCTAATTCCAGGAAATGATAGGCACTGAAGATATATCTTTCTATATATAAAGATCTCTTATTGAAAAAGCATGTATATTTTCTACTCCTTAGTTATGGCTGGGGTACATCTGAGGTGAATAGTAGCCTACTTGTATGAGACAAATAAGCTACTATTTGTTTCCAATGTACTTCCTGTACTTTGTGGGCAGTATCTCCATTATATGCATGAATAAATGCAAAGTGTCTGAGTGGCTTATCAATGTGTATGACTAACTGAAAAACAGTGTCATCCAGATTTCCCATCAACACTCAAATGATTTCATCCCTTAATGGCAAACACTAGGCTGTGGTAACCATCTTACTAATATGCACATGATAAATTTGAAACAATGAATCCACATATTTGTTGTTTTTTTCCATACTGCTGGAAAACATATTTACAGGTAGTTGGTTTGTAGCCATATAAAGAAAATCTTGTAACTAGAGACAAAATATGTGAAAAGCTGCAACACATAAGCAATTGTTCAAGGGAAGTAACCAAATGAAGATAATGCCATGTCTGTTGGTGGTTCTGAGCATCTAAAAAAACTAAATACATCTCAAAAACAGTTTCCTGTGTCCTAATGGTGAGAGCTAGTATTGTGCAGTAGTTTGAGTGTTGGTCTAGAATTTTGGGAGGCGAGGGTTCAACTCCCACTCAAAACTGAAACCTACTGGATGACCTTGTGCAAGTCACACTCTCTCAGCATCAGAGGAAAGCAAAGGCAAACTGGCTCTGAACAAATTCGGCTAAGAAAACCCCATTAGAGGTCATAAATCAGAAAGCACTTGAAGGCACACAACAACACCATCTTCCTATGGTAGTGGATTAAATTGAAGTTTTTCATTTAGGAGGTCACCTACATAAAGTAATAATGGCCTATGTCAGCAGCAGCTGTTCCACTGGCTAGAAAAGGAAATTGGAAAGACTTATACATAAGTCTTAATGCCCTCTGTTATAGGGCAAGACTACTGTACTTGCAATGAATGGCTCTCACACTTGTCCTTAACTTTTACTGAATCAATCATTTCATTAAAAGACCAAAAGGGAACAAAAACCACGTGTTTTTTTAATGGCCAAGGTGGTTTTTGCCATTAGGATGATGAAGAAACCACTTCATTTTGGAGATGCGGGAAAATAGCAGCAAGGCATTAGAGTGCAGAGTGTCCTGATGGTGAACCACCTAAGCTACTCTGCTGACCCTGGTGTGCCAAAGGATCCTGTCCCATTGCCAATGTCAAAATAAAATCCATCAGGCAGTCCAGATGGCGTTTGTACAGTATATGGAATCAGGAAGTGTATCGATAGTTACTGAAAAGGACATTCAAGTGCCACCTCGGAGTTGGTTGAGGTAGGCAGGATTTCCCTGGGTACTGGTTGTGGGGGGTCGGGAGCAGGTCAGGGTTTTGCCCTCCCTTCTGCTCGAGATCCCCGTGTACAACTGGTGGGCCACTGTGTGATACAGAATGCTGGACTAGATGGGCTGAGGTCCGATTCAGCATGGCTCTTCTTATGTTCTTATGTTAGGAAGGCACCATCTTGCCTTTCAACTGCTCCAGCACAATGTTTTGGGTAATGTACCATTCCTCTGTGACCCTAAAGGACCATGATTATTCCATTCTTCCAGGACAGACTATTCAACTGTTGAAAGAACAACAATTGCATTTGGGCCAGAAATAATACAGAGTGGGGAACAAGCTCTCATGGAATTTTTCCATGTAAAAAGAGACCTGAAGAAAGGAGCCTGTACATCTTGGATCATATTTTTGAGCTGGATGAAAGTAAACTTAGGGTTGCCCCATAGTGATGGAAGAGAATGAAGGAAATGGATGTTAGTAGCAGAATGCGGAAGGCAGAGAAGGATAAGGAAAATAATATGGTATTAAAGGCCTACTAGCATGTTGTAAATATACTACATTGTGAAATAGACCAACAGTTTGCTTAGGGATTGATGTAACTTGTATGATGCAAACATCTTCTCTGTGATACCCTGCAATTTGAAAACTGGTTGAAGTCTTGAACGATCTTAAGGAATTCTTAAAAGTAATTTTAAAGAAACAGGGTGCCATACTTTTCCTAACCCCTTGCCTGTGACCAGACCCATATGCAAATTTCATACAATAGTATTTAGTAGCATAATTAATCCCTACTTTATGTTATGAGTAATATTTCCTATTCCCGACCCTGCAATGTCCTTTAAGAAGATCCATGTTCTAATTAGACTAGCCCATCGGCACTCTTTTAATGAGCAGATTAATCATTCAGATGGGTACAATGGTGTCATCACAGGTTTTAAATATGATAATCTACATCCTAATGGTGCTGCAGAAGCCTTGGCTCCGAGCAAGAAAGGTAGAGAGAACTGGAAAGACCCTTCCCTCTGCCCCAGCCTGACCCACCCCAGGTTTTCATAAAAGACTTGTTGGCAGAAAGGCACCCAACCAGCTATAAAAGCTCAAAGGAAAGAACCTAGAAAAGAGTGTCATATTTCTCCCATTTAGTGATGAAGCAGAGATATTTTGTTTGCCCAAGTTCTGGAGAACTTTGCTAAATAACACAAGGGGTTCATGGTGGGAAATTACCCTTTCCTTTTCAAGCTAGCGGGTCATGTTTAGCATTAAAACTCCCCCACTACCATTGCTAGCCACCCTTTTGAGGAAAACATGAAGAACTGAAAGTAGAAGGATAGCAACTAATTTGACTGTGAATACAAGATGCGGTATAATGTTGAATGCTGTACTACAATCCAGGAGATCAGAGTTCCTATCTCTTCTCAGCGATAGAAATATAGCAAGTGACCTTGAGCAAATCACACTACCCCATGTTCAGAGGAAGACAAAGGCAAACCCCCTATGAACAAATCTTGCCAAGAATACTTAATGTTTCCTTTTGGTCAGAAATGACTTGAAAGCACACAACAACATATTGGTATTTCCTCCTTTGGAGAAGCATAAGTTGTTTTTACAGGTTACATTCTGGCATGGTCTGCTTCTAAAGTCATTCTGAACACAACCCATAATTTGCATGCTAGTGTACCACTGGAATTTCCTGTAGCAAAGATATGTAAGTCAGATGTAATATTTACCTCTTTAAACTTCTGCATATACTTTTCTGACATGTATAAAACATGAATATGCCAAGGCTCTTTGACATGGAATGCACAGGTACAGAACAATATAAATATTCTCTATAGCAGGGCTTCTTAAAGTTTTTCCATTTGTAATGCCTTTAGTCCTGAGAAACCTTTAAGTGACCCTGGGTATATAGATATATAAAATAGGTATAAAAATCAAACATTTACTGATAGTTTGAATTTGCAATGCTTGCTAAACAGGCTGATTTTCCTTTTGGGGAGTATAGCTGAAACATTTTCTGCAGAATCTACTGTAAACACTGCATGTAGTTGCTGACAGATTTGTGTAAATGGGTGGTGTTCAGAAATCTTCTATTGTTGTCAAATATTTTGTGACCACAACACTGAGCTAAGAGGACCCAATTTGGGATCAGGACCCACATTTTAAGAAGCAGTGCTCTATACCAAGGTTTCTCAACTGGGGGCTTGTGAGAGGTCACTATGAGTTCCATTAAAGATTATATGGCAGATCTTACTTCTTTTTCTTTATGCTTGTTGTGCATTTGTTGTGTGAAATATGCCAACGAGAATCATATCTTTCACATATAGTGTGAAGCTGTCCTAAGTATCTGAAGAAAGGTTTAAGGACTATAAGAACTATCACCACTGCATCAAAATAATAATATATAAATATCAGCATTAATCCACCCTATCCGCAGAAAAAAAGATAAGCTTAGTATTCTACACCAGCCTTACCCAACATTAAGGTACACATATGGGCAGTAAAGATGGGCAGTATATCCAGCCATGGTTGAAGTATAGATCCCTTGAAATCTTAACAATGAAAGAAAGGTATAACATCCTGACAACAAGCCCTGAATTAGACAGTTTCAAGCTTTCAATTAAAATATTTACTATATCTTAAAAAATTCGGAAGAGCCCAACAGAAGCTCCACATATTGTACAAATAACCAAGCTCTTCTCAGATCTTCCCAAAAAAACTCTGTCCGCAAGGATCAGTATGCCTGAATGGCTAGAGAACTTAAATTTTATGAAAATTGTCTCATAGGTCAATTGTGCCTCAGTTATGATTTTCCAAATGCTAAGTCTGTTCCATCCCAGATTTGCATTGGAATTCCATTTTCTTTTGTTTCCTTGAATATTCTTACTTTTAATAAAATCTAACTACATTTCTACAAATGCACACTTTTTTCTGAATGATGGGTAGTTTTTAAGTCATTTTGAGAGCTTTCTGAAAAAAATATTGTACATAAATTTTTGAAATGTCAGATTTCAAGAACAAATTCTGCTTAGTTTTGCAAACTGCATATTTCAACAAAATTGAACAGAACACATTTCTCACCCATGTCTACTCAAAGTAACAAGTCTACTGCAGGGACAGAAGGAGACAAGCAGCTTCAGAAAGGGCAGCAGTAACCATAGAAGACACTGGATACATACAACAAGACCACAAGAAAGACTATCTTTTGTATTACATCGCAAGTACAATGGATGGGAGAATGACATATTAAAAGATATGCAATAACCAGCAATGTCTTCTTTATCCTACAAGACCTGAGTCATATCAATAGTCTTGATGAAGTCATGGCTCAAATAGTGGCAATTACTTCATTCATGCAGAGGTATGACCTCAGAGCATTCAGCAAAGGTTGGAAGGTTATCTCACTTAAACTTCAGATGATACAATGGAAGGAGGCAACAGAGACGTCTGCTTGATTCATCCAAAAAAGAAAAGTCTTTCTGGCCATAAAAGTCTTTTTGTCTTGATTTATTTGTTCAATCCTCTCTTCTATAGCAGCTTGATTTTCAGGTTCGAGGCCTTTTCAAAAATGCTCCCAAGTATTATTAAAAAAGCAACTCTGCTTATGTTTCACTTTTGCAGAATTACTGGCTGCTATGAATAAGCCATAAATTGGTCCCTCATCTGTTGTAGAATGATTCAGCTCCCACCAAAAACAATAATACATCAATAACAATATATCATCATCATCATCATCAGAGCAGCAACATCATAAAAGAGCTGGAGATTTCCCTCTAACATCAAGTGACTTTGGGGTCAAGCCCTTATTTCATACAACACTTTCAAGGTGCACTCTCTTAAATCAGTTTTGTGATTATCCTCAGCAGGTCGATGAATTGAATGAAGTCTCTGCACAATGAAGGAAGCGTAAAAATAAAAAGCGCTCAGTTTTTAAACACTCTGGATTATTTAACAAATTGCATGCATGTCTACAATATTTATTTCCTTTCTGTGCTTTCAGATAATCCTACAGTTTTCACATGCAGCAAAACCGTAATGATCTGAGCATCTTTAATCTTGGTTCTTGTTTTAGAGGCTTCAGCTATCCTTAAAGTTCAATATTAGTACTGCTCTTGAGACTTTAAATATCTACTCTACATAAGGGATGCCACATGTTCTGTAAACAAAATTTCGCCATTATATTAATCACTGATAAATCTAGAATAATTCCCATCCCTTGTTCTACTACATACTGTATATTATATTAACATTGTATTATAACACATTCAATCATATTAGTCACATAGTGGTGCCAGAGAATTACAGGCAGGGGTGCTAGTCTTGCTCCTATATCTTTATCAGCAGCATGCAATATAAAAGTTTAACTGGAGAAGCTTTTCCTATCACTTAATCTTTGTATTCACAATAACTTCATCAGCTACAAATTTACATTTTAGACCCCTTGCTGTTCAAGGCATAAAAACAGAACCAATAATAAATCTGGAAGCCTTTATTGTAAATTGTACAAACTAGAACTAAAGAAAGAGAAAGGAACATTTACTTAAAATTAAAGTGTGAAAGCTGCCAACTTTTCAGCTGAAACTCCACCAGGGACAGCAGCTTGTTCTGCAACATTCACAGATGTGCATATCCACCTCTATGCTATGAAAAGGGATGATCTGTGGACTGACCAAATGCTCTTGGACTTTACCTTTCAACAAACACAACTAACTGTGGGGAACACTAATTGGCCATTTGTACTCACGGTTTGATGCAGTTTCAAACCAGCTGTGAAAGTGGGTTTTGCTGTGTAGATGATTGCATAGGGAACACTGAAACCAGTTTTAGGCTAGGATGGTGATTGCACAAAGCATAGAGCACTGATGCGCATTAAGGGCTTTCTCCAGTGTATTTTGTGGAAGTTTGTTGCCTGGCTTCCAGAGTTTGACCTTGGCTTTGGACTACATTAACTGGTCAGTGTAGATGTGGCCTAGGACTTGCAGTACAACAACATGTGCAGGGCCATGAATTCCCCATCCCTGATCTAAATATGTCTGCATATCAAGTAAGAACACGCTAGAGCAGACATGGGCAAACTTCAACCCTTCGGGTGTTTTGGACTTCAACAGGAATTATGGGAGTTGAAGTCTAAAACGCCTGGAGGGCCTAAGTTTGCCCATGCCCGGACTACAGTGTATTCATGGCTGCCTCAGTAAACTGATCACTCAGAGCACAATTAGGCAAACTATAAGATTGTGAAACTGATTGTCTTTTCATGTAGGAATCTGGGGTCTTCCAATCAAAGCCAGGTGCAAACCAGTGACAAAAACTTATAACAAGGTACCTCTGAGTCCAGGTTTAGCCCTAGAATTTTGCAGTATCAGAACTGAAGTGTGAACATAAATCCTTTCAGAACATAAATCCTGGTTTGTTTTCAACACACACACATGTGTGTGCACAAACCCACCCAACCCATCAGAAGTCTTACTTTTACTAAATTACTGGGAAACCATTGCTGACATATTGGATCTACATGTATCCAATGGATCCTAATATATCCTTCCGGCTAACTTACACTACCCAAATGTAAGGAAAGCATTCTTCCACACTCCCTTGATTCCATCAGCTTGGCACAGTGTTAGGAAAATACACATGTAAACAACTATGAGTAATTGCACAAAAATAATTGTAAAATTAGTTCTAGAAGCATAACCTGATGCAATTCGCTTAATGTCCTCACCACGATTCCAGTTCCTGAAGAGTTAATCAACCATAGTAACCTTCTAATCAGAGTGGTGAACTAATGATCCTATTTCTAAGTAATACCAGCCCAATAAGGCTCTCAAAAGGTAGTTAACATCACTTTGGTAGAAAGGCATGACAAGTGCAAGTTCTAGCAGTGAGTAATGCATCATTCATGCCCCCTCTCATTCTGACATTTTAACGTTATCTTGTTTTACTGTGTCGGCCTAACACTGCCACTGCTGGCAAATTAAACTGTGAACTTACAAAGTGGGTGGCAATAAATACAAATTATGAGAGTTCAAAAGATGTCCCTGGAGGTGTACTGCCAGACATGGAATGTCTTTGGCTTTTCTGTCACATAGCAATAGACAAGACAAAGTGTAGCATGAGCTGAAGAGGGGGGAAAAGGAATTAACCACACGATGATGAAAAATGAGATGAGAAAGAAAAGGATAAGGGGAGAGAGACAAATAAAAAGAAAGATTTAAAGACAGAATGAGTGGAACAAAAGAAGAGCATACCCTTGAAAATATAAACATCATTCTGCCATTCACCTTGCAAAATTAAAGCTATGCAAATCAGGCAACAATAAATGCCTCCTTGCAAACAAGACTCTCTTTAAAAATGCAATTCATGTTATTATAAAAAAAAATCAGAAGAGCTCGTGATGGCAAGATGGCAGAGCAAAAAGGGTAATGGGTAATATTTACAGATACATTGTTTCAAGCAGAAATTCCACCTTCACACAGTCCGCTGCAAGGTGGCACTGGGTGCAGGGCATTTTCCTATTTAATGCCCATTTTATTCATGAACCCCATCCCATACACAACTTTAGTGGCTTGTGAATGGTGAGAAAAGAGAGATGCACCAGTAGGGATGAGTAAGAACTTCATTTTAATATTTAGTAAGATTTTTTTCAATATTTTCAAATTTTTCAATAAACCTGTAGGGGGAAAATCCTAATCATAAAATGGTAGGTGGGGCACAAAACCAAGAGATTCATCAATTCGTGCAGTGTGTGTAGTATGCTTAAGATTTACGAGTATAGCTTCAGATCCCATGTATATGGACCATGGTATGTTAATGAATGAGGGATAGTTGCTTCTTCTTTTTTTAATCAGATGAGCTTCTTGTATTTAACAGTTTCCTGATAGGTGGGCATACCGTTAACCTTTCCATACTGGGAATCACTGTGTCTATTAAAGTGTTTTAAGAGTAGGAACCTTGCTTGGTCATTGTTGATGAGAAACTGCAAATATTCCCAAATTTCTTCATAAATGTAATAGATATAATTTAATTTATATTTCCACAATTTGAACTACCAAAATGGCCAATAATAGAATCAACTAGATGGCACTTAACAACAACTTCAGAATTACAGCCCTTTGTAAACATCCTATTTGCATTGTAGGATTTTGGTTATAGGATAATTCTGAAATTGCTCACTGGTATGTGATTGGAGAGACATGAGGAAGGACAAAAGCATAGCACACAATGCGGTACATCCTCTTCTATCCTTGTAGAAAGTCTTATGTGTTACAGAGTGGTAGGGGAGATACATGGACATACTCCAGTTCATGGTTTGGGCACAAACAAGGGGAGCATTATTTGTGAAGAGGTCAGCTGTTTCCCTTTCAGTTCTGTATTCCATCTCCCTGCCTCTTCTTCCTCTTCCTTCTCTTCTTTTTTAGTTGCTCATCATTGTTTCTGGGCATCTCCAGCCATTATATCTTTTCAGCATGACAAATTACAAAGTGAAAAGAAAGGTGTGATTGCAGATTGCAGGCAGTGGAGTTAGATAAATCTAAGAACTGCAGAAATACACATTTCCTAACTCCCTTTTTCATAACACCACTTGAAAATTGTAAATTTCTAGTTCCGAAAGATCCTGGGTTTTAATTCATTGGAGACCATGAACAAGGGCTTGAGAATGTAAACACTACAGGTATTTTTTTAATCCACTGAGCTACATAGTTATACTACAGCTTTAATGAACATAAAAGAAGCAAACCTTTTATAATTTTCCTCTCTTTCCTCAGCAAGATAAACCTTATGAAAGCAATTAATGGTGTCAGAAGAAATCTGATTTTTAATGCCTTCAATCCACGAGGCTTACCAAGCCTAGTCCAGCTCCACTAATGAATCTTATAAAACATTTTATCTCCTCCTCCCATGGTCACAAACCACTCACACGAGGCTTGAAAATCATAATAATATCTTCCCAAAGTGCAGATATCACTCAAGCCCATATGCGGCATTGTTCTGTTTATTCTCCTCCATAAACCATTGGTTTCATCAAAACTCATTAGCATCACCTGTGTTAATTACACCAGCAAACCAATCAACAGCTCCTTCTTAATTAGGTTTTCTTTATTAAAGCTGGAAATTGCCAAGGAGACAAAAGTCAACTGGGGAAATTATACGAAAAATAGTGTTTATGCCAAATTGCCACATGCAGGGAAAAGGGGGATAATAAGAAAAGGAAACTGGGTTTGTTTACAAGAATAGGAAACAATAATAATTTTCAAGGTCACTGGCACATTTAATAATTATGCCTTACTATATTTCGTTGCAACAGTCAAGGCATTAAACAAGGCATTCAGTTATAAGAAGTCGTGTTCATAGGGAATATCAGCTGCCATAATGATTGAATATGATGGTTTTATGTAATAAACAAGGCCTGCTAGAATTTGAGGAAGTTTTCATTAATTTCACACGAAGCCATCCAGAGTGATTTGGTGGGTCAAAATGTTTGCTAGTAAGTGAAAAGTTATAGGAACCACAAGAAAAATAAGAATGTTAATATGTATTGCCTTCAAGCAACAAAACCAGCAATGGCAGTGAGGTGGAATCTGACAGAGAATCAAGAAAAATGGAGGAGAGGGTACTCACTATGTGTAGGAGGAAGGTAGACAACAAAGTACATTGTTTGTATGAAGCTGAAAGCAGTTTCTTAAATAAAGAGAAAGTATCACATGAAACACTAGGGCAACAAAAAGTCTATGAAGAAGTCTTGAAGTAAGAATATCTGAAGGCCCCAAAAGACTCTTAAAAAAAAAAAACTCCAGTGGGGTGCCAAAGACCTCCAGAACAGCTGGATTTCAACACAATGAGCCTGGTACAGGCATAGCAACAGAACACCCCCAAAATTTCACAGATGAAAACTGGGACAAATATGGCCAAACAGCATCAGAATATGCCAAGATGGCAAAAAGTTATATCTAGAATAGAGTACTGCAGTGCACGTTACATGGGACTACCTTTAAACATACCATGCCTCTATTAAAGAAGCTGATAAGTGTCCAGACCGGCACAATTCAAAGTGCAGATTATTACCTACAAGGCTCTATACAGTTAAGGTCCAACCTATCTTAGAGATTCCATCTCCTTCTATGAACCGGTGTGAGCCCTAAATTCTGCCGGGGAGGCCCTCCCTTCAGTCCCACCTCCATCTCAAGCACGAGTGGTGGGGACTGGAGAGAAGGCCTTCTTGGTGGTGGCTCCCTGGCTTTGGAATGCTGTCCCTAGATAGATTAGGCTAGCCCCCATTCTCCAAGTTTTCCAGACACCTGAAAACATGGCTTTTTGAACAAGCCCATGACTATGATTAGTACCTTAATTATTAAACTCAAGGACCTAGTGATTGACTTCACTTCAGCACCTTATGGGGCCGATATTGTATACTGCCTGCTCATATCCGCAGCCTTTGCTGAGCTTTATTGAATCTTTTAAATTAGTGTGAGTTTTATATGTTGTTTTATGTAAATTTGTTAGGTAAACATATATTGTTATTGGTTTTTATTTTTTTGTACCTTGATGTATTTTGTATATTGTTGCACTATTGAATGCTTTTCGTGAGCCGCTCTAAGTCTCTTCAGGGAGATGGTGGCAGGATACAAATAAAGTTGTTGTTGTTGTTAAAAGGTATTAATAGGGAAGGATGCTCAGGCCAGAAGAGGCTGCAGCAGTTTGCTTTTGTTGGATCCACTGGGAAGTAGATTCTGCTCTTTCTCCTCTCAACTGTCAAACTGAAGCTAATAAAAGCCAACCACAGCAGAAAAAATTGGACAGCAGCCAAAAAAAACCCCCCCTCAGAACAGATTAATCATTGAATAATAACAATAAAGTACACTTTACATATTAAAATGAGAGTTGTTGCTTTAGCCCCTTCTACACTGCCCTATATCCCAGGATCTTATCCCAGATTATCTACTTATCCCAGATTATATGGCAGTGGAGACTGATATAATACAGTTCAAAGTAGATAATTTGAGATCAGATCCTGAGATAAAGGGCAATGTAGATCAAACCTTAATTAGATTAAAACTGTCACATGAAAGCACAGGGACATTTCAAGCAGCCTCAGACTCTACGTATTTACTCCAATGATTGAGGACTTGTACATTTTTCATTTAAATGCTCAAGGTGTTGCAACTCAGTATACCCCTAGTCAATGGAATTTGAAAGTCAATTAAGCAGAATTATTGTTCCAAGATATATAAAGGATTGTTTAAAAATATATTGAGTGTTCAGCTTCAGATTTGCATAGTCAATGGCCTACCATGATGAACAGAGACCAGCAAACATGCTTGGGAGGTGGCTACTAGATATTGGTTGAGTGTCCTTTTTCTACTGCCTGTCAGGGCATGTAAAGAGAGGGGCCACTGAGCATTGTTTGGCTTTGTGGTCACATTTGGAGAGAAACTGGGAATAAGAAATGTGAAGGCAGATTCAATTACTGAAATAATTTGAAACAGAACTTAACATTTTGAACTTCAACTGCAAAGTGGGGAAGCTGTAAAAATATAGAAAGTCATAATTTAATTTTATTTAAACCTGCTTCTAATAAATTCTACTTCATGCTGAAACTATAGTGCAGGTCCTATTAGCCACCGTACATATTTAAACCTGTAAATTACCTGCACCAATTGCACAGTAAATGGCAGGAGTTGGCCCTAGGCCATACACATTTTTCGGATAGCAGCCATGTCTAACAAGACCAACCAACAAGGCCAGCACTGGAATAGAACAGATTTTTTCCTGCATATACCTTGCCCGCTGCCCATGAACGGGACTGGGCATCATAATTTAATTTTGCTTCTAATAAATTCTACTTCATGCTGAAACTTCTCAATGTAGGTTAGTCTTTCTTATGGCATGTAAAACTTATGGAATCTTAAGACGTTTATGCAAGTCAATCTGTCACTTCAATTTAGAGGTCCTATTAGCCACCGTACATATTTAAACCTGTAAATTACCTGCACCAATTGCACAGTAAATGGCAGGTCTCTAAAGCACAAGCTAGGAATACACATTTTCGGATAGCAGCCATGTCTAACAAGGCCAACCATCAAGGCCAGCACTGGAATCTTAGGTTTTCACTGATCCAGTAAAGGCCAAGACAAGTCATTAATAGAACAGATTTTTTCCTGCATATACCTTGCCCGCTGCCCATATTCAAAGGGATGCTTGAAGAATGCACAGATACTGAAACTGATAACTGAAACACCTGTTGTTCCAGTTCATTCACAGTAAGACTCCCATATTTATAGGGGTTAGGTTTCTAGCTAGTCTGCAGTTACCTCTCCATTGGTGCCCCCTTGTCACAGGGGAGAGGCTTGCATACCCTAATTAAGTTGTGAGCTATACTGGTGGTGGCATAGCCACCGGTAGGGCCTCCCATGCCAGACAGGTCACAACCGAAGGGTCTGACAAAGAGTGTCAATGGGTAGGGTGGGCTCTCTAGCCTTCTGGCAACCATCCTAAGAGAAGGAAAACTCTAATTTCAAACCCGGGCTGATGGTGTTCGTCTAACCCTTTAAGGTCAACCATCTAGAGAAGGAAACTCAAATCAAACCTATGACCTGAGGACCTCGCTGCCACCATCCTAAGCTTGCTAGGCCCTGGCAGACAAACCCTTGGTTTAAAGAGTGATGCTAGTTCTATGCATGCTGCGCTCCACCAGAAAAGTCCATTGCACCGGCTCGAAGAACACATCCAACCTCCTTAGTCATTAATGCGCTTGTAGAAAACGTGGGATCAGTCCTTCCTAAGAATCTTCATTCGCGAAGTAATGCCAGAGAGAGTCCGCAGTTATATGAAACCATGGATATGATCAAACAAAAGAGGAAGGCGCATCAAACCAACCCTGATCGGGATTGCTTTCCACCTGGAAACTGATGTCCTCACTGTGGAAGAACATGTGGGTCAAGAAAAGGGCTCCACAGTCACCTACGTATCCACAGCTAAGACACTGCACTTGGAAGGCCATCATACTCGGACATCAAGGATTTGCTTAACAACAATGATCAAACAACATTTAAAACATGATTTCCAGTACTGCTATACCATAGACTTGCTTTGGAGGGTATAATGATTCCTAGAGAAGATACTTTGCTAGGCCCTTCCAAGTCTATGGTAACATCCTGGAGATATATAGCAAATGGAATCACCTGGAGGACCTAGCAAATAGCTAGAGAGACCCTTTTCCTCCTATGTATGGCCAAGTGAAACCATGGATATGGTTCCGTAGTTCCAGGGATTTTACTATATCTGAATTGGGCCAATTCAATCAAAATACCTTCTGCTGAGCAAATAAACTCACAAGTAGTTCAAAATTCTGTTCATTCATTTTTACCATATATAGTTCTTCTGGGAGTGGCAATGCAAAAACTTTTTGACTGTAATTCTCCTTCATAAATGTGCAATATATAGTATGTACAGAAATATAAATCATTATAAATTACCATTGCAAATAGTTTGAAATCCCATGCCTAGTTACACCTGTTTGACTTGCAGGTGGGAGAATTGGGCCACTTTCCATATTGGCATTTCTGCCCATATATTTGTCATGGATATTTTAATTCCAGAAAGAAAGCTCTGTGTTGAGAGGTAGCATTTCAGCTCGCAACTGATGATTGCTTAAATTAGATTCAAATTAAAATATGGCTATGCCCTCTCTCCCCTGCTGAGTTCCCTGCCAACAAAGGAACCTAGAAATCATTCAGGTAGCTCTGCTGTATTTAAAGTAATTTTACACTTGAGCATTCCAAAGCATGTTCAGCACTTCCTTCTAAGCATTACCTGTTGTAGATAGGTTACGTCTGGCTAATTCAAACTTCATGGATCACTAGCAGGACTTGATTATAACAATACTGTAACCACTTAGTGCACAAAAAGGATAATGTAATTAGGATAAGCTCCACGCCAAATCTAGTTTTTTTCTAAAATGTTTGCCATTACAGTTCCTTTTTCATTTGAGAAATAAAATTGGCTGCTTAGTGCCTATTCTAGTGCTTCACTTCCATAGATTTATTTTTTAAATGAAGATGTCTTTGGCTTCAATACTGATTTTGATTTTTCAAAGCAAATGTAGAAATATCTCTTTTACTACGTTTTTATATTGCTAAGTATTTCAGAAGCACTACCTAAACTAGCATGTTTCCATTTTCAAAATTTCAGTTGATTGGGTGCTTTTGAATTTATTTTTAAGCAAACAGATTTTAAACTGCTTTCATGTGTAATAGGAAGAACAAATTGCAATTTGTAATAATCTAAAACCAATTTAAAGATAACGTGCCAAGAGGAAGGCGCATCAAGCCAACCCTGACCGAGACCGCCTTCTGCATGGAAAGCAATGCCTTCACTGCGGGAGAAGATGCAGATCAAGAATAGGGCTCCACTGTCACCGACATACCCACCGCCAGTGCAACGAACCTGGAGGACCATCATCCTCGGACAATGAGGGATCGCCTAAGTAAGTAAGTGTTCATAGTATTTGGTTTTGTGTGTGTATTGGACTTGCTGGGTCATATCTAGACTTGTATTAATTATATATATTATTATGGTTGTCATATTCTAGTTTCCCAAATATAGGCAGTCTCCCTTGTACATTAGACAAAGTATTGCCCAATTATGCAAGGTGTGCTGAAGGCTGAAGAAAAAAGTGGAATATATATTAAATAAACATTGTTTAAATTTTGTATGCTTTACTGTATTTTTGTAGACCTTTTACATTATTTTATATTGTGATATTGCTAATTGCCTTTATATTTTTATTACTGGGCTTTCAACTCTGGGTGAGTTGTGAGTCACCTCAGGTCAAACACTGAAAGAAAACCAGCATATAAATGCATCCATTCACTAATAACACTACCAATTGGGTTCCTACTGCAAAATACACCATTCAGATTTACTTCAGAGTGGAGGTTATAAAACTCTGACCATTCTGAATGTTTCAAACAACTCTCATAATCCATCATTGGTTTTGCTAGCTTGGTTTGATTGGGTTTGTTCATCCCTGCTTCACAGGAATACAGAAGCTGGGTTTTCTCTTAGATAAATATAATATTAATTTGAACCCTTAAGTTAATGAAAGCTGAAGTAATATTGTTAAAGTATAACTACCTTATCACATTGAGAAATTTCACTATCGTAGGACGCTTCTGCCTCTTTTCAAGCATGGAGAGACACTGAGCTCATCACATGAGTTAAACTACTTCCAGCCATCATGCACAACCATCCTTGGTTGAAAAGAAGCTGAAGTGTCCTGAAAAGAGAGAACTCTGGCAATCAACCTCATCACATCACATCACATGAGAAGTTTCCCCTCTTATGACACTTCAGACTCTTTTCAAGCATGGAGAGTCACATGCTTCGGGGTGGAAAAGAGGCAGGAATGTCCTGAAAGGAGGGAACTCTGAACACAAGTGAGCAACTGTGTTCAAAGCTTCTACCTCTTATCACGCTTTACTCCCAAGTTTACAACTGAATAACAGGTGGGATAGGAACCATCAAAGTTTCCTGTCCTGTTTCATTGCCCAACCATCAGCAGTCTCTTGTATCCTTGAACACTGTTTCTTGTACCCTATGGGGTTTGGTGCAGAACAATATTATCCCATACAAAGAAATTGTTTTGACCTGGAGCACTGTCTCTTGTATCATATGGGGTTTGGTGCAGAACAATTTTATCCCATGGAAAGAAGTTGTTTTAAACTGGTTTCAGTCTCCTTTAATATAAGGGGCTTTGGGCAGGGCAATAGACCTCTTGGCTTTTGCATATTATTGTTTATCCTGATTTTTTCAAAAGTAATACTGACAATGTGATGAATGTAAGATTAATGTATTGCCAGCTCTTAGGTTTGCATGTGTGAGTGTGATGGGGAGGCGGAACTCAAAACTGGACTGCAGATTCTCTACACAAAAAGGATGGTCTTCTGTGCTTTCCCATCTCAATGTGATGAGATCAAAGGGCTCCACTCCTGCACTCCACTTCCTGGGAACAAGCTCTATTAGATCTTACTACTATATAAATATGTGTAGGATCCTATTGTTACTGAATAAAAGTAATCATTAACTTTCTTCCATGGGAAAATCTGTTCATCCTATTTTCAAACATATAAATTTCTTTCTTCCAGGAAAGACAATTTCAACATTGGGATTTCATGTTTAAAATGGAAATTTTGACTATTATAAAATCTAAATTTCCAAAATATTGTTCAATTTCCTCTTGAAGAAAGACATGATGTAGAACCCTTTGGGATTATTTGGTGTGACTTTATCTTCCATAGTATACATATTTTGTACTTCTCAGGGAAAGTCGAAATAAATGTTTTAAAATTAAGGTGAAAGTTAAGAAGTAATCTCTGAGACATGTAATTATGAGAAACATCAGATATGGCTTTTGTTTTTGTTCTAGTACTTCTATGGAATGATAAATCAGCTTGTTTTTTCCATTAATAATAGAGTTATCCATGTTTGTCTAATGGTAGCCATAAAGAAAACATGAAAGGTTACATGTTGTGTTTTACGTGTAGAGTAAGTTTAACAAATGTGGTATTTGAAATGAAGTACAATGTCCTGTACTGAGGTAGGCACTGTTGGATGCTGTTTCCTGAAAAGGCATTCATGCTTTCCTGAGAAATGGAATTCAATAGTGCTAAATAAATAAATAAATAAATAGTCCTGCTGATTCAGAAGACTGCATTGGATAGACCACATCAGCTCTAGTTTCTGATACAGAATATATGCCATCCAGTAGTTGCCATCTGCTCACCCAAAGAAAACCATATTTAATAATCTATATGGCTGATGTGGTCTACCTAATAAAATTTCCTGAATCAGCACCCAAAATAACCCCAGAAACAGGCCTAAAAACGAAGAATTTTTTTTGGGGTTGGCCTGTGTTATTATCTGTAGTATTAACGGTGAGGCCATGAATCATATTTTAGTTCTTGCAAACCACTGGTGATCCATGGACCACAGGTTGGGAACCACTGTATTAGAGAAAGATTCTAAGTATGTAACAAGCAGTGAAAACTGAAATTATCTGTGAGAAGAAAGTAAAAATTGTCAATTCAGTCAAACTGAAATCCTCTGTAACAAGAAACACAAACCAATGCAATCAAATTGATCAAATCTTTAAAAAAACACATTCAGAAAATGAATTGTGCAAGCCTTGATCCAGCATTTCACTAGTACAAAAGGGTGATCCTTGCCTCTCCTAGATTTCTATACTAGTTAGGCTTCAAAGCAGATTTTGCACTTGTGAATGCACAATCAGAAGCACATTTTGAGGTAAGGTGGAGGAACTCCATGGGAAAGCATAAATAACATATCCCTGCTGGTTCTGCTAACAGAAGCTACTTCCCTCTAAAGAACAACAGCATCTGATTCCTTCCTTAAGCCTTTAATGGAATATAGAAATATACAACATTCTTGAGGTCCCAATTGAAGCCAAACTCCTGGTGTGTATTCATAAACTTGCTTAGAGGTCATAATTAACTTGAGTTAAGTTCAAATAACAGTTTGGGTTTTTTGAAGCCCACCCCCTATCCCCACCTGTTTACCAGAGGACCCCTGAACACATATGCTCTTAGATATACATAGTGTTCCCAAATACACAACTTTTTCTCTATTTGATTTATCATGAAGATGGGCACAAGCATGGCCTATTGCATAAGGGGAACTACTTCTGACGTTATAATAAACAGTAAATATACACATGCAGGCAGTAGTTCTATGTACATACCAGGGCATACACAAACCTGTCAGTAGGAGTCTCTATGCATACTTGGACAAATCACTTTATAGCAGCCTCAGTCATTCCAGCAGTAAAATAGGAATAGTGTAACCGTCTTGAGAACAAACACATCATTTTAAAATTGAATTGTCTTACAAGCATATGGCATGATCTAAATGCCTTAAATACACATTTCATACTGATGTAAAGCATTCATTGATATTGGTTTTTAGAATCCTTTGCCAAATCTCTCACATTGTGTTTTATAGACTGACTGAGAGAACAGTGGGGGAAATTGCTGTCTCAAAAATTAAGTGGAAATGCTAACCTTGTCATATCTGGCAGCCAAACAAAGGGAAAGGAAAGCTCTACATGGCTCAGCCTTTCCATGGGTTAACTGGCATTTCTAATACTTTTCACCTAGGTTGACTTGACAGATGCCTAACCTTAGCTACTGAGCGGAGACAGCCTGATGGGCCTTGGCCATACAGGGAGAAAATTTTTGATGCTTCCCACTTATGACATGATTGATTTTCTTTCAGCGGCCCTTCACTTTTGGATGTGGCGAAGGCTGCCTGGCTGAGCCCCTGCGCGCCCTGACCTCGACATATGGCCGCTGTGAGGCTGAAAACTGATGACGGCAGAAACCTAAAAAATCAATAGGCCCTGTCAGTCAGTGGGGAGGCAAATGTCTTTTAAAAACCCAATCACGACATGTACTTGCTCCATGGTGTGCATCTACTGCACACTTGAGAACACACTGAATCTGTGTTCCTTCTCTTTCCCTCTCTCAATTTCTGTTTCCCCCCCTCCTTTTTAAAAGACTTCTCCACTTATCTATTTACTCATTCCCATTTAATATAGCTATGAGAAAAGAACAAATAATCTTGTTAACATTGAAATCCTTGGGTGATATTAACAAGGAGGGGATATTTTTTGAAAATGAATTAAAGGGCACGTTTCACATGCCAAAATAAACACTGTCATTGTTATTTTAGACATTATCTGGAATGAATTGAGAGATGAAGGAGTTTAGGAGTTTGAAAACATATGAGTATGGAACTGTTTTAATTCACTTTATGAGGAGGCAAGTATTGTTTTCATTTTCTTTTCAAAACTGTATGGCAAACGGCTGCTCTCCATTGTCTCTTTGCTTTAGCATTTCCTGACATGAGGTTTTGGTGACTTAAAGAACAGAATGATGAGTCCATCATACACATACTTTCTGTCCTTTTTCCTATTTATATAGTTTCAAGTTAGTCAATAACTCTGGATTTTAGAAGCAGGTTGCTTTTGTGTACTTTAAACATCTACGAAAAACAAAAGTTTTTTTAAAGAGGACGAAATGAAAACCATTGTTTCTCTTTGCTCCATGTCTCATATTATGATGAGCAAACTCATGCATTCAACTATCCCAATTTAGCAAGTACATTCCAAAATTAATCTTCTGCTATCCCACTTTTCAGCTGCTTTTACAATGTTCCAATTATTTTCTTATTCTCTAAACCCCCCCCCCCCCTTTTGTCCCGAGCTTACTTTCATTGGTAAAAATTGAGTTCAAAGTACAAAAGTAGTTTTTTATTCCATTAACTAAGATGAAGATAAGAGGATTGAGATCTTTGCCATCCCAGTAAGCTCAGGCAAAAACAATATGCCGTAGCATCTTTCATCTTACGTGTTCTTCCCCATTAATAACATTTTACTTCTTGACCATTGAAGTTGCTTGGCTATATGTGTGATGGTTTTCATTGGCAAAATGGAGTGTATGCAGTCCTTCTCTGCCATGTTCATCTACTGCATGTGGGAATTCATATAAAATTTGCATACAAAATATCCCATTCAAACAGAACAGCAAAAGCCAAGGAAAATAGTTTATGGCCTGGTTTGTTTTAGCATAGCATTTATTTTTCCAAGAGGTAGCATTTACACATGTTTTGGTCTGAAGTTATTCGAACCTAAAGTGAGTTATGAGGAAGAAGGACATGGAATGCCTCCACCTCAAACCTCTTCTTGAAACCAGTTCTTTCAGTATTCCTCTTCTGGGCTGTTTTGCCACTACAGAAGAAAAAAGTTGTAGCATAGAGCAGGGGGAATACAGTTGTCTAGGCAATCTTCTTTCCCTGCTGTGCTGTGATCCTTCAGAGATGCAGCACAGGAAGTCACCTACTTCAGCACAGTATGAGCTGGAAAAGATAAGAAATCATAGGGCTTCCAGACCATGCTGTGTGCCTGAAACCCAGAGCACAGTGCAGAGTAGAGAGGTAATGAGACTCACCAGTTCTCTCTTCTCAAGCCTGTGCTGTACTCACAGTCAAAGTCATGAGGTGGACTTGAAATGAAGTTATTGGAATGTGGCTGCTGTAGGCTATGTTTCAGAAGAAGCAACTGGGAAAACCACCTTTGAGTATTCCTTGCCTAAGAAAACCCTATGCAATTCATGGGTCACTATAAATGAGCAGGCAACTTGAAGGTGCGTCTTTCAGTCAGTAGTATAAAACTGGCTAGGAACCAGAAAGCTGATGTGGTAAAATGGCCAAGAGGGCCCTCACAAGCCTTGGGGTGTTAATTAGTGTTATAATAAGTGTGCTAGGAAAATACTGCCTCTGTTCAATTCACTGTTGACGGACTGGTGATTGTGGATACATGCTAATTCTGCTGTTTCTCTTTCCAATCTTCCTTTGCAAGAAGCTGTTCTGAGATCAGAAATGGCACACACAGGAAGATTGAGATGCCTGGAACTGTTTTTTGTATGTTACCATTCCTAATGTCTAGTTTATTTCCATTTATCTTCTAACACAGAAACCGTCTGGTTTGTCCAACACAGAGAGTTGAAGGGTACTGTTGACAGAGAATGGCATATAACACATTAGAGTGAAGGTTAAAGTATCTTAAATATTGTAGGTAATGTGATTAGGTGTAGTTCCTGATTATTTATATAGAGAGAGGTGGGGAGGGGGCATAATTGGTATCTGAGGATTTATGGCAGTGCATCTTGTACTCATTTCCTCATTCATGTTGTGTGTTCTCCTGTAAGTCAGTAAGTCAGTAATTATGTGTGTGAGAATGGGAGACTGTCTGTAATCAAGGAAAGGTCAGCCACCAAGGGCTTTTGAAAAGACAACATTATTGTCCAGAATAGGTTGTAGTTCAAAGATGATACATCTGAGTTGTCCCAAATGGAGTTATGTGTGACCTATAATGGGAATCTCATATTTCCTGTCTTCAAGACTGTTTTGTACTAGATTAGCCCTAGGTGCTATTCTTGCCTTGTTTATTTGCTTCTTGTAATTCCACAAGTTTGGCATCTCTGTCTTGTGGGTCTGAGCAGACACATTTGTATTGAAGAGTTGGCTGTGAATTATGGATTTGATAGTTTGCTCAGAGTGGAAAATGGAGACACTTCAGAACATGTAGGGGTCAATGGCTTTGCAAGAAAATGTGGTGCTCATACATCCATTGAACAGCTGTACAGCGTATCCAGAATGTGGGCTAACAGTTCCAGACTGAAATTGATGGTATAGTGGAAATTGTTAAATTTTTGGTGGAATGTCAGGAGTAAGTCCTCTCCCCAAGTTCTAATTATGAATATAACATCAAAGTAACTCAGGTAAAAAAGGGGGTTTCTGGATGTAGGAGTTAAGGAAATATTGCTCTAGATCTACCATGAAAATGTTGGTGTATTGTGGAGAGTCATGTACATGCCCATGACAGTACCATTAATTTGAAGGTATGTGTTAGTGAAGTAGTTGTGTGTGACAAAAATGTGGTAGGCCTTGATGGCTATAGTCCCATCTGGAATGCTGTTCCTGATAGCTTGTAGTCCAGCCTTGTTGGTGTACAGGGATTTCAAATCCATAGCAGCTAAGATGGTGTTTCCTGGAAGGTTGTGGATGGATTGTAATATCTGCCAGAAGTTGATAGTATCCTTTACATAGCTATGCATACTACTAATATATGGTGTAATGATGCTGTCCATATATCCAGAGGTACTAACTGTAGTGTTCCAGTGCTTGAGTTTATGGGCCACTATTGCTGCGTAACCATAATATGACTATTGGTTGTTGTTGTTGTTGTTGTTGTAGTTGTTGTGCCCTCAAGTCATTTCAACTTATGGTGACCCTAAACTGAATCTATCATGAAGTTTTCTTAGAGTGATTTGATCAGAGGAGTTTGCCTTTGCCTTCATTTGATGCTGTCCTGTCCAAAGTCACCCTGTGGGCTTCCATGGCTGAGTGGAGATTTGAACCTTGGTCTCCAGTCAGGCCATGGCACCACAATGGCTTCCACCATATTGGTATTATTCTAAATAAAACAAAGACAAAGAACATGTTTCCAGATGCAGGTTTGCAATAATTCCATTTTAAAAGTTGAATATATGAAAATGAAGTTGTGTAAAGATGCAACGCAAAAAGTTGCCATTTATGTGTCAGATAACCTATCCATCCTGGCCTTATATCATCCTCTGACCAGCAGTATGAATTAAATAAGATGATACCTGTTTCTATGAAAGTAGATTCTTCCATTCTTGGAATGTATCAAATGTCAAACGAAATGTCTAGCAGCCCAAATAAGAAATGTACGATGTATTACCAAGGTGCATTTTTTTTAAAATCGAGAAGGATTAGGTTTGGTATTGGGTTTTTTCCTCTTTTTTATGCAGCAACTGAGCAACTCCAGATCTTGGATTTTCAGGCTAGAACCAATTAAAGGTTTCTTTACTACTGTGAGCTTGACAAGCCCACAATTCCATCCTGTTGCAGAGGGTGTGGGTGTGTTTTAATGTAATATTAATGAGCCAGGATGGAGGGTCATAAAAAGTGATAGGTTTTTGCGATGGTAAATTATAAATCGGTATTGATTTTTCCCGGCACTAATGCAGCCAGCTTATTGTAAGACACCACAGGCAAAGTGCACTTTATCAGATTAGGCTGGAGCCTCATATCAAATATACATGAGAAAAAAGATGCACTTGTGAGTTAGACTCAACATTTTCTTTAATATTTTTTTATTTTCTTAAAGGAAAAAAGTGCAGAAATACTGAGAGGTTTTCAATAATATTTCTGTAGGACTCCAAACACCAGTGAATCTCACATATTTTTATAGAACACTGAAAGGGGAAAAAAGCTTAACATCATATTCGAAGCTAATAATATAACAAACATGACCATATACATGCATAAATGAAAAAATCAGTATACAGCCATATATATACACAGATTTTGAATCCACAGATTCAGCCATTAACAACATCAAAAATGTCCAAGAAGCAAAACTGGAATTTTCCATGTCATATTTACTATTCCATTGTATATAATGAAACTTGAGCATCCACAGGGGTTCCTGGAACCAAACCCCAATGGATACTAAGATCCTACTATACAGAGAAAGATATAGAAACTGGAAGATTTATAACACTCAATGTACACATCATTAGTACTGCAAACTGATACAATGGGATTTAAGCAACCTAATCATGGTCAGGATTTCAATCCTAATGCATATAAAAATGGCAGAAATGAACTAAGCTTAGAGACAAACTGTATATTAAGCTAAATACATAGTATAGCTCAATTCTTGTTTTTGTGCATAGGAAACACAAGGGGACTGATTACAATCATGAATGTTCTCTGTGAAAGATTAATCCTTTCCTGGATATATTTTATTTCAAATTACCACCCATGCAACCCAAAAGAGTCCTTATTTATGATTAACTAGCAGTAAGAAACCCCTGTAATAGTATTGTCATAAACTGGAAAAGACTTGAGGGCACACAAGAAGGCACACAATTGCCGAGGAAGTTAAGCAAAATGGAAATGTAGGGTTTCAGCCTCAATGGTCCCAATCCAGATCTTTAACCAGATTCCTATACTTTAGAATATCAGTCACCTTGAGTAGACACCAACACACATCTTAGCTATAACCACTGGCTAGCACCTGGAAACTTTTAGCTGGCCAATTCAGGTTGGTTGTAGCCTCGGGATAGTCTAGGACCCAATGGTGCTCCTGGAAAGCCAGGTTGCTGCAGCAGTCAAGAGTGGCTTTGCCCAATTTCAGATGATGAGCTAGATATGCCACTTCTTGGGGGAAACAGGCCTGGCCACAGTGGCTCCTGCCTCAATAGTTACCTCTTGATTAGACTGCTGTAATGCACTATATTCGAGGCTGTAGCTAGTAGGGCTGTGCAAATTTTTTGTAACTCATTGTAAGTTGGATCAAATTCATTAGATTTCTACTTATGATGTGATATCCGACGCGCAAGCATTGTCTACCCAAAGAAATTGAGAATTTAAACTTTAGCCTACTATTTTTTCATAAATTGCATAAACGTGATAACTCTCTGTGATGCAGTTTTAATTCAAGAGCCCAAAATGTGTGAGATGGGTGTGGGGACAGTCCCCACAGGGCCCATACCCCATTAGGCCTGGGGCTTTTGGGAAGGCCTAGATCTAATGGGGTATCTAATAAATTCAGGACAAAGCAGGGTTTTCCTGCTTTGTCCCAAATTAATCTTCTTTTACCTGAGTTGTCATTTGGACGCTTCAGGTAAAAGTACAACAAGACCTGCATTTTGGGCCCTGTCTAAAAGGGCCCTATGTTTGTTTTTAGAATGCTTTTGGGGGGCATTTGGAGTATTGTAATGTATTTTAAGATGTTTTCTCTTTGTATTGTTTTGATTGGTATTTATTAGTTCATCACCTCAGTAGCCCTTGTGGGATGGGTGGAAATACAGAAATACTATAAGTAAACATGTACATAAATAAATATAGGTTGAGTATCCCTTATCCAGAATTCCAAAATGTAAATTCTTCCATATGAATGCTTTGCTTTTTGATGATTTAATGTATACAAACTTTGTTTCATACAAACAAATATTAAAAACATTGTATACAAAATTACCTTCAGGCTATGTGTGCAAGGTGTATATGAAACATCAATGAATTTCTTGTTCAGACTTGGATCCCATCTCAGGATATCTCATATGCAAATACAAGCATTCAGATATTTGAGAATTTTTTAAAAGCCAAATCACTTCAGGTCCCAAGCATTTCAAATAACAGATATGCTATATGTGGTTGTACTTTTGGATGACATATAATGGATGTTAGTCTAGATCAGTGGTTCTCAACCTGTGCCTCTCCAGGTGTTTTAGCCTACAACTCCCAGAAATCCCAGCCAGTTTACCAGTTTACCAGCTGTTAGCATTTCTGGGAGTTAAAGGCCAAAACATCTGGAGACCTACAGGTTGACAACCCTTTATCTAGATAGAATCTATTTCCATATGCAGTAACAACCAATGCTCAAAATGAGAGTGGAATAGCAGTGTTCAGTGGGTTGCACTCAAGTAATGGAAAATACCTCATTTCTGTCTTGTCCAAGGGAGAGCTGTTTGTAGAAAAACAGCTTGAAAAAGATTCATCTTCCCCTAAAGCCTAAATTCAGCACAGACCTTCTTGGAAAAGAAAAGAAGGCAAATATTTCTTTCTTCCAGCTCCATAAACATCCTAATCAATGTAAAATTATTTTTGTAAAGAGAAGATTGAAGTAACGCTGCTTTTCTGCAATGCCCTGGCATTGTTTTACAAGAACTGAAAATAAAGGATCCATCTTTTAGATCTGTCTGAAAATATGTAGCATAGCATCTAGATTTAAGCTATGGTGATAACAATCCATATAATTTTATTTATTTATATTTATTTATTTATTGTCACTATATAGGTGCAAAGAGAGCCCAGTGTTACTTCTTATTTTTACCATGGAGCTAAACTTACCCCTTCTCACCATCACTCTGCCTTAAATTCACAAACAGGTCATCTTAGACAAAATACGGTTATCTAAACAGACTGGCATGTATATATGTCTCTGTGCCTTTATAGACATGTTGGCGGGACATAGTAGGCTTCCTGATAAGCCTTAGGCAACATGAAAAAATCAGTATGAATCAACATAAAACATTTTATTTTAAGATACAGTTAAACTTATATTTAAGCACTTTAAAACTGCCTCGTTTTTATTCCTTGCTCACCTAGGTGACCTCCAGATGGATTTTAAAAATCCCTAGAAGTCCCTGTGCTTTTTATTTTATTTTGGATATCGACATGAATTGTTCTTCATCTCAAAGCTTTTCCGTGCAGCTGCCACAATTACCAAGAGCATTTCGTTCCTTTTCCTTCAGCCAGTTTAAAATTAACTCAGTATTTTCCAAAATGAAATATTATGCTCTTCCTCGTATGTTTCTACATTCTTAGAACTAGGTAAGATGGATGCCACCAGTTAAAACAGGTGTTGTTTTCAGGACACTCATTCAACAAATATCAAGGGAAGAAAAGGGGAGTGTTCACAAGAAAATAAAGTGATTGTGATGCTTAACTTGTGTAGTATTGCTAAAGCACTTTGGCACTTTGACTATAACTCCTGCATAATATTTTAAGAGCTCAGTGAAAACAGATGAAAATCAATTTCTGAAATGTTGCATGAAACTGGATGTGACACATGATCTGGAAGGACACAAGGGACAGGGGGAGGAAAGGTAACCTAGGATGTGTCAAGGCAGAATTTGGAAGAAGGCATTTATATGTTTGTTTGTTTGTTTGTTTGCTTATTTAATTTATAAAGTATCATTTCTACCAGCACTATAAAATACAATAATACAACTTCTCAGTACTGCTAGATACAGTACATTTTCCATGTGGGGGCAACTTTGGTTGTATTTTTTCCATTTCATTTTTTCATATTTTTCCTGAATTCTCTCTTTAGTTTTCTTCTTCCCAGCTGAATAAAACCATAGCTAATGATACTATCCTCTCAGAAGCTAAAGATCTCATTAATTACGACCTAGCTTCCCAGTCTTTCTAAGTTCCTTCCATTTCATCGAAAATCCTATCTCATTGGCCGACTCCCTCACACCATTTTCATTTAATTTCACTGGCTGAATCCAAAAAGGGGTGGAGTCCAATCCTGGCTGTCGTAGAAAGGTACTAAAGATTGAAGTGCTATTAAAACACATGACAAAAATCTTCTATACCCATTTTAAATTTTATATCCAAAATCAAGCCAATTTCAGTTGCAGCTTTTGGTAATATCCAGCACTACTTGAAAGGAAACCATAGCAAAGCAAATAATAAACACCACAAGATGGAAGATGGCAGCTCTCTGTACAATATTCCAATTAGACTTGCTCAGCATGCTACTATAATTTTATATGCTCCATGGTACTCGTTATCTCACTGAACACCATGCTTGCTAGAAAGCTCTAGTCATACAAGGCGCAGTCACCTAGTTTGAGCATAACCAGATACAAATGAAAAGATTTGTAAAGCCAACAATCAAAAGTTTACAAGATTTATGAGCACATTCCAGGTTTCTCTTTTATCAACACAAAAAGTAGCAAAGGAGAAGGTATTTACCTTCCAAGAAGAATCGTTTTTTAAATGTTACTTTAATTAGCAAGTTACTGCAGAAACC
Organism: Anolis apletophallus; assembly: GCA_030556195.1. Taxonomy (NCBI): domain Eukaryota; kingdom Metazoa; phylum Chordata; class Lepidosauria; order Squamata; family Anolidae; genus Anolis; species Anolis apletophallus. The sequence continues at coordinate 65,345,097 of JARBWK010000001.1, read as the reverse complement.
CAGCAATGTGATTAGGGTGGAATCCCATCCCATAAGATGAGTTCTTTGGCCAAATGCAATGACATATTTTGCACTGGCTCCACTGTACATCATGAAATATTGTACTTCGCCATAGCACTAGAGTTCTGGCAGAGCCAATTTCAGACCAATGGCAAAAATCCAGGCACATTCACGTGGCGTTGCATCATGCTCAGTTTTCATTAGCTTAAGAAAGTCCTAAGAAAAAGTATACTCCGTCTTAATACCTAACCTTTCTTGCCTTTAGTACACCCACCGTAAGCATATTCTATTTTTCCCAGCATATATGCTACTGCTTTAAACCATGAAAAAGTTAAAGAGCTTTCTAGATGATCTTTTATTACATAAACTCCTTAAAGATCTTCTCTTTCTGTCATCTAAAAAGCCTTAAGAGGAAATACCAACTCTGTTTTTAGGGTGGGGGTGTTGCTGATCATGTCTTCTTCCCTTTCTAATAGGAATTATTCTTCATCAAAACTCTTGGGCAAGGTGGGACATTTGAAGATGAGTTGTTGTAGGTTTTTCGGGCTGTATGGCCATGCTTCTAGAACATGGCCATACAGCCTGGAAAACCTACAACAGCCCAGTGATTCCAGCCATGAAAGCCTTCGACAATACAAAAATCAAAGATGTAAAGGTGTAAGAAAAAGGACAACAATTGCTCAACATCGCCAATGTTTTCAGTGACAGCAAATAACTTTGGTCTTTATTTCAACCTCCTGAAATCAATAAGAGGAGACAGCATCAGATGTATTTCTTCTTTTCTGTTCAGCTACTGCACTGGCTTTCAGTTTTGAAGCACTTCACAGATCCTTCCTAATGACTATTGGCACTTGGCCTGCAAACAAGTGCCATCTCCCTAGTTGCTCAGCCAGTCTTTCAGGTGCTTCTGCTTGAAATGGTGATCTCATAGGACAGTCATCCCAAATCAGTGGGCTTAGAATAGCCTTTGGCCAATAATTTTAAAGTAGATACATAAATAAAAGATGGTGCTATGGGTTTTATTGGCAGTTCATGAACAAAACAGTTCATTAACAAAATAGCAGAGGCCCACAAGCTGTTTACATTCGCACCTTTTCACTTGACTACAGTTCTTGAGTAAACAACTGACAAAGCAAGAACATGTAAAGAAAAGTAATGGAGCACACGTTGACATTTATAGTTTGCCACAAAATCTGACATTGGTTTGTTTCAGCTAAATTGAGAAATTGTATATTTAATTTAAAATTCCCATCCTATTTCATGGTTATAGTAATTTCCATTTATTTCAGCCACAGGACTGGCAATACCATTTGGCAAATTAAAGCAATCCCACAAGAAGGCAAATGATTGGAGAGTTCACCATGGGCAGTCACGTGTTTAAGCATACATTTACTGTTTTGTCCCACCTTGAAAACTAGGTTACCAAATTTTAAAAAGTCAAATTGTTAAACTAATGTCATACTGTAGTTAGTTTAATGCTTGGCTTACTCCAAAACCGATCACCAGAAAACTATGTTTAGAGACTTACTGCACCATGAAATCAGAAGCAAAAGGGGCTCAGGGTAGAACACACTCAGTGGGTATTAACAGCTCAGCTGCAGATACAGTCCATGTGCTTGCAAACACTGGAAGACTGGTTGTTTTATAGCAACAATGTGAGGATAACTACCTGTGTTACTACAATGCAACAACAACAAATAATTTTAAACAGCAGTGAATCAGATAAAACCTAATTAAGGCACAAAGGAAATTCAGAAAATCTTTTTCCATAGTAATCTAATCCTGCAGCTATGGTTCATATGCCTTAAAATAATTAATAAATCCTGCAATAATACCTTTCCTCAAATTAACTGTCTTCTCTGAAACCATCTGTAAGTTTACAATGCATATCTGGATTCCAAAACCAGTATCCTACACTCGAGACTCATTCTTAGTATCCTCTTATAAAACTGGAGAAGGCATCCAAATGTTTGTTTTCCACTTATTTTTGTTACTGTGTAAAAAACAAAATGCATTTATTTTTGTTTAAAAGAAAGCTATGCTAATTTACTTCATTATTAGCAACACTAACATTCACATTTACATTTTTCATAAAATCACACTGTGAATTTCCACTGCTTTAGGGAGACAAATAATAAGCAAATACATAAATTAGTGTATTTTAATTAAATGTTGTCCCATGAAAAGATATTGTAAGTATTGTCTAATACCGAAAGAGAGAAAATGCAGCCTGTGCTTAAAATCCTGGATGATGTTACAATATTGTATAATAACTCATTAAAACTTAATTTAAAAAACCAAAATATTTCACCCAGCATTTCAAAATGTATACTTTTGTATTTCATTACTAGGTATGTTAGAATATAATATTTACTATGGTACAACATAAGCAGATATTAAGCTTCTTATTTTTTTTATAAAAAATCAGTGACTTTCCAGGCACATCCAGTGACTAAATTGTTATCTCTCTTAGCTCAAGTCACCATTTGTCCAACAATAACTCACTTTTCATCACTGTTGCAAAATTTATCAAGACAGAGCCCTATTTGGGAATCTCTACTTACATAGAGGAGAGTGGAGACAAATGCACTAAATCTAAGATCAAAATTCTCACCAAATTTCACACGCAGAATATGAGTACATGAGTCTGCAGAAGTGAATATCCTTCATTCACAGGGACTTTCTTGGAGGTTTTACAATCATGTTTTTCCAGGATCCTGTCCTCTGTAAAGAGTCATACTCCCTATGTAGAGTGTGATAAAAATGTTCTCTGGCTTCAGTCTCTCCCCTTGTCTCAGAAAAGTGAGTGAGTCTCAATTAGACATTGTCTGCTAATCTGGCATCTTCCAAGCCATAGCAGCCAGAGGGCATGTCCTAATTCCTGATATAGCATCTTACAGTGGTCTGAGTCCTATTTGTTAGTCCCGTCTAAAGTAGACCCATTTAATAAATGGGATTTATGTAATGTATTAACTCATTATTCAGCTGTTTATGGAGTGGTTCTACTCTCATTGAAAGTCACTGCTCTAGTGTGGGAACAGAATTGGGGCTAACTAATATGATGTGTTGGGACTAACCAATAGGAATCAGGCCAGTAGGCCAGCATATTGATCAATGGTACTTCTAAGGCACAGGAGTATCCTCAGAAGCAGATTGTAAGAAAGATTTCTTCAAGGCCTTGAGATATCCTGACAAGCTTTACTTAATCTGTTCTAACCATGTATAGTTTTACTTGACTTTGAGTTGTCAAACATGACTTATCCTTCTAGGAAGTAAATCCCATTCTAAGAACTATATTTTAACTATTTTAACCCAGAAATTGGTGTGTCTGTCTCACTTGCATATGTCCTTCATACAGCTCCATGATACCACTGGACGAAACAAAATGGCGATTGTCTTAACATTGTTGTTATTGTTGTAGTTGTCATTTACAACTTATGGCAACTCTAATATAAACTTATCATGGGGTTTTCTTAGCAAGATTTAAGACTGAAAAAGTGTGACTTGTATCAAAGTGTGTTTCCATGATGAATTGATGTGATTCCTATTCTCTGCCGTCACAATCCAACACTCAAACTATTATACCATGCTGCCTCTATCTTCTTGAAAAACTTGCAATATTTATTCTGCTCTGAAGAAGAAAGTCTTTTGCATTTGATTTGTGCAAAAGTCAGCTTTTTACAGACCCAGTCCAAAGGTAAACTCTACAATAGTTTGAAATGAGTGTAAATTTCTCCATGTATATCTATATAGTACAGCAGTTTTACTGTTGAGTTAGAACTCTGGGAGAGCAGGGTTCAAATCCTCCTTTCAGCCATGGAAATGCTTGGAGTGACCCTGGGCAAATCACATTATCTGAGCTTCAGAAAAAGGCAATGGCAAACCCCCTCTGAGCAAAGAAAGCCCTGCAATCAGTTTGCCTCAGGGTTCTCCTAAGGCAGAAAGTATTTGAAGGCACCGAACAACAACAACAACAACAGCTTCTTCCCTGTATGAAGATGCCTTTCTAGGGTTGGGAATGCACTTAGGGTCAGAGGGCCATTTTCAAATCTTCTCTGGGGGCTGCACTGCCATCAATTTGCTAAACCAGATTTAACATTTTAGGACCCATTACTTGATTTGGGGTGATTTATAAATCAGCTGAATGATAAACAGATGTAGCTCACAATGAAACACCAGAGCAGCAGACTCTAAACATATCCAAACTAACATGTGGGAGTAGTCACTAAGACAAAAGATCTTCAGTTTTTAGTTGAAATTATAGATCATGATTACAACACCCAGAGCAGCAGGCAGTGTGAAAATTGGTTGGTACTGAGCGAGAAAGAGATGTAATATATTTTTTAAAAAATACTACATTTGAAACCAATGATTTTAAGGAAAGGTAAAAATATTTTGCTTCATGTTCTGTGTACTTTTACGATCCAATAGTGAAAACTTGGCAACCACTTGCCACATATGGTAATGAAAAGACTACGGGTACATTTTATTGACCACCCCTTCCAAACAAAGTGAGCTTGCCCCAACGTAAGTCAAGTACTAGAGCAATACACTGTGCATAAATAAAACAAACAGTCAACTTGGCAGTTGCACTGAAAAACTTTGTTTCATATTTGGTCATGTTTCATGGAATGCTGGGCTAAAGAACCAGAAGCAACATAAGAAATCATTTTTGTGTACACAAGCTACATGATTTTTCAAAAGGCACATTCATTTATTGGCGTTCCTGAATGCCTAATTGACTCAATACTTTGGTCCAAAGCTATTTCTGATCATAACCTGAACTACACTTGAAGCCATATCTCAGAAATAGAGGTACCCAGCTTCAATCTAATGGGAATGTTCTCAAGAGCCAAGAATACAATAAATCAAGGATTATTATTACTGCTGCTGCTACTACTACTACTACTACTACTATTGATTCCATAACAATTGGAAGTAATGGGATAAAGCTGCATTAATTAAACAGTAAGATGGAATAATACAATATTTCATTGCAAAATAATCACACTTAATAGATGCTGAAAGCAACGTTCCTGGAAGGGGACGGGGAGTGAATGGATGGGCATCCAAGTGAGTGCATGGGTGAGTGGGTCTTTGGGTGGGCAAGTGGATGAGCAAATGAGTGAAGCGGGACAGTTGCTCTTTGGGCAGGTAAGCAGATGGGTATTTACAGTGAGAAGGCTGTCTCAAACAAGGGTAAAACTATTATGTGGGGAATCATTAAATAACAAAACCAAGATCCCAAAAATTGAGGTATGCAATGGCAACTGTTATTTGATAAAATACGGTAATCTATTCAATATTGTCTTAAAGTATGTGAGTGCTACAATCCTATACATCCCTTAGCTGAAAATATATTCCGGTGAGCTAAGTGTAACTTCCTTCTCACAATGTTTGCTAGTGGCTCTGATGTCAGAAAAGGAGAGAATCCACTCCAGACTTATCAGAAATGTAAAGGATGATGAATGTAATTTGAAGAAAGAATTTAGAATTTAGAAAAGATCCTATAAATTTTAGTTGAAAAGAGAGAGAAAATCTCCTACCTCACTGAAATTTGGAGCTGCCAGCTCTCACTGCCTTCTGAGTCCTTACGTATAGAGTACTGTGTATTACTTGAAGTCACTGATAAGGAAAGAACTGTGGCACACAAGCAAACATATCAGCGTGTTTTATGTTATATTATTTTATTTTGCTATTATGAATCTCCGAGCATGAAATATGTAAAGTGTGGTTCTAGATACACAGTTAATCCAACAAAAAGTGAAGGCAATTCTAAGAAAAAAGTGAGAGGAAATAAACATAACAAAAATAATGATAATATTTTCTTCAAGTTATTTATAAATTAAACTTTAAAAGCTGTAGATTGCTTTCCAACTCAAGAAAATGAAGTTAAGAAAAACATGACTATTCCAGAGTCTATGAAACAGAACAACAGATTCAAACTGCAGGAAGAGAGATTCCACCTAAATATCAGGAAGACCTGTTTGATTGTGGAAAATGCTGCCTGAAAGGTGGTGGTGTCTCCTTCTTTGAAGGATTTTAAACAGAGGCCAATGGGCCATCTGTTGGGAATGCTTTGATTGTGTATCCCTGCATAAAAGGGGAATGGATTGGGGTCTATATGACTTATTTTTATGGGAATAAATGGGGCATCTTGCTTGAACTCCAACACAGCTGCAACTGCAATGAAATAGGTAGCATTGTTCCCTTCTTGATTTGCTTATCCACTGCATAGTGATTTCTGCAAACCAAAACAATTCTATTTAGTCTAAACTATGATATGTTAGCCCTAGCTTCTGCCAATCTAGCAGTTCAAAAACATGAAAATGTGAGTGGATCAATACCTTCTGCAGGAAGGTAACAGCACTCCATGCAGTCATGCTGGCCACATGACCTTGGAGGTGTCTACGAACAACACCGGCTCTTCAGCTTAGAAATGGAGATGAGCACCACCCCCAGAGTCGAACACGACTAGACTTAATGCCAAGGGAAACCTTTACCTTTACTATACTATGTGAGAAACAAGCCAACTTCAAATCATCCCATGCCCCAAGGAGTTACACTTTGGTAAGCCTTGGAGCGAGTGATGTTTTAACTCTTCTGAATACCAGTACAGTAGAGTCTCGTTTATCCAACCTTCACTCATCCAACGTTCTGTATTAGCCAATGCAGTCTGCCTCTCACCCGGATCCACAGCTATTTCAATACATTGCAATGTTTAGGTGCTAAATTCATAAATATAGTAATTATTACATAATGTTACCATGTACTTGTTCAACTTAAGCCGTCTGTGGCCTCACACTAAGATTCTAAACTATCTAGTCCATGAGCTGCTTTTTGCCGATGATGCTGCCCTTGTGGCACATTCAGAAGCAGCTCTGCAGTGCCTAACATCTTGCTTTGCAACAGCTGCAGAGCTGTTTGGGCTGGAAGTCAACCTGAAGAAAACAGAAGTTCTCTACCAGCCCACACCACAGGAAGAACACCATCATCCCCACGTCAGCATAGGCAAATCTGTGCTTAAGTCCATTCAGCAGTTCACCTACCTGGCAAGCATCATCTCTTCAGTTGCCAAGATTGATAAAGAGATAGATCACAGATTAGCAAAGGCATATAGTGCATTTGGAAGGCTTAAAAGAGTCTGGAGCAAAAAGCACCTGAGGCAAAGCACAAAAAACCTGAGGCAAAGCACAAAAATCAGTGTGTACAGAGCTATTGTACTGTCTATTCTCCTATATGGGTCTGAAACATGGGTCACCTATCGCCAACACCTACGACTCCTCAAATGCTTTCATCAGCGCTGTCTTCACACAATCCTAAATATACTATGTGACTAATGTTACTATCCTTGAGCAAGCAGGGATCACCAGCATTGAGGCCATGCTATTGAGAACACAGCTGCGCTGGGCAGGGCACGTCTCTAGTATGGAGGACCACCACCTCCCAAAGATACTACTTTATGGTGAACTTGCCATGGGTCAGCGCAAGAGAGGCACCCCCAAAAAGAGATATAAGGACTCCCTGAAACAACATCTCAGGCTCAGCCAGATTGATCACCAGCAATGGTCCACCCTGGCCTCACATTGGGAGGCATGAAGACGCACTATCAACAATGCTGTGGCCTCTTTCGAGAAGACACACCAAATGGGTCTCGAAGAGAAACGACAACGCAGAAAGAACCGCAACTTGGAAACAACATCACCCAAGGAGACTTTCTGCTGTGCTTTCTGCAACCGTAAAAAGCATGGGATGAGTCCTTCATAAGAATCTTTGTTCGCGAAGTAATGCTGAGAGACCATGTACTGAACTGCTTTTTCTGTTGATTTGTTGTAAAACATGATGTTTTGGTGCTTAATTTGTAAATCATAATGTAATTTGACATTTGATAGGCTTTTCCTTAATCACTCCTTATTATCCAACGTTTTAGCTTATCCAATATTCTGCCGGCCCGTTTATGTTGGATAAGCGAGACTCTACTGTAATTGCAAACATGGTTATTTCACTAGCAAAGCAGAAGATAGTTGCTGAATGGGAACTACAAATGCAAATGTATTGATGTGACAATTGCTAAAAAACAAGCTCCCCAAATTTATATCATTGTGACAGTTTAAAAACCTTTTAAATCTCTTGTTTCACAGTTCATTTTAAAACACTGCATAGAAAAGAGTATTCCCAAAATAGAACCCCCTTAAGAACCATTGCATGTGTTGCTTACTTTTCTTTCTTTACTTATTTTTAAAAACAAAACAGTCTTGGGCTGGGGAGGGGGGGGCAAATGAAATTGTTATGTTGTCAAGAAAACACATCTAGTATAAAATGGCGAGGTTGCCAAGAGATGATACTATTTGGCAGCATCTTCAGATGTTTGTCATTTCAAAAGTATTTATGCTAATGCACAGAAATAAACCTTCTAACATTTCAGTCACTTTAGGTGATTAAGACAAATTGTCAGGGTTGTCTCCTCTTTTTTAAAAAAAAGTGGAGTTTAAAATATTCTTTCAAGGAAATTTCTTTCCTTTTAAAAAAATATGTTACATACTCCCTTTTTTCTTATGAAAAAGTGTGTCTTCAAAGATGGAAATTGTGTATTTTTCTATAATGTCAAATTCTCAAATAAATCTTTTGAATTTATTTATCATTTTAATTGAAAACGTTTTGAAATATGCCAAATGGGAGGGTGGAAGTCCAACAAGGAGAAGAAACTAAAGATAGAAAGTTTCTTTTCCTAAAGGAATGTTAATAGGATCACAGCCTTCCAAATTTATGCACAATCATGCTGTCTCGCATTTTGACCCTTTCTGCTTATTGCATTATTCTACCCCTTTTGAACCATTTACAAAAGCCCATTTCCTCCAAAGAGAGTTTGGATCTCTTCTGTCTCCCCCTTCCTACTTTTATAAAGACATTGATGTGTTTTTTCTGACATGCCTCATGAGTTCCGTCAGTCACAGGTCCTTCTTAATGGATACCACATGTCTGCCCAGAACTGTGTAATTACAATGCTAGGATTCTTGGCACTGCCAGGAAAGGGGGCACTGTCAACCCAATTAGAGTTTATTTATTTACATACCCTCTCTGGATGAAAATTGCCTTCTTTTGTGTTGATGCCGTGAAAATATCTTTCTCATCAAGTCGCTGGATTTTTTTTTCTCCCTAGATAGGTTGTTCGGCTTTAAAAATGTTCCAGAGCTCTAACATTTCTTGTTTTCAGTTAGTTTGCACATAAGGAAACTTTCCTATAAACAAAACATCTGGGAACAGCATCATGAAATGAATCAGTTCAACTTTCATTTGTGCTCAGATGATGGAAGAGATTTGGGGGTGGCTGATTCTCTGGATTCAATACAGTCATTATTTCCATCTCACTATGGTGCCTCCCAAGCACAGTATGCTGACTTTCAAAAAAATCAGATGCTCTGTTTGCATTGCTTTATGCTAAAATTGTTCCATATAACATCTAGTATAGACAAAGTAACAGGCTTTTATGCAATCTTTGTCTTTTAACAGATAGAACTTTACTGTTTCCTAAGGACCTCTTTGCAATTAGTGTGAAATTGCCACATTTTAATTACTGTTTTACAGAGCACCTACTCCATCATTCTAGCATTTTCTTTCTGAGTTGGGAGTTCTTCAAATTTTGCTCAGAATATGACTCCTTTAAAAGAAGAATAGAGGAGTAATACCATCCATGGAGGACAATGGGTGCTATTGCTGTGTGCTGTCATCATGTCCAACTTATGGCAACCCTAAAGTGACCCTATTCTCTTGTCAATATTTGTTGGGATGAGAGAGTATGACCTACCATAGGTCACCCGGTGGGTTTCCATGACTTGGTGGGGATTCAAACCTTAGTCTCCCAGTCAAGCACTCGAGCCACTGCACCACAATGACTGGACAACATCTGGCTGTATGCCAAAAAAGATAATTTTAAAGCACTGAAAGGCTGAACTCTCCAGAGATTGCTAGAGGACAATGCCTATCATTTTGCAACTAGATCAATTGATTTGATGTATACCCTCCTCTCTTCTTAAATGGGACTCAATGCAGCTTACAAATTAGATATGCTCACTTAGGTTGATGGTGGCCCAACAATCTCTGGATGGCTGCAAATCTCTCTCTCTCACACACACACACACACACACACACACACACACACACACATCTTTGAATGCAGTGGGGTTTCAACACACCATGCCACTCATTTATATAATAATGCAATTTCACTAATACCTTTAAAATTGCCTAATTAAAAAATATTGTTATTTCTTACCCACCTCTCCCCGTGGCTTGAGGTGGGTAACAACATAGCTAAAATACATAGACATCATAAACATCCAACAGATCTCACAACCTCTGAGGATGCCTGCCATAGATGCAGGTGAATTGTCAGGAGAGAATGCCTCTAGAACAGACCTGGGCAATTGCTGGCCCTCCAGGTGTTTTGGACTTCAAATCCCAGAAATCCTAACAGCTGGTAAACTGGCTAGGATTTCTGGGAGTTGAAGTCCAAAACACCTGGAGGGCCGGCAATTGCCCAGGCCTTCTCTAGAACATGGCCATACAGCCCAAAAACCTTACAACAACCCAGCGATTCTGGCCATGAAAGCCTTCGACAACACAATGATCTGGGAGCAGCCCTTGACTAATTCCTTTTGCAACATGTATATGAAAATGGAGATAGGAGAACTACTTACTCTATGTAGCACTTTGTAAAGTTTGATCCCATTGGATGTGGGAGGCATTCATTTGTATGCATCATTTTGAGTTATATGGATATTATCTCATTATTGCTAATTAATGGTGGAAGTAGCTCTCTATGCTTACCTTAATGATACTAGTGAGAGAGAAATTAACATAACAAGACTAAGAAAAACTAGAGAAAGAATTAATACTGTTTGTTACATGAAGTATACTACAATTATGCAAGGGTAAAACAAAGTAGCAATGCCAATTTATTGAATATTAATCAACTGATAATGCCATTAACACTGCAAGTGTATGGAACCTTAGATTTTAATCATAAACTGACATACTAAAGAGGGACATTCATCAAGCACAGTGAGAGTTACACCTGAGCAAACATTTGTAAGATTATGTTGTTAGTCCCTCCATATGTTTATTGTTGAATTAATTAATGTTTATATATTTTTCTCTTTATTTAGACAGTTATCCCAATTCTATTTTGATGCTTCCATAAAATTGTGTGTTAAGCCTTACACTTGCAATCTTCCTATGGTTTCCTACTGCTTCTTCTGCCATCTTTCTTTCTAGGAAAAAAATCTATCTTCTGATTGGCAGCAAAAAGCAACTGTCCTTCTAGAAGCAATTTTTGTTCCTTTTATCATATCAAAATTTAGTATTTTTTCCTTTCACAACAATTTTTAAATTGCCATAATGAAGATTTTTCAAATGCCAAATTAAGTTAGTATCTGGAAGAAAAATAATGGAAGCAGACTTTTTCATGATCCCAAGTCAAAGTCCCCTGGCCAGCAACTCACATGTCTTTACAAGGAGCCAACTATCATCTATTTTACATGTAGATTCCTTTCACAAACCTTGCACAGTGTCATCAGGGGGTTACTTCTGACACAACCACAGTAAGGTCTGAGAGCCTGCGTCTGTGTGCCGAATGTATGTCAGTGAACCCAAAGATATGCCACAGAGAAAACCTAGTAGGTGTGTGCCTTGCATGTATCACTGTGAGAAGAAAGAGGACAACAAAAGAGAACAAGAAAGACCTGCCTTCCATCTACACTGAAATGAAACAAACCTACAAGTGATGAAATGCTATGGACTCCCTTCATTCTCAGACACAACATCCCTTTGGTTTTCCCTTCATACAGAAAATACTATGAAGCTATTCAGCCAAACTATTTCTATTTCTAAGCACCATTCTTAGAAAAGTGGCAAAAGTTAAGGAGATATCTATAGTCTGACCAGCATTGGTTTACTCACCAAGCAAAAGGAAAAGGAAAGAGTCAATAAAAGTTGTTTTCTTGTTTAATTTGTTCCCTGAATTCTCTATGGATAAAATATTAATCAGACCATTCAGGATGTTCTGGTTATGTTCTTGTTTACAGTATTACTGTTCTTCACACTACACAGAATAACATGTTTGGGTTGTAGATTGTTCCAATTAAGATTGCAGGAGGGATATAATTTTGTCGAATGCTTCCCCATATTAAAGCACTGCATATGTCAGATATATTCACTGGGGAAAGAACAAGGCTTTTCCCTGTTGTGCTCCTCCAAGAGCATCCCTGCCATCAAATTGGTTTTATACTTGGCAGCAAATTTTTGGATGTCACTCTAGAGTCAAAATATTTGCCCAGAAAACAAGATAGAAATGTAAATAGAAAGCAAACTGTGCACCAACACGTATGAGAAGGACTGTGAGGTTCCTCTTTGGCTGCCTTAGAATTTGCATCAACTTTGGGGATAGGGAAAATACTTGCATGCATTTTATGTTTCTACTTCAAGATATTTCAAGCAAACAAATGAGTTTAAAAAACTTAGGAGCAACAAAGCATATTTCTATAAGATTTATTACAGAGTCTTCTTTGTAGTTCCATCCCAAAGCAGTAAGCCATTTTCCAGACCAAAAAAAAAGTGCTATAAACAGCCATGCCCTAGCTGAAAAAAGCAATATGTCGTCAGTCTGACATATACCTCGCTTTTCCGCTCATTGTCAGTGCTGTGATTGATGGTGTTGTTCATTAATGTGGGACGATTGTCAGCTTTTCCTGGATAAATATAAAAAGAAACAAAGAAATCCCCACCCTTTTGAGCCAGGGTGAAATATTTCCTCTTTTCTTCTGCAACATACGAGGCATGCAAAACGTTACACCCACTCTCCCACAAGCCCATGATACCATTTTTTATGACAAAGAGTAAATAAAAACTGGATAGCACATTTAAAAACAAAAACAAATCACATAATACTCTTTGGTTTTATAATAGGCATTGAAGAAAAAAGAAATATTTACAAATACTATTTTCTTTTCCCTCTAGATAGCAACCTAAGTTGGAACAAGATTTCTAACATTTTATGACTATATCAAAATGCACTGGAAGCCATCCAGACAAAGTTATTATCCATATTTTAGAGGCTTACGATACTGTCTCTCATGCCAGTTTTCATGAGAAATGCCTAGTCAATCATATGTGGTTACTGCACATTCTGAACTGAAAATCATTGTTATTGTTAAGGAGAATCAACAGGAAATACCTACATGTAGCTTCATTAGGCAAAGGAGACTCAAAGGGTCTACTCTTGCTGGAGTTAATAAATAGGAATAAGACTTCATACTATAATACTCTAAATGTGGCCCCCACAATATGAAGGTTTCATACAAAAGTGCTATTTAAAGTGGAAAGGCACATTCACAATGTCAATTTCCCTAAAGGTAACAGTTCAAGGAGGTAGTACCATCCATAATTGTGCAATCTTCTGCATAACTGACCTGGAAATAGGTTTAATGTTATTTCTCCTCCTAACAATCACCCTACCACAGTGGTTCTCAACCTGTGGGTCCCCAGGTGTTTTGGCCTACAACTCCCAGAAATCCCAGCCGGCTTACCAGCTGTTAGGATTTCTAGGAGTTGAAGGCCAAAATATCTGGGGACCTGCAGATTGAGAACCACTGCCCTATCACATTCAGCTTCATGTTTTCCTCTCTAAAATGGTCTGCATGAGCTACACATCATGAGGTAGAAACCAAAAAAATCAGTTCCACCAAAAAAAGTGGAAAATTGGGTATATTTACAGTATATGTGTTATGAACTATCACATATAAATACGTATGATATGACCTCTGTATCCTATGTTCTCTGGTAGAGCTATGTTCTCTGGTAGAGGTGGAGGTTTGCTACAGTGAATCCTATTGAAATGAAGGTGCAGGAATAACTCAGAGCCAGGCTAGAAAACCTAGAAAATATCTGAGAGGATATATTTAATCAAGCATGGAAAAATGAAACTGCAGATACCAGTCCTACGGAGACTGTGGTTGCACTGTACTCTTGTTATACAATACAATAATTACCATGGCCCTGTCAGAAGCTTTATATAGATGCAATATTAAATGCACCTTCTACAATGTCTCAATAGCAGAGCTAAATCAAATATTTGCCTTCAAATGTGTAATGCTATTTTTTTTTAAAAAAAATGTAAACCCAAACACAAGTTGCAACACTCTCTGTTGCAGATTTGCATACTGAACAGTGGTTAGCAGAGGAGAAAGAGAAACAAAAATGACAAACACAGAGAGGGGAGGAGTGCCAAACCCAGAAGCTTAGACAACTAATACATAATATGAAAATGAGTGAAGAGACTGTGTAAGAGCAATAAAATAAAATCAGATACTATGTAGAATAGAGAACTCATACTTGTGAAGAAAAGAATAGCTCTTCTTGAAGCAGCCAAAATGAATCCAAAACTGATCTAGTCTGTAGCATTCTCAGAGTGTCTGATATGGAGCCCTAGATATTATTATTTTCAGGTATTATTTATTATTTATTTCAAACATTTGTACCCTGCCCTTCTCAACCTCCGGAGAGGGACTCACGGCTGCTTACAGCCAGCAGCAATTTGATGCCCCCACATACAAAACATGGTAAAGCACAACAATTACATAATAAGTGAAAACATTAAATTAAATTAAAAATTCATTTAAAATAGTGTTATCTGTTAGCCATATCTAAATCCGAATTCTGCAATTCTCAGTGCAACTCAATGGTATTTCAAGAATCTGTATTAAAATGTCACCAATTGGATATAATTGTTCCTTTTTTCCTGGAAACATGTATGAAACTTGCAGCAATTGGCTCAAAGCCTGGCATTAGTCGGTATCTAGTCAGTATCTAGCACTTTATGGGAAGCACTCAGCTACTCACGTCTGCTTAAAAATCTTTAGTGAAGGAGATTATGTGACCTGCTGAGGCAGTTTACTTCACTGTTGAACAGTTATTCTCATCACAAAATTATTCTAATGCTTATCCAAAGACTCTTTTCTTCTAATTTCAGTCTAAGGTATGGATTTGCAGTGGCAAGAAACTATTTTGCTCCATCTTTGACCTCACAGTGCTCCAGATCTGAAGGTGACTATCATACCACTCCTCTTCTCCAGGCTAAATGTATTCATTTTTCAAAACTGTCATTGACAGAACTTAGTTTCCTGACCCTATACTCCACTGCAGACATATTCCAGCTTGCCAATGTCCTTAAACTGTTATGTCCACAACTAGATAAAGTACTCCAGGGAATTTAACCAAAGCAGAATAGAGTGCCCATCATCACATTGTCTGGAAACCTTAGGTGGCATTCACTCACTTATTATCTGACTTTACAGGCCTGGAGTTCTTGGTGTGACACTACCCAGCTGCCTGCTCTGCCACTGTAACCCTCTTCAATCTTTTGCTACTCACAAAATTCAGTTTAGTCTCAGTTCAATAAGCCTGTCTGGCTTATTAAATAATCTAGTAAGGCTACAGACCTAACTAATAAAGAAGCCCTTTTCTTTCGGCCTCCCAAATATTCATTTCATAGCCAGTTTAAGTTTGACTAAAGGAGCAAAAGAAATCATTACAAGACTGAATGCACACCAATAATTTAAACCATCACTTAAGCCTCAATATTAGCATCTATTTTGCTTCATTCACAACCATGGTGAACAATATGGAAGCCTGAAGCATTCAATTTATCATGTCTCCTTGTCTACCAAACGTTTGTCCCCCAATTTGGGAACTCGGCCAGTATCAGATGTCAGCTCCCTTATAACATGGCCAATATTCAGAGATCATGGTAGATGTCATCCAAAATTAAGACCATAATGGGGGATACAAAAAAGTGAGAGACAAACAAGTATTCCAGATCAAAAGACCGGTTGTGGATTTCCTCCTTTTTTGCACATTCCATTTCCTCCTCTATTTCCTCCAATAATTTCCCCTACCTCATCACAACCCTACATATGCTTGCATTTTGTATTGGGAGTGTAATGATATCCTTTCTACACTTGAAATATAGTGTGTCACTCTGTTAAAGTAATTGTAAAATAATTACTGTCCAATCAAATACCATACTTGTTTTAACAGTAGTAATTGTACTACAGGGTGAATTATAGTAATTTAATGAAACTGACCAAATAAATTTAGTAGTCTTCATCGGTCCCTTATTCTAGCTCAGGCATCCAGAATAAAGATAACCTTCCAATATTTCTTATTGGTTGCTGTTTTCACTGTTTGCTTCATTATTCCCTGCACTGGCACCCTTAAGTTTTTGCCTGATGTAATCTTTATAATCAGGTCATTTCTCACAATGTTAGGGAAAGGAACATTGCCCATCATATTTCCATTTTTACATAGTACCCATGTGTAAGGCAAAAGCAACAACAACAAACAATCCAATATTAAAACATACAATCAGAGGGAAAGAACCCTGGAGGGAGTAAGCAAGGTTTACATTTCTCAAATCTTTTGGCAGCAACAGGTTAATGACAATAATACTTTCCAGGAGGAATACATCTTCTGAACTAAACGGTAAATTATTTTGAATACCCCAGTAAAGTACAGGAAATCAAGAACTGTAGGAAACCTGGCACAATGCCACCAATTGAAGATTCAATCTGACTGTAATAGAAGGTGATTATTGAGGACTAGCAGGCAGATGATGGATGGTTTCCTGTTAAAATGACAGCTATACTGCATCTCAGCAGTCCTTCTACAGCACAAACATACAGGTCAGTCTTTGCGGCTTAATTCGTAAAGTTGTGGAAAATGGATTTTAGAGCAGTGAGAAAGATTCCAGGTTGCTGGGGGCATGCTTCAAGGGTCCTGAAGAGGGGTTTAGTGGCAGAAAATCCAATGAAAGCTATGTCTGCTAAATTTTGCCATTCCCCAAAAGTAGTAGCAAAGGAAAATGGCCTTGCAATCTTAACGTAATCAAAACTTTGATTAAAAGTCACTGGCAGCTTTGTCAAAAACAATAATTAGAATTATAGGTGAACAGGAGTGGGAGCAGGAAGAGAGAAACACACAGAAGAAAGATTTTGGTGAAAGTTTCAAATGGCGACATTCTTTTTGCAATTTCCTGGAAACACTTGATCACTTATTGAAATGTTTCCTACTTTATTAGCACTGATCTGTTGAGGACACTGAGGAAGGGGAAGGGAGAGAGGAACAGGCATGTGTGGGGTTTTTTCTCTGTCTTTAACATTCAAAACCCAATTTTTCAAATTCTAACCTATTGGATCACTAAGAGGTTTTATTATCAAAGTCCCTTCTACCAACCTACTAACACGTGTCTTTAGGAAATTGGTACAAAAGGCAGGAAGACATGGGTGTGGCTTTGGCCAAATTTGCGCAATTATAAACCATTGTTATTTGTTCTATTTTTGCCATAGACTTTTATTATATAAACTCTCAAAACAGCCCTCAACAGCATTATAAATATTCATTACAGTTGTTCAAGTGGACAAGTCCCTCCTTTAAGGAGCTTACCACCTAAAATGCAAACAGACAGTAACACAGGAAAAGAGAGGGAGGAGGACCAGGAATCATTAGGGAAGAAAAATACAATTCTTTGAGCTACAGTGTTCCCTCACTTATTGCTGGGGTTAGGTTCTAGGACCTCCCGCAATAACTGAAAAACAGCGATGTGCTATTTATTTTAATATTTATACATTATTTTAATAGTTATACACTATTTTAAGTCTTTATAAACTTTAAAAAGTGAAGGAAAGGAAAGGAAGAAAAGGCTCTTCAAGGCTGGAGGGAGAGCACTGAGGAGGGAAAGCACCTTGGAGAGCGGCGGCGGCAAAACTCCACAAAACAGCAAAAATACCATGATACATATTTTAAATAATTTTTTTAATCCGCGAAACAGCGAGTTCGCAATAAGTGAACCGTGAAGAAGCGAGGGCACACTGTATACAGAAATAGAATAGGCTGAACTAGGCATAAGAACTGGAGCTTGTTCCAAAGATTTTATTTAAAAACATTGTAGAACAGAAGTAGCCGTGGTAGCAATACAACAATAGAAATAGTAATAAAGAAGCAATAAAAATGGAAAACAGGCAAACAAAAATATGTGATGTCTCTGAAACTGACCCACAAACATCACTTCTACATGATAGTTATACATATCTTGAGCATGGCTTACAAACATTTAAAGACTGTTTTTATGTCAAAATGTCAAAATGGAATGCAAAAAAATGAAATATACAGTACAAAACAACACATAAGAAAAGAGATGAAATATTTACATTATTCATGAAATAGAGTATGACCCATAGATGGTCCTTATGGACCATCTAGGAGCTTAAGATTGGCTGGGGAGGCCCTGCTCTTGGTCCTGCCTTCTTCGCAGTTGTACCTGACGGGGATGAGAGATAGTGGTGGCCCTTCGGCTATGGAATCCCCTCCCTAGTGATATTAGATCAGCCCCTCCCTCCTGACCTTCTGAAGGAATGTAAAAACCTGGCTCTTTGAAAAAGCCTTTGGAAATGCAGTGCAATAGACTAACATGGATCTCTGTGGAACTCAATTGTAGAACAGCTTAGACGATGTTTTGGACAATGAGATGTTTTAAATGGTTTTATTGAATGATTTTATAAATTCACTTTAAATGTTTTAAATTATATTTTGTATATTGTTATGGCATCAAATGGCTGCTGGTTGTAAGCCACCTTGAGTCACCTTCGGGTTTGAGAAAGGTGGGATAGAAATAGCGTAAATAAATAAATAATAGATACTGAGGTTAAAAAACAGGTATTCACAAAAAGATAAAAGTATTTTTCTCAGGTGACAAGAAATCCAGTTCAACACTTAATTTGCGCAAATTTTGCATATAGTTATTTTGCATAGAAAATATCAGAAAATATTATTTTTCACAAAAATATGATTTCTTGCATAAAACTACTATAATTGGAAGTTTATTTAGCATAAGCTTTTTCAGAGAAATAGTATTTTTGGCACAGGCAACAGTTTTGTTTTCTGTGCAAAACAACCACATGTTAATTTTGCACAAAATAATTCCTGAACAGTCTTCAAATGCTGCACCATATTAAAACACTTTCTTGCATAAAGAAGAAAATTACTATTGATACATATTACTCCCTTCAAGGGGGGAAATGAGTGAATAAGTACATCCCTACTGGAAACAAGAATTGTTGGAACAGATCTGACAGAAGCAAAGGTTTCCCAGGCGCCATCATGCTAGTTGCTCAGTTCCTACAAAATGAGAAGCAGACCCCAGCAGTGTGTGGTTTCACCAGGAGGACCCCTGCAGATGACTCCATAACAAGCATGTAAATAAGACAAAAAGAGGTGGGATGGGGTCTCTCAATTAAACAGTGTACACATCATTAGCATACTTATTCAACCAGAGATAACTAGTAGTAGCAACATCTGCATTAATTTAGTTGAGTTTCAGCAGCTATGTGAGCATTTTGCTCATTAGGGACTCATCTGTACTGACCACCTAAGTTGATGTGTAGTTGGATCAGCTGCATAGTGGCTAAACACAGCATTAAAACCACCTTGCCCCCAAGTTAAGCTAACCCAGGATTTGGGCTTTCACTTGACTCCAAGGTCTAACCAGAACCGGCCTCAGATGTCTCAACTCTACGTTGGCCTTCCCCTGTCGGTGACCCGGAAGCTCAAGCTGGTGCAGAACACTGCCGCCCGGCTCCTGACTGGCACCCCAGCAGGTTGCCACATAACACCTATTTTGCAGGATCTGCACTGGCTGACAATTGAGCACCGGATCACCTTCAAGGTGTTGGTTCTTACCTTTAAGGCCTTACACGGCCTGTGGCCAGTGTATCTGCGGGACTGTCTCTCCCCATACTGCCCTATGAGATCACTTCGCTCCGAGGATACTAACCTTCTGGCTGTCCCCTCCACAAAGGCTGCCAAACTTACCTCCACCCGCCGAAGGGCATTCTTGGTGATTGCACCAATGCTCTGGAATGCCCTTCCGGCAGATACGCGTGCCATCCACGACCTGCTCCCCTTCAGGCGGGCGTGCAAGACCCACCTGTTCCAGCTCGCCTTCCAGGTGTAGGTCCTAGTGCTATGCACCCCCTGTTGAAGAGACTCATACTCCAGGTCGTTGTTTTTACTGCTGTGTTTTATTATGTTATTTTAGTGATATTTTAATGATGTTTTTATGCCCTGTTTTTACTCTGTTGCTGTTTTTTGTTGTGTTTCTCGGTGTTGTGAGCCGCCCCGAGCCCGCCGGGAGTGGCGGCATAGAAACCGAACGAAATAAATAAATAAATAAATAAACTATCATCCAACATTCCCTGGGCTCAGGTGGCCCCATTTATCACCCCCTTCCTTCCACTCCATCTACCTTGCTCTTAAGTGCTCTGACATCAGCCAGAGTGGTTCAAAGAGTTCCTATCTTTATGCCATGTGAACCCAATTCAGCACCCTAAACATTAGATTGGGCCTTCATTAGTAGGCAGTATAAAAGAACTCCGAGTTGTGTGTGGTTTTTTTCCTTGGACAGGTGAACAAGGAAAGTTGCAAACATCTAGGAGTTGGCACTGAAAGCTAGATTACAAATGTCCAGACTTCTGCTGCATTTGCCAATTCTACAGTGGGCTGAAAAGCTTGAGCAGCACCTCTGCTCTTCCTTTTTTTAAAGCTTTTGTCTCGGACTCAGTTTGCAAGCCAATAATCCCAGAGGAGTTACCTTCAGTTGTTCAGGAATTATTCATAGTCCCAATTTCTGCTTCCCTAGCCTTTCCAGTGCAAGATGTAACCCTCTGGGGAGGGGTGATGTGTCCCAATTATACTGTAGTTCTCAATAAACTCTCATTCATGACTTTTTTCAGATTTTTCATACTGTATAGAAAGGTCCCATAAAGGTTTCCTAGCATTTTGGGAACAGCTTTACAGAATGTTTACTGGCTATGGTAGGAAATGATGCTTTTTAGAAAGTTTGGTGGAAATGTGGAATACTTCTCCCCTCAAATCTTTGGTTGTAGTCTGCAAGGCTATTGCTTAATAGATTTTCTTTATCTTGTTTTTCTCTAATAGTTCTTGAGCATGTGCATACATTTAGAAACCACTTTTTTATTTTTAAAAAGTGTACCTGACTCAGTGACTCCTGTGATCACCATGGTACTATGTCTAAATGAAATGGCAAAGTGTTCTGTGCATTCAGGACAAAAACAATAATATATTTCTTGTAGAAGAAATAGTGCTGATATGTTTTTCATAGAGTTAATGTATGAAATAGAGTTGATAATATAAAAAAATCTGATTTGTGACTGAAGCTCCCTGAGAACTTATTTAAAATGAAATGTTTTCACATGCTAATTATGAGATATCTTAATGCTGTCGTTTAAAAAGTGAAAGTAATAATATCTCTTTTGTTCTTCTATTATGACCCAATATTTCTGATATATTGTCGAAGGCTTTCATGGCTGGAATCACTGGGTTGTTGTAGATTTCTGGGTTTTTCCGGTTGTCTGGCCATGTTCTAGAAGCATTCTCTCCTGACATTTCGGCTGCATCTGTGGCATGCATCCTCATTGGTTGTGAGGTTTCTGATATAGTTTATGAGATCTAGTACTTGTATGTGATTTATTATATATTTTAAATGCGAAAACACTGTAGATGTTACAATCTGAAAGTCCACCTATCCCTGTTTTAAAAGGCTGTTCTAAGGTAACAGAAGTCAATTTCTCCCCTTTCTGAAGTGGTTATTACAACACTTTCTGAAAGTTAATGTAAAAGAAATCAGCCATGTGTTTCAAAGAGGGAAAAGTGCCATCTGACATAATCCAGATCTGGTCCTCTCTGTCACTACAGCTTGTCTAGCATGCTACTGGCTCCCCCATTCCCTTAAATAATAAATTAGAAGAGCTGCATGCTCTGGATTCTGTCAGGATCAAGCTTTGACACAAAGCCAAAGTTCCTGTATAAGCGAAGAAATAATCCATAAGAACAGTAGGTTTATCAGGCAGGTCTGGATAAAATGTCACTTACTGATAACATTAGTTTTATCTTGAGCTGAACAATAAAGTCTCCTCTAGCTATATGGGCCACCACTTATTTGCACATGGAGCACTTTAAACACGTTCAGTGTGTTGCATTAGTGCGTTTTACTATTATCAGAATCAGTTTTGTGTTGGGGGGGTGGGCTTTACAGCAGTTGGTATTGCACAGTAAGATTAACTATTTTCTTGTCTTGTGTCAATGGGAAAATCGGTTTTCCTTATAAAAGGACAGAGGGCTTAGAGACTGAAGGAAACAGAAACCGGATGTTTAGCAAAGGGGGAAGAGAAATATGTAGACTTAGCATTACGGCTGTGGAATTAATATTATCACAGACTACTTTTATGTAGAGAGGATAAACTTTTCCTTCAATTAACTTCTCTTACAAGGGAATTGCTGGGAAGTGAATCTGGCCCATTCTGTATTTTTCCCTGGATGTTTCATTGTTAACACCTCCATCCTTTTCTGCAAAAATGTATCTTCCAGCAAGAATGTTGTGTACAAAGAGGGAGGCTACACCCTGGTTTTCAATAGACTACATTTTTTGCTAATAATCAGATGGATGCCCAAGTCCTTTCTAAACTTTCTAAACCCTGAAAGCCTTGGTAAAATACTGTTCCAAACACTTTTACCAAGGGGATCTAGTTTCTCCCAGTGACTTTCTTCTGGGTTCTAATATGAAGTTGAAATAAACTATCCAATGGTTCTTAACCAAATTTGGGTTAATAACATTGGATAGCTCCTTTAAACTTCAGACTAAAATCCAAAGACTGTTCACTATCTCATTGACATGAAAGCCACCACTGAGATTTACACTAGAAATTGTGTTCTAAAACCTTAAGGTCCTATAAAGGTAGGAAAAACACCAATTTTCTTCATACATTTGCTCCCATCTTAGCCATGATAAGGTCTGACATAAACAGAAATGAGTGGAAATAGACTTGACTATACATTTATTTGTATATGAATGAGACCAAAGAGATTTGGGGTTCTTTCAGAAAAGTTTAACTTTTCACTCCATAACATTCACATCCAAACTCACAGAAACCTACTTGCAAATACTGCTCTAATTGCAAGTGATTCATAACTATGGACTCATGTGTTACGTGGGTTCATTTTGTATTGTGAGTGAACCACAGATCCACAGTAACTAAGGTTGCTAAAGAGAAGAGCACTGAGCAATGGAGTGACTTGATGTCCTGCCAAATAATTTTTGTAATATTTACTGTGCCTCATGATTCCATAGAGGCTGTATTCCAAAATGTTAGATAGTTTTATACTATTTACCCATTCAGTATTAATTTCTTAAGTCCGTTCAGCAGTTCACCTACCTGGGAAGCATAATCTCTTCAGACGCCAAGATTGACAAAGAGATAGATCACAGATTATCAAAGGCATATAGTGCATTCGGAAGGCTTCACAAAAGAGTCTGGAGCAACAAGCACCTGAGACAAAGCACCAAAATCAGTGTGTACAGAGCTATCATACTGTCCATTCTCCTCTATGGGTCTGAAACATGGGTCAACTATCGCCAACACCTACGACTCCTCGAGCGCTTTCATCAGCGCTGTCTTAGCACAATCCTAAATATACACTGGACCGACTATGTGATGAATGTTGCTGTCCTTGAGCAAGCAGGGATCACCAGCATTGAGGCCATGCTATTGAGAACACAGCTGCGCTGGGCAGGGCACGTCTCTAGGATGGAGGACCACTGCCTCCCAAAGATACTACTCTATGGTGAACTTGCCATGGGTCAGTGCAAGAGAGGCGCCCCCCAAAAGAGATATAAGGACTCCCTGAAACAACATCTCAGGCTCGGCCAGATTGATCACCAACAATGGTCCACCCTGGCCTCACATCGGGAGGCATGGAGAAGCACTATCCACAATGCTGTGGCCTCTTTCGAGAAGACACGCCGAATGGGTCTCGAAGAGAAACGACAACGCAGAAAGAACCGCAACTTGGAAAAAACATCACCCAAGGAGACTTTCTGCTGTGCTTTCTGCAACCGAACTTGCCTATCTCAGATTGGCCTTTTTAGTCATCAACATGCTTGTAAAAAGCGTGGGATGAGTCCTTCCTGAATCTTCGTTCGCGAAGTAATGCCGAGAGAGAGAGATTAATTTCTACCCAAAAAGTGTGTCCAAAGAAAGTAAGTACTCTAGCCAGGGCCGTAGCCAGGATTTTGTTTGGGGGGGGGGCTGAGTTTGTTTCAGAGGGGGCTGAGACTGGGTGGAAGAGGGTCTACCCTAGCAAACCTTTTGTATTGTTATCCCAATAACCCCATGAATGTGGAATATAATGAGTATGGTGATCAGATCATGATATGAATAAACATAACAGTTTAAATAATGTACCAGTAAGGCCTTTTCGCGGACCACCCTGAGAATTTCGGGGGCTGAAGCCCCCTTAGCCCCCCCCTGGCTACATACCTGACTCTAGCTATGAAAAGGTACATCTAGAATGGATACTTCTGAGTTCATCTGAAGATAGTAAAAAAAAGTATTGAAGGGATCCATTCTTTTTTATTAATTCAGCTCTGCAGAACTGGGTCTTTACAGGAAAGCCAAGGGCTATAACATTAGTTATGACAAAGCAGAACCTTTGTTCAGTGCATTGCTGGTACTATACAAAATGATATGCTGAAAGAATGGCAGCAAATGTTTAGAGTGGAGTAGTGCCTACCATTATCAGTGCATGATGTCAATTTAAATTTTACTGGAACAGAAACCTTTTGACCCCCTTCCAAACTGGATCCATTACTAGGTTTATACATGAAAGCTTAGAAGGGAATTAAATTAGGAGGGACATTGCAAGAGAAGTGTATTTGCATCTATTGAACTTAAAACTGGAGATTAGTTGACCTTTGGAAAAGGGGATTAAAGCAGTTTCACCATCAAGAGAAGACAATCTGTGTTCTTAAGGCAATCAAAGTGGGAGGGTAACAACCTCTGAAAGATGAACTGAAAGGAGAAAGGGCCCATGCTCATTTGCATGGTTTACGTATCACTTACACATGAATCGTGCTGCAATTTCAGCAGCATTAAGAATCTTATAGCATTTGCATCATTTCATGGACTCTTTAAGCAATGGTATGTAAATGTGGAAACTGTGTCCATTTTTACAATCTAATTTTACAATAGATTAACCATCAAAAGGATATCAGTAGATAGTAAAATTTGCTTGCTATATACAATGGGCCTGATTGTCACAGAAGAATACACCCAGAGGAAGTCTCCACTCCTCCCTCCACCACAGAAAAATGTCAAGTTAAGATAATCACCAAATAAGCACCCAATAAAGTCACTACTTTGAGATAATCCACATTGAGGGAACAAATAAAGCTCATACTAGAAGAATTTAATACTTTGCATAAATAAGGCTTAAAGCAGGGAAACCATACCTTTTAAAATACATAAAGCGATAGACAGTCCTGCAACCACAGTCACTGTGCAAGGCCTCTTGTGGATTGGATACTAAGGTTCCTAGATCTAGAGCAAACCATTTGAATCAACTGAATTTAGACCTCACAACCTCTGAGGATGCCATAGATGCAGGCGAAATGTCAGGAGAGAATGCTTCAGGAACATGGCCATACATCCCAAAAAAAACTTACAGCAACCCAGTGATTCCGGCCATGAAAGCCTTTGACAACACAACTGAATTTACATCAGTATTTACAGTACTTATCAAGTTTCAGTATGATTTAATGGATCTACTATAGTTGTGATGAATGAAAGATTTTAGGATCTAGTAAAAAAATGCCTTAATAATTGTATTCAGTACAGTTTAGTATCAACCAGAAAGTAAAAAATTCCTACATGGAAATGTTTTAGAAGTCTAATTGTCTGTGCAAATCTTTTGAACATATTGCTTTTCTTCACTTATAGTATGATTTTGGCGTAGACATTTTAAAGTGAATGGTAAGAATCTCATTAATTTCATTAGTATATGACCATCTACTTTCACATAGCTACAAAATAACAAATATCATTTTCTAATATCTTAATGTGTGAAAACAAAAATATTATATGTTTACAAGAGGACATTAGGCAGGAAGAAAACTGCCATTTAAAGCAATAGAGCTTACTTCCAATTAAAGGCATTTAAGATAACAACAGCAATGTGCAAACTTTGACCTAAATCCAGTTGTTAGCCACAAATAGGATAGATCAAGTCGATCAACAAAACTTACATAAGTGTTGACTTACAAAATCAACACTGAGCAACTGAGTCTATTCTAGAAGAGATTAATGGTTGGATTTGGGCCTTGATTTTACACAAACACACACTTTCCTGAGGAAAGGCAGCTATTATAGCAAAAGCTCTTGAGGACCTGCAGTGTGCCAAAAGGAAAAATAGACACATACATTGATCAACGGATAACATTGGCAGTGAGCAAGGAAGTTTTTTGGGGTTTTTTTAACTGACTTTAACGGATTAGGTGTCAAGAATGTATGCCAAAGGAGTGCAATGCCCATCTCCCAGCATTGAATGTGATGCCTAGGAATGATGAGAGTTGCAGTACAACAGTTGGGGGTCACATATTCCACACCCCTGATACAGTTGAAACGCAACATATGCATACCAGTAAATTATTTCAATGAACTCAATGACAACATTTTCCAGGAAATATATGTATTTTGTGGGCAGATATAATAATTTTTAAAAGAAAACAGAATTTTCAAATACACTAAAATGAGTTTGGTGGTTATCAGTTACAGTGCCTTCCTTAACCTGACACTAAGTTATCTGTGTTTTCCTATCAAATAACATCGCAACCCAAAACTCAAAGATACATTGGTTGATTATAAGGTGTTAGTCATAAAATGCTCCTCTGCTGGCTATTTGCAAAGATCTGGTGACAGAACTTTTGCCTGAATAATTGCTCATTTTTGCCATCAAAGGGGTAGGTCAAAGAAAGGGTATGAGGAAAGAAGAAGCTGAATTCTTCCAGATACAAAGCTACTCAAGCTCCAAGATACTGTCACAATGTCAGGACAAAATAATGACAAAATAAGGGGAGTCCAAAATATTTTGCCACTTTCCTCCATCTGTAAGCTAGGGGTGGGGTGGGGGTGGATCCAACATGGCTTCAAGTGCCCTAGAGTCAGCTCAGTTCCCACTTTAAGACTGAGTTCTAAAAATGTATAGATTGAAGTCTGGAATAATAGGAAATTTACAACCCAATTCTCCTATTATTCTAATTTCGAAAATTACCTGGCCTATTCTGCCACTTGCACCCTTTCAAAGATTAATCTACCCTCTGTACAAAGAGAAGAAGTACTCTAGTTTACTTTTAAGAGCTGCTTTATACGGGATCAGATCAACAAGCATCTACCTATGTTGTAGGACACATGAATTGGTCCTCTAGTATGTTGTTGACACTCCCCCAAAGCATTTGTCTCCTGCAACAGTTCCCAGATCCTACAGTTCACCCTGATAAAGTGTGTGTGAGTGTGTTCTGCAAAGGAGCATTTCAGTAGGACCAGCCACGGTCTATTGCAGAATTATTGTGTGCATGCATTCACCATTAGCCATTCTTTTTATCATAATTGATTTTTTTCTCATTGAAAAATTCTGCTCCATTCTTCAGACAAATGAAACACTGGAAGGCTTGTGATAGGAATGGATTAACCAAGTATAGTCTGGCATAAAAAACAGTCACAAATATATCTTGAGAATAATTTCCCAGCACAAAACTATTTTTAGAAACCTGTGGCTGTGGTTATGCAATTCTGAGGGAAGTGTATTTATATTTTAAATAGACATTTTAGGCTATCGTACAAAACACAGTGTTATGCTTTCACAAATTCTCCCTAGACACTGATGAAAGTAACTTTTCAAGCATAGAGACATGCTCTGTATGCCTAAAAACCAGTCAATGATACTTCAGGAATAGCAAGAGATGTACCAGAATCACCCCCAAGAAAGGAAAGGTTGAAAGACCATCTGTTAAGTGTATTTTTGCTCTTGAAATAGCCCAATGGCTACTGCTCTGGCACCTCAGGGAATAGACAAGCCAAGAAGCATTTGGAGCATAAAAGAAACATTTATACTTTAAAGAGGGAAATAACATTTCAACAAAGGGACACTTTGCAGGGAATTTGTTTTTTTCCTTAAAATAATATTAGTTAGCCACATAAATTAAAGGTGTATGTGTTCTTGCATATATGTGATTGTGTAAATGATAATCCAATGGCTATTAATAGGGGCTTTGCTTAATGACCACAATTTCAAAAAGGGTTTGTCAATTAAGCATCAGAGTGTGAAGGCAAAAATTGTCCACCTGCTTTATGTCAGTTATCTCCCTTCATAATGTAAGACAGTCCTTGTGGTGCTTTAGTAGTCTGACCAGTAAACTCTAAAATCAGGACAGTAAATAAAGAGCAACACTAAAAAAGCAGGGGAATTCCAGACAAGAATCAATCAGGACCAGCTAACACTTCCCAATAAAGAATTCCCTAAGGCACCAACCAGCCAGGCTTTGAAGCTGCAAGGCCATTAAATGCTAATCAAGGTGGCCATTTGCAACATTCACACTTGCCTCAAGCAGACAAGAGTTCTTTCTTCCACCCTGGACATTCCACAGATATATAAACCTCACTTGCCTAGTTTCCAACAGGCCTCACAACCTCTGGGGATGCCTGCCATAGATGTAGATGCATCAGGAGAGAATGCTTCTGGAACATAGTCAATGCAGCCCATGAAAGCCTTCAACAACACAATCTTAGCTAAGTTGATTAAACTTTAAGAAAAATACAAAGTGTAGTTTCCCATAAATGTATCACTATATATGAAAGTTATAGATATCTCTTATATTTGCATTCCCCCACACACACACACACACAAAAAAGTTGTTATAAATATTAAAGAATAAAATATAAAGAAACTACTAGTTTTTATTTGCTTGATATGTAAACTGGACCAATATATAATCAGATTGACACAAATCTGAGCATTTTTTAGTTTGACATTTCCGAATAAATTATATAGGTCAACTCAAATGTTAATGCCAAATAAATACCAAAGATTTATTGCATATTCTTTTTTTAAAATGTTTGCACAGAAAATACACTTTCTGTAAGAGAAATATTCAATACCTGCATTTAAGCCTTTGACTTTTACTTCAGTGAACATCTGTTAGAATAAAACTTCAGAAAAAGATTTACATAAACAAAACATTAGTTTGGGGTGGGGGAGATTATTCTATTTAGAATGCAGTACAAGCCTTAAAGAATTAGCTGTTGTTTATTCATACTTTTAAAGGGGGGGTGCATTGGTAGGTTGGGTGGAGGAGAGGCAGATTAGCAATTTACTACTGAAAAAACTCCTTGCAAAATAAGAAAAAATAGTTCGTTGACCATTTGGTTGATCTGGATTGCTGCACTGCATTCAATATGTTATCATTTTTATAACACCACACTGAAAACAAAATGCTTTTTTTTCTTTAAGGGGAAAGGAAAAAGCTAGAAGGACCTTGATGGCTAAGGCATTGTCCACACTAATGAAAATAATATGATAACCTTATGTCATCTGGCCCTCTAATTGAAGAAAGATGCAAAAAAAACCCAGTAATAATATAATAGGCATTTAATGTATTTATTTTACTTAATAGGGAAATATTTCATTCCCTGCTTTGGGGTTGAGATAATTTTTTTTAAAGAAAAAAAATCAAGATTTAATGCTCCATATATAAATCTGTCAGACAGCAATAATAAGCCAGCAGGATTCAATTGGCTTGCTTTTTAAAGTCTTAAGGAATATTTGAAATGTATATACAGTTGACTGCATCCAAGTGAACTTTCTCAGCACATAACTTTTGCTTGAGACCAAAACACAACGTTGCTTTATAAAGGCAAAGCTTAAATATTAATGTGTGTTTTGTTAAGGAAGTGGAAGGCAAATCAACTTCCTGATACCCGGAGTATCTGATTTCTAAAATGGTCAGACACCGATTGTCACAGCTTCACCAGATGTGGGAGTGAAGCTCTTGAACGGATGCCCACAATTGAGCCCTACTGCTGTGACAGCCGCAGACCTTGCTGGGCTGCATCCTCTGATAGTATATTTTTGTTAGCTAGCTGCCCGGAAGCCCTCAACTCCTTGATTTGTTTTGTGATCCTGCAAGGACCTTCCTAGGCCTGATGACAACATAGAATTCAAGAGCTTGTTTGCTTTGCTGGGCTTGAGAAAAGCAAAATCTTTCTTCTTACATACACATCTTTGCCAGGAAGGCAGAACATAGGCATAACATACCCACAGCTTTACACAACAGTGGGTATAATTGCCTTTCATTACTAAAACTCTTTTGCCACTTTCACATTGCTTTGTTTACTGATATTTTAAACACAAGACTACTGCACTGGGACATTTTCACATACTCAGAACAGTATATATTTGTAAAGCATTATACCTGTCGTAAGAAGATAGGAAGCTTCCTGAGACCATTGACTCCATCTATCTCATTACTGTTTGAACTGACTGGCAGCAATGACTCTCCAGGGTTTCAAGAAGAAATATTCCTTAGTTCAACACAGATACTTTTTCCATTATTTGGTGTTCCTATAGCCAAGATCTAATCAGGCCAAATCCTGCTCAGCTTCTGAAACCAGGAGATTTCAGATCTGTTTGGGATGGTAGGTACGATGATGCCTCTACTTTGTAGAGAAAGAAGAAACAAAATGTGGCTTTGACTTTAACTTGGTCTTTGAACTTCTAAGGTGGCATTCCTTCATGATGTGTCGTTTAGGAAAACCCGAGTAATTTCTTTTGAGTTGGCCAGTTCTGACTTTAAAAGTGCATCTACATCAGGGGTGCTCATTAGGTAGCTCGGGAGCTACTAGTAGATCTTCGGCCCTCTTCCAGGTGATCTTCGGGCCTCACCAGTTGGATGGGCGCTCTTGCCATGCACGCGCACAACTTGCGTGCACGCACGCTCCTGCTGCTGACTTCCGCTCTCGCTGTGCTTCTTTCACCTGCGGGGCATTGCAGGAAGAAGGAAGCACGAGGCGGGGCCTCTGGAGGGAGCGCCCTGCCTCTCTCTCGTTCAGAAGCAGCTGTGCAGCCTCTGTTGCTGGCAAGACAGGTAGGGCGGAGCGCTCCCTCTGGATGCCCCACCTCATGCTTTCTCCTTCCTGCAATGCCCCGCAGGTGGAAAAAGTGCTGCGCGGGCGGAAAACAGCAGCAGGAGCACGCATGGTGGCAAAAGTGCGCAGCGGCGGGAGCGCGCAGCGGGGGCAGGTAGATCTTTTGGACTTGGTTGCTTTAAGAGTAACTCGCATGCTGAATAAGTGTGAACACCCCTGATCTACATATGGCAGTTTGACACCACTTTAGCTGCCATGGCTCAATGCTACGTAGGGAATCCTGGCATTTGTGAGTTTATGAGGCACCAACATTCCTTTTACAAAGGAAGGCCAAAGGCCTTGTACAACTACAACTCCGGTAATCCCATAGCATTGAGCCTTGGCAGTTAAAGTGGTGTTAAACTGCATTGGATCTACAGTGTAGATTCATCCGAAGTGCTCTCTACAATCCCAAAACCACTTTAGCCACCTTATCCTTTTGCTGTATAGGAGTCACTAGAGATAAAAAGGAGCCAGCTCTTGAAATAAATAAATTAGATATGGATCCGGCCAGGTTACAGTTGTAACCTCACCAGGATACTGTCTTAGAAGACTTATTCTGAGTATTTGCAACACCATCCTATAAAGATAAAGTTATTTCCCCTTTCTTGTCCACACTGGTGTCTAACCCTCAGTCAATAAGAATATATAACCTTTCTCTAAGATCAGGCACTGTACCCGAGGACTGGAGGGAGGCAAATGTAACTCCGATCTTCAAGAAAGGATCCAGGGGTGATCCAGGAAATTATAGGCCAGTTAGTCTAACCTCAGTTCCAGGCAAAGTGATGGAAACCATTATTAAAGAAAAAATTACTAAGCACATAGAAGAACAGGCAAATCTGAAGGAAAATCAACATGGTTTCTGCAAAGGCAAATCATGTCTTACTAACTTGTTAGAATTCTTTGAGGGTGTAAATAAACACGTAGATAAAGGGGACCCAGTCGATATTGTTTACCTTGACTTTCAAAAGGCTTTTGACAAAGTCCTCACCAAAGGCTCCTAAATAAGCTCTTTAGCCATGGAATCAGGGGACAGGTCTTGTCCTGGATTGGAACCTGGCTAAACTGTAGGAAACAAAGGGTGGTAATAAATGGACACTTCTCTGGGTGGAAAGAGGTGAGAAGTGGCGTACTTTCAGTTTTAGGACCGTTACTTTTTAATTTATTCATAAACGTTCTTATGTTCTTATGTTCTTATGTTCTTAAATCAAGATGCCAAAGTGTTTTTCTTTCTGCCAGTGTTTCTGCACAAAACTAGTTTCTTTTCCCTATATTAAATCAAATATGCACACCAGATAGAAAGACAGGATTAGTGATCAAAACATTATCAATATCCCATCCAATGTTTCTTAAAAGTCCATGCAGCTCTCACAGGCTGTATAACTGCAGGCTGCATAAAATTCTTATGCAATCTGGGAAAGCCAAGGTCTTTCGAATGTAGGTAATATTTTCAAAAATGCACAAAACCCCTTCTCACCACCTCATTTAGAAGAATAAAACTTGTGTCGCTCTCTCACACAAGAATGAGGTAAGTGAGGATTTACATCCCTGGGATGAACACAAGAAAATGAAATAACTTTCCGAACACTCTACAGCATCAATTTTTCCATTGCATCTTTCAACCTTGTATAGCATGTGTACTCTGTATTTATTAGGGCTACTACTATAAGCCTATTCCACACTGAACGCATTATGATTACTGTGCAGATCACAAAGATTGCAAAAAGCCGTTCCAACACATTGACTCCACCTCTAGACTGTCAATAATGTTTAATGTTACCAGTCACTCTGGATATTTCTATAGAAAAGTGGGAAATTATTATAGGAAAACAGAGAGACAGACAAACAGATGATAGATAATATTTGAAAACCATTCAGAGTGCGAACAGAACAAACTGAATAAGAGGTCAGGAGGGTGGGATGAGTATCACATTTTTAAAATTAAAAAAACATTTTGTATTGTTTTTATTTGTCACATCAAACAGACTAATTTGGAACCAGCATTTTAACCTTTTTTATTTAAAAAATGGCTGGTGTTTGGAGCTTATTCTGTATCTCCCAAGCTCTTTGGGAAATTGTATCTGGCAGCTTTGATTGTTATAAATAGAATAGAATAAACAAGAAGAGGTCATTTATATGTATGACATTTATACACAGCAGTTTTTCAAACAAAAATATTCATTGGGAGACTAGGTCACACAGTGGCCTGAATACTCCAGCCTATATAGTGAGAGCATCTGCAACTGTAAGTAGATAGGTTAAAAATGTCTTTGCATTAAGATAGAATGGGTAAAAAAGCAAGGGAAGCAGAATTTTCAAAAACCTCCAATATAATGGTCAGTGGCCTCAAACTTTAGAAACCAAAAAAATGGCCGGCACAAGAAAATATGAAAGGGTTTGAATCTTTGCTGGCCATGGAAACCCACTGGGTGTCCTTAGGCAAGTCACACTCTCTCCGCCTCAGAGGAAGACAAAGGCAGACAGCCTCTGAACAAATCTTGTCCAGAAAACCCTGTGAAAGGTGTATTTTAGAGTTGCCATAAATGACTTGAAGCAGGCATGTAGCCAGGGGGGGGCCTAAGGGGGCTTCACCCCGAAATTCTCAGGGTGGTCCACGAAAAGGCCTTACTGGTACATTATTTAAACTGTTATGTTTATTCATATTATGATCTGATCACCATGCTCATTATATCCCACATTAATGGGGTTATTGGGATAACAATACAAACAATTTGCCAGGGTAGACCCTCTTCCAGCCAGTCTCAGCCCCCCCCCCCCGAACCAAACTCAGCCCCCCTCCCCCGAATCAAAATCCTGGCTACGGCCCTGACTTGAAGGAACACAGCAACAACAAATCAGAGTATCTGTGGGAATGAAGCTCACAGCAGGATGCATGAGGTTTGTGTGCATAGGTGTGTATCTGGTTCCTGCAACAAGAACCTATAGTATATCTTCCACAAAATACTCACTGTGATTTTTGAATGGTTCTAAAGACCATCAAGAATCTGACAAAGAGAGTATTAGGGCTAGAGACAGTTCAAGGTGAGAACAAGATTTTTCTGCTTCTTGGTAGGAGCTTGGACTGTATAGCCCACGAGGTCTCTTCCAATTCAATGATTCTATGATTCTATAAAAGCTGAAAATGGACTGGAGAAGTGTATTTTTCTCTGTTCCTAATTAGCTTCCACAGTTTTTATCGCTATGGTGTGAATGTATGTGTGTGTGGGGGGTATATGTCACACTGGCCTACTTTGGTTTTCTTTGCTTGGTTCTGCATTATGTCAACCCTGGTAGTCTATCTTTCTTTGCCCTGACCCTATGATATACCCAAGCCCAAGGTTTTCCGTGGTCAGCTAAGGGGAATAGGATGCCTGGTCAGAGATGACTTTGGGTTTAGGTCCCTAAACAGTTAATGTTTAGGGACCCAGTTCTATCATTGCCTGTGGGGGATGCTGGATGCCATCAATGAAAGGACTGGAATGCTTCTATAGAGTATGTGCTGCATCATTTATTTTATGATGCTTATATAACAATAACATGTGTTCAGTACCAAAAGTCTTGGGTGGGCTAGAACTACATCCAGTTTCACAAGAGATCAATCAACACCTGTACTGATACATCTGATGAGAATGGCACAACTTTGATCTAGTAGATCCAAATTTAGCTGTTGTGCAACAATTTCTCTCATATGCATTGCTGGTAACAGACCTATTGGAAACAGCTTCCCACCTGCTTATGCATAGAGGTGCGCTCCCTTCCTTGGGACAACTCTCTTCACCAGAGAAGAGTCAACAACATTCATCCCTCTTCAGCCATCCACATCACGGAGCAAAGCTTTTGTGTGCATTAATGTTTCTTTCCCCTTAGCTTTTCTCCTTTTTGAACTGATTTATTTTGTATTTCCAATACATAGATGGTCCTCTTGTCTTGGATTAAGTGATAGATAGATAGCTAAATAAATGGGGGGGGGGATCTGGAGGCGAAACAGGTTGAAGCTAAAAGGGCTAGTGTTGGATTAAACAATGCCATTGAACAGAACTCAAGAAATACCAAATACCTTTTTTCTTTTCATTTTTATGGTTTCTATCAGTTCAAAACACTGGTCCCAGTTAAATCTTTTCCATTCTATACTCTTTGTCCAGTATTGTTAAAGGAATGCAGCTGTCATTTCTGCATAGTCTGTCTAAGTCAGTCAGTGGTATTCCATGTTGAATCTATTTGACACATTGCAGAACAAAAATATTTTTTTGGAAATCTTTAAAATACTGACTTTGGGAACCCCTATACAACCAAGGAGAAATGCAAATATTAATGAGCTTGATATAAAAACATTTTCTCTCTCTATCATTTTTATCGTTGCTATAGAAACACCTTGGCCTTCACTCTTGCTAATTAGTTGGATTTTGCACATTTTATATTTGGAAATGCAAATCAGTTTTCATAAATTATTACTTATTTTTCATTTATATTTACAGTACTGATATGCATATACACACAGGAAGCCTGAGATATTAATTAGCTGCATAACACAAATAAGTGCGACATTTATGGTCACAAGAGAAACTTGACTTTTCTCTTTACATGTTTAGAGGAAGTGTGTAACAGATTTTATTTTAAAAAGGGAAAGAAACTGAAGTTTAGTGTTGGTAAAATTCTGCTCCATGAAAGATTGCCTATATTTTTAGGGATGTAACTTTAACAAAGAAGTTCAGTTTTATCACAAAGTTTTGTTTTGTTTTGTATTTTGCAAATTGAGTGTGAGTTGTCCCCTCATTTCTGCCATTGTAGAGGTAATTCAGTTTTGACTTGTAATTATGTACAGAGGAAATTGTGTGTTCTTGTCTTGAACTATGTAGTTATCAGGGACTTGCTGGACACTTTGACCACCATTCAGGCTCAGAATAGCAAAGATATAAAGATCTCTGGGTTTTCCTTTGAGGGGATTTTTGGCGGGCAGGGAAGAAGATTCCCGATGGCCTTTAGAACCATTCAAAAATCACAGTGAATATTTTGTGGAAGATATAATATAGGTTCTTGTTGCAGGAACCAGATGCACACATATGCACACAAACCTCGTGCATCCTGCTGTGAGCTTCATTCTCACAGATACTCTGTTTTGTTGTTGCTGTGTGCCTTCAAGTCATTTATGGCAGCTCTAAAATATACCTTTCACAGGGTTTTCTGGACAAGATTTGTTCAGAGGCTGTCTGCCTTTGTCTTCCTCTGAGGCTGAGAGAGTGTGACTTGCTTAAGGACTTGCCTAATAAATATAAAGAGTAGCTAATAAAGTTACTAAGTCCAAATTAACCCTTTCTTTGTCACTGAGAGCTGCTAACATTTGGTCATTGAGGACTCCAAATACCATTTTCCTAATGGCAGAGGCCAAACTAACTAAAGCATAATACATAGCTAACTCACATACATGCCCTTCAAACTTCTGCCAATGGAGTGGCAATTCTAACAGGAATTATGGGCTGGGCTGGGCTGGAAAATCTCATGAGGCCTCCACAATTCCATAGGCATGGCTTTGGTTTCAGCAGAAGATTCACTCCTATTAAGATTAAACTAAATACCGCTTTCCATCTGTGTTATGTACATTTGTATTGTTTACTAAACAAACTGTGTCAGGTTTTGCAAAAATGAATAAGTTTTCCTGGCTAAAAGGTAGAAACAATTTTCTTCTCATCGTCTTCATCCAGTGAGGCATGACTCAAAAGGAATCCTAGTATCCCTACCATATTCAAATTCAAAATCAACAATTTCACAAAATTTCATTTATTTCCAAGATGATCAAACGCAAATGCTCAATGTCCGTAATACAAATTACACAGCAGACAAAAATTCTAGCCCAATTAGACCTAAACACTCCCCACACAACAAAGGTTACTACAATACTGCTGTGTTGACAAAGAATATGCACAAACTCTAGTTACAGTCTATGAGCATTAAGTTATAAAACCCCATTTGCAGTTACTATAACAATTTAATGCCATTAGAGTAAGTCTCAACTTTAAATGGCCTTAATGGACCCTATACTGCTTTCTTTTCCAATTACAGATATTGGAGGAGGTCTCACAGACACTGCTTCAGCTAAATGAGTAAATTGGCAATACAAAACTGTCTCTACATGAAGTTGCAAAAGAGTGGATTATAGCAACCTACCAATGCTACGGATTTGTCAATTTTAAAAATACCTTTAGAAGAGAAAAAAAATAGAAGGGAGGGTGAGAGACATTCAGAGCTGATTTTAATACTACTTTTGAAAGAGAACAGAGACAGTCATACCCTTTCTTCCAAACTTACTAACAGTGAATCTCTTGAAATGGTTTATTTTGATAGGTCTTGAATGGTGTTGTCGTACAGCATAATTAAGGCCTACAGAACTATTATCAAAACACAAGTGAATGGCACTCTCGAGCATGCTGACGGCTACACTGCTGCTTGCTCTAAACTGCCAGCTTCCCACAGGATGTACTTCGACTGACCAGCTGGTTTCCAAACACTGACACCAGGCAGATGGCGTAAAGTCAAGCCTTGGGGGTGAAGAACAAGGGCGAGCTCATCGAGCAATCAATTAGAAGAAACAGCCATTCTCCTCTTCACAGAGGAAAGCATCTATTTCCCACCATAACACATTGCCAGCACACTGCTGCTAAGTATTTTGAATGTAATAAAGCTTGTGGGAAGCCCGAGCCAGTGAAAACTCTATAAATCTGTAGTGCAATGATTAGCCATAAAGAATGCTAATTAAAGAGTGACTGCAGAGTTAATGGCTACGGACACTGCCAAGGCTTTGCCAAAATCTCAAAGCTTTCCTCTTGGATAGCCAACAAATGGGAGGTTTTGGCCAAATGGATTCCCCGTTCTTCTTCTTATTCATACTTGCTGTTGTGTCTCCCTTCATATGCTATGGCTAGCCAGCACAAGCGACTGTAGGTCACAACTCTTTAACACAGGATGCCATATAAATTAATGGATTCACACCATGCAGCAGCTAAGTACACAAAGGACTGTTTTGCAAACTGCAAGCTGGTCACAAGTACACTGGTGGAGATACAAGGTAGGTCACTTGTGGTCCTCCAAATGTTGATTGACTGCAACATCTTTTGGATAGGCTGACTAGAATAGACAAGCTTGCAATCCAAAAACATTGAGAAGGTAATAAATTGCCCATTTTCCAGGTACTCTTTCCTTCACTACAAGTCCCATCACCCTTTTGCTTTGGCCATACTGGCTGCCATTTCTAGAAGGATATCCAAAACATAAGAAAGGAAATGTTTGTTCCCTCTTATAATGGATTATGGCCTTAGACAGAATCTTTCTGTTCTGGATGACCCTAACAGTAACCTAATTGGATCAGTTTATAATTTTTAGACTATTTGGATATTCAGTTTCCAACTGCTCCATCTCACATTGGCAAC
The DNA here is from genome assembly GCA_030556195.1 of Anolis apletophallus. Taxonomy (NCBI): domain Eukaryota; kingdom Metazoa; phylum Chordata; class Lepidosauria; order Squamata; family Anolidae; genus Anolis; species Anolis apletophallus. The sequence continues at coordinate 65,306,537 of JARBWK010000001.1, read as the reverse complement.
AGATGATATTCTAAAAACTAATGTGCATGATGGCAGCAATGTAGAAATGAGTACGCCAAGAGAAGATGTGGAAATTGTGATTGGATCTCTTGAAAAGAAGGTCAGATTCGTGGAGCATGCTATCAATGACTGCTAGTCCTGATAGTTATACAAACACCCCCCCCCCCCGATTGTGTGGCTGCATGCCTCTGAAGGCCAGTAGCTGGAGAAGAATAAAAGAAGAGAGCTCTTCCATTCATGTCCCGCTTATGTATTTCTTAGCTAAAGTCCACTGGTCACTATAGGAATCAGGCTAGTAGACAAGCAGGGCCTTTACTCTCATCCAGCAGGACTCTACTTATCTTGTTAACTAGCAACAATCTCCTGTTGAGAGTTTCAGCCACTGTTATGCTTTTCAGTTATGATTTAAGTTTTCCCCACATGAACTGACACCTCTTATTTATTGCGACATATTTATCCGTGATTCTTTATTGTTGGCCTGCTTTTACTTCTTCCTTAACCTTATTAACCCTTGATAGTATTTGACAGCTTAACACCCTCGATTACTCTGCAACATTCACTATAAGAACTGACATGGAACTAATAGCAGCCTTTTTATTTCCAATCTGCGAGGTCACATGAAACTGCCCTTTTCTGAACCCTGCAAGATTTCCTATAGGCATTTTCTCTTTTTCTCTGGGTTTTCAACTTAATGTGTCTCTACAGGTCTGTCCGGCTGTTAAAAATTGAATCAGTTTCCTGCTAACTTTTAGTTACTGATAATGTACCCTTTGGAATATGAGGAGTAACGTTTCCCTTTCAGTAAAAGCCTCTGTTAATATAATATAAAACAACTTTTGTAATATTTTTTCAAGCATTACAGTCCTCTTTTGGATGGGAAAAAATGGGAAAGAATGTCATAGAACTTCAACTTGAAGGTGTCTTTGATTTTGCTCAGTTTAAGTGAAAATGGAATGGCCATGGCTATTCTCTTGAACTTGGATGCTGTGCTTAAATAGGGCATTAAAGCATTGGCACAATTGGTTGATGTCCCCGGCTCAGTTGTTCAGCATGCATGGGTAGCCTAAACACAATGAATTCAGGTCAGTAATTACAACTAAATTGGGCACTAAATCAACATAGTTCTCAGCAACATAAATATGCAGAAAGAAGAAAGAGCTAGAAATGCTTTGGGTCAGACTCTGACCACCTTGGAAGAAATGTTTTCTTCACAGTGAGACTATAAACACATTTAAGTTCAATTGAGAATGATTGCTTATTCAGTCTTCGGGATTAAACAGTGTACAACTACAGTATCTGCATAGAATTTACAAGTGAATTTATTTCATTAACAGCTCTAATCTGAATCAGCAGCATGAACATGAACCACAATTTTGATCTTGTGCTATAAAACCTTTTGATAATGAGGTGAAGCGGAAGCATGCCGACCTGTTACATGTGCTCACAGCTGATGCTTTGGACCATTAGTACCATATTTCAAAAGGATATCAGTCAACTATAGGCAAAGTAAAGTTCTATGTCAAAAATCCAGTTCATTGATCACACAATTGATTTTTTTTAAGATAATCCATCAGAACATTCTACTATATTCTGTGGTGAAGTCCCATATCACTCAATAATCTCAGAACCATTCATTCTTCCATTTTCAATAATGCTAAATACCCCAATGCTTTTGCCCCATTGCTAGCAGTATCTCCTACTACCCAAACAAAAGTCCAAATCTGGCCCCTCTGCAAAACTTTTGCATTAATAAAAATAGAACAGTTGGTAAATCATGGATATTTCTAAGTTTAAGGAAGAAAAAGAAAATCACAAACAACACAACTATCCTTCCTCTGCTGTTTTAAGTTCTTGATAATCACTGCATGTCAAGACAATTTCATTTTTTCTTCTTTATGAGTTGTTTTGACAGGACTTTTCAAATGTTATGTAAAATGCAACCTAAAAGGGAAAGGAAATGCAAGTTCCAAGATGCATTAAGTGGAAAATTCCACCCCTCCCCCTTAACATCAAGGCAATGATGTTAATCTCATCATCCTCCCCCACCTTTTCCTTTACTTAAAGAAAATAAGGATGCTGATTCCTATATGACACAGTTGCCTAGCTGAGTAGCATGAGATGCTGAAGGCCCATTTCTGAAAGTTTAAGGGTATGTACAATTTGGGGGGGGAGGCTAGTCCTGAGTTGTTGTCCTTTCCCACCTGCTCCACCTGCTATGCATTCTATAATGGGAGGGCAATGCAACTCCTCTGGATGTTTCTCAACTGAAACTCCTAGCTTCACTGGCTATGCCATCTGAAGTTGATAGGAGTTGCATATCAAAAAGGCCACTATTTCTCACCATTCTGAAACCATCCATAAGCAAGACAGAAAAAAGTATTAGTAGATAAAGAAAGCTCTGATGTTTGGAAAATTACTAAAAAGGGCATTGTGGGAAAGGGGTAGTCAAAAATGAGGAAACCAAAAAACAACCAAATATTGAGAATAGTCAGAAACAAAAAGTTAAAAGGGCAGCATGCTATGAGTGAAATGAAAAAAAGAATTTGTCAATTTTGTGTGTAGAACAGGTGAACTGATGTATTGAGACAAGGCTGCAAAGACAGTAGAATAAAATTCATAGAATCATAGAATGATATAATCATAGAGTTGGAAGTACATTGTAGATAGTACAAAAAAACAGAGTTAGTAAAGGAAAATGTTATGATTAACAGAAATTACCCTGATAGCAGAAGAAGTGTCAGTTCCTGATAAAACAAGCACATTGTGTGAGTGTGTAGAGTTAGGGTTTTGTGTTTATTAAAAGGATACCTCCACAATTAGGGTGTCAGGGCAGCTTTCATTGTGTGCTCCTGCATGGCAGGGAGCTGGACTGGATGGCTCTTGTGGTCTCTTTCAACTCTAGGCTTCTATGATTTTAGAGTTTTGTCCCATTGTAAAAATTCTCTCCACCAATGATTTTTTTCCTTCAGTGTCCAAAATCCTATCATGGCAATAAGATGTCAGTACTTAAGAATACAGTTTAGTCATGCAAAGAAAAAGCCCAGACACGAATACCGAGAATACAAATCCAGATTCTAGGAGGGAACAATTTTGAATGTCACATTCTGAAATGGTAAAAATTAGGGGACTGGAGGAAAAATTCATTTGAGAAGGCAGAATTCTTATTGAGGGGACAATGCTCTTTTCTCCCACAGCCACCCAATAGCTATATCCCTGGACATCTCCAGAGGTGGAAAAAGAAGCAGGAAAGGACAGTATTACATGTATGGCTGTCTAAAGTGAAAGTATTTTGTGAAAGTTTGAAATATTTGTTTATTCTGTTCTTATTTATAAAGTTTTATTTGTATTTATTTGTTTTTCAGAACTTATTCTATTTTTCTAGACCGGGAGTCCATTAAAACATCAACTGAATATAGGCAGTCTTCATTCTGAGAAAACATTCACAGGATGCAGCTATAGGTTGCACGAACTATCACCCTACCTCATGGAATCCTTTGTGGAAAGTAGAAACATCCTTCTGTATTAAACAAAGGAAATGAAATATGCAACACATACTACTGTTCATATATTTAACTGTAATAAATCTCTCCTTACCAAAATTGCATTACAAAATCTTCTCTCTCTTACCCATCTGTTGTTCACAATGTACCCAAACTGACAGAAAGCAGAAGGGCTAGAATGACGAAAGCCATAGAGTGTTGGACTAGAATGAAACTCAAATCTCTAGCTATGAAGCTTAATTGGTGAGCCTGGGATAGCTATGGTGTCTGTGATTAGACAGAATAAAAATATAATGAGCCACAATAAGTTCAATAATAAAATACTTTGGAATTAAAATGTATCATGCTATGATAAAGGAAGCATCACTATGGTAATATATATGATTTCAGTTACGAGAGAGCATATTTTCTACACTGAGATATTAGTGTTCCTTTTTGAAAACTCGGTTCTTCATATGAATTGTTTACGTGTCACAGTGGGCTTGATTAAGGCATTAGCTTCCTTTATGATGTTATTTGCCAGGCTTCCTTTATGATGTTATTTGCCAGGCTAGGGACCATTCAAGTTAACATATTTCTCTCAGTTCATGCCACAAATTAGGTGGAAATGCTATCAGAAACTCCTTACGGTCGTCTATTCTTTAAGAGACATTATCCACTAAAAGATCCCAAAAGAATGAAAGCTGCTTTTTAACTTTCCTCATTGTCCTCAGAGCAGCAAAAAAGATTTTGCTATTTCTTCCCTGACCTCAAGAAAAGAAAACCGAAGTAGTTTTAATGTTTTAACTTGTTAAGATTTCACTCATTGGATGAGTACTCTCTTGCATTTTCTCCTTGCCTGATGATTTGAATTAAAAGATTGCTCATATATATTTATTGTTGTTGTTATTAATCTAATAAATTTATTCCCACAATATTACTTCTGCAATTTTCCCACTTATGAAAGTTAATGGGAGTGGGAAGAAACGGAAAAGAGATGCATTGAGTTGACATATCTCCATGTATTTTGTCCCTCCTCTGTGAGATGCCTTGCCATGTGATCTCATTCTAAAAACATCAGTGCTTGAAAAAAATTCTTTAGTAATGAGGAGGTTCACCTATGCCTCTCTGCCAAGTTTAGTACTATGAACTGTTATTTGCTTTAGTGTTTGTGATATCAATGGCGCTGTTCATTTTCTTGAGAAATACAGCACACAGACATACTTGAGATCTTTCAGTTTAAAGTCTCTCAACGCCATCATTGACCCCACATAAGGGCAGATAATCTGACTTCTATGCTTCATGGAAATACCATTTCCTTTCCACATGGTACTATGGCCAGGATCCAAAGCACCACGCACAATCTTCCACTCACACAGTAGGGCTTTTCAGCTCCCTCCTTGTGGTATGTGCACCGGTCCAATCACACATTTTGAGCCATTTTATAATAAAGAGCTAGACTGTAGTCAGTGCACAAAGTTTTTTCCTCCATTTAAACAAGAAGGATTGAGGTTTAAATTTCAGTGCAGCTGATAGAGCTGCACTTGACAGCCTTGTGCATGCTTCACACAGTGATATATGAAAGCAGATCTGCAAAGCAGGTTGTAGGAGTGATGCAATGAATTCAGCTCTATACAAGAAAAGTAGTGTGAGGAACAGGTGAAAATGGGTTTTTTCACAGGTCTCCTCCTGCTCATCTCCCCATTTAAAAACAAAAACGAAGCCCTGCAGAAACAATGACATTCCCATAGACAATGACATTCCTACAATTTATCCAGAATTGTGTCACTTCACATTTTATAATTAGTCATATAGCCAGTCATATTTATATACATCATGACACCACTGAAGGCCAACAGAGATCACAATCCTGTACAACATAGTAGTTCTGCATGCAAAACCATGCTGCACTGAGACATTTATCACTTCTGTCAGGCTTACCACTGACCTGCTAAATCCCTCTCCCTATGACCATCCATTCCTGGAGGAGATGAGGGGAGAAGAGAGGAGAGGGGAAATTGCGGAAACACCTGGATGTGCTTCCACAGCTAGACACAAAGCAATTATACAATTATATCATCTGTTGAGATCCACCAGGATTTTACAGAAATCTCAACTATTGGCATAATCATTTTGCTATTGGCTATGGGGACATAGCCAGATACTTCTGCAATTTCACCTCTCTTCTCTAGGCACAAATGCCAGTGGTAAGGTTGGCGTCAATGATTCTACTAGAAGGTCTGATGGAAACACTGCATTGCAATCAAAAATAGATATCAGGTGACACAGGATTAATTTATCCATGTACCGGTATATATCAGTAACAGGATGCCATTCGGAGTAAACTGTTTAATATCATAGTATAAGCAAATGACCAGCCTCATAATCATCTTAGTTATATAAGAAAGACACTGGATTAAAACGGGGGGACACAAGGGCCAACTAGAGAATCAGTGAGATTTGAAAAGATAGAAAGGGTGAGAGGGAACAGGGATAGGATATTGCAATCCAAGGATGTTTGGGAAGGTATTGAAGAGGTTTTTGTGGCCACAGAAGTGGACTTTTGGTTGTTGCCGGGATTTTTAAAAATAATTCCTGTCCCCTTTTTTGGCTCAGCACCAGCTTGCACACTAAGAAATTCTATAGAAATGATAAACAATGTTAAATAGTAAAGCTCTTACAGACCCAGAAAACAGGAAGTTGGACACCTGAACAAACCTGAGGCAATTTGGTGCACATTACATGCCACTTTTTTTCTTCCAGACTTTTCCTTCCATTATGTGATACAGGAAAAGAGAGTTCTTTTATTACAACATGAAGACGACAAGTTTCTTACTGCTGCTAAGTGTAACTCAAGATCCTGGATACAGACACACGCAAGTATCAACAAATACCAAGTGAGACATACGGTTTTTCCTTTACACTCGAAGGGAAAGAAAGCTTCACAGAGTTTCCTCCACTTGACCTGGCGTAAATTCCATCAAACTTCAAAAACAATACTTGGAGGGACTGGAGAATGCAGTCCGGAAATTGAGGAAAGACTTTTTACAAAGTTGCGAAATCTGTTTTGGACAGAAACTGCCTCACAGTTGCATCCAGATGATGTGATTGAGAAGTAATTGGATAAATAATTAGATTCGAAGAGGGTGCACAGTTGTGAATGATGTATCGCTCAGCAAAAAAAAAGGAGTCTGAGAAATACTAAAAGTATTATGTAAATAATATCCACAGATAAATAATTGATCATTACTTTAATGTTTAAAGCTGTAAAGTGCCCTACAGATTGCATCCAAAACATTTTAAGGTGATGGGAAATCATTTTTATTGTAATGACAGTGAGCTGTCCATGGTTGACTGGTTTAAGTTTTATCTACTCACGTTAGAAAGGGTTTCTGTTTTCTTTTGGAATTTAATTATCAGAGGGTGTTTAACATGATGGAATGATTCATGCCTTTCAGAAGCTACCCAGAAAGAATAGTGCCCCAACAAAGGGGGACGATAAGAGCATGACTATAAAAAGGTAAGGGTTTCCCCTGACATTAAGTCTAGTCGTGTCCAACTCTGGGGTGTGGTGCTCATCTCCATTTCTAAGCTGAAAAACCGGCATTGTCCATAGACACCTCCAAGGACATGAGGTCAGCATGACCACATGGAATGCTGTTACCTTCCTGCCGAAGTGATACCTATTGATCTACTCAAATTTGCATGTTTTCATACTGCTAAATTGGCAGAAACTGGGGCTAACAGCAGGCGCTCACCCCACTCCCCGGATTCAAGTTCAGCAGCTTAGCAGCTTAACCCACTGTGCCACTGGGGGTTCCCAATCATGACTATACAGCCCTGTTTTTCTAACTGTTTGTACTACTGCTTTCTATATTTTAGATACAGACTTTCTGGGTCTTCCTAATTATAGGTTGAGAATCCCTTATTCAAAATGCTTGAGACCATATGTGTTCTGTATTTTGTTACTATTATTTTGGAAGACCTGTATTTGTATATATATACATAATGAAATATCTTGGAGATGGGAACCAAGTCTCAAAATGAAATTAATGTAAGTTTCACATTCATGTAGCCTAAATATAGTCTTATACACAATACTTTAAATAATTTTGTAAATGAAACAAAGTTTGTGTATATCCAAGCATCATAATGCAAAGGTGCATAGCCTCACGTATCGACAATTTCATATTTGGGATTTCAGAATTCCAAATAACAGATGCTCAGCCTCTATTTAGTAACTTGGGAATAAATAGGGGAAATGGAAGCATAAAAAAAACACACACAAACCTTCAAAAGGAAGATAAAACATAGTATCATTGTAGACCTAACTGTATTTCTTTTGGAAAATGCCTCTGGCTATCAATAAATATTTCTTTTTAACTTTGCCATTAAAAAGTGGCAGAGATGAAAGGTGGCATTACTTTTAAAAAGGAAAAGAAAAAAACAAGTACAAGAACAACAGGAATGGGGTCCGATTGTGTAATAATCAGTCCACATTTCAATGAATAAGTAATATTTTTCACAAGCTGAAGCTAGATAGTGGATTTATTTAACCTCTGAGGGTCAGGTAATAAATACTAAGTGAATTATTCAACCCAATGGCTAATCAATACAATTCAGTGATATATTTTTTGTGTTTCATAAAAGGTTGTACACTAAAGGCAGTGAGCAATTATGGAAATTGGGCCCGAGTGGCACTCAATTCTCCTGTTACTTGAAACCCCGGCACCACTACCTTGACAGCAAATCGATTAGTGCGCTTGTGAAGGAGCTCTGTGACCTATGACCTGCTTCCAGCTCCATCTGACAGCCAAGAGAGCATTTTATATTTATTTTATTGAATTAACTCCATCTTGCCTGCATGGCAATCTGGACATATACCACTGATGGAACAAGACTACAGGATGTGAGTTTAAGGAAGCACATTCCTGTGCAAAATACAACAAATTTCAGAATCCACACAGCAGAAATACCTTTATTGGACCAATTCCAAAGCATGGAAAACATTATGCAATCTGTTGAAGTTTCACTGGCTTCTTCATCAGGCAAAGATGTTAAAATTATAGAGCAGAAGAAAGATGAGGATGTCTTAGTTACAGGCCTATATTTTGTCTAAAATGCTACTTCTACTGTGAGTTAAGTGGTTCTCAACTTTCCTAATGCCGCAATGCATTAACACAGTTCCTCCTGTTGTGGTGACCCCCAACCATAAAATTATTTTCATTGCTACTTCATAACTGTAATTTTGCTACTGTTATGAATTGTCATGTAGATATCTGATATGCAGGATGTATTTTCATTCACTGGACTAAATTTGGCACAAATACCCAATATGCCCAAATTTGAATACTGGTGGAGTTGGGGGGGGGGGTGAGTTTGTCATTTGGGAATTATAGTTGCTGGGATGTATAGCTAACCTACAATCAAAAAGCATTCTGAACTCCACCAACAATGAAATTGAACTAAACTTGGCACACAGAACTTCCATGACCAACAGAAAATACTGGAAGGGTTTGGTGTTGAGTTTTAGAGTTTTGGAGTTGTAGTTCGCCTACATCCAGAGAGCACTGTGGAGTCTAACAATGATGGATGTGAACCAAACTTGGCACAGATACTCAATATGCCCAAACGTGAACACTGGTGGAGTTTGGGTGAAATAGACCTTGGCATTTGAGAGCTGTAGTTGCTGGAATTTAAAGTTCACTTCCAATCAAAGAGCATTCTGGACCTCACCAACAATACAATTGAGCCAAACTTCCCACACAGAACCCCCATGATCAACAAAAAATACTTTGGCAACCCCTCTGACACCCCCTTGCAACCCCACTCAGGGGTCCCGACCCCCATATTGAGAAATGCTGGTCAGGACGGATCCCAATGTAGGCAGGAGCCCCTTTCATTCTTGGCCAAATAGGGACTAGGGACAAAGGCAGTAAAAGACAGGTAATATAATTTCAGTCCCATTAGCAACAGAAAAGTGACTTCCCTTGAGATCCACCTGTCCCTGCCCTGAGTGAAGTTAGCTGCTTTTTCTTAGGCAGAGTACACTGAATTTCTCAGGCCTTTCATGTAGAAAAAAAGTGCTATATAGCTAAACCTTGCCCAAGAAAGGAGCAGTTAATTTCACACAGGACAAAGATTAGCTTAAATTTAGGGATATGTAATGTGGCTTCAGGTAGAAGCAACTATTCTAAGATTGCGGCAAAGAGGACATTTTCAACTACATCTCCCATGACACAATGGAGCTGCTACCAGTGTTTGCAAGCAAGTGAATTCATGCACTGAGTAATGCTTTTCGATTTCTATCAGATTTATTTGGTTCAGTGAAATTTTCTTCCTAGAAAATATACTGCTGGCTTAGTTGTGTAAAGAAGTCTGCTAGGGTTCAATAACATTTTCCACCAAGAAATTACAATCACCATAAACCATACAAAACACTTTGTGCAATGCTGAAGTCGTTGTGGCATCCAATATGCCCAATGATATCCATAACACAACATGTCATTGTTCGCTGCTTTGCAACTTCTAGTGAGCTGAAGGTTTCAATTTTTAAAATCAAGCAAGGTTTGAGACACTGTATATATAAAGTCTCCTTGAAGGTGTGATTCCCTGAGCAAAATTAGCCATTCTGCAATCGGGGATTGGGGGGCAGCCACCAGAGCACAAGGCAAGCACAAAGATCAATATGACACGACTCCTGCCAGGGTAGCCTAGCAGGAGTGTCCCGTCCTCCTTTGTTCTAATTTCCATGCAATATTCCAGACACAAAGGCCGGCTCCAGAGAGACAAAGACTGACAGACAGCCATGCCTTGCCTCCACCTGCACATCCATTTCTTTGGAGGGGCGGGGAGAGAAAGGCCTTTGGAGGCCATACCTTGTGTTATAATGCCTCCCTTGAAAACCTAGTGGAACCACAGTCATTAGCTGCCTTATACAGCTTGTGTGGTATTCCATGGTGAAGATGAACTCCCTAATTAAACATATAACGCATAATCAGGCATTAAAGCAGTCTGTAAAAACAGGTGCACCCATAAAACAAAGGATCCTACGCTTCCAGGGTGGAGAAAAAGATATATACATGTAAATATGAGAGTTTGGTACTGGAGTTTTCTTTACGACTCCCTTATATGTGATATTCAAGGTTTCCTTCATGAGAGATGTCCTAGCATGGACTTATTGTATCTGCCAATATTTAAAAGCAATGTACTACTCCATGAAAATGTGTACTCTGTTTCTACAATTATTCGTTTTCAATAAAACACGTTTCTGGCTCAATAATCTTTGCAATATCAAGGGGACTAACTGACTGCATCCGAGAAATAAAGCACTCACAAATGGAAAATTGTCAGAGACTAGTTCTAACATTACAACCAGAGGACTTGAGCATTTTATTCTGGAAACCCCTTTCACACGTTCCATGCATTAAGCCATGAATTATTATATTTGTCTCTTTCATTCTCAAGACCTGTACAAAAGCGATTACTTCAGTCATTTTTCAATATTACTTCCATTCCCAGGAAATGCATTTTCAGAAGTTATTTATTTTGCACAGTGTGTCATGTTGTTATATTGTACTAGTTAAAATAAAACTGCTGTAGGCTTCTGCATACATTTACATCCCCTAGCACACAATGCCATGGGAAGCAAGATGTTTCAAGCTTTGTATATTTTATTCTAAATCTCAGCATCATTCTTTATCAAGGCTGGTGCTGATTTTTGAAAGCAGTAAATTCAGTTACCAAAGTAATTCAACTATAAAACTGCCTTCATGTGGGAAAAGGGGCTACTTTTTCTCCTTTAAAACTCATTTTAAATATTAACTGGATCTATTTTGCTTGTTCTGTTGTTTATCATGCTTCAAGTGAGTTATTGCCATTTTAAAGCCCTCTCCCCAAAGCCATGCTTGTACATACGAGCAGAGGTCAATTGCACATTCACACAAATACACTTGGCAACAGAGCACACTACCCCAGAGGAAATCTAACTGCCAAAACTGTGCACCAAATATCTAAGGTGATTTTTTTTCTTTAGCCAGCCTCTCCGATAACAGCTACAAAGCTCAGATCCTCATCTAATGGTACATCTATACTGTTGAATAAATGCAACTTGTTACCACCTTAACTGCCATGGTTCAACACTATGGAGTCATGGAAGCTGTAGTATTACATTATCTTCAGCCTTCTCTGTCAAAGAGTGCTGATGCCGCTCCAAACTACAAATCCCAGGATGCTACATCATTGAGCCATGGCAGTTAAAGTTGTGTTAAGTAAAAGTTTCCCCTGACATTAAATCTAGTCATGTCTGACTCTGGGGGTTGGTGCTGATCTCAATTTTTAAGCTGAAGAGCTGGTGTTGTCCATAGACACTTCCAAGGTAATGTGGCCAGCATTACTGCATGGGGCACCATGACCTTCCTGCCAAGGCAGTATCTATTGATCTACTCACATTTGCATGTTTTCAAACTGCTCGGTTAGCAGAAGCTGGGGCTAACAGCGGGAGCTCACCCTGCTCCCCAGATTCAAACCACTGACCTTTCGGTCAGCAAGTTCAGTAGCTCAGCGGTTTAACCCACTGCACTACTGGGGGCTGCATTAATTCTACAGTATAGATGCACCTTTAGTCAGGTCATTTTCTACAGGTATAAAAGCCCATACAGGTTCTTGTCCCAATCATTTCAAGAAAAAGAGGCTCAATTGTAAATCTCTAGCAGCCCTAACAGCCTGTTGATAAAACGGTAGTCTGGGAGGAGAAGGGGGACAGAATCACATAACCAATTCATTTCTTCCAGCATCAACTAGGAATAGAGAAATCCTCCTCCCTCCCCCAGATCTTGGGAAAGTTTAAATTTCTGCCGTGGTGATCTCTGTTAGGATAACAGAAGGCATTTAGATTTTTTTTTCCTTTAAAAGAATGGAAAACATGAAGGCTCAGAGGGAAATCAACAATGTGGCTAAAGGGCAAGATTCGAAAGATCGTATTTCAAGCCACTTAGATATTGTCACAAAATGGAAATCTGACCTAAGTGAAGCCAAAGAAAGGATACGGTTATACTGAGCCAGAAGATCACAAGCTCATTTGTCATGTCAATTCCACATGTTTTCGCCTCTGCTTTGTCATCTAGTGGGGGCTATAAATATTGGAGCATCTCTCTTATAAAGCTTCCAACCAACTGATCACATGGCAAGGGCTAATTCCTGTTCTCCAAAATTGGGTGCTCTCAGGCACTACACGACACTAATGCAAGAGACAGTTTTACATGGTGCTGAGAAACGGCTGCTCTCATCCTCAGACAGCTGAATTAGAGGCAGGGGGAAGCTTAAATATTTAATCAACAGATCTGCAAAAGCACTGAGCTCAAGCTCTGAAAGCATTCATGGAAGGAGACTGAAAATGGCTCTGATCCAAATTAGAAGGGGACTTTCTCCCCTTCTGAGGAAGCTTTGGCAAGACGCTTGCCGGGAAATCTTTCAGAATTTTTTTAATCATTGTCATTGTTTCTCATGTTGTTGTAGTTGTTGACTCATTCATTCTCTGGCCACATAGTGAGCCCACCTCTCTGCATATCTTAAAATTCCTAGTTGTAAGAAGGTTTCTTTCTTTTTAACAAACAGAAGACAGGAAATACATTTCTGAGAAATCAACAGAACTATATGATACTAGACAGGTAGCGTGTTCATGACTTTTGGTCTTGATTAACAATGCAAGGAGCATGAAGAGTTTTAAACATCACAGCATCCTTAAGCTTGATGCCAAAATGTCATTCATTAAATGCAATTTGGACCATAAATCACACTTTTGCACACTGCTCACAATACATGAATCTGTTCTTGCCTTTGATATGTTTGTACAGCTTTCATTGACACTAATGGGACTTACACATGCTACTTATTAATTGATATCTAGAGCTCTTACTGTTTAAATTTTTGGATAGCCAAGCTCTACATATGAACATACAAATGTATTCATATTTCTACAACTCCACTATTTCTGTATCCAAAACTCCTTCATTCGGAGGGCTATGGAATTAGCCCTAGTATAAGAACAACTCCTCATGTGCCCCCCTATATAGATGCCAAAAAGTTATATGTTTCTTCTTCTTTTGCTCCAGCTTAATTCTGTCAAATTGATATTAAGTTGATGTAAGTGTGCAACAAGTTTAAAACTCTCTCAGAAGAACTGCAAACATATTTTTGAAGTATGCAAGTTAATATTCTTCATTCATTATGCACTATGTATGTGGACATTGATGGCATCTGTTTGCATATTTCCTCAACCACTTTCATGGTGTTTGTTTATTAAATGCAAATCACACTATAAGAAGATAAAATATAAAGTTTTAAAAACAAGAAGTCATTCCTTGAAAATATGCATGTTCTGCCATGACACTGCAGTATTTTGAGCTCAATGCCATCAGATTTGGGCTGCAATCTTTGAACACTTCCTAAAAGTAGGTCCTACTGAACAAAGAGAAACTTGCTCACTCCTTTCAAATAATGTGATGCAGTGTGTGCAGAGTTAACTAGACCAGCATATCAAAGTCTGAAAAAAGATACAGTACAGAGGAAAGGCATTGAGAAACTTATAAACTGACACAGAGTAAAATTAGGTAGTAAATCTTTAGTGCATCACTTATGAAATCTAAAAATAAACAATAATAAAGCCATCCCTACCATTTTTTCCAGCTCTACTGATTTAATCCTATATACTCACAGAAGGCAAAAGGCAAAGAGAATGCTTCTGGAACATGGCCATACAACCCGGAAAACTCACAGCAACCCATGAAAGCCTTTGACAACACAAAAGGCAAAGATTCACATTTTTTTGGAAGTACGCAGTTATAATCATTCTTTAAATTGCCTTTTAATACAATGGTATCACATCTTTATAATTAGTTTGTTCTGTTAATTGAACTAGTGTGCACAGCATTGTCTGGACTGTGATGGTGTATTGGCTATACAACAAACACATTCATCCATTTTAGTCAGCCGTTCGGGTATTCAGCCATTCAATAGATAATTGACTTGTAGGGCTCTTCAGTGACCTATCCATGTATCATGCTGTGCTGTCTGGGCTGCCCAACAACTACCATGTATTGTTGGGTTAAGTCTTTCAGCTGCTGGATATCAACATAAGCTCTGTCTAAATCAAAGTGTAAAAGATTTGATACATTTAAGGAGCACACCCTGAATAAACCTGGATATTACTTATTTCATGGTTTAAACAATCTCAGAGATAAATGTTATTTGTGTTGCTAGCATTGTTCTCACAGACAGAGAGGGATTAACATGAAGTATATAAACATAGCCTACGAAGCAAGTATGCCTCTAAGGATAATGCAGGAGGGCAGGCGGTCCACATGCATTTTTATGAGTCTGCATCCAGTTGCCTTTAAACAAGATCAAGCAGTTTGAATTTACTGCAAAATTAATAAATGGAGAGCCTTGCTCACCTAGCAATCCTTTTTTATGATGAGCTTTACTTCAAAATATTAGTGAAGGGTCAATTCTCATCTGCATACCAAGTGACAATTTTGAGTAACTGTCTTATGAGCAAAAGCTTAAGGAGACTTATAGGACTGTCACAGTATTTAACTACTCATTTTTGCTTGCATGATTGTTACTGATATGACCACAGAACACTGATCTGTCCAAAAGAAGATCAAAATTATAGAGTGTAACAGCAGGATTTATGAATGAGATATCTTTGGCTGCAAAAGCTTTCCCATTATAGCACTCTGCCACCACAGAACTGCTGTGTAATTGGAAGAGATTTTTCCCATGTACTAAAGATATAGTCAAACTGCCAAATAATAAGAGACAAGCTTTTTTGAACTAGTATCATTACATACCTGCTTCTCTCTCTCTGAGTTATTTAGAAATAGATCTTATTCTTGACTAGGTAATGAAAATGTGTGCAAAAGTACCCTATTGACAGAAAAATAGAAAACCTTGAGCAGAAAAGGAGTCCTCTTTGAACAAAAGTCAGAATAAACATGTATACCCACCAGTGTGGCTATTTAAAGCTAAAGAATGCGTGAATGTTTATTATTATGAGGAGTCATGTGGCTTTGAATACTCTTGTACAATTGTTCCTTTTGGATTAACACCAAGAGTTCCACTCCTAGGCAGCAGAAGGGATCTTAAAGGGAAAATGTACGAAGCAAGTGTTCTTTCAACCATGGCTCATGAGACCTGATGTGCAGCAATCTCAGGTACTCCACTTGCTTTACTACCTTCAGATCCTCTGAAGATGCCAGCCACAGATGCAGGTGAAACATCAGGAGAAAATGCTGCTAGAACATGGCCATACACTCTGGAAGCCATACAACAGCCCAATGATTACGGCCATGAAAGCCTTCAACAACAATTCCAGGTACAATGGTGGAAACGGCTGCTCAGCTACACAACAGCTCCAATATAAAGTGCTTTATGAAACATTTTCCCTTCTTATGTAAAGAAATCCAAGGCAATGACGTTGCTTAAATTTATTTTGCAGATGCAAAATAAAAACTAGGCTATGACTACCTCATTTTCAGTGGCTGAGCTGGACTATGAAACTGAGTCTTCGGGAACCCAAACCCTTACATAGCTCTGTAAAAAACTCCCCACAGAAATTGAAGATTAACATGATGTTGATCTTGGCAGATTCCAGCAGAACTAAATGTGCTCTGTAGAACAGTGGTTCTCAACCTGTGGGTCCACAGATATTTTGGCCTTCAACTCCCTGAAATCCTAACAGCTAGTAAACTGGCTGGGATTTCTGGAGTTGTAGGCCAAAACACCTGGGGACCCACAGGTTGAGAACCACTGCCATAGAAGGAGATACACTGGTTATTCCAGTCCCATATCATTCTGGCTGCTGTCCTGCTGCCTCACTTTCTCTTCCCTTCCTTCTCTCTAGTCTCCATCACCATGGTTGTTATGCTTATCTTTCCCATGCCAGGCATTTTCCAGATGGCAATATCTTTGTTCTTTTTGATAACATTTAGTCAGATAGGCATATGCTGCACAACACCGTACCTGATGCCAAGACCTAGCCAGAGAGCCTGCTACACAAGGTGATTTAAACCACTGTAGCTCTATATACATATGTAAACCAATACTCAGAAAACTTACTTTTGTGACTACAGCTCCCAGCCAGCATGAGCACTGACCTCCCAGACAAGCGACACAGGGTTATGTATCACATGGGAAACTGAAAAGATCAGAGCATGATCCCTTCGGAAGACATTCACCCTATACGACAGAATTGAGTGATAGGCCTGGGAATGATGATGAGGGAGAATATCTAGCCACATCCCTGCCTATCCCATGCAATTCTCAGAAGGGAAGGGGAGGAATGCCTAGAGACAGCTAACAGGGATCGAGGCATCTATAAAACAAGCACTGGTGCACACCATTAATACCAGTATTCATTCTATTCATTTGTTTTATTGTTTAATTAATTTATATCCACCAGCACAATCTTTCCCCCAGCAAGAGACTCAAAACCACTTTCAAAAATTAAAAACAAAGTCCAGTTAAAATCTAATGTCACAAAAATGGCTGCGAGGAGGGGGGAAGCAATTATTTTAAACAGTATACAGTTTTAAACACATTTAAATGTAGTTAAAAGGTTCATGAAAGATTAAAAGATTGACACCACATTAAAAATACTCCTTTGTCTCATCATTTAAACACCAAAGTCTTACCTAAGCTAAAAAGTGTTTGCCCACTGGTGGAATGAGAGCTTATGGAAAGACGTTCTACAGCCTAAAAGAAGCAATGGAGAAGGATATCTCTCCGTCTTCACCAAGTGGGCCAGTAGCCAGCAAAGCTGTTTCAACAGGGGAGAGTATGCCTTCCTTGTAAACAACTTCAGTTAACAGCCAACCACAGAATTTTGAATCCACTAAAGTCTCCAAACACTTTCCAAAGGCAGTCCCACATACAGGATGATATGATCTCTAGGAACTGGTGCAGCTAGTTTGCTAGTTTTAACCATGCAAATGCACTCCTAAAAAGTAAAGGTCTTTTTCCTGACATGAAGTCCAGTTGTGTCCGACTCTGGGGTGTGGTGCTCATCTCCATTTCTAAGCCGAAGAACCTGCATTGTCTGTAAACACCTCCAAGGTCATGTGGCTGGCATGACTGCATAGAGTGCCATTACCTTCCTGCCAGAGCGGTACCTATTGATCTACTCACATTTGCATGTTTTTGAACTGCTAGGTTGGCAGAAGCTGGAGCTGACAGTGGAAGCTCACGCCGCTCCCCGGATTCAAACCTGCGGCCTTTTGGTCAACAAGCTCAGCAGCTCAGCACTTTAACCCACTGCACTACTGGGGGCTCCTCATGCACTCCTGGCTACTGCCAAAATAGGAATCCAAGCTCATATTTGTATGCCTCTTGTATGCCAAGAGTATGCCTAAACTGCAAACCTGAGATTTCAGGAAGAGTGTAGCATCCTGCCGCATAGGCTGAATCCTGATTCCTTGGTCTGCTATTAGCATAGTGTTTCCTAAGTGTTGGCTTTTGATGGATTACTGTGGCCTTTTTGGCTTAGACGCCTTATTATGAATACAGATGTGTATAATGCCTATGCGATTCCCTATTGCTTAGAAATAGCATACCAACTGGGCCCTCACTTACGGAATAAGGAAAGTGGGGTGTCTCCACGTGATTCCATGACTCCCTTTGCTCTCTGGTTGGCATGGGGTTTGAATTATGCTGGTTCGGCTAGTAATTACGATGGGCCTCTTCCATGTCTGACCTTCCTGTATGCAGCTAGTCACAGCAGCTCACTCCCTGCCAAAACAGCACCCACAGTATGGCACAAAACTGCATTCTTTCAGGGGGAAAATGACAGGTGTCAAACTGCATTTCACATTTCCAGTTTTCAGGGAGAAACTTTTTGAGGGGGGGGGGGGGGGAACCAGCACACAGACCAATTTCATGCAGAAGGACAATACTGAGAGCAATTTGATACGGTCACTGGAGGTCAGATTTCCTGAAGTGTTCAACTCCCATTTAAGACATCTTAATAAATGCCAAAAGTTTTATTTTAAGAATTGCTGAATTCCTAAGAACTAACTCCTGCTTCTTTATCAACCCTTAAAATGGTCCATGGAAACCTGGTACCCGAGAGGCAAGGTATTTACCTGGGACACATAAAGGTGTCACACCCACATGGGGAGGGATAATTTTTGCTCCTACAGTTATGTATCTTAGACTAATTTAGCCCCCACAGTGCTTTGCTACTGATCATACTAGATGATAGTAGCATGCCAAAGCAGCTGAAATGCTAATGTTTTCCCATTCTGCATTGCTTACGCATAAGATATAGCAGTATGCAGAAATAAAGTAACTAAAGTAACTAATTATTTTCATTACCAACCATGTAAAACAGTCTTACATACATTTTATGTCCTAAAAATTGTGAATTGTAGCTGAAAGGACATAAAAATGACAGGGATGGGCTTTTAATGCTCAGCAGTACAAGGACTCGTACACACTCTTTCAACTAATTTTAATTTTTTGTGTTTTGTATTTTAAACATTTTTAACATTTCACCTTTAAAAATCATTTAATGGCCTTGAAATAATTTTATAGATCTATCTTAACTCCACTGTACTTTTTAAAATGTTGTGAGCTGCCTTGAGTCTCTATTGAGGAAAAAGTGGGATATAAATGAGAGGAAGAAGATGAAGATGGAGCCACCGGAGGGGGAAACAGAGGAATGAGGAAAATAATTCTCACTGAACAATGGTCCTTCTTTAATGGATGACAATAAGGCAACTATTTCAGATTTAAAAGCTTTCACCATAAAATGCCAAGGCAACCTAGTAAATTCCAAGCTGAACAGACATTCAGACTCAAGGCCATATCAAACTTTATGTTCCCTGAAGCATCCCATTCTGAACACTGAATCTCTTCCAGTGAATCCACACAAATGTAATAAAGTCATTAATTAGATGTAAATTAAAGAAACAAAAGGAAGCCTCATCTACAGGGCCCAGCCAGGCTGGGAAACTCCTCTGTTATGAAGAAAACCATCTAAAAGCATAATGAACCATTTTGATCTACTGAACACTTCTACAAATATTTGAGTATCATTTATTTATGTTTTCCTTCTTTACATTGTAAAGTAACATTTCTCTTTCAGAGCACTCATTTGAGGGGAACACTGTGGCATATTAGTTAACTTCCTAAAAGCCACATCAAAGTCTTAAGTTCAAAGCGTTGAAAAGACTAGCATATTTGCCATACATTAAAGATTTTATGATGAGATGAAATGTTATTCTCTAGACTTAAGATCTAAAATCTCATAGAGACGTGAGCAGATGACTGCCTTGGTGTTATACATTGTAATAATACAATGATTATTCTGAGCGCTAATAAAGGACACAGCAGTCTTACAAATCCCACACAAATGGGGCAGTTTAGGGGGCAGTGGGTGGCTTAAGAACTGATACTGGAAATTCTACTGAAGATAAGTGGCCTTCGTTGGCAACCTGGATGGGAGGTTAAACTGGAGGAGTGACAGAGTGCACATAAGACGCTTTTGGGAAGAAACTGTTAAACCAGATCATTCGGTTCTTTTATGTCTTTTTCACAAACCTGAACAGTTACAACTTTGTGCTTTCATCCTGTTCTTTGGGTCCCAGGACATTTACAGAATAATTCTTTAATAACTGTATTTATTAATACTGAGGCACAATTCATTGAGAAGACCCACTGAATTCAACTGATTTTAGTCCCAGATAAAAAGCCACAGCACTCCAGCCTAAGGGACATCATAATTTTGTTCATATTTAGACATTTGGCCATATTTTAAAATATTTAGAAAAATGTCCAAATTCTGGGAAATTTCCAATCTGAAAAAGCCTTTGCCTAACACCCTGAAGTATGGTGGCCGAGCATGGATTCAGTGAGAACTGGTGTCAGTGAGGGAGTAAACTTTATAGGAGATATCCAAAGTGCTGAGCCTACTTCTAGGCAGGTCCGGATTAGCGGACTGTGCCGCCCAAGGCCGCCTGTTTAAATGCCGCCCCCCAGGGGGCAGGGCCTCTTGTGGGGGGTGAGGCCAGTGAGAGGGAGACGGCGCTGCCAGAAGTCATGCCCCTAGGGCGACTCATGCAGCTTCCCCCGCTGCCGCCGCGCTTGCACCGGTGCCCCTCCTCCCTTCAGTGAAGGGAGGAGGGGCACCGGTGCAAGCGCGGCGGCGGTGGGGGAAGTCACGTGAGTCGCCCTAGGGGCGGGACTTCCGGGGGTGCCTTCTCCTCGTTGGCAGCGGCACCGCCCCTCCTCCCTTCAGTGAAGGGAGGAGGCGGAACCGGCGTGAGGGGAAAAGGCGCCGCTGGAAGTCCCGCCCCTAGGGTGACTCACATGACTTTCGCCGCCGCCACCGCCCCGCTCGCCCGTGCCCCAAACATGAGCGGGGCAGCGGCAGCGAAAACCGCGTGAGTCGCCCTAGGGGCGGGACTTCCAGAGGCGCCTTCTCCCTCTCGCCGGTTACGCCCCCCTCCCTTCACTGAAGGGAGGAGGGGCGGAGCTGCTGCCAGCGAGGAGAAGGCGCCACCGGAAGTCCCGCCCCTAGGGCGACTCACGCAGCTTCCCCCGCCGCCGCCCCGCTCGTGTTTGGGGCATGGGCGAGTGCGGCGGCAGCGGGGGATGCCGCGTGAGTCACCCTAGGGGGGACTTCCAGCGGCGCCTTCTCCCTCTCGCCGGTTCCACCCCCTCCCTTCACTGAAGGGAGATGGGGCGAAGCCGCTGCCGGCGAGAAGGAGAAGGCGACGCCGGAAGTCCCGCCCCTAGGGTGACTCACGCGGCTTCCCCGCTGCCGCCGCACTCGCACCAGTGCCCCTCTGCTCTTCAGTGAAGGAAGGAGTGGCGCCCACCCGCGCGAGCAGGGCAGCAGCGGGGGCAGCGGCGTTAATCACCCTAGGGGCGGCGGGACTTCCCCTCACCCCTTCCTTCAGGCCCGGAAATGCCGCCCCCCAAAATCTGCCACCCAAGGCCTTATGGGTAATCCAGGCCTGCTTCTAGGCCAGCTTTCAGCACATTAAGGATGACTTCCTTGAAGTTTAGACTAAGGACCTCTTCACATGGGGCAAAACAGTCCCATTTTGCTGCTTTTAGCCAGGGGTTGGACAGATGACATATTACAGGCCCTGCCCACATTCCTCCCAAAGTGGAGGGGAAGCATCAAAATGCGCTTCCTCCTCTACCATGGGGGACGAAAGTGTTTTTAAGGTAGCTCCATCCATTTTAAGGTAGTTTGCTCCCCTTTTCCCTATATGATAGGGAAAGGGTGGTGGGGCAACGTGAATTGCCATACATTGCTGCCTTTTATCTCACCTGATGCAGACAGGGAGCCTATCCCATCCCCACCATGTGATGGGGAAAGGCGGGAGGGCTGCCACTAGGCACCCCGCGCAGCTTCCCTTTTACCAGCAACTACAAGTACAACAGCATGGCCTCCATGAGCTGTCTGAAGAAGCTCCTAAACCCCAGGGTGAATTCAATACCGCCACTGATGGAGTAGCCACCAGTTTCAAACCCATATACTTCCTATTTACCAATTCTCAATTTTTGCTAAGTGTATTCAAGAATTTGAATGGAAAGACCATGACATATATTTGAGCACTTGATTTCTTGCTACAGTTACCTTGTGGAAGGGAACAGGAAAGCAATGAAAGCCACATTGTTATTTAAAATACATTCATTAACATGGATGAGAGGACAATTCATAAGACTGACCTTTCACTATATTCACTGGAAATAAATCCATTCTGGAAGAATAATATTCTACATTTCTAGGAAGGCAGACAACAATTGTACACATGGCACAGCAGTCACCTGCCTGTTATATTACTGCATAAATGGAAGGGAGAAGGAGCTCTTGTGTGATTTGCCTCCCACCAGCCCTAACCCACATACCCAATGTTGAGGAATGTTGGAAATTTTTAAACCGTTAAAAAATAAAAATAGAAAAGCATTTTAAAAACAACAGTGTTTAAAATAGAGCAGAAACACTCAATAACAAGGTTCCCCTTAGTCAGTTACTCTTTGCAAACTATAGTCTGCCTGGCAGCAAAGGAAGAGCAAGGAGCAAGGCCAGCCTTGTCACCGAAGAAAGGGAACTCCAGAAGTTGTAAGCAGCCACTGAGAAGGCTCTATACCTTGTTGTCACTGGACCAGGATTTACATTCACAATGTGGTTTAATAATAGTAATTGTAAATACGTTTAACAAATGGATTATACAATTAGGATTAGAACCATCTAAAAACTGGTGCTGTTATATAAATGATGTTGTTTTTTCCCAAGAGAGCATGTATTTGAAAAATTGCCAGACCATTGTTTCCTCTAATTTTTCTCCCCCACCTCCACTCCCATCTTTTTTTTACTCTTTCTCAAGTTCCCTTCAACTCATATGAGAGCAATGTTAAATACTACTGAAGCCAGTTAAAATTATTCAGGCACTTTTTTAAAAAGAGCATTTTGTGTTTTGGAGCAGAATGTACTCAGCCATCCATTAAATATGACAAGGTCTGCATTTTATTTAGACATTGCCATTAATAATGAAATGATGTATGATTTCCATTCTTTCAGCTCTTCCTTCCCTACACAATCAATTATACATTTAAGAAAAATATTTAGTTCATCTTAACCTACTCCAATTAAGCATCAGCAATACACCAGTATGAATTGGAGCAAATCAAAAAAGAATTGCTAGCATGTAGAGTGTAACAAAATAATCTAATCTTTAAAAGAGGCTACTGTTGAGGCCAAAAAAGAGAAAGAAAATAAGATGAAAAATAATTACATTGAAATATCCAGATGGCAATTTCAATGGTGAGGATGCACTTCTGCTCACAAAGCCTTATGTATTTTAATCCTTTCTTATCAGGCGCGGTAAAAAAAAGTGTGTATTTCAGTGCAGAAAAAAACAACTATTGGTCAATGATGTGTCAAGAAACATATGAGCAGCTAAGAGAATAGCAGGTAGTAATGGCTGGGGTTATTTATTTATCGTGTCAGGGGCAAACCAAACAGTTGTGTTGCATTAAAAAAAATAACTAACTAAAAAAACACAAAGTTTGTAGACTTGGTATTCTATTAAATGTCCTTTGACCAGTAGCTGGCCACTTGGAGTGCCTCTGGTGTTGCCATAAGAAGGTCCTCCATTGTGCATGTGGCAGGGTTCAGGTTGCATTGCCGTAGGTAGTCTGTGGTTTGCTCTTCTCCACACTCGCATGTCGTGGATTCCACCTTGTAGCCCCATTTCTTATGGTTGGCTCTGCATCTCGTGGTGCCAGAGTGCAGTCTGTTCAGTGCCTTCCTAGTTGCCCAGTTTTTGTGTGCCCAGGAGGGAGTCTCTCATTCGGTATCAGCCAGATTGAGGTTCTGGATTTGAACCTGCCATTTTTGGACTCTCGCTTGCTGAGGTGTTCCAGCTAGTGTCTCTGTAGATCTTAGAAAACTATTTCTTGATTTAAGTCGTTGGCATGCTGGCTGTTACCCAAACAGGGGATGGGCCGGAGATGTCACTGCCTTGATCCTTTTGCTACTTTCCAGTAGATGTCAGGTGGTACAATACCGGCTAAACAGTGTAATTTCTCCAGTGGTGTAGGGTGCAAACACCACGTGATAATGCGGCATGTCTCATTAAGAGCCACATCCACTGTTTGGCTGAGGTGGGATAGGGCTAAAGGAGAAAAGTCTGTAGGATGCAAAGATAGTTGGACAGACACTAGAAAAGACATGCTGCACTCAAAGCCAAAAAAGCAATAGACCTCTGCAACGGGAACAGGGAGAGATGATGGAGAACACCCAGCAACATAAGAGTCACTGGAGATTTACTGTATTCCACCCTCCCTTGTCTCCTCCCTGTGCACAGACTTCTGCTTTCAGTCCATATATATACAATAAATCCTCTGTGGCTCCTTATCTCCCAGGTTGCTTCTAAATCCTAATTGCTATCTATCTCCTAAGCTGTCGGACTGCCACTTCCAGGCCTCAAAGCCTGAGTGATATTCGTGCTAGACCTGCTCATTCATGAGCCTATGCTGCGGGTGTGAGCGCTTTCCTCGCTGCCAAAATAGTATGGGACCTCTTGAAATATGGCAGGAGCTTTCACACTGTACAAAAAGGCTTCTATTTACTTTCTGTTTGCCCTCCTGAGTCCAGGTGATAATTGAGCAAATCCTGTCTCATCAGATGGAAGAGATGTTACTTGGCATTTTCTCGTTAACATGAAAACATAATACCTTTTTTGGTTCAGACCAATAATTTAACATCATTGTACTATATCCACTGTAGGTTCCCTAATTCATCTCAATGACAACTTTATATTGCGGTACTTACTGGAATAACTAACATATTATTTTATAATAGAATATTTCAGCAACTCATCTTAAAACGTCATTATTTCAGTCACTGTGGCATCTCTAAATTAGAAGTGGGTCAGAAATTTGTTTTATCTACATTTCTATTCAAGCTCAATATTTTAATGTCCTGAACATGAACCAAAACACTATCAAATGTTGAGATCCATATTTTCCCAATGGGAAAACAGATACAAAATACTTTATTCATTTGAAATATATAACTGCAGGAAAGCATATATATGCATATTTGAAAAATGTACACATAATGCAAGGGGCCACAGTAGCGCAGCGGGTTAAATCGCTAAGCTGCAGAACTTGCTAATTAGAAGGTTGGCAGTTCAAATCCGCAGGATGTTGTTAACCCTAGCTTCTGCCAACCTAGCAGTTTGAAAACATGCAAATGTGAGTAGATCAATAGGTACTGCTTCAGTGGGAAGGTAATGGCGCTCCATGCATGCCGGCCACATAAGCTAGGTGGTGTCTACGGACGTTGAGATTAGCACCACCCCTTAGAGTTGGACTCAACTCAACTAGACTTAATGTCACGGGAAAACATTTACCTCTACCTTTATACATAATGCACATGTATTTGCATGTAGTCTAAAAATTCATTCCACTATAAAATGAAATTAGAGCAAATTTAACTGTGGAGAAATGAGAAATTAAACTTGAGAGATTTGACCAAAGCAATTCTGCATTCACAAAAAAAAGTGAGGCATATATCATAATAAGTCATAATATACTGAAATGAAGGAAATCTTTATGTAACAATTACATTCAAGCTTGAGACACTCCAATTTCCAATGGGCAAATAAAACTAGAATCAATTTTAGACATTTCTTCTTCTGCATTCCCAGGGCACACAGGCCATTTGGTCATACAGAAAGAACTATCCCCTGTCAAAGGAATCCTTTTTTTCCAATTCATTTTTATTTGGTACTATTCTTCAGTACTGTTTATTTATCCGTATTTCCAATGCTACTTTGAACATGCCCAGCTGTGTCATTTTGGTTTCACAGGAAATGTAAACAAAAAAAGCTGTCTTCAAAAACAGACTTTCATGACATGAATATATTTCTCATGCACTTCTGAATTCTGTGCCTCCCACTGTTCAATTTTAAAAGCAGGGGAGAACCAGCTAGCACAAGAAGTCGTGACTCCTTGAAAAATAAAATAAAATTATGTGCATGCATGCTTATGTTCAAAGGTACTACATATTAACATGATTTACTTGCTGTGAAACAAAATGCATTTGTGTAAAAAAGGAAGATGTAATCTTTCCTATGATCAAAATATATTGCCTTTTGGTCCCTGTTTTTCTTACTACTGAATTGATCTTGTAGCAAAAGAAATAAAATTGGTAGCCAATTTTTCTGAAAAGTTCAAGTTTTCTCCCCCCACTCATCAATTTCCCCATATTGCCTATGAAACACAAAACTACCTTAGCGATCACTAGGCCCCAGGCTTTCCAATGTGGCTTAACAGTAATTAAACAAATGCTGAAAAGATGAAAAAGTGTTAAAAGTTCTTTACACCTAGTGACATGCTTTTGCCTCTTAAAGGAGCATTCACTTTTTTAAAAGGAACAGAATAAAATGAAGAAGTGTAGTAGCAGTAGAAGAAAGTCACAAATGTCATCATCATCAAATCCTGTATTTGGTCTGAAAAGAAAACTCAGTCATTGCATAGATTGCTGTGGTTTTCAAATCACAAGACTGTAACGATTTGCTCAGCTACTGGGGGGAAAAGTGTTTCCTGGCTTCTTTTCCTCCTTCCCTTTAAATCTCCAAACAAAAACACCCAGTGTCCCAAGCCCTCCTACTCCAATCTCGAGAGTGAATCCCAATGGCTGAGGCAATGCTCTTTGCTTCTCACCCCATGTGCAACTTATGTTTCTACTTTCACTGGCGACACTCTGGAGCCAGAGCTTTTCCGTTCAGGGCGAACTCTGCTACATGTCGCTAACAACAACACAAACAGAGCCTACCCCCTTCTTGTCCGAGCTTCACTGGCCACCATGAGCACAGCTCTATGGTCAGGATTTATAGCAAGGAGACACTAATCTAAGAACTGATTCATAGCAAGCTACAATGCCACTACTCACAGGAGGTGTGGGGGAAAGCCTGCCGGAGAGTTCCCAGCCTATGCCTAAATCAAGTTCTATACTCCACCCTGTACCTGCTTCTGCAAGTTACGTTTCATTAAACTTGTTCTGGATTTTAGTCTTAACAAGCAAAAGGAAGAAATGCACATGCACGCGCACACACACACACACACATGCTTTTTAAAAATAAATCAGCTTTTTATTTCTGTTTTTCAGAAATTCTCCATTCTAGAGACGATTAATATGGCTACAAATAAATTATCTGTTTAAAAACATTCTACCTTGACATTTTCCTTAAGCTTTTTAATTTGTTTCTTCTGAACAACAGTACAACACTGATTCTTTGCTAGGAGAGCTTTGTATCGCTTCAGTAAGTTGCCTAAAGACCTCTCTAGGTTGGTGCAAATAATGTTTACTCCCACTTCAAGGGCCCTTCACACTGCCAGAATGGTGCAAATTGGCTTACACATAAATGAGAATGAGGCAACATGGCTTTCTTTGAAAGAAAAACAGGCTTGCCTTTAAAAAGAGAAACAGAAAAGAGAGAGGAAGATCAGAAAGTAAGACCATTAAAGGGAGATAAGAGGTTAATGTAGTTTGGAAACACATTCGTTATTCATAGCTTTTGGTGCCTAACTTTCTGGCAGGAGTTGTTGATTTTGGAAAATGATGGCTAAAATTTTGATATGTTTTTATCTGTCACTGTGATCGTGAAAGATTAAGAAATGTGCCCACGACTCTATAACTTGCTTCTGAAAGCAATGCTCTACTTTCGCCATTTGATTCACGAACTCATTTTAGAAATATTTATCAGATTCCCACCTTTGAGTTAAGAAAGTGGGCCTATATTTCTTTTTTTTTATGCCTGCACCCTTTTCTATAGGCACTTATTACAATTTCTTGGATTCTTATAACAAAAAAGGCTCCTGTAAAATTGGACACAACATCACCAACATTGTGTTTTATGATATGCTTGTTTTTATTATGTACTAGCTTGGGGACCCGGCGGTGCCCGGGTCATTTGAGAAGTGCAGCAGGATGTAGAGTGGGTCATGGGGGCTCTGTGTGGCAAGTTTGGTCTTGATCCATCATTATTGGGAGTTGCAGTGGTATCATGAAATTACTGAGGTTAGGGGAAGTCCCATCATCTCTGGTCCACCCTCCCCCAAAGTGTAGTAGGATGTAGATTGGGTCATGGGGGCTCTGTGTGCTAAGTTTGGTCTGTATTGGTGAATGGATGAGGGTTGCATTGTTTTGAGGAAGTGAGTGAAGGTACTTCAAGTCCCATCATCCGTGGTCCGTTTCACACAAAACAGCACCAGGATGTAGAGTGGGTCATGAGGGCTCTGTGTGCCAGGTTTGGTGGTGATCAGTCATTGGATTAGGTTTGTAGCAGGCTTGGAAAGTGAGGGAAGGTACTGCAAGTCCCATCATCCATGTTCTGGCCCCCTCCAAAGTTCAGTAGGATGTAGAGTGGGTCATGAGGGCTCTGTGTGCCAGGTTTGGTGTTGATCAGTCATTGGATTAGGTTTGTAGCAGGCTTGGAAAGTGAGGGAAGGTACTGCAAGTCCCATCATCCATGTTCTGGCCCCCTCCAAACTTCAGTAGGATGTAGAGTGGGTCACTGGGGCTCTGTGTGCCAAGTGTGGTCTTTCTCGGTGTTTGTTGGTGGCCGCAGTTGTCTGTGGGAACAGAAGGGTGCGAAAGTACTACAAATCCCATCATCCGTTGTCAGTCCTCCCCCGAACCTCACCAGGACGTGAAGGCAGTCATGGGGGTTATGTGTGCCAAGTGTGGTCTCGATCAGTAATTGGATGAGGGTCGTAGCGGACTTGGGAAGTGAGTAGAGGTACTTCAAGTCCCATCATCCATGGTCCACCCTCCTCCGATCTGCACCAGGATGTAGAGTGGGTCACTGGGGCTCTGTGTGCCAAGTGTGGTCTTTATCAGTGTTTGTTGGGGGCCACAGTGGTCTGTGGGAACAGAGGGGTGTGAAAGTACTACAAATCCCATCATCCATTGTCAGTCCTCCCCCAAACCTCACCTGGAAGTGAAGGCAGTCATAGGGGTTATGTATGCCAAGTTTGGTCTCGATCAGTGATTGGATGAGGGTTGCAGCGGACTTGGGAAGTGAGTAGAGGTACTTCAAGTCCCATCATCCATGACCCACCCTCCTCCAAACTGCACCAGGACGTAGAGTGAGTCATGGGGGCTGTGTGTGCTAAGTGTGGTCTGTATTGGTCCTTTTTGGTGGCCTCAGTGGTCTGTGGGAACCAAAGTGTTTGAAAGTACTACAAATCCCATAATCCATGGGTCATGTCCCCCGAACCGCACCAAGACGTAAAGGGGGTTATGGGGGTTATGTGTACCAAGTTTGGTGCAGGTCCATCACCCGCGCTGGTCGCTGTGGCCTGTGAAAGTGGCTGCCACATATCCGCCCTTCCGCCCTCCCGCCCTCCCGCCCTTCTGCCCACATACATACATACAAACATTCCGCTTTATAAAGGTATACAGATATACAGATTGATTGATCTGTTGCGAGCTGCCCCGAGCCACTGGGGGGGGGGGGTAGACAAATGCGAAGAAATAAATAAGTAAATAAATAAATAAACATCTATAATGCAGCCCATGGCATATATCTTTTAACAGTACAAAAAATAATAATTCTGTACTTATGGGCCTCATGCTCAGAATAGGTTCCACGATCTTGGAAAAGTTAGTTGTTGGAATACAGTTCCTAAAATTTTCCAGATGGCATGTTTATGGGCTAGAGGATTCTGGGAGAACTGGCTAAAATATTTCCAAATTATCGCCCTTCCCATTGGGCTCAAAGGGAAGCAAACTGCTGAAACCTCTCCTAGCTTGGGTGCTTTATGCCATTAATAACTTTTGCCATCTTGACCACACTTTAATGTTGCTTGGCCACACATATCATGGTTTCCATCTGTGAAATGTTGAAAGACATGGTGTTATTCAGTAGCAAAGCCTTAGCGTAAAACACCTTTGTCACAACTAAAAGCTTTTGAGTCATTCAAAACAAAATTTATCATGGAGCTCATTTCTGTGCAGTAGTCCCATGTTTCTTTCATCTCAATGACACATAGAGGGGAAAAACCCCACAATGAGCATCCTGTTGTTTATCACATGTAGTCAAAGTTGGCCAAATGTGTGCATGTGACACAGATTAAATTATATGCAGGATTCATGGAACTGTATTCAGAGAGCCATAGATTTATTTTCATGTTGGGAACTGATCTTGTCTGAATCAATCCTCTTTAGGAAATGCCCTCTTACCTATCCTTCTCACCTACTTAGTCTCACAGGCACTTGAGAATGAAATTGTCAACAGCGCCTTAGTACCACTTCCTACCTCAAGAGACTTTGAAACAACTATATAGCTTTCTAGACAGATCTCATTTCTCTTTTGATAGTCCCTACTGATTTTTTGAGGATCTCAGGAGTTAAATCACTTTGCAATGTTATTGGAACACTGTAATCTGTACCATGAGACTGATGAGACAAATGCTTGGGGGAGCTTTATGTTTCTTCTCCAAAATCCTTTCCAAAATCTTCTTCTTTCTGGTTATAGCTAATGCTAGTATCTAAAATGTTGCTTCAGGCACCCCTTACAACCAACAATTGCCCCCTTTGCCCCTTGCATAAGATGTATATGGACACACCAGGAAAATTAAAGGGAAAACATTAATAAATAATAATCAAGATCATCTGCAGGTTTAATGATGAGCTATTAAACGAACTGTAAAACACACATAACTCATGGTGGAAGACTGTACATTGTCAAAACTGGCATTAAAGTGTATGGAGATAATTAAGCAATAATGACCTCGGCATGGGGCATTTCCTGGGAATTAATGACCAGTTATGAGGAGCTGATGTCTCCAGGCAAAACCGAGGGCCATTAACTCCAAATGGTCATTAATACTCAGGAAATGCCCTATGCTGAGGTCATCATTGTGAGCATAAGACAAAAATGAAAGAAAAGCAATAGGCCTATGGATTTTTGTTGACAATGTTGAAGGGTGATAAGATGTCCTTCAGATTGCACTTGGCACTTAATTCTGTCTACATTAACCCAATCAACTGCTTGAACTGTCTCTCAAAAATGAGCTCATTTTTCAAGATATTTACTAAGACAGGGAGAGCCAAGCTCTACAGCCACTTCCAAAAGAGACCCAAATGTCACATACATGATGCTGAAATATTATCAATAATCATATCAGTGTCAAAATAGATATACTTCAGTATATTATGAAATAGATATACTTAAGTATGTCTATTTCTGTCTATTCTGTATACCAGTGTTTCTTAAACTATGCTCCTCCACGTGTTTTGGGCTTAAACTCCCAGAAATTCCAGCCAGATTTCCAGCTGTTAGCAAGTGTGGGAACTGAAGTCCAAAACATCTGGATGAGCACAGTTTGAGAACCACTGCAGCATACCTATACAATTTAGTCCATATTTTGAAGCTGAAATGGCTTCCTATAAAGCTCATCTTTTGTTTTAGTGCCCATTTAAGTACTGTAGAAAATTCCTAATAAACTCGCTACTTCGCGGTTTGCTTTTCGCGAACTCACCATTTCAGAGTTTTTCCTTTCTGAGGCCCATTGGCCTTAGAAAGGGAGGTTGGTGTGCAGGCCGGGCCTTAGGCATGGCAGGGAAGGCCTGCTGGTCACGATGTGCAGCCTACTGTGCTACCGCAACCCCAGAAGTGGCTCCAGAGGCGTTTATTGGGTGGACCCGCAGCAGAGGTGGGTTATGAAGCATGAGGGCTAGACTGTGCATGCATGTGTGAACATTTCTTATATATGCCCAATGGAAGTGGAGCGCTTTCTAAAAGCTGTTGCTCAACTAAAATGACTGAAGGATTTTGTTTATAAGGTAAAGGAAATGGCTTATGTAGTGTATAAGTGTGTGGGAGGGTTTACAAAGACTTAAAATAGTGTACAACTACTAAAATAATGTATAAATATTAAAATTAATATAGTGTCCCTACTTCGTGGATTTATTTATTTATTTGTCACATTTCTATACCGCTTCTCTCAGCCCGAAGGCAACTCGGGACGGTTTACACAGGCAGTCTCTGCCCTCAATACAACACAAGCAACAAGGCAAAAAAACCCCAAAAAACCATATAATAACAAATTAACAATTAAAAACATACAATTACAGTCTCAGCGTCATGTTGAAATCAGTTTCCATCGCATCGTCGTCATTCCATATATCTCATTAAGCCTTATATTTCATCAGCAAATGCCTGCTCAAATAGCCAGGTCTTGACTTTCTTGTGAAATGTCAGGAGGGAGGGGGCCGATCTGATGTCTTTAGGGAGGGCGTTCCAAAGCCGAGGAGCCACCACTGAAAAGGCCCTGTCTCTCGTCCCTGCCAGTCGCGCCTGCAAAGAAGGCGGGACCGAGAGCAGGGCCTCTCGAGATGATCTTAAACATCTCGATGGTTCATAGGGAGAGATGCGTTCAGACAGGTAAGTTGGACCCAAACCGTTTAGGGCTTTAAAGGCTAACGCCAGCACTTTGAATTGTGCCCGGTAGCAAACTGGCAGCCAGTGGAGCTGGCCCAACAGGGGAGTTGTACGCTCCCTGAATTCTGCTCCTGTTATCAACCTGGCTGCTGTTCGTTGGACTAGTTGTAGCTTCCAAACAGTCTTCAAAGGCAACCCCACGTAGAGAGCGTTGCAGTAATCTATACGGGATGTAACCAGAGCATGGACCACTTTTCACTTTTTGCGGGTGGTCCTGGAACGTAACACCTCCAATAAGTGAGGGAACACTGTAGATAGATATACTAAATAATAACAAAATTATAATGCAAAGATTTGGCTGATGCAGCAAATAATGACATCTCTGAATAAGATGACAATTACTAAATCTCATTAAAACAACAGCAACACCCTGAAACATTATTATTATGCTTATTTATACCCTGCTTTTTCTTTCCATGAGGAGACTTAAAGCAGCTAACATTAAAAGCATTACAATTTAAAATACACAAATATTAAAACAGTGTTAAACATCATTAGCATTGAAAACAACTCAGATTAAATTTATAAAAACATAAAAAACCACAGCAGCCCCTGACACAATCTTAAAAACTTTCCTCTTTAAATACTGGCCTGAATAAAAAGTTTTTAGCCTGTAGTTGGTTTTAATTAGACTTGCCTTCACTGTTATCTGAATTAGGTCCTTGTTGAATAATTACTCTATGGTGGAAGTTCATCATAGAGATAAACAAAATACTGCTCTTGGATGTGTATTCCAAAAGTCTAAAGATATGTTAGCAATAGCACACTTCAGTGGTTCTTGGGCCCGACTGAATCCTCCATCCTTCTATCAAGTTGATGAAAATCCACCATCCTGACAGATGATGGAAACCTGCCACCCTGTGCAGGGTGTAGCTGACAATGACAATATCATTTTTCTTTCCTTTGTGAACATACTCTCTGTCAGCCCTCAGGAATTGCAGGAGACTTGATTTCTGTATCTTTCCGCACTGTACTTCCCATCCATCAGTAACATCACAGCCATTCTCTTCATCCAGCTTGTTCCACCTCACAATCACCGCTGCATTTTATTGTGATTTTTTAAAAATAAAATCTTTCTGAAAATAAAACATTCATTCCCATACACACAAAGGAAGGCCGAGCAAGACCTTTTGTTGTACCTTCTTCCCTGCTTCAATTCCTTCACCAAAAAATCAACTACTTACTCAGAAAAAATGGAACTGTGGCATGACAAGAAATATAAACTGAAAACAGTCTGATGTGATTTCATTGGATGAAAACAAGACACAAATTATCTCCTATTAGCAATAATGAAGATCCGACAGGATGCAAACATGAATGAGAATCAATCTCATTTTATCATTCCTTACTAAGATTAGACCATTGATTTAAACGTGCCTCTCATTTCCATTATGTGTAACACATTAATAACATTCACAAATAATGCATTCCAGAGTGAACTCTCAAAAAATACTTTGCATGAAAAATACATGACAGAGAAATGCACAAAATAAATAAGGATTGGTGACAATAACATCTTCTTAAAAGTTCAGCCTTCTTATTTGCTCAAAGTAGCAATCCTGAGCAGTTACACTGGGAAGCAAATTATATTGAAAAAAGTGAGAAGAGCTTCCAAGCAAACATACATAGGATTATATTGATTATTAGGTCTGATTAATTTCTACACACAAACACAGACACACAAAAGGCAGGAAATTTCTTTTGCAAAGTTTTCACTTTTTTCTAAATAATGTATAGCAAGTAGCTTTTCCTAATACTTTTCTAATATCTAGCCCCTGTTTTTGTGTAACTTAAGTTGGATCTACAACACCCTGTATCCCAGGATCTGATCCCAGATTATCTTCTTATCGCAGATTATCCGGCAGTGTAGTCTCATATAATCCAGTTCAAATCAGATAATCTGGGATCAGATCCTGGGATATAGGGCAGTGCAGAAGGCGCCTTAGACCCATTGTGTTCAATGGGATTACATTTTGGGTAGATAGTCAGGACTAGAAACAGTGTGATATAGTGGTATGAGACCAGGCTTTAAATCCCCACTTGGCTATTGAAACCTGCTGGGTGACCTTGGGCAAGTCACACTCTCGCAGCCTCAGAAAAAGACGTCTATCCTGTCTTTTATTATTTATATCCTGTTTTTTATGATTGCTTTTAGCTGTATTTTGTTTCAATCTGTAGTACATTTCATTGGCTTCCATATTGGGAGAAAGACAGGATATAAATAAACAAAATATATCAAAACAGTGGCCTTAACCTAACCCTAGTAAATACCATACTCTTGTTTAAAATTATGCCCAAGTACTATTGTTTTTCTAAAGATTTGAGCAAAGGAAAGGAGATTGGAGATCAATGAGAAAACAAAAGACACGTTTTACTGATTTGTATTTTTTTGTAAAGTGTGGAGAAACAATTCTCCATAGAAATACTGACATAGCACTTCCACTGGCCAAGTGAAGTCCAATTGCTAATGGCTCACTTCCCTCCCCCTTCCCTTCCCTTGCTTTCTCACACTGCTCCTTTTACAGTGTCTTCGGGGCTATTCTGCTAATGGGAGAGCACTGAGAGTTACATGTATATGAAACAAGAGGTTCTCTCTGTTGCATTTAATCTTACACTAATAGAAGGAGGGAGTAGTGGATCAAAAACCCAGCACTGAATAATTATATTACAGCGAGATTAACATAATATTATGCCTATTCCGGTTACAACAATATCGTGTTTTCTGGAAAAAAAGAAAACTAGGAAAGAAGCAGAATTAATCAACTTTCCTCTTGTAGTTTCAGACTTTGTTCAGAAGTGCTGTAATGCAGTAGATGAATTAGGAATCCTATATAAGCTACTTAGGAAGCAAAAGATCTTTTAAACTTTTTTTTTTAAAAAAAGACAGAAGCATGTATCTGACATTAATTTTCACTAATTGATAGGCAAAGGGAGTAGAAAACACAGACCACAATGCCTGCAAGAGTCAAACAATAACAACAGTTTTGAGGTATATATGCCAGATTGTTGAGAGAGCACAGTAATAATATTTACTAATGCTGTTTAATTCTTGTTTTGTGAGAAATACATTAGCATGACTAGTCTAAATTATAATAAAATAAAGACAGAATGAAAAAGATCTCTCTTCCCTACATATTATTTTTCCTTCTCCGTTTCCATTTGAACAAAAAGAAGACAAAAAGCCAATCTAAGCATTGGATTACCAGCATTTCCTTTCCTGTGCTTACACTTTCAGAAGGGCCGACAAAAATAAAGTCACTAAATAAAGGAAATTAGAACTTGTTAACACATATAATTTTCAAAACCACAAGTGGAATAAAAGGCAGCAGTGCAGAAACTGTTATAGACTGCAGATAAAATTATTCAAGTGTGCATTCAAGTAACTTTGCATTTTAATTTAACCCTTTGAAACATTAATCAAACCATGGCTAATTATAGGAATTAAGGAATTAAACGATGGAATCTTCTGAAAGATATTATTTAAAAGGCAGTTTATACAATTACTTGTATAGATGTTTGCTTTAAAGAGGGAAACATTTCTGGTATAATGAAAAGGGTCTTAGAAAATTAAATTAACAAGGGGGGACCAGGCTGATATGAAACTAAATTAGCATCAAATGCAAATTACAGGGTACTTAATGGTAGAAACAGGTGCAGAGAAGGACCCTAAATGAGATAAATGAATAAAACATCCCTCTGCACAAATGTGGAAGCTGACATAAAGTCAATGATATGAATAATTCAGCAGTCTCTGCACTGCTGTTGAGGTCAGCTTTCCTTGACCTTTGAAACAGGAAGTAAAATTCTGTCCAAATTTGAATGTCTAGAAATATACCAGCTTTTTTAAAAAAAAAAAAAAAGCAAAAAATGGGGTGGAAGAAAATGCATCCTTTTTAAAACAAAACATGTACATGCATATAATAGAGCATGGTAACAAATGGAACTATTAAGTAAATGGATCACAAGGAGAGACAAAAGAGTCCTGCAAATCTGACTCATAAGGATTTTAAAATTATTTGTTTCAACTTGCAATTTTCTGGAAGGCTTGTATGTCAAAGGATTTAGGTCAGATAATGATTGGAATATGTACAGTGCTAAACGTTTTCAACCTTGTTTAAAAATACTTCATTGGTGCTTGAGCACATTATTAATAGTGTCAGAAACATGTTATATTCCAGACATCAGTGGGAGCATTTAAAAAAAATACATTAAGGCTTTTCAAATTAGTTGTGCAAAGCTGGGCAATTCATCATTTTGCTGCAGTGAATCCTCCTACAGAAAAGACCCACAGAAGGTCTCTTTTTAAAAGATCTCTTTCCCCTAGCAATTTAAACATACGAAATAAATACATTTTCTTTTAAGCACTCACATATGGGCCAATTCAAGACACAGTCATTTTTGTTTAAGTACAATACACAAAACATTTATATATTGTTTTTAAAAATATGAGTAGGAAAAATTATCTCCCCCGCTCCACCCCCCAAAGGGGTCTATTTTGCCTAAATTCGATGAACAAATAACTGGACTCAGTCATGACACCGACCAGAAAGAGCACAAACATATTAAAGAAAGAGTCAATTTTACATAATTTCAGGCTAAAGGTGTGATCCTAATTCCAAATTAAACTTGGCACTTCCGTTGATTAATAAGATGTGACAAACAGCTAGTTGGTCTAATGCAGAAAGACAGGAAGACTATGTTCCTAATAGAGAAGAGCTGCATCTTGCTTTAGTGGGCAATAAATGACTAGATCTGAGAATTAAAGCCCCCCTCCCTCCCTGTGCATGGGATTACCTGCTTCAGATTTGTACCTCTGCTTTGCCCATTGCAGGACAGGTAATGCATCCATAATCCTTGTTTAATTTCAATGTCTATATAGTGGGGTGGGGGTTTAAGAAGTGGAACACCTCCTGGTGGAAGAGTTTCTCATAACAACAAAGTCTACATAGCAGTTGGTCTTGAATGAAAGTCTGGCAAGAGCAGCAGCATTAACGATGTACATTAATTAGATTGACAGAATGGTTCCTGGCATTGTATTCTGATGTGTGGTAAACCAAATACTGCTTATTTAGGGTTTTAGTTAATGACTAATGTGGGCTTCGGTTTTTGTGTGCAAAACGGCTCTCCTTGAAATGACAGTTATGAGATCCCAGCTGGTTCTCATTTAGAAGCAAGCTGGGGATGTTTCCCACCCCCCTCCTCCCCATCACCAAAAGTGTTTTTAAAACATAATAATTTGGACAATCGATGACTACATGCCCATAAAGGTAGTGAGGAGATATCAGACCATGGATATAGATGAAGTCATTCCTAAAATCGCTAAAGAATGAAGTTATAGAAAGAAAGTTGGGGAGACAATGTACCAAACCCCATTGGGGAAATATTTTTAAAACATATTAAACATTCAGATTTCAAGACAGAACAAACCCCCCATTCCTGCTGTTTCTGGAGAATTCATTTTTCCGCCCTGAACTCTTTTCACCTTTACTCTAATGGGTATAACATTTGCAAAGCAAAAACTGTGGATTGCAGCTGAGCTAGTAGGAAGATTATAACAGAGGCTGTGGGCTGGCTGTACCTAATTTAGACAGAGTATCTTCAGGGAAATGGTTTAGCATGTTGATAGACTAAGGAAAACCCCTATAGGTTGGGCTTGAAGGAAAACAACTCTGTAAAAGCTATCTGCAGTGTGTGTGTGTGTGTGTGTGTGTGTGTGTGTGTGTGTGTGTGTGTCAGACACAGAAGGGAGTGTATTTTTAAACTAGTGGCCAATTCCAGATTGGGGGGGGGGCACAGCAGACTAAATTTTCTAATGCAGATCACTTTGGGTCACTCATATCAAGCCACTGCTGACCTAAATCTCCTTATTCTATTTCATTAATTGATGAAATAAAGGAGCATAATTTGTGGAAGGGCTCGGCTCTGACATACACACACACCTGCCCGCTTTGTTTGTTTCTCTGCACAGCCCACAGCAATTCAATGGGGAGGAAGGCTGAATTAATTTGCCCAAAGGTACCCAACCAAAGCTTCACAGGAGAGCACCAATCTGAATCTTGTTTCCCACAATGATAGTCAGTACTCTCAAGTCACAATGTGAGTCTTTGCAGCAAGATTCAAGCATGTACTACTACATGACTTAAAGAGTCTCTTGAGCATGTGCAGAATACACAAAGCATTGTCTTTGGCCTGTCCTTATGTAGCTAGGATTTATACAATGTATCTTACAAATAACTTCAACTCTACTTTCTCTGTCTACCAGTTACCTATTTTCTTCCTTCCATCCATCCATACATCTATCCATCCAAAACCAGCAGAAGACATTGCCCACAGTGCATATATTTCATTCTATATTCGCAGATAAGACATACAGTTGTATCCCGTGAACTATCTATTGCAACTAGATATTTGAATTGGCTATTGCAACTAGTTATTTTTGACATGGCCCATATGAGGCAAAACAGATTTTTTTTCTTTTTTCTTTAATTTTATTTTCTGTCCTGGTAGATTGGCAGAGGAAGAAGTTGATATCTTCCATGTCAGTAGGGTAGTAAGGCTGCTTTGTATTTTAGTTCAAATGTTAAAGATGTTCGCTTAAATTTTATTTCCTCAACAGGATCAGCACTTAAAAGTTCAGACCACAATGCAGAGAGGATCTTACCACAAAAATAAATAAATACAATGAATGGTTAGCAGTTAATAATATCCTAGAGATGGAACCAGAAGTCAGCCTCCTTGGTTCTAACAACTACGAACTATTAATTTGTGATATGTGTATGTGGGCAGGATGGGCTCTCTAGCCTTTTGGCAACCATCCTAAGAGAAGAAAAACTCAAAATTCAAACCCGGGCAGATGGTGCTCGTCTAACCCTGTAAGGTCAACCATCTAGGAGAGAGTAACTCTAATCAAACTTACGACCTGAGGACCTCGATGCCACCATCCAAGCTTGCTAGGCCCCGGCAGATGAACCTTTGGTTTAAAGGGTGAGGCCAGTACTGTGCACGCTGTGCTCCATCAGAAAAATCCATTTCACAGGCTTGAAGGACACATCCAACTTCCCAATAGAAAGTGTGGGGTGAGTCCTTCCTGAATCTTCATTCGCGAAGAAAAGCCAAGATGTGATATTAATTTGTGATATGTGTATATGATATTGTTACAGGTGGTTTTTATTTTTCCATGAATATCATCTGATCTTTTTCAGTCAATTTGCTTTGTGGCCACAGTTGCCCTACATAGGCAAAAAGCCTACCTATGATCATCCTTTGCAGGTAACAAATGGAACTGCATGTCTTTACACAGCCGTTGTCCTGTGGAGTCCCTCAGGGTTCAGTTCTGTCCCCGATGTTATTCAACATCTACATGAAACCGCTGGGAGAGATCATTCGGAGTTTAGGAGTAAGGTGTTATCTGTACGCAGATGACGTCCAGATCTGTCACTCCTTCCCACCTGTCACCAAGGAGGCTGTCCAGACCTTGAACCGGTGCCTGGCCGCTGTGTCGGACTGGATGAGGGCTAGCAAATTGAAACTAAATCCAGACAAGACAGAGGTCCTCCTGGTCAGTCGCAAGGCCGAACAGGGCATAGGGTTACAGCCTGTGTTGGATGGGGTTACACTCCCCCTGAAGACGCAGGTTCGCAGCTTGGGAGTGATCCTGGATTCATCGCTGAGCCTGGAACCCCAGGTCTCAGCGGTGGCCGGGGGAGCTTTTGCACTGTTAAGACTCATGCGCCAGCTGCACCCGTACGTTGGGAAGTCTGATCTGGCTACGGTCGTCCACGCTCTGGTCACATCCCGAATAGATTACTGCAATGCACTCTACGTGGGGCTGCCTTTGAAGACAGTTCAGAAATTGCAATTAGTCCAGTGGGCGGCAGCCAGATTGCTAACGGGAGCTACATACAGGGAGCATACCACCCCCCTGTTGTGTCAGCTCCACTGGCTGCCTGTCCAATTCCGGGCTCAATTCAAAGTGCTGGTTTTGACCTTTAAAGCTCTATATGGTTCTGGCCCAGCTTACTTGTCCGAACACATCAGCCGCTATGTCCCACCTCGTAATCTAAGATCATCCGGGGAGGCCCTGCTCTTGCTCCTGCCTACATCTCAGATGAGGCTGGTGGGGACGAGGGATAGGGCCTTCTCTGTGGAATGCGCTTCCTATTGATGTACGATCCACCACATCCCTCCTGGCCTTCAGGAAAAAGTAAAATCCTGGCTGTGGGACCAGGCATTCGTACACCAGCACAAGGCAGCATTTTAGATTGGTTTTTAATGAAAGTGGGTGATTATGGCCAATGTTTTTATGGACTGAACATTGTTTTAATCCAGAGTGAATGTGTATGGTGCTAATGTAGTTGTATTTTAATGTATTTTAATGTATTTTAATTGTTGAAGTGTTTTGGGGTTTATATTGTTATTATGTGGGCATCGAATTGTGCCGTACTGTAAGCCGCTCTGAGTCCCCCCCTTGGGGGTTGAGAGGAGCGGGGTAAAATCCCGAAAAAATTACATGACCATTAACAGATTACACACTTCTATGAAGAAATATAGGCAGACCTATGAAAAGTGCCCCTTTTGAACAACAACTCCCACATTCCCTCAGAGAGCCTAACTACTACAGTTGTAGACCAAAAAAATCACTCTTCCAAGCTCTAAATCCCTAAACAGCATGTTAAAACAAAAACAAATAACCATGTTACTAGGGCCTGGGCACTATGGCTTTCAAACAACATTTGTTGGAGTGAATTTGCTGAGCAGTTTCAGAGCCTTTGTATGCAGCAATCAATAACCCTGGTAACTTGCTACATCTAATGTATTCTCCAGATTACTGTTGTCGGAAAAGCACTGTACAGGTGTGCCTATCTGTCCATCTCTTTCCCTCTCTCTCTCTCCCCCCCTGAGTGTGTGTGTGTGTTGGAGAGAAACATGGAACACCATTCCTACAACACTCAGAATATGTGCACGCATGCCTTATTCATTCCCTCACCAAAGTCTGCATATTTATCAGATCACATTCCGTATCCTAGAGTCAGCGCAGAAGGGAGACAAACTGTAATAATATGTTTCATTTCTTACAACACTATCGGTCCATAGCAGGAAAAGAGATCAACTCAGTGAGTAGTATTCAGGGCTCCTCAATTAACCTGATTAGTTCAGCACAATGCTCTCATGAATGACACCTTATCTTGAAAATGGGGGGGGGGACTTCCTCCCTTATGGGGATATACTAGTGCCCCCAAGCCAGAAAGATGCCTTGTCCTATCTGTGATTAGCTCCCCCACCTCCCTCCCTTGTTTCTTCATCTTTTCTTAAGCAGGCAGGTCACTTAGGCTAGAAGAGGCAATGCCTGATTAGATTTTGTGTCCTAAGGACAAGTTGCGCGGGATCTCATCTGCCCAGGTGGCCTGGGAGAAAGCTGGGAAAGGATGCCCTGTAGGCGACTGCAAGCCCTTCTTTCAGAGTCAACCAGGCACATGATGGGATTGCCGGGAGCAGGCGACAATTCATTAACCCCTCAATAACCAAGGCAGCAGGGCGCACAAATAAAACCTGCCTGGAAGGACGGAAGCAAAGAGGCAGAGGACAAAAGGGGGCTTCTTGTCCTATAAAACAACAGCTTTTTTCTTATTCACATGTGTTACTATTTTGGAACCTGTCTCATTCTTGACAGATTAATGAGACATTACTACACTGCTATTTGGCTTGGGACAGAAAATAGGAAATCTTACCTAAATTCTAATATATTGTTCATTGCATTATTTTAGAGAGATAGACAGTTGTAAAGGATAAAGGCAGCACACGCTTTTCCACATATCTTCTATGACTCTAAGGCCAATAGTAGAGAAAAATGTCTTAGTAAGTTGCAGCTGGGGCTGCAGCTCTACCTATGTACATCTACTTGAAATCGCTAGGATTCATTTCCAGCTACTCACATAAAGAATTAGGCTGCCTAATATATAAAAAGCTAATTGGATCAAGTGCAAATGATCCTTGGAGTGTTTATCTTTGTAAAACTGTGAAGCTTAAATCTATGGGTATTAGCAATAATACGGTGGTACTATATGAGCCAAAATGATCTTGTGTGCATTACCAGCACAACAATAAAGTATTTTAGAACTAATAATTTTCTTAAATTCTATTGTACAGTGAATGACAGAAAATAATTCATAGATTTGTTACATATTTTGGTGTAGATTTTACCCTCAACACATTTTATTCACTATTTCATGATACCAGAGCCAATATTATTCCACATGCCTGCCCTGCCCATACTATAAAACTATCCTTCTTACTATTCATGTTATATCATTTCCTGACTTTTAACATTGCTTATTTCTCCAGTCAGTATATACACACTCCTTTTTTGCCCTATTTTTGCCTGTGGGAGGTTTTTCAGTTTGTAAAAGAAGTTCTTCTCTTCCTGTTATTTCCCCTTACTGCCTCATCTGTGTCACTAATATGACATAAAACATATTGTAGAGGGTTAGTCAGGGAAAGATATGTCTCTGAGCAGAAGTCATGGTAGAGAGGATCTGCTTACATTGTTGGACCAGTTAGGGATCTTAATACATTTCCATGTCTTTTGAGGCTCAATGCAAGATTGGGGATAGTTGGCCATTCAGATGTTTGGGCTATAACTGCCAGTCATACATCATATGTTCTGCTGATTTGCCCCTTATGGGATCTGAAATTGAAAAATTAGGGTATCGTTCACACTATATAATTATAGCATTTTCATACCACTATATATGTTGAACCTGAGACTTTGTTGTGTAGAGAGGCATTAGCACAGAGGATTTGAAATATCTTTCAGAATTCCAATGCCAAGATACTACAGTATGGAGCCATGACAGTTAAAGTGGAATCATAATTGTGCTATAACTGTGTAGTATAGAAGAGATCCCAGAATCCAAAGGGTCTCCCATTCTTAGTTTAGCATTTCATCAGCAAACTGTGGAGGAGGGCATGATTTTTCCAGCTGTCCAGCTTATTGCCTGTTGAAAGAGATTCATCAGAATTGAATGGAGTGCTGGATCATGAACCCTATTTACATTGCCAAAGGGTATACAGTAAATTTGTGCAATGTGAGGAGCCAGATCATATCTATGACAGAATTCAAAGACATAGCCAATGTTAGTCTGGATCAATAACCAAAGGCATACTGTAGCATCTTTAAGACTGAGATAAGATTTTTTGGAAAATA
Organism: Anolis apletophallus; assembly: GCA_030556195.1. Lineage (NCBI taxonomy): Eukaryota > Metazoa > Chordata > Lepidosauria > Squamata > Anolidae > Anolis > Anolis apletophallus. The sequence continues at coordinate 65,262,822 of JARBWK010000001.1, read as the reverse complement.
AGCTTTTGTAGACTATTTTATCAGATAGTCTTTCAAGTACAATGTGTTTTGAGTACGTATCAATTTATCAGTTATACACTCACAGTTTGCACACACAACATGAAAATTTGGAAGAAATAAAAAGGGAGATATTTAGTATCAAAGATGAATCCAAAGCCATATGAGAGAACAAGGAAGGCAACCATCTTTGTCATTGGATGCTGGGAGCAACAAGAACCCTAATGATCTTCACTTCTATTAGAAGACAGAACTATACATGTCGCATGGCCTGACATGTATAGTTGCAATTAGGCCATGCAATTAGCCCATCCCAATCAAGGTCTCCTACGTTAGTCTACTGCCTCAGGTACAGGGGAAGGTGCCTTAATACACAAACTTATAAACTGAGATTCAACTTCAATGGTGTGGATGAGTGGAGGCAAGGAGAGAGCAACCCAGTTTCCAACAGCAAAGAAACTCACCCTGATACTTACAGAAGGAATTATGCCATCTAAAAACAGACAGGTTGTTTGATTGACTGCTCCACCCAAAACATATTAGGTGGAATGATGGGTTTCCATCTTCGAACAGCTGGATCAGCAGAGATCTTGATGGAAAAGCACCTCTCCCTATTTTTCAGCACAAGTTTGTATGCTTTTGTTGTTGTTGCTGCTGTTGTTGTTGTGTGCCTTCAAGTTGCTTCTGAACTATGGAGACCCTAAAGTGAAGCTATCACAGCAGTTTTCTTAGAATCATAGAGTTAGAAAAGACCACATAGGCCATCCAGTCCATCCCCCTGCCATGCAGGAAAAGCACAATCAAAGCACCCTAACAGATGGCCACCCAGCCTCCATTCCTGTAAAAGTTGGTTACAGGGTAGTTTGGCTTTGCCTTCCTATGAGTCTGAGAGTGATTTGCTCATGGTTATCCAGTGGGTTTCCATAGTCAAGCAATGTCTCAAACCCTGCACTCCAGAATCACAGCCCAGTGCTCAAACCAAAGGGACTGTTTTCAGCTCCTCCCAACCTCCTTTTAATGGGCTCTGAAAGTTTCACAACGAGGCACCCAAAATAGATTTGTGAGAGCTGCGCTATCTAGTTTAAACGGATTTTTTCCACTAGAATTTGGGAGGACTGGGTGGAGAGGAGGCCATGTGGGAAACTAGGAACCCAAAGGCCACAAGAAATTGCCACATTTAACATACAGGCCACTTTCTTATCTCTAGTGTATGCAATTCCATAAGTTCCAGCCCAATATAGATTTGTCAACTTTTTTTTGCAAGTGTTTCAGGAGAGCTGCTTAACAGGATGAAAACAGCAGGTAAAGCTTTCCTTCTTACTATATGCTGGGGAAGGATGGGAAACTTGCCAGGCAGTTCCTGCCGATCACATTTAAGATACAAGAGCCCTGGACGGCAAAAAAAGGTTGGCATTTCCATTTCAGGTGTGAGAACTGGGGAGAATGTGAAATGAAAATAGACAGGTATTTATTTCTTGCTCTCCCACCACTCTCCTAGACATATATACACACAAGCATGTGTGCACACACAGAGCAACAATAATGCTCCATTAATTAGGAAGCCACAGAAAACACAGGGTCATTCATTCATCCCCCCCTTCAAACCTTAAGCAACTTCATTGATAAACAAGCAAAGTCTGTGGTGTTACACATTAGAAGAACTCCAGTGTTCTCACTCTGGAGGGTTATATTGAAAGAGGGTGTAACAAACAGAGGTCAAAGATCACGACCTTTATACCTTTCAATTTGCTTGAGTGGGAGGGGGGGGGTCTCACCTAGATTGGATCAAAAGTATTGAGCTGAGGAGGAGTGTAAAACCAGTTTAAACCTCTAGGTTTCTTGGGGACATAAAAAGACATATTTGAACCAAAATTACTACCTTGAAGGATAAATCAATCTGTTATTTATCCTTCAACCTTCATATAGAAACATCAGCAAAGTTTGTATTTTGTACTAAAGAAAAATAACCAAATCCAGATTCTTTTTGGTAGATAAATAATGAAATTTCTATCAGCCTAATATTAAGATGGACCCATATTGAAACTTTAAGTGTAATCTGTAAAACGACAGCTGACAAACTCAACATATTAAGTCAGTCTCCTGGCATGAAACTGCTTCATAAGCAGAATGAATATCCATATCCCTGAGCATAAACACTTATATTAACAAGTGCCTAAGTATAAGTCTCAAGCAACCAAAGACAGTACACTGATGAAGAACGGTTAGACTGAAACAAATCCCTGTACAACAGTGAAATTTGCTAATCCACTTCTTGGAAAGAACTCTATCCAGTGATTATGGAAAACATTTATTCCTTGCTCTTGTCATTCTTCTACAAAATTTGAGCAAGGTAAAATGTTCTTTAACAGCCACTTAGAGAGACTTAACATCTGGGATGTCAGCCAATGGTAGACAGATGCCAAAAATCTAACTGAAAGGTTAATTTCCTAGAGATCACAGAGAAAGCTAAAGCTTTGACTCAGTCCTTTCTTGAAATTGGAAAAACAGTGCTCATTTGAATAGAGGTGGTCATTTTAAAGTCCTTATAGCCTTCCCCACACATAGGACTAATGGAAATATGTATTACAAAATCTTTTTAGCAACAGCTTATGATATTTTAGAATATGTTCCAGAGTGTTTGGAAAAACTGTTAATTACAGTTATTATCAGAAGGTATCCATTTTTACTCAGGAAAACATTCCACTGTATTCAAAGAGGTTTCCTTCTTAGTGCTTCCGTGAACAGCATGGTTGGTATGGGGGGGGTTATTTAAAAAAACTTTTGCTCATACATGCCTTTTTTTTAGTTTGGGACTATTTCACATGTTGCACAGTTTGTAGAGCAAAAATATTGCTTTTGTTTATATGTTATCTCCAGTCAGCTCGTGTACTGAATTGGAATTGTCCTGCTTTTCCAAAATATGCATTGTAGGATATGAACAAAGACGATAATTCCAGCCTCAGTTTCCCTAATTGGTAAAAGGAGAATAATAGTGCCTGTCCCTCAAAAACACAAGGAACGTAAAGATGGTAAATGCTGTAAAGCACTTTGTATGAGTTATAGCTTCTCTGTTGGATCAATATGGCTTGGCATTGGAGACTGCACACATAAGTGTACTGGCAATTTGCAGCAGAAAACTTTTCTGTTGTTTGGCCTCTCACAGGTTTTTGACAGTATACTATCCTTTTAGCCCAAAAGTGGCCCAAGTGCAGCCCTGATACCACGTGCTGCCGCTACAAGCTTTGGACCTCATCACATGGAGGTCTTTAAGCCAGGGGACAGCAGGGGCATCCCTAGGGGCAACTGTTGGGCAACGCTCCACATTGTCCCCTTACCGTCCCACACTGAAATCCATCTGGCCCTGGCTTAATCTCACGCTGTCACCAGTTTACTCTTTGAAAACACGGGTAGTCACCTGTGCTCTAAGGGCTGCCACTTAGCACACTGCTGAGACGCAGTGTGCACTGAGCCTCACCAGAAGAAGTCAGGCATCATATGATGAGCTCTGGTGGGCTCTATCTTGGCTGCATCTCAATAGCATCCTAGGATGGGGCTTAAAGTCCATGTGGTCAGGTCCTTAGTCTCTAAATATCTTCCACAACTCCTTAGAGATACTTGGAAGCAATCTCCCAAGATTTCCCTGGCCCCTGTTATTTTTATCCCTTTTGAAAAAAAATCTAAATCTAACAGAAGCCAAAGTCTAACTTTTAAAGTAAATTTAAAAATTCTGGCATGCTGAAGCAGAGCTAGGATAATAATAGTGGAGGGGTCCATGGAACTCACAGGTTGCACTTTCCCCAGTCATTGTGAGTCATTGTTCAAGGGTTTGCCATAAGACAGGCGTGGCAATTGGACTTCAGGGGTTTTGGACTCTCAGAAATCCTAGCCAGTTTACCAGCTGTTAGGATTTCTGAGATTTGAAGTCCAAAACACCTGGAGGGCTGGCAATTGCCCACTCCTGCCATAAGAGGTAATTTGTGTTTATGACTCTATAGATTACAGCTAAGCCATTGACTGTATATATCATGAAAAACAATCACTTTTTTAAAAAGTGGGTGCAACACAACATTTATTATCTTAATGTGTGACTTGTACCCAGGGCAAGAGTCAGGACAGAATATGGAGAAAAGAAATGGCTTTCAATTGGCAAGGGAGTCCGCCAAGGCTGCATTTTATTTCCTTATCTGTTAAACTTGTACACTGAACATATCATACATAAAACAGAGATAGACACAGAGAAAGAAAGCATGGAAATTGGTGGCAGCAATTTTAAATATGCAGATGACACAATATCACTAGCAGAAAATAGCAAACACTTGCACCAATTCCTGAAACCAAGGAAGAAAGTGAAAAGGCATGTTTACAATTGAACATTAAGAGAACAAAAATAATGGCCACAGATGATTTCCACAATTTTAATGTCAAAATTGCCCATGCCATTGTATTTCTGTGTGTAGCTATGAAAGGTGGACAGTGAGGAATGTTGACATGAAGAGAATCAGATCATACAAAATGTTCTGCGGATATTGCGGACTATTAAAAAAGACAATAAAATTGGTCATATAACCAATCAAGCCTGAACACATCAAGTATCTTGCTAGAATTGAGGATAGCTAGACTATTGTACATATTGTGTGAAGTCATGACTTACTAGAAAAGACATGATGCTTGGGTAAGGAAGAAGGAAGTTGAAAAAGAGGAGGATCACATTACAAATGGATAAAGTCAGTGAAGAAAACCACCATCCCGAGCCTTCAAGACCTAGACAGGGCTGTAGATGATGGAGTGACTTGGAGGACAGGATCGCCATAAGCTGCAGCTGACTAAGCAGCAATTAACAACAATCCAAGAGCTGCTATTCCCCTCATGCTAGCACAGGGTAAACAAATAAGCATGCACAGACTGAAGGTAAGTCCAGACTTCTTAACTTCAGAGGAGTTAGTCACACTGACACATGATAGGATGCCATCCTATCATGCCCATCAAAGCAGATCCATAGGGAGATATGGCCACTTTCATAAGCAAGTTGTAGGAATTGTTTCCTATTAATTACACTTGCTCCATAATTTCCTTTCTTGGCGAATCTAGGTTCCAACATTGCTGAGCTGTGCAATGATTTTTGGAACAGCCTCGGATTACAATTGTTTTTGGTGTGATTTTAATAGTGATTGCAATGTTTTATATGTTTTAATATGAATTTAATTTTAATTTTGAAATTTACATTTAAATGTATTTTAATTGTTTGTTGTCCAAATGCATCAAATAGTTGCCATATGTAAAGCCACATTGAGTCTCCTTTAGGGTAGAGAAAGGTGGGATACAAACAGAGTAAATAAATAAATAAAAGTGTTTGAGTCTCTTTTTTATCCAATAAATTGAAATAAACAAATACAAATGTTTTGCATAAAGAAATATCTCTAGAATCTCCACTAGGAGATGTCTGCTATCAACATTGGAAGAGACGCTACTAAATACGCCATTCGTCTGGTTCCATATGGAGACATTTCATATTTCATATGATAACGGATTTTCTGTTCGGCTGTAGCTCTCTTTCTTGCATTTCTAATTCAAGATGCTTTTTTTCCAGACCTACAACACTTTCCATAGGTTATAAACCATATATGGGAGATAATCTCTGCTAGTAGGAATGAGACCCTGTTTCAGATATCATCAGTGTATAATACAAACAGATATCTGTCTCTAAACACAAGGTCTTAACTGTTGTAGCCCCAAGTTACAAAAGTTATCTTCCTTTAGATTTGAGATTTCCCTGCCTGTAAAATGGACTGTAGAAACCTCTGTGACCTTTAGTTTATCTCATTGTGTTTATGTTTTGCTATATTTTCATTAACAATTTCTTATCTCTATTGGAATCTATAAACTATAAGATGATATTTTAGAAAAATGGCATATAAATTGGCTCAAATAAAATAAATGGTCACATTTTTAAAAAGTGTTTGATGGGGAACATATTGTCTATGTCATGTTCAATGTATAATGTATTACAGCAGAGTATCCTGAACAATCTGTCAATTTGCAAGCTGACTGAAATCTATGTTGAGGGTGTCTTTAGCAATGAAAGCCTGCCTGAATTTGTGCCAGCCAGATCCCACATAAAAACGTGTCAAAACTGACATGTGGGTGGGGAAAGGAGTAATTAATCTCAGTTTTGTGGGCCTTCTTTCCTCCCCCTGACTTGTCTCCATTTCCCTCCAGCACCGGAGGAGTTAAAGAAAACAATAAAAGAACAAGTGAGTGTACAGGATAGGATTTACTGGCATTTACTTTTAATCTATGGTCCTTTGCTCTGTGGCTTATCAGCCCGATGTCAGTCCTTTTTCCTCCTTTATATTTCATGAGCAGCCCCCCCATGCTGCTACTGAGAGGCACAGAGCCCAAGTGTCTGTAAGCTTTTTGTCAGGTAAAAAAAAGAAGAAAAAGGCAAGGAACAAGAGAGAGAAAAGCAAAGCTAAGAGGCATCTATTAGATGTCACTAGGCTTTTGTATTCATGTCAATGATTCAGGATTAGAGTATTTGAAATAATCTTATTGAGAGGAATCAAAAGCCCCACTGAGCAGGAGGCTGCTCGGTAGCATATGGCAGGGCAGGAGACAATATCTTATTAAAGATGTGTTAGCTAACACTACACACACACATACACACACACACACACACACATCTATATACATACATATCATATATTATAAAACTATTGTGCCTCCAAGAGTTAACTAAATGACATAGTTGTAGAATTCCATATTGGAGAAGCTTTTGTGTTGCTATAAAGATATATAGATTTGCCAGATTGTCTGTTCAAATCACAATGACACTATTCTCCGTTCCCTTTCCTTCCCTCTCTCCCCTGCAGCCTTCCCAAGTCCTTCACCTTCAACTTCCAAAGTGTATTTAGAAGTAGCACTTTCAGAATGTGAAACTTTGGCTTTGCTAACAAAGCACAGCATTATTTGGTCCTGGAATATTTTTTTCTTACTAATATAATCTTTAAGCTTTGTCTGCCCACAAAAAAAAATCAAGAGGACAACACATGAGTTTCAAAATTTAAATAGGGACATTTTCCACTGTATAGGAAAACATACAGGAGTAGGAAAACATTCTTGTCTGACTAGGAGTTTTGCCAGATTAAGACAATCTCAATTCTGTTATAATGAACCCTGTATTCTTAAAACCTTTATATGTTCTGGGACAAAGGTTTGTAACTGGAGAAAAAGCCTGCACTAGATTTATCTTCATCTGCCTACACCTTTTCCAAGAGCTTGGAACTGAAGACAAAACGGTACTGTTCACAGCATTTCAACGGTTGCTGTGAAAGTCTATATCTAGGTCACTTTAATAATGTCCAGGATATAATTTCAAGGTAATGAAATAACACATTTTAACGATCTACTTCATACCAAGAGCAGATTAACAGCACCAAGCATGTCACATTCATTTTGAATATAGATTTTCATATAATAAAGTAATGTAACAAGTGTTTTAAAGTAGTGGCGCAAATGATTCAAGACATTTTTAAATTACTTTCTTCGAAAAATTATTCTCCTTAAAAATGTTTAAAGTAAACTTCTCATCCATATACCGTAGGAAGTAATGTCATAACTGCCAATGCAAAATTCCTGAAGTGACACACTGATAACTCTATATGGCCTATATGTATTTTTCCAGAACTCTGACAGGAAATAAGCTGGAATGTTAAAAGAGAAACAGAAAATTCAGGGCATAATATACCATTGTTGCTCCTTACACATGCCGCTTGTTTTTCTGAAGTTGTGTTAAATAGCTTTTGACAGTCTGGATTGGTCACTTTCTATAGAAGATCCATTGATCACAGTTTACTTGGACTCATCAAAATTAACCATAGCTTATTGCTTTACTGTGGTATATGAAAATGCAGGTAACCACTGCAAACTGTTTTGTTGTTGCTACTGCTGCCACCAACAGGAAACAGAAAACCCAATTGGAGATGGTATACAGACAAAAGTCCCCATATATTGACAGTCTTTGTCCTAAGCAATTATGCTACAAGCATTTTTAAAGACATCTGAATACCATGAGCATGATCATCTTCTCTCCCAGTTTGCCAAATGACCTGTTGGGCTTTAAGTTCATGGGCTCTTCAAAGGTGGCCACGAGTCCCACATTTCAGTCCTGTCTTGTGGTTTAGATAATTAGATCAGCAAGATTCATTGGAATGTGTGCCTTTCCCTGTGCCACTTCCAACAAAATACAAAGGCTTACTGGCTCAGGAGAAGAAATCTTAGATTTGAAGGAAATGTATAACCTAGCTCTACTTAAGCAGACTAATCTGGGTGATATCTTTGTAAGACAGCAGAGATCAGGAAAGTACTTTCGAATTCCAAGTGCTTGTGGAGCAAAAAAAAAGCAGTGAAGATTAGGGCAAGGGGAAAATGATGGATTGAAAAGATGAAAAATCTGTCTTGGAAGGGAATCCAGATGGAAGAGAGAGATTTGGAATTGCCCATCTGTCTAATGTACCCAAAGCGAGAGGAGATCAAGACTAACCTGGGCACTTTCTGAATGTGCCTCCTATTCGTGTGTATGGAGGGGAAGTGATAGGAGTTTCTCTGGGTTTGGAAGTGAAGTAATTCCCCTCCCCCCCAAAAATTATATTCTGGATCAATTTCTATTATATATTATTGTGTGATACTGTATTTTGGGATGAGCTGCAATGAACCACTTTGCAATTCTTCATTGTATTACACTACGCTAGGACCTTGGATCTCACTAATCATGTTCTCTTGGTTTCTCCCTCCTTCCTTACCTCTCTCCAACTTTCCCTTTTTAAATTTTACCCACATTCTTTTAATTATACAGTGAGGGAAAATGGCCTACCTAATCATTGAAACTGCCACTGATACCACAGACTTTATTTCATATTCCCATATCCATCCTGTACACCAAACCTGTGCTTTCTACTGATCTTTGCAGACTGCATTTCTTAGCGGTGAGTGGCAAAAACAAAGCAGAGAAGACATTTTGCAACTGCTCAAAGATTCTCAAAATTTTCAAATTAAGAATTACTTCATCACCCCATCTCCATGGATATCCATTTGTAGTTATACTTGTAGGTGAATGTCCTCTTAGTGTAATAATACGTTATCTATTAACCTTTAATGAACAAGGCATTTTGAGAGTGAAGAAAGTGAAAGTATTGGTGGTGTGGTAAGAAAAAGATGGAAAGTAATGGTCAACTGAATTTTAAAAGTTATTAGATGGGGTCCCATGCTTTGGAACAATTTTTCCCAAAATGCTGGACTTGTGCAATTCCTAGGCCACAGTCCTATTATAAACTGCCAGGGTACAGTGAGCACACAACCCTCATTACACCAGTTCCACTGGCTGCCAGTCTGCTATCAAACACAATTTAAAGTGCTGGCTTTAGCCTATAAAGCCCTAAATGGTTCCGACCCAGATTATGTATCCAAACGTATCTCCCTCTATATAACACCTCAGAGGTTAAGACCATCTGGAGACACCCTGCTCTTGGTCCCACCCACCCCCTTTGCAGATGCAACTGGTGGGGAATAGAGACAGGGCCTTCTCAGTGGTGGCTCCTCTACTATTCATTATTTATTGGAAACATTTATATTCCGCCCTTCTCACCCCGAAGGGGACTCAGGGTGGAACACAGCATATATACGGCAAACATTCAATGCTGGGACAAGAATTCATATACACATGCATAAACATTAAAAAAACATTTATGTCAATAATTAAAATACACCATTTAAAACCGTCTTGGTCATCTGCATCTAATCTAATTGGCCTGGTAATCTTTCCTATTGTTGCTTTATTGCCCTGTCCCAAAAGCTTGGAGCTCCCTCCCCAACAAAATTAGATCAGTGCCCTCCCTTCTGGCCTTCAGGAGAAAAAAGTAAAAACTTGCCTATGGGACCAAGCCTATGGGCAGTATGCAATACAAGAAATGATCAGAGATTGTGTGCAATTAATATTTAATATTTTGAACAGCCTTGGACCATGATTTTTGGATTATGTGATTTTAAGATTTATATTAATATGCTTTTAACACATTTTAATGTTTAATGTTGTTACATTTTTATGATCTAAGCGATAGTTATATATTATTGTTGTTTTATGTTAGGTGTCATATGTATATGAGGCATTACATTTTTCCACAAATATGTTTGAAAGTGATTTGGTCTCCCCACACACACACACACACACTTGGGGTGAGAAAAGCAGTATATACTGTAAATGAAGTAAATAAATAGTAGACCCTGTAGGGAGAAATCTAAGCTAAAGGGAGGAAAATTTAGAGAGACGAGAGACGAGAGACGAGAGACGAGAGACGAGAGAGAGAGAGAGAGAGAGAGAGAGAGAGAGAGATTCTGAAGGAGCAATCTTCTAAAAGCAAAGCAATCTCCATATGGATAATAATGAAAACCTCCATGCCATGTAAATCCCATGCCCAATGCTAATGTCTGAATCAATGAATTACCTAACAATAATTAGCTAAATTAAACGATTTGAATTATTAGTGTTTACATTAGTGAACACATTCCTCAAATTTCTAACAGTTAACATTGCCAAATACATTTTCAAATCTACTATTCTAAGCTCTGATTCTAAGTGGAGAATTAGGTTGTGTAATGTTCATGGAATGAAAGAGGGAAGATGGTGTAATAGAAGCCTTGACTAACTGTGGCTTCAAAGGAGGCAAGGTAGCAAACCAGAGGTGGCTGGTGGTTTCCAGAGTCTGTTGAATGATCTAGCCAGTTCTTCTCCCCTCTAAATACATCTACCTGCTGTAACTTCACTCTACAGAAGAAGGTAATGCTGGAAAGACAGAATGATCTCATTTTTTTAAAAAAAAAACAACAATAGTCTATTGGGCATTTAAAGGATGAATGGGGGCAGAACTATAGGAGTCCATCAGCCAGAAGAATAAGCTGTATGGGGATTCTTCACATGCTCATTTATAAAAAGGTACACCATGATCAAGGCTGTAGCCAGAGGGGGTGGGAATTAAGGGTTCTACCCCCCCCCCCCTCCCAAATAGGGTACTAAACCACCACCACCCACCAGATACCTGGTTTACTCAAAAATGTTAACTGGTTAACCAATGTATGAGTAAAACAGGTTTCTTTTTAAACTTGACACATTGCAGGGCAGGGTTGAATTTTTAACACACACACAGCTACGGCCATGATCATGAGAATGTACACAAAGTGTATCTACCATCACATCTGAAAGACCAGTACATACTAAGGTCATCGATAAATACACAAGCAAGGGGCATCTATTAGAATAAAGTATGTAGTATAGGAAAACCATATACTGCAAAACCCATGATACTTTATTTTCATCATTCTTGACATGTAACGAGGCTTGAGGTCTCAAAGCCAGAAGTTAAGACTCTGTATACTTAAGAATATAGCTGCACAACTCCATCTGAAAAGGCATCTTATCGCAGTGAAATATTCCCTTATTCATCAGTTTACTCCACCCTTCTCTAGCAAGAGAAAGAAAATTCTATATGATTCAAACACACATACTCAGAAATAATAAATTCAGAATGTATATCTCCAGTAACAACCAGTATTTCCATTCCTGGTGCACTAAAAAAAAACTAAGCAAAGGAATTGTGGAAGCTGATTTACCCTACAGCAATAATTTCAAAGTTGAGATATTTCTGGATTTTCTCTTTTCTGCTCCCCTCTTCTGCACTCTTATAAAAAAAAGTGGGGGAGAGGGAAAAATCTCTTTCTACACACCCCAAAACCATCTCTTTTTAATAATACATGAAATGGAATAAAAGATTCTTAGTTCTGTTGACCCAGGTAATCCTATGGGCCGCCTCTGTCCTCTTTGCCCCTTTGCTCACTTTGAAGTAGCAGCTAGCATTAAGAAATCAATAGCTATGAATAGGACATTTGAAGTTTTGTGAAGAGAAACAAAAGAAAAGCCCAGTCCTTTAAGGTACTAACCCCTGCAAGGTTGGCTGGGGAGTGCTCTGTGCTTTATGGGCTACCCTGCCAGAATCAGACCCTACCTTTCAGACACATATTTCAAGTGCTTTATTACACTGAAAAGTATGGTACATATTCTCAACAGAATTTGTCCCCGAAACAAAGAATAATGCTCACCCACTCTCATCTTCAATGCACTTTACAGGAAGCACAAAAATGAGAAGGAGGCAGAAATCACACATTATAAATCCAAAGGCCAAACTATATCTGGTGCAACTAGACAATTTGGCTATGTGTGGTTTCTTCCACGGCTTGGAATATTCTTGTGAAAAACATTGGCTGTTACTCAAGATTACAGTCACTATAGCGGAGCCATATTAGTATCATATTGCTTTTCATTTGCAGCAGCAGCATGATTATTTTACAAAAATAAAATTAAATGTGGATAACAATATAAAATGTGCCCAATTTTCCCCAAAACCAAAGTTTCAAAGTAATATGCACATACTGATTGGGAATTTCATGCGCAAATGCATATAACATGACCAGATATTACATTATTTTGTTGAACCACCACTGCCTTCAAAAGTAACGCATGACAGTTCATACTGTTACTTGTAGTACTACTTTGCTTCCGATCTCTGATTAGGCAAAGAAAGAGAAATGAGGGCTCCATTTTATCTTAAAGAGTACATAACAGAAGATCACAGAATTTTCTGCTTAGCGCTCTCTGTCTGTGTGTGTGTGTGTGTGTGTGTGTGCAATATCAGCTGAGGAAAAATGTGTTGATTTCTGTCATGTCTACTTTCTTCTACAGTAATTCAGGACTCTACTTGTTTGTGAATAATGTGAGATTTGAAGAAACGAGAAATGAATTTTATTCATCAGCCAATTGGCCTTATCAAAACACACAAACACAATGTACAGCATACATCTAGTCCATGTAAAAATAAAAATATACAAGTACAGAGAGAAAAAGTAGGGATGGCCAGGGAGGTTTGAAGAGGAGAAAAGTGTGAAAGAGGTCTCAGTGTGTGTTTGAGAAATGAAGAGAGCCTGAGTTTTACTGGATTCATGAATTCAAAGCTTCAATCAGCTACAACCTCAGTAAATGATACTGCCCCCCCCCCCCCAGTGCAGCCCACTTTTCAGGGTTGTTGTGTGACTAAAACTGTGAGTCATTTTGTCCTTTCCTGGTGGTCTTTTAAAGGGGGAAGCACAGCGACATGAAATATCCTTATTTTTACTTTATAGTACACATCTCAAAAGGTTGTGACCCACGAAGCCAAATGACAATGTGTATCAACCTTGTATGATGACCAAGCAGGACTTAATATATCTATGTTAAGTACTTGGCAGGAGTTGGACACAAGACTGATTCACTCCATTATGTCTTCCTCAACACTGCATTTAGGACTCTGGCTTTTGGCTTGGAAGATTATTTTGTAGAAATGTCCTAGAGTGTCTGCGAATTTTCAACCTAAACTGGCTTTCAGCAACAACACAGCTCCATTAAACTGTGGACTTCACTCTGAGAAGACATTGCTAGGGCTGTATATGAGCATATAGAGGCCTGTATATAAATTGCATTTTTAGGCTACAGTAGTCATTTGATCACCCAATGCAATGCTTTTCCCACCATCACAAACATAGCTAGCATTATTCACTAGGCCACTGACCAAGGACACATTCAAGCACAGCAGTTCTGGATGGAGCAGCAGAATTAAAATAGGAGAATAGCGATTTTGCCAGTTTTCATTGAAGTACTGTATATTTTGCTGAAATTCAGCTTACTGGTTGGATACAGTAAAGCATCCTTGTCTTTTCTAAGTAAACCTCAAAGCAAATCCTAACAGAAGTATGTAACTCACAATATTAAGCAAATTCAAATCCTGTTTGTTTCAATGGGAGAAACTGAAGCACATATTTAAATCCCCCACTTAAATCCATGACACGCAAAACTGCTTAACTCACCCACAACGTGCCCTTCATTTTATAGAATCACAGAATTGGAAGAAGTGGCATGGGCCATCCAATCCAATCTCCTGCCATGCAGGAAAAGCAGAATCAAAGCAACCCTTTCATCCAGCTTCTGTTTAAAAGCCTCCAAATGAATGAGCTTCCACCACACTCGAAGGCAGAGATTTCCAATGTTGAACAGCTCTTACAGTCAGGAAGTTCTTCCTAATATTCAGGTGGAATCTCTTCTTCTGTAATTTGAACCCATTGCTCAAAATCCTAGTCTCCAGGGAAGAAGAAAACAATACTGCTCCTTCTTCCTTGTCATGATCAAGCAACTCACCCACATTTTCAGTAGGGAAATAGGACTCCTTTGCCTTCAGGCTAGGGGTCGGGAATGTATGGCCTTCCTGATAGAATGGTATTGTTATTTCCATCTTACCTCATATTCTTGTGTTCTTGGTAGGACTGACAGGAGTCATAAAATGTCTGGAGGGATACACATTTCCCATACATGTTGCATGCTGCCTAATTTACCTTGTCATTTTGGAGAGACAGAAAGATATACGGAGAAGGTCCCTACTTCTGAAGATAGAAGAGCTTTGAGTCTACCTCTGTTGCTTGAATTTATTTGCAAGATATGATTTAACATTTTGTTGAAAACATACTTCATGCTAACTAATGACTTGGTCCAAAATGCTACATTATTGTGCTTTCACTTACGCTATCTGTTCCTCTACAGACAACTTCTGACTTTTTTTTTCTTCGAATCTTCACCCATCTACCCATCACCACTAGCACTCATTCTCTTTTATTTGCTGCCACTGGTCATCCTGGCTATTATTTATCTATTTCACTTCAGTTTTAGGACAACCTAGTAACCAGAGGTGTTTGATAACAGTATCTATGAATCTCGAAAACCAATTACTAGAGATAACACATTTTAAAATCAAGATAAAACCAGAAGGGAAGTGAGAAATCACTACAGCATATAACACCAAAGTAAAACCAGCAGCAAGAAAGAATACTAACAACTAAAAGCACTAAAACTGTTCTTAATATGCTTGTAAGAAGAAAAAGTTCTTAACATGGCATCTAAAAGACCATAATGTAAATACCACAGATGGTATATCACCACTTGAAATGGTGTTTTATCATGTTTATATCTGCTTGTGGCATAAACTGATTCCTGTCCCTGACTTATATACATGTATATGAACAGAAGACTGGATCCTACAACTGTTTTAGGAAGAGACAGCTGCAAAAAAGACTTGCCCAACATTAAGCAGTAGATTCCAATCACATCCACAGGCCATGCCCTTAAGCCATGCCAAGGTTACTTAAAATTATTTGCAACCAACTAATATCTGAGATAGCTGCAGTGTGCCAAAAGCAAGGAATCTATGCTCAATTCACACCAAGCAGGGTATGTACCCAACTGGTTCAGCACTGGATGAGTTACATATGGAAAGCATAACAGAAGAGGGTTTTCCTACAATGGTTGGGCAATGTTTGTGTGAATGGGCTTTAATATACAAACAATCCATGCAGGGCCGTAGCCCGGATTTTGGTTCAGGGGGGGGGGGCTGAATTTGGTTCGGGGGCTGAGACTGGGTGGAAGAGGGTTTGCCCTAGCAAACCTTTTGTATTGTTATCCCAATAACCCCATGAAGGTGGGATATAATGAGCATGGTGATCAGATCGTGATATGAATAAACATAACAGTTTAAATAATGTACCAGTAAGGCCTTCTCGCGGACCACCCTGAGACTTTCGGGAGGCTGAAGCCCCCTTAGCCCCCCGGCTACATGCCTGAATCCATGTACTCATGACACTATATGAGCAACACAACAGAAAAAACTGGAATACTTTGCTAAAGAATTCAGGGCTTTGCAGGTAGTGGTCAAACAACAGTACTTCCACAGAGGAATAGCTCACTGGCTGCTCCCTCAGAAAATAATCTTGGAAATCCTGGCACACAATGTAATGGCTTATAATATGCCAGATGTTTTCTACTGGAACCTGGTGTATACTGGGGCCATGGAAATAATATCTGAAATTATCTGTCTTAAGGAATGGTGGAGGTACTGTTATACCATACCCTTGGAATGAGCTGCTTTTAAAATGTCTATACTCATTAAAATGAATTGGTTACAGACAAGAAAAAAAGCTAACAATAAGCAAGTCTGGTCAAAACCAGCCAGGTGACAAGCAAAGCTACAGAACAGTAAACCTGCAAGACAGTAACTAAAGCACAATGTCTTTATCCAAACATGCTAAAGTTAAATAGGTAAGTAAGTTCAAAGCCTCTGCATGTTTGTGTACACTACAGCTCAGTTACATCCATCACCTAGGCACTGGAATAATTTATTTTATTGTTTAGGAAAACACTTTCACTAGTCTTGAGTGAGAATGGGGCATATATCAATTGTGGCTGGAAACAGACAATCATTTTTAAGAGAGCTAAAGGTACTCTGGCAGCATTGCGCCCCACTGACATTTCTTTTGTTCCACAGTCATCTCTGTTCAAAGAGACATTGCAGTTTTTTGAAGCATCTCAGAAGCCTGCAAAATCTATTTGTCAGAAATGATCCTGGTATGAGTGGGCACACTGTGAGCAAACCTGTATCTGTCATATGACTTTCAAATGCTGGGGTGGAGTGAGGAAACAAGCTCTATCCTTCAGATGTTGAACCAAAGGTTCAGAGCTGGGGTGGGAAACCTTTGCCTCTTCAAATGTTTGGGACTTCAGCTTCCCAATGCATGAGGCAGTATGGTCAGTGGTAAAGCAGAGTGAAAACTAACATTCAAAATAGCCACAGAGTCAAATGTTCTCCTCCCCTGGTATGGCCCTGAATGGCTGTATTTCTTTTTGTCCGTGGCTGGAATAGTTAAAAGCTAAAATAGTGACTAGGGGAACCTATTGTGCACAATTGGTTGTGCTGGGCAGACTCTTCCATATAGTGCTGAAAATGTACATTACTTTCCATGTTTATCTTAACCAGAAGAATCGTTGCACACTTGATTCATAAGTGAGAACAGAGAAAGGAAACTAAACATAAAGTAAAGACACCTCAGCCTATTTCCATAGTGGTCAGTTGTTGGTGAATGTCTATATGGTGTGGGTGTTTAAATATTCAGCCATGTCAGACATGGAAGCATCTTTCACAAATCAAGAAATAATAAGACCCTTCCTTCCTGTTGTATTGCACCCTATGTGACTTTTTCATTATCATCTTTACAGATTCTTACAAAGCAAACCTAATTAGGAAGCTCTCTCATTAGTCTTCCAGAAAAATTAGCACAGCTTATGCTAATTACTCCTGTAAAATTTAATAAACTCATTGAAATGGGAATAGTCTAATGAGGTTTTATTTATTGAACTAGAATAACTATATGGGAAAAAAGGTTAGGACATGGGAATATCCAGCATGGCAATAAAAGTACTAAATTGTATTCAATTCCTACCCAGAATTTTTTATTGCAAACCTTTTAAATTCAAATATGAGTTACCGTTCGAATGTTAAATCTATGTAAAATGCAATAACAGAAAGTGGTTCATTTTTTAATTTTCCTGCTATAAGTAGGCTGAATGTGCACAGTGCACTTGAAACAGATATTGTTGCACACTGAATTATTTTGCATTACATTCACTTCCTCAGATATTGTGTTTCCTCTGTGTCTTACGAAAATCACAGATGTATTAGGAAATGTACATTTTTCCTTGAAGTCCTGCTTCTTTAAAATAATTATAATGGATTTTCTGACACATCATGTATGATGGTATCATACATAGACAAAAATGACCTGATCTGGGCAAAATACACAAAACACCAGTTAGGGGTGGAAAAGGGAGAAACACTCTCCTATTATTAGCATGTTTGTGTCTCAGCAGTAGCCGTAACCTTTAAAAATTGCTTCTGAAACTTTAGTTGTCCAATCATATTTTTATATCTAAGCTTACATTTCAAAGCATTCGTTTAATGTGGGGGCATGCATACAAGACAAACATACACTGCTTTGTTTTTTCTACTGACTTGGATCAGTGATGAAGCACATAGTTTTTGTGAGGGAAAATGCCATCCCTGCCGGCTCTACCTTGAACTAGGAAAGACCAGACCTTGGAAATTTTAAATGTTAAAGGCTTTCATGACCAGAATCACTGCATTGTTGTGAGTTCTCCGGGCTGTATGGCCATGTTCCAGAAGCATTCTCTCCTGACATTTTGCCTACATCTATGGCAGGCATCCTCAGGGGTCCTAAGGTGGCCAATTGCAACATTCACACTTATCTCAAATAGATAAAAGTTCTTTCTCCCACCCTGGACATTTCACAGATATATAAGCCTCACTTGCCTAGTTTCCAACAGACCTCATAACCATGGAGGATGCCTGCCATAGATGTGGGCAAAACGTCAGGAGAGAATGCTTCTGGAACATGGCCATATTTATTATTAACTTTACTTCTACCCCGCACCCATCTCCCCAAGGGGACTCGGGGCGGCTTACATGAGGCCAAGCCCAATACCACATAATAACAAAACAATAGCAATTATAAAAACAATACAATCAATAAAACTCAAACACATGCAATAACAGACATTAAAACCATTTTGGGCGGGCCGAATGTGAAATGTTAAAAATTTTAAAGTAAATAAACACTGAAAACTCACAGCAAACCTTGGAAATGTTATTACAACTCCCAGAAACCCTAGCCAGCAAGGCAATGCTAAATGGAAGATTTTGGAATGTATATTTTGACAAATACATTGTCCAAGCACTAGGAAGGACTCCTGTTCAGATCCTAGAGAGCCACTGCCAGTCAGTGTAAGCAGAAAGAGATTTTCATATCCATGAATAGCTCCCAGGGCTCTGCACAAGAAATACCAGACTGAATCACCCAACACATCTTGCAGCAATGTACCCAAGCCAGAGCTGACTGATTGAGAATGGTTCTCATCAAAGGATAGTAGAGCTGGGGTGACCTAGACCACTGTTTCTTAAACAGTGAGTCCCAACCCCATAGGGGGTCGCCTTAGCTCAATGTTTGGGTCACACAAATTCAGCAACAATAAAAGATTTCTGAACACCACCTAGATATTTACATGAATCTGTTAGCAACAATGTGCAGCGTTTACAGCAGACTCTGCAGAAAATGCTTCAGGTGTACTCCACAACAAGGAAAATCAGCTTGCTTAGCAAGCCTTGTAAATGTCTGATTTTTATACTAATTTTATAAGGGATCATGAAAAAATTTCAGAGGTGGAAAGGGTCACAAATGGAAAAAGTTTAAGAAGCCCTGGTCTAGACAAAAGTGAGGAAGATGGCTCAAATATGGGACTTGGCACAAGACAGTATCTTGCGTTCTGCCTATCTAAATAATAATATTATACTCCACTTTAGAAACAAAACAGTATTCCAAGGAAAATGTCCCTCAATGTCACTTTCTAGATTCCCTTCCAGTACATATACAGTACTAATTTGTGCCAAAATCAGACATTTAGGATTGTGGCTCCAGTGCAATTCATATATATATACAGATATATATCAACAATTGCATATGATACTACACATATGAACATAAAGTAATCATATATAATGTTATATAAACATTGTAAATGAATATAGAAATTACAACCACATTTTAGAGCCCTGCAGTAGTAGTGATGATAGTAATATATGCCCCTAATTCTTCTGCATGATCTATGCAATCAAACAAAGGTACTTATCACCATTCAGCAGTACATCTTCGGGCATTTGAAACATTTGTCTTCGATTCCCTCTATTTAAAGGGCACTGTTACAATCCACTAACATACAGGGAGATTATAATAATATAATATCTGCATGTGTCCATATATCCATCTAATAGTGCAAACAAGGATAATTCCTTATTAAATATTCCCCAAAAACATACACTATAAATGTAAGGAAAGGGTAATCATCCTTACATAGAATCACGCATGTCATTTAAATGTGCTCCTAGTCTGCTTAAGTATATTTTTACATGCCCATTTTATGTCCAAATTAGTCCATACCAAAGACATGGTTAAATCATGAGAGAATATCTTTACAAACCTCCTCCCAGGCACCAAAACATGCCCTATGAAGGATCACTTGCATTAAAAGTATATGGTTTTGCATATCAATTGGCATAATAGCTTACAATTTTATGCATGCAGGAGTGACAGCAGAGTGCAACTCAACATATGTTCCAACTCATGACAGCCTTTTAATGTTAAAACAAATTTGTAAAGTACTCTGTTTAAGACACAGGCCCCATATAGTGCGCTTTATACTTTGCCAAGCCAAGAAAAAAAATAATCAGTAAATGTCACTAGTAACATCACCACAGCCACTAACTGCACAAAGCAGATACTATATTTTGCCTAAATCGTTTGAACTAGCCCTGGCCAAGAAAAAAGGTTTTAAGTACCCTACTGGGACAGATGCTAAGCGGCAACAATAGAAGCCACACTAATGCGATCCAGGTAACCCAATCCTGTTTCAAAAACACAGGCCAGGCTAATTACAGCACTGCTGAGTCAAATTTCTTATGCCACTGCAACTCACAAGAACAGGTCAAAATCAAATGTTATTCAAACAGCAGTCATATCAACCTCCTGTTTCAAAGTCACAACTTAAAACCAAAGGAATTTTTTTGAAAAGATTAGCCAGTTCACATTAAAACTATGCGGTCAGATCAAGTGATTATAGCCCCATCTTACAAACCAACCTCAAATCTATCCCAGTGAAAAGTATCCGCTGAAGTACAGTATGCCCAGCATTATCCATAATCACCAGTAATCTCTCCTAAAAATGAGCTTTTTCTTTAGAAAAATGGGATTTAGGGAGCTTCAAATCTGGTTCAAATGAATTAGGTTCCTTCCACACAACTGTATAAAATCCACATTGAACTAGATTATATGGCAGTGTCGACTCAGATAATCCAGTTCAAAGCAGATATTATGGATTATCTTCCTTGAAATTCTGGGTTATATGGTTTATGGAAGGACCCTAAGTTTGAATGTATTAAACTATATCTTGTTTAATAAGACAAGATGGGAGGAAAATTTCTGTCCACACAAAGTAATAAATCCAGGCAACGATTACTTCACAATAGTTGACTGCTTCATGAAGTATAAAAGTTGGTTATTGGTTGACTTTGAAGTTGGTTATCCTAGGGCCCTTCCACACAGCCCCAGAATATCAAGGCAAAATATCCCACATTATCTGAGAGTAGATTCAGATAACCCAGCTCAAAGCAGATACTGTGGGATGTTCTGTCTTAATATTCTGGGATATAGGGCTGTGTGGAAGGGCCCCTAATTTGTTTTGCAGTTGCTGATCATAATTTACTAAATCAATTGAAAATCTGATGAACTAGTAACTTCCTGCTTTGACTGCACCTGCCAGAGGAGGAGGAGGCAAGAAGGGGCAATCCTTCTTGCCTCCTCCTGAACAAAAAGTGACTTCATGTCTTGCCTTGTGAACATGCCTAAGGATTTATGACTTTATATTGCTGGATCAAAGTTTCAGTCAAGAGAGAGAGCGAGAGACTATCCACTTAGTATTAAGGTTATCTTGGTGTCACTGATAAAACAAAATGATTGGTTGCATTTAATGCAACTGAAAATAACACCTTTAATCTCCACCACTTACACTACACTTGAATATATTCTTGTAATTTTCCTAATGACTTGTTCACATATCAATCATCAATCATCAATCAACTTTATTATTTCATGAGTCGCCCTCCACCAGAGTGCTCCAGGTGACTTACATAGACAGGATAAAACAGACTTCTACAGCAATTCCGTTAACAGTTAATGTTAGAGTGATTACAGACCAAATGCTCTACTAAAGAGCCATGTCTTAAGGGTTGGCATGAAAGAACGCAAGTCAGGTGAAGCTCTTACATATGGCGGCAGGGAGTTCCAAAGAATTGGGGCGGAGACTGAGAATGCCTTACGCCTTGTGGACTCCAGGCGTACCTCCCTGGGGTACATATATGTAACATTGTTCTTTAACCAAGAATGCAATATTCCCTAATGCAGTGTTTTTCAACCAGTGTGCCGTGGCACACTAGTGTGCCGTGAGTGATCATCAGGTGTGCCGCGAGAAAAGCTCTCTGCCCCCCTTCCTTCCCCCCTCCTCCAACCGAACTCCTGCTGCTTGGGAGAGGAGGAGGAAGGGACGGGCGGCGGTGAAGAAAAAGAAGAAGGGGCCGGGACGCCGCCTCCTCTGGCTGTTTCCCCAACCAGCCTCCAATTCGCCATGACTCCCGCCATGACTCTCGCCCCTTGCTTGTTGAAGCCGCTTGGAGGAGGAGCCCCACCTACTGAAGCCCGTCCACTGCTCATGCTCCTCCTCTGTGAGAGAGCTGAAGCCGGGGGGAGGGGGGGCATGGCGCGGCCTGGCTCCGCCCCCTCCCCCAGCTTCAGCACTCCCACAGCTTTGCCAGCCTTGAGGGGCAGTGCCAAGCCAACGGTGGCAAAGCCAGCACAATGCTGGCTTGGCACTGCCCCCGCAAGGCTGGCAAAGCTGTGGGAGAACTGAAGCCAGGGGGAGGGGCATGGTGTGGCCTGGCTCCTCCCCTGGCTTTGGCACTCCCAGCAGCTGCTCCCAGCAGCTCACCATCCCCCAGCCGTTCTTTACTGTGTTACAGTGTCATTTTGTGTCATTTTGGTTGGTGGTGTGCCCCCGGATTTTTTTAATGTTAAAAGTGTGCGGCAGCTCAAAAAAGGTTGGGAAACACTGCCCTAATACATATATCAAGACCTATTTTCAGCCAATTCATTAATATTTTGCAGACACATCTGCTAGAAGCTGCAACTACATACACTACTATTTTAAATATCATACCAGATATACGGCACTCTATTAATATGTGTATTTTTTTATTTTAAAAAACCCTAAGTCCATTTCATCAGTATGAGGCTTACTCCCTAGTAATAACCTTTATAATTAGTGATACATTCAATTGTGAATCAGTTCCTTTTAACTGAATGCTACCTCATTCCTTCACCACACCTTACACTTTCTTTACAATCTCACAAAGAAAAACACTTTGAACTTAATTCAGTTAACATTTACTTAGACAATAAAGAAAGTGAGTGACTTCAGTTCAATACCAATATAGAACTCCTTTTATCTGGAAATAGACATCAGCCTTGTGTGGTCACTTAATTCTCATTGAGGGTCTTTCCACACAGCCATATAACCCAGAATATCAAGGCAGAAAATCCCACAATATCTGCTTTGAACTGGGTTATCAGAGTCCACACTGCCATATATTCCAGTTCAAAGAAGAAAATGTGGAAATTTATTCAGCTGTGTGGAAGGGGCCAGAGAGTAATGCAGCATCATAAGATGAGTTTCATTTGGCTACAATGTTACCTAGTTTGCAACCCTTGAGTAGAAACTGTCATGCCCATGAATGTATTGTTTCATAGTGATTTATTCTGTCATGTCAGATACATACTGTAATTTGGATCTGTTAGAAACCAAAATAATTAAGACAGACAAAATGAACTGATCAACTGACAATACAATCAAAATTGCACTCAAACCAAAGAAAACAATCTGGAAACCAGGAAAAGCATTAAGGGAAACGGAATCTTTAGTTTGCTGATCTCTCAAAGCGTCAATAAAATGAATCAAAGCTTAAAATTTAGATGAATTGCATTCATGGGAACTACTGTAGCTAAAAAGTGATAATGATTCAAACATTTTTCAAAGCGAAAAGTTAAATATTTATAAATACCCAACCACATTTCATAAATCACAAACTATTATTTTATATTCTTGACACTTCTCTAGCACAGCATGCAGATCAAGCACAGAAAGGCGCAGAGAAAAATATCCCCTTTAGGAACATGAATCAGAGACACTATGAAGCCTCCTCTTGCAGTTGTTACAGTCCCATACGGCCTTTCCACAATGATAAAAAAAATGCACAGGATTACTAATTTCATACGAACAACAAAATTACACCCACAGATGCACATCGCTCTTTTGCCCATTAACAACACAAGGTAGGTGTTCAACTATAATGAATGGCACCAAATAAATAAATAAATAAATGTGACATAAATTCAAGGAATAGGATAACAGCCCTTACCTGTCAATTATCACTGGATCTGAAGGAGTCTCATTTCTGTTGCCACAGCTTTTCTTGTCACAACAGCGGCTACAGGGTGAAAGGGAGAGGATTTAGTGCAACCGTTATAGTCCAAAAACATAATTACAAATACAGAGGGGTTCACATTGATGGCTAAAGTTACCACTCTGTTCCTGACTGAAAATCTGTTGAATATGGCAGGTCAGATACAGGTTAATTACTAGATTTAACTTCTTGTACAGCTGGGAAGCAGCAACAACTACTGTATATGTGTAGAAAACAGGTTAGCATTCTGCTAGTGATAATAATGCTATGTTTCTTGACAACTTTTGTCAATTACCCTTCAAATAGTTTGTAGCATCAGATACTATTCTCCTATGGAGAATAGGTGCTTTCAGTGCTCTAGCTCCATCATGCTGTTTAAATCCTGAACATCCAAGTGTACTTTTTAAAAAATGAGCATGTTGTATGTGAATATTTCTAAACCCCATGACTGCAGTGCTGTTTGTTAGGTGTGATGGCAAGGTGTGAGAAAAGCCCAGAATCCAGAAAGTAAGCAAAACACATAGATATCTTAACTCCATACTTTTAATGCATTAAAAATCACATTATTTAAAACCAGCCCCATGATTTTTCTGTTGCTTGAAGTCTATTTAAAATAATACACTTGGAGACGAATTACAGTGTTTCCTCACTTATTGCTGGGGTTACATTCCAGGACCTCCCGCGATAAGTGAAAAACTGCAATGAAGGGATGCTCTATTTATTTTAATATTTATACATTAATTTAGTAATATACTATTTTAAATCTTTATAAACTTAAAATAAAGGGAAGGGAAGGAAGGCCCTTCAAGGCTGGAGGGAGGGAGGACTGAAGAGGGAAAGCGCCTTGGAGAGCAGTGGCGGCAAAAATCCCACAAAATAGTGATAATACCATGATATATATTTTAAATTAATACTTTTTAAATCCATGAAACAGCGAGTCCACAATAAGCAAACCACGAAGTAGTGAGGGAACACTGTATGGCATGGCCCTGAGTGGTGATTTTACCTTTACATTTAGCTCTGGCTGTTTAGGGTTTCTCCAGGCCCTAAGGATGACCTCTGGTGATGCCATTACATATTTTTCATTAAGTACTACCCACAGTTATTCACAACTTGCCATGAAAACAGAGAGTTTCAGAGACAGAGAGAAATATATATATATATTCCTGTTTTGAAATTGAGATAGAAATCCCAGATCAATATTTAAGCGATTACTTCTTCTCTAACACTTATGAGACAAAAATTATTTAATACAGCTACTCATTTCTAGCACAAAAACCTAATGCAGAACAAAGTGGGAGGTTAACGCTGGCATCGTAACAATTGGTAGTGAGGCTGTAAGACAACGCCGCCCTGAGTCGCCTTCAGGCTGATATGGGTGGGATAGAAATAGCGTAAATAAATAAATAAATAAATACACATACCTCTTTAAGAGCCCTTGCAAGTTGAAGCAAGAAAAGAATTAAGCCTTGCAATTTGCTAGGTAAACTTGAGATTTGCACATAACCCTTTCCATTTGCCTCTCAGATCCTGACTGGGAGATTACTACAAACTGGAGGCTCAGGGCCAGGTGCTGAGATTTGGTAACCCTATTTATTTGTTACTCACAGATTATAAACCATGTCAAGCAAAAGATACTCCCCACCTTTACTTCAAGTGCTAAAATTATATTCGCATCATAAACAAATATATCTTTTTTTCTTCATAAAAGTTCCTGTGCCATAACATCACTATCCATTCAAAGTTTAACATTTTTCTACTCATGCCTTGAGAAGACAGGAAAGCTTAGGGAAGACAATGATGCTGGGGAAAATGGAAGGAAAAGAAAGACTCTGAAGGAGCTGGGAGTGGTGACGGCCAACAGGGAGCTCTGGTGTGGGCTGGTCCATGAGGTCATGAAGAGTCGGAAGCGACTGAACAAATAAACAACAACAACACTCATGCCTAGTACTGTTATCAAGTGTCTTTATTTATTTATTAAATTAATTTCAGGTTTAAAAAAATAGCTTCAACTCATTTTACTTGGGCATAAATGGAATTGCTAGCCCAAGGTAGAGTAGACCTACAGAATTTGTGGGATTTGCTTACGAGCTGACTTAACATTTTGCAATTGACTCAATGGATCCATCTAGTTGAGACTAGCAGTTAGATGTAGACCTAAATCTTAAATAAATTTATCAAGGAAGCAGCTTGAATCAAGATAGTGGGATTGATTAAAGAGTAAACATAAATTACAATGCATATCTCTACAAAACAGGGATAAGTTGGCCTTAAGTCAGACCTCGTTCTTTCAGTTGCTGATTCAGAAAGATAAAAATGGGGCAACTACTTTTACCACCTGGCCTTTTTTTTTGATCCACCACACTTTTCCAGAAAGGTATAACTATTTCCTCTATGTAGAATTAATACATGGCTAATTCTTAAATGTATAATTCCTATAGTTGAATGTATAACTTTTATTTAAGAATCTATATATCTAGTATCTACACAGAAATCAGTAGGGACCAGGGAAATCACTGGCAACATTAATTAACTGATCAGTTACATTACTTAGAAAACTTTGGATCAATTTAAGTTCCCAGTTAATTTCGGCAGCAGACTAAAACAACAATTTGTAATCCAAGTTTTTCTAAAAAGAAAAAAAACAGGTACTATGAGTGTCATCTTAAAAGAGGAATTTCCCCATCACTTTCAGGGCTGCCTGCTTTTGAACCAACCCCTTCAACAGTTGTTTGATCTGCAGCAATTAGCAGGTGATCATGTTCACTTCCATGAGAAGGTTAACATACTGATTTCTACCCAGTCAGACTTTGGATAAGACAAAGAATGGACAAAAGCATTTTTCCTATTCCATTGGAACCCTATTTCCCTCGCACTCAAAAAGGAAATCCTAGGCTAAAATGGCACCCAATGTGGCATGTGAGTGAATAATCTACAAGAAGAAAATATCCTCTTTTTCCTTCAGAAACTTCTGGTATATAACTACCAGATTTATTAGAGTATAACGTGCCATCAAATGTAATGTGCACCTCAAGTATGCATTACAAAAAAATAGATTTCCCTCTATTTAATGCACCCAACAGTGTGGGCATAGGATGTGAGGGAAGCAAGTAGCATGAATGAGGATGTTTGGTAAGCCACACCACTCCATCAGACTGAGGTCTTGCACCATCCCCAACTGGCCCCATTCATGAGGCCTCATGACTGAGGCCAGTTGGGAACCACATGGGACTGTGACATAGGGAGAGAGACCTCTAGGGCCACCCGGGAATCAGGATCCACAACTAGGTGGCAGGAATGACTGGGTCACTAGCTATGCGCTCCTTCTTCTTCGGTAGGTGCCATGGAACCATGTCGCTGCTGCCGTCACCAAGAACAGCCTCTTCACATCACCCCCATCTTCCTGTCTGACCTCCAAGCCTTTTCATGCAGTTGGGATTATGTGCATGATTCTGATGTGCCATCAAAATTAACATGCACCTCAATTTTGGCAATATAAATTAGCCAAAAAGGTGAGTGTTAGACTCAAGTAAATATGTGATATACAGATTCTTCAATTAATTCATGACATTTGTCCTCTGTTTTGACAATCTTTGTTATAGCTACATGGTATTTTAAAAGAGATAGTAACTTCCTCTTAAAAGGAATGCTTACTTGAATCTCTCTGAGTGATGCCTTTGATTGGATGTTGAATATGATTCTGGAAGACCAACTTTCAAATTCCTTACAATAAGGCAATGGCAAGCCTCCTCTGAATAAAATTTGTCAAGAAAGTCCTACAATATGGTCATCATAAGTCAGAGTTGACTTAACGGCCTATACCAGTAAGAAGATATGTATAGAATTACAGTAAAATGGGAATAAGGGCAAGAAACTGATGGACAGGCTGGGTAATGAAAGCCAAAATATCTGGAACACCAAATATTTCCCTTTCAGTCTTCAAGGTAAGAGAGATCTACATTGTAATTTTGCCTACCTACAGGCACTTTTGTGGGAAGGGCAATTTTTTCCCTGTCATTATCACTGAAACATCTTTAGAAGTACAATATTCAGTTATAGTGTGTTCAGTGGAGCTTACTTCCAAGCACAGAATACATTGCAGGCAGACTTTATTATTCCTGAGAGAGCTCAATGATGATAGCTGTCTTAATATTTCTTAGTGCTTGATCATTCAGCACATTGATAATTCCTGAGGAAGATAAACTACATAGAAGCCTTTGTGGTCTTCAATGCAGTTCATCTTCCTCACGTTGGGGGGGCGGGCGAGGTCAGACTTCAGTAGTAAATCATGAATATATCTAATAGAACAGTTTTAGCTTTGATGAGAATCTTACTATTCTAACTAGTACATGTAAATCAGGAAGAAGTCTATCTGATTTTCCTGTCAGAGTGTGATTTTCAAATGTTTCTGCAATTCAACCATTGTATAAGATGCTGTGTTGTGTAACCAGGCATATATAGAGTTAAAACAGCACAAGTGGTGTCCCGCACTGTTTTGACCTTCAGCTGTGTAAACATAGTGATAAGGGAGACGCTGAGCTGCTTGAGTCAGTCGACATGCTGATTCTGCTGTGAGGTGCAGACTGCTGAATTGCTCTGTGTGAGAATGCTTTACTTTACTCACTTAATCAATAAAAGAACTTTCTAAGTTCAGACCTGGCTTCGCTTCATCACTGGCGCGCGGACATTTCCCACCTAATCCTGGCATATTCATTCTACACACTTAGAAAGTCCAAAAAAAGCTTTGGATTGCTTCATCACTCTGTTTAGTGACTATGTAACTACCTCAAGAGAGAGGTGAAGGATATTAGAAGTTATTCATAGACTCAACTGTGCTCAGTATCTACCACATGACCTTGTGAGTGACTTGTGTCTCACCCACATATATACCCCTAATATAAAAATAGAATAATGCCTTGTATGTTCAGATCTATCCCACCAAGAGTGTATCTGATTCCCATGTTCTTATGGAGAGAGTATTGTATGAATAGGATGCTTCACAACAGCACCCAATCATATGAAGATGTCTACCTATACATTCCACATACATTGCCCACCAAAACATCCATGCATTACTTTCCTGCTCATCTGCCTTCAATATAGCAACATGACCCAGCCTGCTTGAGGTGATCATGAATATGAGCAAACTATAACAGTAGGAGCTTCTAAAACTCAGATCTAAGAGGCCACAATCTGAAGTCTGCTTGGGGCAGAAAAGTGACTTAGATCACCACTGCACATACAGTACATCAACTCCACAAATGTTATTGTGACAGCATCTGCTCCACATGGTAAAATACTGAATATATCAAGTTGGTCCTGATGCAGATACAAATGAAACTAAGTTGGTGACAGCATATTTGTGCCCTTTCATGCTTCCATTGAAATGGGGAAGAGTTATAGAAACTACCAAGATTTGATGGCGATATTGTGAAAATCCATCCCTTCCCTCTATACTAACTTCACACTAAATTTCTATGCACACACAGTTTTTCTTTCACAGTGTAGAAGAATGTCGACACCATGAAGCACCAGAAATGTCACAACACACAAATAATGCTCCAGAGTGACAAAGTTTTTCATATGTTGGGTTGCTGTGAATTTTCTTATGCTGTTCAACAAAGCAGTGAATAACATCGACTGATCTGTCAGCATTGGTAATAAAATAATAAACAACACTTAGCACAGGAGAATTTTTTTAAAGTCAGAACATTTACAGTAATTGGTTTTATGAAAACTAAATTTTTAAAAATAAATCTTTTAAAGGGCAAAAACTCACAGCTACTAAAGTCTTGAAACATTTCACTGATGAGGCAAGATTGGAATCTAAAACTCTGCCCAGTTGGTCATTGTTTCCATTGCTTCTAATAAACACCAACTAGCATGTGAAAGAGTAATATATTTCTCTCTGCTCTGTAAGAAATAATTTGAAGACATACCAGAATCTGGGGACTGCCCTTCAAATATGTAAGACATTTCACATCCCCTTGTCCTACTTTTTTTTCCACTCATATGTGTGCTGCACTCATATTTATGCTGCTATGTAACAGATTTTTAAAGATCCAAAAACTAAAAATAGCACTTTTTCAAAATAAACAGTGCAATTAAATACACGGCCTCACCTGCTCTCTGACATGAGTGCATAAATTAGAACTGATTAACATGTGATTGTTTAAAAGAGCTTTTAAGAATGAAGTTCTGTGGGCAGCTGCAGATTTATTAGGCTACAAAATAAAAGACCATGCCTTGAGGTAGCAATACAGAGCGGGAAAATAACATGGTGACCATAGTGAGTAAGACCTGGAAAAAATACTACCTTTATCAATTGAATGACCAAAAGCACATTCATTCCTTGGGTCAGAAGCTCTGAAGTCAAGGTTCTACCAACTGCCATAACTCTACCAGTGTAGGTGAGACAAACGAAAGGCATTGCATTACAAACTACTAGGCAGTGCAGGAGTTCAAAAGGTCTACTGGTTTATACCAGGGTCCATCTTGAAAAATCAATAGAGCTTGGAAAACATACATTTTGAAGCTTCTGCTCCTAGAATCATCATCTAGCCAGCATAACCAATGGCCAACACCTCCCTCCCCTATGTTTTGTTTTTGTTTGGTGATGAAAAAAGCAATGTTCCAAATCTGTTTGTATATACATACAGTTTGGGATTGCCTAGTGTAGACTACCCTTGAAACCACCACAGAAAGAGTGGAGATTGCCAGCTTTTTAGAAAGTAATGGCAGTGTTGGCTATATTTTCTAATAAATATTCTGTACCCAACAAAAACAAAAAGCCATATAAATAAGTAGCTGAATTGGCAGTAAGAAAAGCTGTCCCTTAGAATCATAGAGTTGAAAGACCACATGGGCCATCCAGTCCAACCCCCTGCCATGCAGGAAAAGCACAACAAAAGTATCCCTGACAGATGGCCATCCAGCCTCTGTTTAAAAGCTTCCAAGGAAGAGGCTTACACCACACTCCAAGGCAGAGAGTTCCACTGTGGAACAGCTCGTGTGGTCAGGAAGTTCTTCCTAATGTTCAGGTGGAATCTCCTCTCCTCTAATTTGAACCCATTGCTCCTAATCCTAATTTCCAGGGGAGCAGTAAACAAACATTCTCCCTCTTCCTTATGACAAAATTTTGAATATATAACAATAATAATAATAATAATAATTTATTTCTTACCCACCTCTCTTCATGGCGGGTTACAGAATAATTAAAAGACATAAACATTGGAAAATACAAGTACACATATTAAAATGTATTTCTATAAAATATACATATTAAAATGTATTTCTTTAAAATGGTTATCATATCTCCTCTCAACCTTCTCTTCTGCATGTTAAATATACCCAGCTCTTTAAGACACTACTCAAAGGGCATGGTCTCCAGACCTTAAATATCTGGCATATATATACATGACTGCCAGAACTTAATTTATGGCACTTTCATGTGCCTGCTGGTCATCAATGAGATAAAGTGACACACACATACACACACAACCGCGCACAAAAAAATCCCTCAAATTTTCCATACTGGTTTTCATTCTTTTAACAGTCATGAGAAGGGGTCTTGCTCATCTTTTTTTTTTTTTAGAACTGGGACTGTTGTTGTTTTTTCTGGTAGAATGAATACCGACAAAATGTTTTGTGAGACTCTCTCATAATATGAATTATAATCCCCTAAAAATAAATAGCAGCATGGATAGTTGTCCTTGGCACTTTCTACGCAATCTCAAAAAAAGAAAGATTTTTTCAACATACTTTGAAATTTTGTGAAATAATCGAACATCTGCCTAAACCCTAATTCATCTTTGCTATTTCTCATCCCTACTCATCCAGGATTTCTCCTCTAAAATCTCATTTCTTTGTCTCCTCCACTCCACCGTTTCCTCCATCCTGTAAATATTCTGATTTGGTGACATGAACTCAAAGTTTTATTGTGCTGTTATCCTTGATCGAAAGCATTGCTAGAAGTTGTTTGGGAATTAAATATCTAAAACAAGCTATTCTGAAGCACAAGCCTTCACTATTTCATGTCTGGAATGAAGAAATTTCATCTTAGAGAGAGCAAGCTGTCTTTCACACCATATGGCTAATGGTAGTGAATAGCAATTAGCTGGGCTGATTAATGGGGAACAGACTCTAATTTTATGCTTATAATTGAGGCTACATTTGAACCCCTGGTGCAGATTCAGCACATCCCAACTTGTGCTTACAATGGGCAGGAAAGTAAGTGGCAATGAAATCCGGAATGATTCCTCCCATACTTGTGCACACAATAGGCTTTTTCTTATTGTCTGTTGCATTGGTACAGTTGATCACAGATTTGTGTAATAAGATCAGGCAGTCTGATACATCATCGATAAATACCCAGCTGAATCCAAAAATATTTTCTTTTCTTTTTTTCAAGATAAAACTGGGAGCAGTCTCTCATTTCTGGCTTTACAGATAGGTATTTTTAAAATATTTTTTGAATACTGAGGATGATACAAAAAGAAATTGTGTACATTGTACCAAATACATTCTGAGTGTTGTTTCTATGTAGAGAATGTGTACATTGTACCAAATACATTCTGGGTGTTGTTTCTATGTAGAGAAATATTCGCACTAATATTGTGAAAACATAAGTAAATGAAATAATCATGCATTCTTTCCCTGTCTTCCCATAACTCCGCCACTCCTACTCCCTTTCTCTGTTGCCTTTTTAAATTGTAAACCCCTGGGGTTTCGGCACCTGCTCCTATTAAAGTCCAGGGTAATTAGAAGGCATTAAATAAATACTAACAACAACAAGAGCAGGCTACCACCTAAACATGTATGGATATTATTTTAAATGTTCAACATGTTCTTTGTTTCACATAGAACCAGATAATTAGAATTTGGTACTGTACATGAAAGGAAGTTCTGTGCTGTTTACATTTCAACTGCTATCTGATCACACTAAAATCACAGGAATTATTATCAGGGTCTGGAATAAAGATGGCTATATGATATAGAGAAAATTAATAAGAGAAAATTAAGAACATCAAAATAACCTCACCAGTCAGAGCTACTTAGATTTAAAGTTCCTTTGGTTTTAGCATAATTCTTGTGGAGTCTTAAAAGACCAATAGTTTTTATTTGGCATTAACTTTTGTGGATTCCATCCCATTTCATGCATAACAGCTTACACAAAACAGAACTTATTTTTTCTTAAAGAGTTCCCATTTCATGGATTTTAAGCAGGGTGAATACCTCTTCTGTTCTAAATCTTAAGAAGTGACATAACCAATACACATCATCATCATCCAATTTAGCTGCTTTTCAGGGTTTTTTTCTCTATTCTGTCAAAATCATCCTGAATCCTATTTCTGTCTTCTACAAAACTGGCTTCCCTTCCTAGTTTGAAGACATGGGTGACACCTCAGTTGTCTGCAGATATAGATAAACTCTGCTTCTCTTTCTCTGCCCAAGTTATTTGTAAGATGTAAAACCACACTGGAGTCAGGATGGAATCTGTTGGGGGTTTTTTTCCATATCAGGAGCGACTTGAGAAACTGCAAGTCGCTTCTGGTGTGAGAGAATTGGCCATCTGCAAGGACGTTGCCCAGGGGACGCCCGGATGTTTTGATGTTTTACCATCTTTGTGGGAAGTTTCTCTCATGTCCCCACTTGGGGAGCTGGAGCTGACCCTCTGAGCTCATCCACACTCTCCCTGGGTTCGAACCTCCGACCTGTCAGTCTTCAGTCCTGCCGGCACAAGGGTTTAACCCATTGTGCCACCAGGGGATCCATAGAATCTGGTAGAAACAGGGGTGTCACTTATTTCCAGGTAAACAATGATAAGAACTCTTAGGTATCGTTAGTAAATCAGTACTAACAAGCCCACTTTTTTCTGTTGGACCTCCACCTCTTATATGGACCTCATTTAGATTTAGAGTGTGTGTGCGTGCGCGCGCATGTATTCCAAATTAGGTCAATGCCTTACTCCGTCTCTCTCGGGGGGGGGTACACTTTCCCCACACTAGTCACTTGGAGGTTTTCCTTTATACTGGAGTTTCAATGTATGCAATATCCCTGATACACATTAAAATGCTTCTGAACTTTTATCATGTTGGTTAGGCAACAACCATTAGTCTTTGTTTAAATTACCTTACGGAAAGTTTGTCATATGATTTTGGATAGTCCTTCCTTACCCTCTACCCTTCAATTATATTGGATTACAATTCCCAGCCGGATGGATAATGGGAGATGTAATTTGACACATATGAAGCAAGCTATGTTGGGGAAAGCTGACTGAGCTTTATCAAATGGTCAAGAAATACTCAGGCCTATCCCTCTGAACAGATACTACTGTCCCTGCAGAAATTATCAGTGGGTGAAGTTTTTTTAGGGGATGGATATAAACATTTTCACCTGCTGCTGATTAAACTTCTGTTAAAAGAAAGCAAAAAAAGGATCAATTCAAAAGTTAACAACCCTGGTGCAATCTTTGACAAAAACAAAAAGAGTAATGTTTCCAAAATAGTCCCTCTTAGAGTAGTAGTTGCTCTTCCGTTTTTCCAGTTTCAGGAAGCCCATTTTGACTCAAAGATAAACAGAAAGGGTTCCAAACAAGAACAAACCTTGTGTAGAGCCAATGTACACTTCTTATCCAAGGCTTCAAAATGGGTGTATATTTGCTATTATGAATGGTACCATTGAAAGAAAGATGGTATGTTAAACCCGTGCATGTAAGTCTTTGTGGCATCCAGGCTTTATGTCTGCATTAAAGATATCATCACCTTGACCACAGACCATATTCCCCTCTTAGGCTGCTTGCTCCTTTCACAACCTGCCTAGACTGCATGTCAGGGCTTAGAATACATATAAAGTGTAAAGGTGACAATCTTACCTATATTTCAGTCCAGCTGAATGAAAGTCCACTGCGAACCCAGAGATTTAATGCGATTTTACTGCTGGAGATACTGCTGGATAATTACTAGGTCTTGGAAGTCCGCAATTTAGATGGTGTGTGTGTGTGTAGAAAGAGATGTTTTCTGTGCCTATTAAGGCCCAGTGTCTAAATGAAAACCTCTTGCATACCATTCAGGATTGAGCTATAACAGATAATTGAAAACGGGCACGACAACTGTGACTTTGCTTCTAATTAGACCCATAGATCTGTGTTATTTTGGGCTTGTTGAAGGCAACAAAAGCTATATTTTAAGTCCCAAAATAGCTACAGATTCAACCTAGTTTGCGAAGCAGAAATTCATTTTCTCTCAGCTAATTAAATGGTGACAGAATCTTTCTTACCTGCACATGATTTCATGGGTGAGCAAAACTCTGCACATTTCTGGGTTCTTGTCTTGGCCTTCATATACTATCGCCTGGAAAGAAAAGACAAGGGGATTTTATTTTATTTCTTTTTTTAAAGCTGCAAAGTGAATGTGCCTGGAGAAAAATGATCACCGCAACAGTACATGAATGCATAACTATGTGGCAAGACAGTTAGCTTTGCTTAACAGACGGCATTCTTGCAAAAAGTGCCTCAAGATTTGTTATTGGAGTGCCCCAGAAGCCAAGCAGAGAAAGCTTTGCTCATCTCTCTCTCTCTCTCTCTCTCTCTCTCTCTCTCTCTCTCCTTCTCTCCCCTGTTTTAACCAATGCATTATGCACATCTTTTGAGCAGTATGTAGGATTGGCTTTTTTAGTAGTCAAGACAACCACAATGTTCTTTTCAATTCAGAATAAAACATAAACTTAATAGCACTTTTAAAAAAACACACACAGGAAGGCTCAGTCAGAACACTATGGGGCCTATTCATAAAATGAAAAAGTTAATATATTTTTAATTCAAAAAGCATGGCTGTGCACTTAACTAGCTACCACATGAGTACAGAACCTGATTCACACCGTGCTCTGTAAAACTCCAGCCTAGTTAACTGTGCTAACAAATTAAAGGAAGGTAAATTCCTGTAAACGTAAATAAACAACTTCTAGAAAACAAGATGATAAAGCAGGCAGACACCCCGCTGTCTGATATTCTTTGGCAAAATATTGGTGTGCTGTATGCAGTATATCCTAAATCCAGTCACTGTTCCCAACCTGAATAGACTCACAGAATCAATGGAGCTTATCTGTTTTGCTTCGATACAACCCTATTGGTTTAATGAGATTAACTATTGGATCTAATAACCAGCATGCAGCGTCATATTGTTGTTGTTGTTTATTCATTCAGTCACTTCCAACTCTTCGTGACCTCATGGACCAGCCCATGCCAGAGCTCCCTGTGGGCTGTGGCCACCCCCAGTTCCTTCAAGGTCAAGCTAGTCACTTCAAGGATAACATCCATCCATTCCTGCCCTTGGTCAGCCCCCTTCCTTTTTCCTTCCATTTTCCCCATCATCATAGTCTTCTCCAAGCGCTCCTGTCTTCTCATTATGTGGCCAAAGTACTTCTTTGCCTCCAATATCCTTCCGTCAGTATCATATTAGCTGTCTGGAAGACCAGAGTTCAAATCCCTACTCAACCAAAGAAAACCCCTATGTGATGTTATGCAGGTTACACACTCAGCCTAGAAGGTTCAATGGCAAACCTGAAGAAAAGAAAACTCTATGATAGAGTCACCAGAGTTGACCAGAAGATACATAACAGTAGCAACAAAACTACTGGATTTAGGACTATGCTTTTAGTTATACATGTACATTCTGGTGTAGTCAGCATGCAGGACTGGGGGTGATGGGAGTTGTAACCCAACCAATCTGGAAGACTGTGTTCAGCTATCAAACATATATTTGCTAGTTGAAAATGATGTGACATTTAGAGGGATAATTAAGTTTGAGGAACTGTTACTACTCTTTTCCCTTCAGTTCCCCAAGTCTACCAGTTACACCTGGCTCTAGACCAATGGTCCCCAACCTTTTTTTGACCAGGGACCACTTTGACTGAAATTGATCTTTCTCACCAGTCACTTACATCTCCCTCCTCATCCACCTTTACATACTCATTCCTCACTTCTCTCCCCTCTGCCCTCCAACCTACCCCTCTTTAAAGGAATAGTATTTGCATTTGACAAAATGAATTTTCAAAAGAATATATACTGAAAGTGATTCCCATATCATAACACAAAACAGTGCTTAACTGCAGTACATTCTTGGAGTGACAAATGACTTCACTTAAGTGAAATGAAGAAAGTAAAGGATAAATATAACAATGCTGTAGTCCAGGAATGGATGTCTCCTGAAGGCTGGGAAGCACAAGGGAGTTAGGAGTGTTCTATCCACCTGTATGGCATTTTATGGGATGGTGGGGATTTTTTTGTGTACCAAGGAGCCCTTGATGCCAAAACTAGTATTGCAGGCAGGTACATGGAGCCAAACAGCTGTGATTTTCCTGAATTACCTATTTGCTAGTATTTTTCTTAAGTACTTTGTGTTCTTTACTGTTTAAATCGGTTACTTTGATGAGTTGCATTAGAGCAGTGGTTCCCAATTTTTTTGACCAGGGATCACTTGACCAGGGACAACTTTGACCAGGGTCTATTTTTACCAGGGGCCACTTTAAAGAGGGGCCAGGAACCACTCTCCAACACTGGTACCAAAAGGGTTACAAATCAGTTTTTGGTCAACTTTAGATTCAGTTTGGTTCAGAAAATTGCATTGGATAGACCACATCAGCTCTAGTTTCTGATACAGAATATATGCCATCCAGTAGTTGCCATCTGCTCACCCACAGAAAACCATATTTAATAATCTAGAGCTGATATGGTCATAGTAATCTTTTGTGGGTAGTCAGCCTCTCTCCTCCTGACATCCCAGTTTCCTCGTCACTGTAAGAGGGTTTCCCAAGAGCCGTCGCTCTCGTTGTCGCATGGTTTTGAGGCAACAGTATAGTAATGGTGAGGCCACAGAACATATTTTCATTTTTATGGACCACTGGTGGTCCATGGACCACAGGTTGGGAATCATGGCTCTAGACAAACTAAAAATATAAATTGAGAGCAGGTCCTGGGGAAGAACTTCCAAGCAGAACAAATAGGAGAGAAAAGAATTAAACATTATTTTCTTCCCTGGGTATTTTCCCACATTAATATTACGAACCTTCATTTGCTTGCCATCCTAACAATGTTTTAAAGGAATGCCTAAATGTGTTACCTGCACATCACATGATTCCAAGAATGACAGTTTCACATGTAAACTTCCCAGGGACTATTTCCATGTCAAATGTATTCTGAATGGCAAAATCTAAGTTTGTTACCACATAACATCTGAAATAAGACTTTTCTAAATTCTAAATTTCTAAATTCTGACATGATAGGACACTTTCTTTCAATGCTCCCATATTTTGAAGGCTAAAATCATTTGCTAATTTCAAGTCAGCAGAAGTTATAGATGTGTAAGTACATATCAGGAAGGGATCATTTAGTCAGGTGCAGCCTTCCCTGTCATATCATTGCATTACCACATGGAAAGAGAAAATACAGATAGCAACCAGAATAGAAACCTTGGAATGAGCCAGAAGAAATATTTCCTTTTCCCCATATACAGAGGATGTGTTTAGGCAGTCTAAAAGTGGACTAAAATACATATACTGTATGTATACATTTGTGGAAATTGGATTGTGTAATAGTTAAAGCTTGTGCGCCAGCTGCGCCCATAACTTGGGAAGTCTGACTTGGCTACTGTGGTCCACACTCTGGTTACATCCCGAATAGACTACTGCAATGCTCTCTACATGGGGTTGCCTCTGAAAACTGCCTGGAAGCTGCAATTAGTCCAGCACTCTGCAGCCAGGTTACTGACTGGAGCTGGGTACAGGGAGCGTACAACTCCTTTGTTGTGCCAGCTCCACTGGCTGCCAATTAGCTTCCAAGCACAATTCAAAGTGCTGGTTTTAACCTACAAAACCCTATACGGTTCCATCCCAGTTTACATGTCTGAACGTATTCTCCCCTATGAACCATTAAGGGTGCTAAGATCAGCCGGAGAGGCCCTGCTCTCGGTCCTGCCACCTTCGCGTGTCTGGTGGGAACGAGAGACAGGGTCTTCTCTGTGGTGGCCCCTTCAGCTATGGAACCCCCCCCCCTCCCGAGATCAGATCTGCCCCTTCCCTCTTGTCCTTCAGGAGGCTAGTGAAATCCTGGCTTTAGAATGAAGTGTTCCCAGAATAAGGGCTGAGGCTGGTTATAGATTAAAGTGAGCGACCACATGCGGACTGCGTTGAACTTGATTCTATTTTGGCGATTTTGTTTATAAGTATTTATATGTATTTTAATCTTGTATTGTTATAGGATGTTTTTAATTTGTATTAGTAGCATTGAATTTTTTCTGTAAGCTGGTCTGAGTCCCTCTACGGAGGTGAGAAGATGAGAATATAAAAGTTTTAAATAAAATAATAATAAAATAAATAAATGGACATTGAGAATTAACAATGAACAAGACAGCACTGTTGTCACCTGGTTCCGTTCTGTTTTTCAGAGTTGGGTTACAGAAATCAGCCCAAAGCTCTGTTCAGCTGCTAACTGCTGTGGATCAAACTGTTGTTCCAGGAATAGCTACCATAGCCAGTTCAGTCACTGGCAATCCTAAAGGAAAAGTTTTACTGCTGAAATTTGCAACAAACAGTTTACTGAGGTCCAATAAAAATGGCAAGCAGCCTCATACAGGGAACACCGCTGTGAAAGGGCATATGTTTTTGCAAGAGTGAGCTCTGCATTTGCAATGCTTAACCTTTGCTGCCATCTTGTTAAAGGTAAGTCGTTAGTAAACTCCTTTAAGTTCTGTGAGCAGACGCAAAGGAGGGCAGAGCTCCTGTATCCTTCTTTACTAATTACACAGGAGCGGGAATCTCACTGGGGCAGATTATCATGAAAAAGTTACAGATAAACAAACAGTTTTACACCACCTCGAATTCCCTCCTACACATGCCACTTAGCAGTACTGAAATCTTATTCTTTGTATATAGTCATTTTATCTCAAATTACCATTAAAAATTATTTCAAATTCACCAGCGGTTCATCCATTAAATAGAACCATAAAAAGAATAAAAATGAGACTGACTTATACATTTTCCTTTCTTTGTTCAACAACAATTATTGTTGTTACTGTTGCAATTTCTACATGTCTGCCTACAGTATATGTAATGATGTTTTGAAATAGCAATGAGCTAAATCACATTTGCACATCCTTTTCTTGTGAAATCATTTGTGATTCTACATTGCCAGCTTCTGCCTAATGTCAGAAGAGAATATTTGCCTTGCTAGTGTTTAAACCAAGTTCTACCACCTGTAGTTTCCTTTGGGCCCTTCCACACAGTCCTAAAACTCAGAATATAAAGGCAGAAAACCCCACATTATCTGCTTTGAAGTGGGTTATCTGAGTCCACACTCAGATAATGTGGGATTTTCTGCCTTGATATTCTGGAATCTAGGGCTGTGTGGAAGGGCCCTTTGTCTTCCCAGGGTGGCCCCCCAAATTGTTCCATTCCTTGTTCTTACACATCCCCCAATATTTCACCGATTAATACCACTACACATGTGGCAAAAATGAACAGTCAAGATGGCAAAAGTTATTAATGAAGAAGAACATGCAAGCCAACAGTTTGGTTTTGCCTGAATCTATTGGGAAGGGGAGGATTCTGAGCCTTCCTGTTCCTTCCTCCCTGATGTCAACAGAGGTCAAACTACTTTTGCACTTTGACTTTATGGAAATTAAAATAAATGGAGACAAAACAGAGGAAGTGGGAGTAAGGGAGAGAAACGAGCATTTTAGAAACAAAAAGTGTAATAGCAAAGGATTGATCAGGATTCTTCCTGACAAATCAGGAAAATTGGAGAGTATGTTCTTAAATCAGGTATATTGCACCTGAAATCTGAAGCTTTATTTGAGATGTAATTGCTGCTAACAATAACCTATTCTTTTCATAAGACCACTTAAATGCATAAAATGGTGCTGCTATTATATGCATGAAAACCTGAATGATCTAGGCAAACAGAACACTCAAAACTTAGTCATATGTGCCGTACTTAGTTGCGTAACTGTGACAAAGTACAGGTAAAAAATGTTTGTTGCCATAGTTGCAGCGTTGTTTAGTCCATCCCTATTATTAAAAAAATTACACCAAAACAAGCTTTTTACAATAGTAACAAAAATATCAGGGTCCTTCCACACTGCCCTTTATCCCAGGATCTGCTTTAACCTGGAATATATGAGTCCCCACTGCCAGATAACCTGGGATAAAGATAGTCTGGGATCATAACCTGGGATATAGGGGCAGCATGGAAGGGCCCTCCGAAAAACTCTTCTAATGTTTTGAGAAGTTGAATAGTAGGGGCGGGAAAATGCCAACTAAAATTAAACAGCAGAGCAACACAAGCAAAAGTACCACAAAACTTGTTAATTGAGGTCATTTAGCAATGCTGCAACTTTCCTTTGGAAAATGTTACCATTGAAAGCAATGGAGGAAGGGGTGAGAAGCTGTTTGTTCAGCAGCAAAAGTAAGTGCTTAAACATAGTATTATCACACTCTAGCACAGTACACAATATTTTAATATGATTTAGCAATGCCATAAATAATAATCCCGATGTTGCTGTACTATTGCATTTCCAGCGTGCTGCATGCCAA
The DNA here is from genome assembly GCA_030556195.1 of Anolis apletophallus. NCBI lineage: Eukaryota > Metazoa > Chordata > Lepidosauria > Squamata > Anolidae > Anolis > Anolis apletophallus. The sequence continues at coordinate 65,221,147 of JARBWK010000001.1, read as the reverse complement.
CTAAACAGTTTGAAAAAGCTCTGACAGAGTTTGTACAGACTGAGTTTCTCCACCAGTATTTACTGCAGAGCAGCAGACATATTACTTCATTTCTGGGCCCAGCTCTCTTCCCTTTTCTATAAGCCTGAGACTTTAGCTTCCATTTCAGAAGGCTTGTGTATTACTTGCATGTATTACTTACATTTAAGGGGGTGTAATGTACTCATTCCATCAGCAGAATTTGGGTGGAATTACTAACCCCTCTTCCCTGCAGAAACAAAACCCACTCCAGAGTGCTGGGAAACCTCCAAAGCAGATTTTCAGTCTATGCAGCAAAGCCCGGGGGTTGCCCAATGAATACCACCCACAAGCCCAATGTTGGATTTAAGTGTATTATTATTATTATTATTATTATTGACTTGATCTGTTGGGCTTTTAGCTTGTACTACTGCTTCCACATTTAACAGGACCTGGGAACTAGAAAAGAATCATAGAGCTAAAAGAGACCACCAGGGCCATCTAGTCCACCCCCCTGCCATGCAGGAAAACACAAAGCATCCTCAACAAAGGGCCATCCAGGTTCTGCTTTAAAACCTTGAGAGAAGAAGACCCCACCACACTCTGCGGCAGCATATTCCACTGCCGAAAAGCTCTTGTCATCAGGAAGTTCTTCCTAATGTTTAGGTGGAATCTCTTTTCCTCCAATTTGAATCCATCACTCCATGTCCTAGTCTTTAGAGAAGTAGAAAACAAGCCTGCGCCTCCTTGATAAGGAGAAGAAAACTCAGGGCCCTTCCAGAAAAGCCCTATAGCCCAGGATCTGATCCCAGGTTTTCTGCTTTAAACTGATTTATTTATTTATTTATTTATTTATTTATTTATTTATTTGTATACCTCCCTTCTCAACCCCGAACGGGACTCGGGGTGGTTCGCAATGATGAGTCTGCATTGCCAGATAATCTGGCATAAACAGAAAACCTGGGATCAGATCCTGGGATATAGGGAGTGTCTGGAAAGGCCCTCCAAAAAGGTGTCTTGTAAGATTCCGAGAATTGCAGTTTTTTAAAAATGAAATTTTCTCAGCTCTGTTTAGTAATAATTTTCATTCCTTACTTCATCCATTCATCACTTCCAGATATTTGGCAGAAGGGCTGGGTTCTTCAAAATCTGTGAAGCCCAGGTAAGGGTTCAAAGGAGCTCAAATTCTGGTTGTAAACAGCATGGCTGAGACATTTGCCTTATGAGCCCAGAGTTTTGAAGCACTGCTACCATTCAAACCATATAGAGTAAATGGGATCCTGATTATACAGCAAACTAATATATACCCACAGGTACAACAGTATGCATTGGTCAATAATAAATAAACAGGTATGAAAGATAAACTTATATTGAATAGACAAATACACAATCGACTATTATAATGTTAATTCTCCATACATCAAAATGAATATAAAGCTAAACATAGATTTGCCACTTGTGAAGTCAGTCAGTTGAACTGAAGGGCCTGTAGAACACATGACCGGTTTCGACTTTTAGTTTTCTTCAGGCGACTATATCTGAAAGTATTATAATAAATTACCAGAAGCATATAAAATTTTCACATAAATCCAGTTGTAAATCTTGTATAAGTACTCTGAGTGTCAGCAGAGTATCCTAGAAATATATGAATTCACAGACATTGTAAGTATATGAATATGCATGTAAACTTTTGAAATTTTAATGTCAAAAAAATTGTTTTTGTTATAGCCACGGTTTGTTCCTTTTTAGGAAATATATTGAAATATATTGAAAAAAGATATAAGAATACAAACTTGAGAGAGGAAGGATAACCGTCTGTCATGGGAATGTACAATTGTGAGTACTTATACAAGATTTACAACTGGATGTATGTGAAAATGTTATATGCTCCTGATAATTTATTATAATATTCTCAGATATAGTCGCCTGAAGAAGACTAAAAGTCAAAACCGGCCGTGTGTTCTACAGGCCCTTCAGTTCAACTGACTGCCTTCACAAGTGACAAATCTATGCTTAGCTTTATATTCATTTTGATGTATGGAGCATTAACATTATAAGTGTCAATTGTGTACTTGTTTATTCAATATAAATTAATATTTCATACCTGTTTATTGATTATTGACCAATGCATACTGTTGTACCGGTGGGTATATATTAGTTTGGTGTACCATTCAAACCATACCAGGCTAAGTGACCCAAGTCACTGGTCTTACCTGTATATATTCTACATCTTTGCAATGCTATCTGACATCCAAGTTCTAAATATCTTTGCATCTGTACACCTAAATGTCTATACTTTGCACTGTTTCCAGTTCAAAATACATCCATCCACATACATATATACATGCCACTGTTTCCAGTACAACTAAGGCTAATTTCAACTTTCAGTGTTGTTATAATACATTTCTGTGTGTTTCTGCCTTCAGGTTGCCTGTAGGCTGGCGGTGACCTCATTAACAGGGTTTTCTTTGGTACACACACACAGAGGGGGGAGGGGGAGTTTTTTGTCAGTTTTGTCCTCTCAAACAACGCCAGGTATTCCTTGGTGATCTCCTATTCAAGGGCAAACTCTGCTTAGCTTCCAATATTATATGGGATCTGGTGCATTCAGGGTACTTTGGCCCTATTCCAAAATATAATTTATTATATATTTATCTACTCAAATATACACGGGTGACTTCACATATTTTTATGTCAAAAAAATCTACCTTCATACAAAGCTATTTATGTAGAATAAATCTGTATATGCAAAGAGAATATAACTCGAGCCATGCAAATAAATGACCAGATTCAAGATCATTTATTTCATCACTTTATTTCTTTGAGAGGTGGGGGAGGGATAACATATAGAAATTCTCATTACAATAGCTTCCTAGAAACAAAAGGCACTGCAAGCAACTAATGTTGCCCAATATGCAACCGAGAGTGGACATTTAGACCACAGGAATGACAAAAATAGCAAAGGCTACATTGCATTTGGTTAGTACACTGCCTTTAAAAAATCCAGTAAAGCTGGGGTGAGGGCCTTTTCCCACTGAATAACTGATCTATCATCTAATATATCACAGGGAGACACAAAGGAATATTTCCCTAAAAACAGAATTTAAATCTTCGAAGCCCCTCCACTGTGAATGCTCATATGCCACATACTCGCCAGCACTGAAGTCAATGCACATTTAATTGCAGCAACATTAGCTCACTAGCAGCTATAAACAACAGCCAGCTGATTTAATTCTCTCTCTTTCTTGACTTCCTCTCCTTCTCTTCTTCCATCTGTTATGCTTACTTAACCTCCAGGTAGCTCCTTTAAAAAACACAGCCACCCAGCTAAATAACTATAATGAACAAACAGAGTCAACAGTGTGATATCTAATCACCTGTCTGTTGTGTTTAACATCAGCAGCCCTTTTGCTTACTGCATAACATCCTTAGCTTTGTGATCTAGGCACAACTCTGCACACTCGCAACTTTTTGAACCCCGTCCCACTAGCCACACACAGAAAAGGTTGTCAAGCGTTTTGAATCTTCCTTATCTGACTGTCAGCTGGACAGAAAGAAGAGGAGAAAAAGTCTGGCCTTGACCGCTCCTGTCCTTTTGACAAAGGTTTGACACACAGAAATCAGCAGGCAAAGCTTTTCATAGCACAGAGATAAATAGTATCTTACCCTACTATTCCAACTTTAATAACCCTGCTCCTTTTGTGTGTGTGTGTGTGTGTGTATGTGTGTGTGTGTGTGTGTTGCAGGTGACTGTCAACATATGAGACCCCATTAATTTCATACGATTTTCTTAGGCAATGGTTCCTTCAGCATTCATGGCAGTTTCCCATCTAAGTACTAACCAGGGCTGACCTTGCTTAGTTTCCAAGATCAGACAATGGTGCATTTTACAGAATTTAGACCTGCTCCTCCTTAAATACACATATACACATATTTGAGGTATTTTTGTTGAAAACTTTACAGAATAGAATTCTGACATTATGTTTGGATGAAGGGAGATTCCTTATCTGACTCCACATAGATACATATATATTATTAAGCATTTCATTAATATAAAAAGTATGTAAGTGTCAGGAAGGACTATGGCTCAGGAGCAGAGCACATGATTTGAATGAAAGGAGTCCCAGATACAGGTTTTGGCATCACTTAGTACCGTCTGGGAAAGACTTCTCTCTGTCTTGGAAAGCCGCTTCCAGACACAGGAGAGAAAAAGAACATTTAAGCTGGTCAGATGAATGTTTGCTCTCATTACAAGGTAGCTTCCTATATCTTTATCACAGCTCAAAAACATAACCGATTACTCTTCTAAATATAATATGGCAAAAGAGGCCACCAAAGTTGGCCCAAGATACGATGTTGCCTAAGGCCAAAAAAAAAAAGACTGGGTCCTCTACATGAACACACACAGATGCATTTATGCAGCTCTTGCTCCCAGTGCATGAAGAAAAGCCAACTACATTGGAAGCTGAATGTGACAGCATCCTCCAAAAGCCTAAGGAAAGAAGCCTAGCTTCACAACACATAATATACACAGTATTTTAATACCTGTAACCAAGCATTGTTTTAATCCCAAACTATTGAACATGGACAAACATATACAAATGCAATAACAAGCAAGATATTGAGTTTGTACTTCCAGAGAGCAAATCGCTAACATTCTCTAGTTCATTCAATGTGAAATTCAAACAAGAAAGAAATTAGGATTGGCCTTGTACAGAGCCACCCTGTGAATTGTTCCTCAGTATCTACACATCAAGCTGGCTAGCCCTGCCTTTTAAAAGAGAGGAGGAGAGGGGGGTTTATATAAGCCAATGCTTCAGAATGCGAATGAAACATGCATTTAACTCAATGTGGATCTGCTTCAGTACTGTAGTGGAATCAGGGCTCACAAAATTCAATCATGGGGATTCCTGATCCTGAACAGGAAATTAAGACCTAAAGACATGTTCTCAGTGGAAATAAAACTGCTAGAATTGGTTTATTGATATAAATTGAAGCAGCTGTACAGGCTATCCTTAACATGTGGCTTGACAACTGTAGTGATAGGTACCTGCACTTCAAAATAGTCAGGAGAGAATAGTTGCTTGCCAACTTTATTTTCTTCATTATCAACACCAAAATCATAATAAACCAGATATAACTTTATGTACAAAGGTACATAAAGTTATATCTGGTTTATTATGATTTTGGTGTTGATAATTAGGAAAACTCTGTGGGCCTAGAGTACCAAGGTAAAGCTTGGCTTGGTCTGTGTATTTCCAAATTGGAAGGTACACAAAGTCTTAGGCTTCCTGTCATTCTCTCTCATGACTTTATCTCTTCTGTCAAGTCACCAAGCACTATAGCACAATGTAATAAATATTTGGCATAACTGTATGGTTAAAATCACTGGCAATGCTCATAAGCCATATTTCAATATATATATATATATACATATACACTTATATACCGTATATTCCGGAATACAAGGCAACAGGGTATAAGACGACCCCCCCCCAACTTTTAAAGATATAAGACAGAGTTAGGGATATACTCAGCATTTAAGACTACTCCCCTTCCAAAACTATGCCCCCGCAGCCCCCGCTACTCTTTGTTCAAGGACCTCTTCACCCTCCCTGCTTACCTCCTCCGAAGGCCACTGGGCTTGCCTAGGCCCAAGGAAGCGTCTCCTGATGCCGACTCCTAGCAGCACTGGGGAACGGTGTGCCTTGGACGTGCCCCCAGAGGCATGCTGGGAGCAGTAGTCCCCTGACTTCTACTTCTCCCAGCATACTTCTGGGATCACATCCAAGGCATGCCGTTGCCCAGCGCTGCTGGGAGTCAGCATCCAGAGGCCCAAGGAAGCATCTCCAGATGACTCCTAGCAGCGCTGGATGACGGTGTGCCTTGGAAGTGCTCCCAGAGGCATGTTGGGAGCAATAGTCCCCTGACTCCTACTGCTCCCAGCATGCCTCTGGGAGCGCATCCAAGGCACATCGCTGCCCAGCGCTGCTAGGAGTCAGCATCCAGAGGCACTTCCTTGGGCCTAGGCAAGCCTTCGGAGGAGGAAAGTGGCAAGGGCAGAGGAGGTCCTTCAATGGAGAACGGCGGGAGCTGCTGGGAAAGCCCAGCGGGCCATCACCCCCAGCGGGCCATCACCCCCAGCCAGCCTCCGTGGCAATGCAGGCTGCTACATCTCCTTCCCATGCCCTTCCTCCCTCCACCTCCTCCCTCCTCCCACTAAGGGCGATTTTATTTTTTTCTATAACTTATTTTAATTTATACCTGGCGTACTAGACGACCCCCAACTTTTCATAAGATTTTCCAGGCATAAAAAGTCGTCTAGTACACCAGAATATACAGTAGGTAGGTAGGTAGATAGATAGATAGATAGTGTGTGTCTATGTATGTGTAAACACAGAGAGAGAGGGGGGGAGGGAGGGGGAGGGAGAGGGAGAGAGGGAGAGGGAGAGAGAGGGAGGGGGGAGAGGGGGAGAGGGAGAGGGAGAGGGAGAGGGGGAGAGGGAGGGAGAGGGAGAGAGAGAGAGAGAGAGAGAGAGAGAGAGAGAGAGAGAGAGGTTTCAAAAAGGAAGCCAGAACAGTCTAAGTCTCAGGTCTCTGCAGCTGCCAGAACCCAAGTTTGTCTGTATTACAGGAAGGTAACTAAAAAAAACCCTGTTCCTTCTCTGAAAAGTTGTTCCTCTCTAAAAAAAAAAACATATTTTGAACATATTAAAAAAATCTGTGTTTAATGTAATTTTCTCAGTATCTTCCATGTTCTGTTTGTGATATACGATCTTTTGGTGAGATAATTAACCAGAAACATGAGTTCTGCTGGACTGAAACTGTACTACAAAGAGATATCATTTAAAAAATTAAAAAAATTAATGAAGTGAAAGTTCCTAGGTATATGTTAGACAACTGAAGAGCTAAAAATATTTTTGCAAATCTAAAACATAGCCAATATGGGGAAAGAAATAAACAACAATGTGATGTGATCTCTTTTGTGTACTTGCTTTGCAGATCATAGATTTATAAGGATGAGTTCAGACTGAAACTTTATTCCACTTCCACTAACCAAATGGGGGAAGCTTATTTTGCCAATTCCCTCTTCCTCCTACATTCACCTGCATTCCACTTTCCAAAAAATCTACTGGAAGTGCCTTTAATGGAAATCAACCTAAGGGAGAAATTGACAACTGCATTCCACTGCCCCATTTCACCCCCAGGATTCACCGCTTGATTTAGATCCTCTCATGGAAAGAAAGAGCTCTTCTATATTAGATGTGTAAATATTAGAATCCATCCCAAGAATACTGCAAAGTACAGTATCAAGTTAATTCCTTTTCTTCATGATCATGGACAACATTCTGACAATCATCTAATTCCGATTTTTAATTTACAGCTTTCCACTGAGATGGGATCTCTGATGGGATCTCTGATCCCATCTACAATTACTATTTAATACAATTCAAAGGTAGCTTCAAACTGTGGTGGCTAGATTTAAAAAATTCATAAAGGCACATGAAAGAAAGCACTTAATGCACATCAGTGGTCTGTATAATCACCATCTGGGGCTCAAACTGAGGGTGGTGCTTATCTCTATTTCTAAGTCAAAGAGCCAGCATTGTCCATAGACGCCTTCAAGGTCACGTGACTGGCATGACTGCATAGACTGCTGTTACCTTTCCACCAAAGCGGTACCTATTGATCTGCTCACATTTGCATGTTTTCAGACTGCTAGGTTGGCAGAAGCTGGGGTTAACAGCGGGATCTGATCCCGCTCCCCAATTCGAACTGCCAACCTTTCAGTCAGCAAGTTCAGGTTTAACCCTCTGCACCGCCAGGGGCTCCTCAGTAAGCCCTAGGTAAAGGTAAAGGTTTTCCCGTGTCCAACTCTGGGGGTTGGTGCTCATCTCCATTACTAAGTTGAAGAGCTGGTGTTTTCTGTAGACACCTCCAAGGTCATGTGACCGGCGTGACTGCATGGAGCCTAGTAGCAGTTCATATAAATTGGACTAGACTCTATATTTGGGCCTATACATACCATTTACATGAATTAACTTTACATTGGATGTTGACAAGATGTATGGCCATGTGGATACACAAATCCACTGTTTATTAGGGGCATCTAAACATATATGAATCAGTGAGTGTTTGGATATGTGGGAGCACTTCCCATCTAAAGTGACATCTGTAAGCTAACATATAGAGAAAGGTAATAACAAAAGATCAATAAAAAGTGTCCTGGTATATAACATGACATCTTTCGCTGTACTTCCAAAGAGAAGCTTCTATGTCCCTGGCTTAAAATTATGTTTACCAGCAATGTTTAATTAGCAACAAATGCCTCCTGATCACTACAGAGCAGCCTCTTGTTTACCACAGTGACAGTTTCAATATGAAAAGAAGTGAGTGCCCAAACTGGCCCCAAAAAGATAGTGAGTATATTCCTGCTCATCAGCACTAACCTGAAAGGTGCTAAATATGGTTCCCATTCTTTTATCTTTGACATGCCTTTCTACTTATCAACATGGATTCACAGGAATTAAACAAAAATCTTTTCCCCTTAATATGTTCATTTGGAAAGCTTCTACAATATTCACATGGAAACAACTCTAGCATAAATATCCAAGAACAAATGGCTGTATATTATACAGGAGGGAGCAGTTGGGATGCCAGACTGGGAATGCACTAAGGCCATCTGGCCCAGGCAGTCTCTCCAAAATCCTCAGCTTTGTTTTCACCCCCAGACTCCAAACAACACATTTTCCACTGTGATGAGTTTACATTTTCCCAAACACACAGGTCCTGATCATGCATGCAAATTTCAGACTTCTGCATTTTTCTCTGTGCGAGGAAACTGAAATCACCTGCACTTTCTGACATGTAACCAAAGAGACACCGAAGCTGCTAAAATCTGGTTTGAACTTCCTATCGTTTCAAAGGCACATTGTGCTCAGTGGCTCCAATTCCGCGGAGTTCTTTTCTGAATGGATGCATAATATTTTAATTGCCTGAGTGCCAGCAGCCGGATTCTGCCATGCAGTGAGCGGAGAGCCATGTCTGGGTGGCTGGATGACTGACACAAGCAGATCATGCCATAAGTAGAGATGTACATTTGCCCTGTTAATACAGCCAATTAATAATTAATAAAATATTTGTGGGGGTTAAGGAAAATACAACAGAACATTACTTGAAAAAATGTGTCACTCACTAATTACTTCCTATATCTCAAATAGCTTACACTTTACATGGAAACTAATTATCTGATAATCAGAGGAACTTAGTACTCATGCATCAAAATACTATTTTCTGCAATAAACAATTTAACCAAATATTTGGAATTTTTCCCATTGGCTCAAATGTATTGGCTTGTGCAGATATATTTACATGCACATACTGAATGGATGACAAATATTAAAACTTCACTCACACTCCTCAGAATTTTAGGACCAATTCACATGTTCAGGGCAGAAACAGGAAATCAGCTACTAGTTTATATATATGCAACCACAAAACATCTATAAACTTAAACCAGCCTTTAGTAAAGTAAAAGGCAACATTCTGATAAGTCCATTATTAATCATACCAGCATTCCCTCGTAATTTCCTATACCAGATTAAGAAAGTAACACACAAGTAATAAAGTGCCACATAGACCAATATAATAATAACAGCAGCAGCAGCAACAACAACAACAACAACAACATTTATTACGGTCCATAGACCCATCACTAAACCAACAGTCATTATAGACCAATATGGTTTATTTACAAATAAACTATTTATACATACATACACCTCAAATCATTTGTTGAAAACACACAACCACGGGGCTGGATTCAATTTTAAATCCTAACTAAAAGAGTCCCCCTGAAATAAATTGAACTGTGACTAACAGTCCCTTTCATTTCAATTGGTCTGCTCTAGGTAGGATTAACATTTTATTTACAACATATTATCTTTGACTAACAAAACTCTATGATGGCCCCCTTGATTTAAATAAAAACATCTGAGGCTCAGCATGGGTTTCATATAGAAGACATCAAGCACATTAGAAACCAGATAACAACCGCAGCAGAATCAAAATAATGAAGCTATTGCAAACATTTAGATAACGTATTTGGTATATAGAAAAAAGATTAAGTTAATGTACTGAACAAAATGGCTTCACAATTTAGTTACCCAAATTTTATATTACAGCTATGATATCATCATCACTGCATGTAATTATTTTTTTAAAAAAAAACAGTTATTTCCTTTCAATGCAGACAGTATCAGTTTACTAGAAGCCAAAAGGACAGCCAATACAATCATTCACATCTGTGGATTTCTAAAATATTCACAAAAACATTTGTGAAACAATGACTGCAATCTGGGGAAGTCAGTGCTGATGACTGTACATGTGCGCATGTCTCCAGCTGGCACCACACCATTAAAACATGCATGCTCCTGCTACAGTTTCATTTAGAAATCATCATTCCATTATCCAATTTGTTCTGAGTCTTGTGTATGGGAATACTACTCCTCTAAGTAGCTGACAATATATATTTAACTTGCATTAAAAATTGAAGAAATTTTCAACCAAGCTTTGCACAATTTAATTACATGCTGAAAGTTACTTGAGAATCTTCTATATTATTCACACTCTCCACGAAAGCATAATGATGCCTCTGCATTTGGACCCATTAGAGTATGGTGTGTAGTTCGGACCTGTATTTCCGGGCACTCCACTGACTAGAGAAAAAACTTCAGACCTACAAAAATCCAGTTTGCAATCTGGATTTGTGCACATTTACCAAACATCTCCCCACCACCGCCCAGAAATAATAATCACTGCCCCACAAAAGTTATACAACCAAAATTAACCATTAAAGAAAATCCATATTCTAATAAGGCAACAATTGCTACAATAATGTACCAAATACAAAAAACAAGTGACACTGTTACTTTGATATTCTCTTTGTTTGTATCCATTAACTTCCATGCCATTCCTCAAATGTGGGTTTTATTCATCAGAGATGTTATTCATCACTTTGACATTTTAATTCCTATCCTGTCCCATCCTCAAAATGTCTCAGTTTTAAGTTTCGATATTTTTAAAAACCTTTCGCAATAATTATATTTTGTATTTGTATTACAAATTTTAGAAACAAGAAAATATTGCAATCCTGTGCTTCAGCTATTTAACACCCCCCCCAAGTTCATGGATTGGAGCAGCCTCACCATGTGGAGGTTTTCAGGCTCTTGATGCCTTTCACTTTTCCTCAAGACATCTCACAGGTGAATTGACAACAAATGTAATCATAAGCAAAGTGCCTTGTTAAGGAAAGTGCTTTAAAGCTATAGATACTCAAATAGTAGCTTTCCACTAGGGATCATAATCATGAAAGGGGGAAACATTATCTCTTGCATGATTGTCATCTGAAAGCTATTCAATTATAATATTTAATGATATTTTTGTACAATTGCCCATGCAATGTGCAACCTCCCAAAACATTAGAAGGGGTTCAGCCTCTTTCAGTAGATCAACGTCAGCCAATGCTGTTTGCCACCCAGTCTTTTCTAGAGTTTCTAGTTTTAGGGAGGATAGCAATTTCTTTTTCTATTCTTGGAGACTATAAATTGCATTTCAAAAAAAAAGCATTTTAACTAGCTGTAGTCAAATGATGGACTCATTGACTCCCCCCCCCCCGTGCCCCCAACCACGGTGAGACAGCCATCAATGGCAGGAAAAGATGTTTAGAGAGCATCAAAGACAGTGTTCTAAAACAAACTCAACACTTTGACCTTTCTGGTTTGGTGTCAAAAAGCCACCAAAAACAAAATCAGGCAATGAAACTATTAGAAGGCAGCATCTGCAGCACTCACAAACAGAGACGTGTGTGAATGCAGTCGATGTTCTCTGACCTTTAAAGCAGAGTAAAAACCAAACCCAAACAACAGGATCTCCCCCTATCTCTTTCTGCAGGAAAGAAAACACAGGCTCCGTCCGAATCAGGCCACAAGCCTGACTTGGTCAGGTTCAAAACATAGGCATCAACTTTGATCAGACCTGATTGTGTTCTTGAAGTATATTAGACACTTTGAGTTAAATGTGTGTCTCAAAAGATAAGCATTTGGGGAAAGCAGAATCGTTTCCTTATTGTGTTCATCATTGTTACGATACCCACACAGGCAGCCTTTTACCCACAGACACACAAGTGTGTGGCTTTGAGTTTGTATACCACACCTGAGCCATCTAAAGCTCAAAACTAGACAACACTAGAGAGGGGCGATGTTAAAAGTACAGATGAAAACCAACATGAGTTTTTAATGCTATGGATTTTTTTTAAAAAAATCCTTATCTTTCCCACATGCATTTTCCCATCTAGTTATGCTACACTGATGTGTCACGATTTAATCTCGGTCCCTTAAAAAAATTACAAAGTAATAACAAATAAGCAAAGGATAAATATTTGTAACATTGGCTGTCTGCTGTTTTGTGCTGGTGTGTTTGTTTACTATTTCTTTTCATTCCCATAATTAAAGTGCTGAGGAGGGGGGGGGGGAGAAAATGCTGTGATCTGAAAGCCTTCAGGGAGGAGGAAGCTACACAGGGATTTATTTATTTTATTTTATTTTATTTAAGCAGCCGCTGCTGCGCCTAATTAAAACTTCAGGGGGGGGGGGGTTGGGGGGGAGAGAAGGGTTAATCTTTTTCTTTCTTTTTGTTGATAAGCAACACCCATCACACCTCCCTCTTTCTCTTCTCCCTGCAATTAGGTCTTGGCTGCTTCCCTGGCTTTGGCCTTTGGAAGGGTTTGGCTAGAACAGTGGTGTCCCTGTACCTTTAAGACCCCAGTTTGCTTGCCCAGCCCTGGCTCCTGGCCAATTTGAAACACAGAGCCAGGAGGCATTTTGCATATACCCCCCCCCCCCCCACCCCCACCCCCCCTCCAATGAGGCCTTCAGTGAGGCCTTTTGGCTCCACTGCTCAAGTCTTGCTTAAAGGAGAGGAAAGAAAAAGATGTTGCCATTTGCTCTCCTGGAGAGAGTCCCCCTCTCTTTATGTTCCTACTGATTTAGAATCCTAGAGTTGGAAGAGACCTCCTGGGCCATCTAGTCCAACCCCCTGCCAAGAAACAGGAAAATGGCATTCAAAGCATTGACCCTTTCTTGCCTTGGGGAATTTGGGATGGGGAATGGGTCCGAATGGGAGAGGAATAGAAAGAGGCCAATTCACTGCATTGATTCACAAACCCTGTGAACTCTCTTCCTGCCCATTCTCCAGTCCTATCCTTCTGAAAAGTAGCTTGAGCCTTAAAGGTGTCTCGCGCCATTCCCTCTTCCTGTGCATGGCAGGAAAACTCGGCTCTTTTGGTACTTGCATCAGAGTAGCTTAAGAAAGACACCCGTGGCCATAAATCAAAGACATACACACACACTTCCTGCCTAAATCAGTGTCAAAAGAAAAGGCTGGGGTTTGGACTCGAGGTCACTTGGTGGGGATGGCGCAGTGGAGCCAAGCAAGGTGGCCCTGGCCCTGGGGAAAGCAGGAGGGGCGTGGAGAGGAAATGCCAGGCTTCCCCCTTTCCCCAGATCGCGGGATTAAGTCGCTAATCCGTGGCAGGCAGGCAGAGGGTTGGAACGGATTGGTGGAAAGGATGACAGAAGGAGCTCGGGTTGTGCAGAGCCATTTGGGGGGCCAAAGTAAGGGTCCAACCCACCCCAATCCCCCCCCCTCCTCAACTCCAGCCTTTCGGCTTCCAAGGGGAACCCAATCCGACTGGAGCCGCCTCCCCCGCCCCCCCTGGAAGCAGAAGGATAGCAGCTTGCACAGCCTTTCCCCCATTTCGCGTAGAGGGCGAAGGGAATGAATGAAGTCACCCGGCAGGAAACTTACTTGTTTTGTCATCGAGTCGATTAAACGGACGTAAAAATCCTGTTCTGTTCTTATCCCTAGGAGCAGGAAAAGAGGGGGGGTCACTATTTGCTATTTAATTGCAAAACAAAACAAATGAAAACGGGGGGATACTTTTGTCTGCTTTTCCCCAACTTTAGTGTCCCAAATGAGAATGGGAGAGGGCAGTTACTATGACCATTCGGATCGCCAAGCACCAACTTTGGGACTCAGCACGACAACCTTCTCCAAATCAAGCGGGGGCGCCTTCCGTGGCCTTTCTTTTGCCCCCCTCCCGCCACGTGCAAAGCTGAAAAGGACGCTTTCTTCCTCCTTCTTCAGCCCCCTCCCGCCTTTCCTCAGTCTTCGCTGGTTCTGCCTCCCCTTCCGCCCCCTTTCCTTCGGGAGCCCCTTGGCCTTCTCCCTGCCTTGACCCCTGGCCTGGAGGGGAGTTCCGCTTCCTCTTCCCAGCCCCAGAAAGGATGGAGAAGGAACGCTTTGCGAGAGGCGAAAGGGAAGGAGAAAGGAGGCCTGGAGAGGGAAATGGGGATTTCAGTCCCAGTTGGAGCCGGGTGAATACGATCTAGGGGAAGCGTGGGGACCGCATGCCCTCCAAGCGGGGACTGAGGAGAGGGGCCGCTGCGCTGGGCTTTGGGGCGAGGAAGAAGAGGCCTCCAGTGGCCTGCTTCCCTCAAGCCTCGGCTTCCTTCCCACCAAGTCGGCTTTTGAGCCTGGAGAACGGGGGAAGGTGCCGCAAGCGGGTGGGCTGTGGGCGAGGAAGGGGAGCGAAGGGAAGGAAGAGAAGGCTCACCATTGCTGTAGAGGAGCTGGAGCCGGTAGTGGATCCCGTTGTTGGTCTTTTCGCTGTTGGCTTCCTGAATTGGAAGGACACAGGCATAAATCAACAAGCAAATGCTGTCAAGGCAATAAGATTATATTCCTAGTGGAAACAATGATGATAATAATAATAATCTCGTCCAAGCCCTCCTTGTGTGTATGTGCCTTCAAGACGCCAGTGCATTTAGAACAGAATAACCTTATATTGTCAAAGGCTTTCATGGCTGGGTTGTTGTAGGTTTTCCGGGCTGTCTGGCCATGTTCTAGAAGCATTCTCTCCTGACGTTTCGCCTGCATCTGTGGCAGGCATCCTTAGAGGTTGTGAGGTCACCTCTGAGGATGCCTGCCATAGATGCAGGCGAAACGTCAGGAGAGAGTGCTTCCAGAACATGGCCAGACAACCCGCAAAACCTACCACAACCCAGAATAACCGTATGTGTTGCTCCCACCCTGGACACTCCACAGATATATAAACCTCACTCGCCTACTTTCCAACAGACCCCTCACCCTCTGAGAATGCCTGCCAGAGATGTGGGAGAAACTTCAGGAGAGAATGCTTCTGGAACATGGCCAGACAGCCCGGAAAACTCACAGCAACCCAATCTTATGGTGATTCAACAAATAGGGTTTTCTCAATCAAGAGACACTCAGAAGTAATGGTTTGGCCGTTTCCTTCCTCGGAAGTTTTGCGGAGGCCGTCTCCCGTCCAAGGAGTAGCCAGGGCAGCGTCTGCTTAGCTTCCAACCTTAGACGGGAACAGTGCCCTTGGGGTATTTTTCCTGACCATAAGGAGGCGGGGGGGGAGGGTGAAGCCCTGAATCCCAAATTCACGGATGGTTTCCCCCCACTTCCGACGACTAGGGCGAATAAGCCTCACACAAACAACCTCCAGCACTGGATTTGGGGTCCGGTTGAGCGGAGGAACCTCCGGTGCTATGTTAGGGTCAAGCCTAGAGGGGGTTGTGGGGTTACGTGTCATTTCAGTTGTCACAGGGAGCGAGGGGGCTGCGGGAACGACTCCCTCGGCGTTTGAGGGGCTTGCGGTCCTGGGGGCGACTGTGGAGGATTTCTCGCCGGGGTCTCCTGCCCTCAGGGCTCGCGAGGTGCGAAGCGTGTCCCCAAAGCCTCTCTCCCACCCGCCCACGCGCCCCCGGGCTTACTTT
This sequence comes from Anolis apletophallus, assembly GCA_030556195.1. NCBI lineage: Eukaryota > Metazoa > Chordata > Lepidosauria > Squamata > Anolidae > Anolis > Anolis apletophallus. Next base: position 65,205,287 of record JARBWK010000001.1, on the reverse strand, counting down.
TTCCTTCTCCACGAAGCCCACGAAGGCAGTGCGCTCGATCTCCACGGGCTGCCCTTGCCGGTCGTAGAGCGCCAGCACGAAGTGGAAGAAGTTGGATTTCCTCAAGTTGGACGGCGGCTGCTTCTCGAAATGCGCCCGGGCCAGGCCCACCCCGCTGCGGGCGAACGGACGGACGGAGAGTCCCGGGGAGAGAAGGGCAAGAAGAGAGGGAGAGAAAGAGAGGGATTGAGAGAGAGGGAGGAAGCGGGAGAGCCCTTCCTTCCACCCTGGCGCCCCGGGCTCAAAAAGGCCGCCCTGTTGCTTCCTCTCGCTTTGGGGTCCGGCTCCCTGGGCCCCCAGGCTAGCAGGAAAAGCTAAGGCTCTGCTGTGGGACCTACACAAGGTGATGCTGGTAATGAATAATAACAATAACAATTGTAATAGTAAGGTTTCACAGACAAGAAGTCAAGGAGGAAAAGTTAGCCTTAGCCTCTGCTGTGGGACCCAACACAAAATAATAAATATTATGATAGTAAGGATTTCACAGGCTAGAAGTCAAGGAAGAGAAGTTGAGCAGAGCCTCAGGCTCCGCTGTGGGACCCAACAGAAATCATCATTATTAATAGTAATGTTAATAATAAGGATTTCGCAGGCTAGAGGTCTAGGAGGAGAGATTGAGAGGTGGCTCAGGCTCTGCTGTGGGACCCTACAGATAGTCGTAGTAATCATAACAACAAGGATTTCACGGGCTTGAAGTCAAGAAGAGGTTGAATGGAGCCTTAGGCTCTGCTGTGGGACCCTCCAGAAATTGTATTATTAATTATAAGGATTTCGCAGACTAGAAGTCTAGAAGAAGAGGTTGAGAGGAATCCCAGTCTCTGCTGTGGGGCCCTAGAGATAATAATAATAATAATAATATGCTCAGTCTCTTGCTGTGGCACTGTACAGATAAATAGTAATAATAATAATAATAAACAATATAGCCCAGTTTCTGCTCTGGCACCCTACAGATAAATAATAATAATATAGCCTCAGTCTCTGCTGTGGGACCCTATATGATGATGATGTATCCTCAGTCTCTGCTGTGGCACCCTAAAGATAAATATTAATAATATAGCCCCAGTTTCTGCTGTGAGATCCTACAGATAATAATAATAATATAGCCTCAGTCTCTGTTGTGGAACCCTACAAATAAAATAATAGTAATAATAGTAATAATAATAGCTTCAGTCTCTGCTGTGGGACTCTACAGATAAAGTAACAGTAATAATGATATTATAATAGTAATAATAGCCTCAGTTTCTGCTGTGGGACCCTATAGATGATGATGATAGCCTCAGTCTCTGCTGTGGGACCCTACAGATAAAATAATAGGGTTGTTGTAGTTTTTTTCGGGCTATATGGCCATGTTCTAGAAGCATTTTCTCCTGACATTTCGCCTGCATCTATGGCAGGCATCTTCAAAAGTTGGCCATATAGCCCGAAAAAACTATGACAACCCAGTGATTCCAACAATGGAAGCCTTCGACAATACATTAAAATAATAATAATAATAAGGATTTCACAGACTTGAAGTCATGGAGGAAATGTTGAGCCCAGCCTGAGGCTCTGTTGTGGGAGTCGAAAGAAAATTATTATTATTATTATTATTATTATTATTATGCTTTCGAGACAAATCACCAAAGCTGTGTCAGGCCAAGAGGGCAAGTCGGTCCCATCTCCACCTTTTCTCATTTGCTCCAATGTCTCTGAAAACTGCTTCTCGGGAGGAAGGGGCAGGTGTGCACCAGGAAGGCCACCCCATGGATGCCACCTTCGCCTTGCCTTTCCTGTCCCCGGCGAAGGGAAGCCTCTCCGCTCGGCACTAAATAGGGGGGACGGCTCTCTCTCTCTCTCTCTCTCTCTCTCTCTCTCTCTCTCTCTCTCTCTCTCAACTTATTCTGGGAAATTATTTAAGAAATAAACCGCACAAGAAACTCAAAGAGTCGGTTTAATTTTCCAGTTTTCTTTACTTTCAAGGGAGGACGCCTCGGGTTGGCCGAGGACCTTCCTTCCCTTTGCTTTCCAAACGTTTCTCTCTCCCTCCCTCCCTCCTCCTTCCTTCCCTCAACTCCAGCCTGAGCTGTCAGTAAAGAAGCCGGCCATGCGCCTCCTCCTCCTCTTCTTCTGGCCTCAGACTTCTTTTGGGGTGCCCCCCGCCCCAGAACGAGCTGCGAGGCAGACTTCCACCGATTCAAACTCTGGGCTCGTCCCTACACAACTTCCCTTCCCTGAGAGGACTCTAAGTTGTTTCTTTTGAGGAGGAAGGAGAAGGAATGAAGTGCAAGAAGACAGGGGGAGAGGGAGATGTCTGAAGCTTCAAACTTCAGCACGGGCTGACTTCGAGCCGGACTTGTTTCCGAGTCAACATGGGCAGTGAAAGCAGTGGGAGGATTGGGATCAAAGGTGTCGTTTTGCGGTATTATAGTGCCTCCGAGGTGTCAGCTTCAGGCAAAATATCTTGGGGTGTTGAAACAAGGCACGCCTCAGGATGCAACCAGACATCAAGGAGTTCTAAACTCCTGAAACCCCTGCGTGACTTTCAGCCCTCCCTGTCTCCAAGTGACTTGTCCCGTGGAAGGAACAAGGGAGGCTTCTTGTTAAGGGGAGAGGAGAGGAAACAGGCTCCAACTTCTCCAGTCCACACCGGAGCCCAGCAGGCGGTTTGACAGGCCCCTTGGCCCCGAGGCCCTGCTGGGGTTTGCCTTGTCCCCGTCCGGGAAGGCTCTGGGATTGGGGGCTGGACACGTTTAGGGGAAAGGAGGAGGAGGAAAAGTGGGAGTTGGGTCTCTCCTCGGGCCACTCCAAGAAAGAATGGCAAGTCCATCGGGAATGGAGCGAAGGGACCGGGCGCTCCTCAGGGATAAGGCGCTCTTTCCTTTTGGGGGTCCTGCTTTCTTTAGCCCTCGCAGGCGAGCACGGCTTCTCATCTACACTGACCAGTGGATGCACTTTCAAAGCGGTTTGGCTGATGGGGACATAGGAAATCCCAGCTCGAGGCCCGGATGGGAATGATGATGATTACACAAACCACAGAGCACTGAGGCGCATTTTCTCTTGCGAGCTTTGGTGAGAGTTTGTTGTGGCACCAAATGGTCAGTGTAGAGGGGCCTGAAGAGCGGAGGCTCCTTCCTTCCGTCCTTCCTGCTTTCCTCTTTCCTTCTTTCTTTCTTTCCTTCCTTTTTTCTGTCCTTCCTTCCTACTTTCCTTCCTTCCTGCTTTATTTTCTTCCTTTCCTTCCCTTCCTTCCTACTTTCCTTCCTTTCCTTCCTTCCTTCTGTACTTCCTTCCTACTTTCCTTTCTTCCTTTAATTTCCTTCCTTCCTTCCTGCTTTCTTTCCATCCTACTTTCCTTTCTCCCTTCCTTATTTCCTTCCTTTTTCCCTTCCTTCTTCCCTTCTTTCCTTATTTCCTTCCTTCTTCTTTTCCTTTCTTCTTCTTTTCCGTCCTTCTTTATTTCCTTCCATCCCTTCCTTCTTTCCTTCCATTCTACTTTCCTTCCTTCCTTCCTTCTTCCCTTCCTTCCTACTTTCCTTCATTCTTCATTTCCTTCCTTCTTTACTTCCTTCCCTCCTTCTTTACTTCCTTCATTCTTTCTTTACTTCCTTCCTCCCTTCCTTCTTTCCTGCTCCCCTTCTTTCTTCCTTCCCTTCCTCCTTTGGCCGGGCACGTACCTCTGGGCGGCGGTGTTGGCATCGAGGACGCCGGCGCCCTGCATCCAGGTCCGGACGGCGTTCATGCCGGCGCCGCCGAGGGGCTCCTCCTTCATGCTGCTCCCGCTCCGCTGGATGCTTTCCTGAATCCCAAACATGAAGCAAGCCCGAGGCAGAGCCCGCCCGTCGCCTCGGAGAAAAAGGAGGAAAGAGCGGCACCAAGCACAACAAAGGAGGAGAAGGAGGAGGAGGAGGGGGAAACAATCGCCAGGGAAGCTTTCTCTCTCTCTCTCTTTCCTTCTTTCTCAACTGTTTGTCTTTCGAAACAAAAATCCTTTTCTGTCTCTCAAAGCAAATCAGGCGTTGAAGGGGGAGGAGGAGGAGAAGGAACAATCCAAAGGGGAAACAATAACAGCGGAGAGTATTGATCTATTTCTCGATCTCTAGTATCTAGACCTTCAAATGCTGTGGCCCCGGGTGGGCGCCGCTCTCCGTTGCCCGGCCAGAGGGGATGCTGCTCGCTCAGTGCCGGGCCAGTCCTTGCCTTGGCTTGGCTTGCCTGCCTGGCAAAAGGAAAGCCTGCCGGTTGTCTGCCTGCGCCTTGTGGCTGTTCCTTTGGCCGGCGGGGCCGGCGGAGTCAGTCCGGAGAAAGGAGGCAGGTTAAGAAACAATGGCACCAACTGGAGAAGAAGAGGCAGCGGCAGAGCAAGCGAAGGAGGCTCCGGCTTCTTTGGCGGAGGCGGCGGCGGCGGCGCCCTTGGCGTCTCCTACTCCTACCTCAAGTGTCATTTTCCAGTGACAAGAGGAAGAAGAAGAAGAGAGTGGCAAGTTTGCGGCGTCTTCCTCCCGCGTGCGCGCCTCCTCTTCCTCTTCCTTTTCCTCTTCCTCCTCCTCCTCTTCGCTGGTTTTCCGCCTCCAGTCCAGTCCAAGACGGTGCTGCTCCTTCTCTTCCCTTCCTGCCTCTCTTCTCTTCTGCTTCCCTTCTTTCCGCCTGTCTTCCCTCCCCAGCGGGGAAAGGTAAGCCGCAGCAAGAGCGAGCAGCTCTCCGCCGAGGAAGGAGGGATGGAGGGATGGAGGGAGGGATGAGTGAATGGATGGAGGTCCTCTTGGCTCCGCTCCCTCCCTCCCTTCCTTCCTCCCCCTTAGCGCCGCCGCCGCTGCTGCTTCGGTCCCCCTCTTCCCCTCCCTCCTTCTCTCTCTCTCTCTCTCTCTCTTCTCCAAACCGGAGTGATTTTCCCCCTTTCCCAGCGGAATCCGCTCGGACTCACCCCGCAGCTAAAACATGAGCGCAGCAGCCCCCAATGGGCACGAGGCGGGGGCGGGGTGGGCGGGGCCTAATGTGTGTGGGGGTCCCGGCACCGCCCCCTCCCTCATTTGCAAGGCGTCACAACTCCCTCGGCCACTCGCCTCTCGCCAATCGCCGGCCGGGAACTCCAGGATGCGGGCGGGAGGGACGCGCCCCCTCATTTGCATCTCCCCGCCCCTCTTTCCGCCAGCAGGGAAGCCCGGAGAAAGTTGCGGCTCGAGGCGCAAGAGCCGCGGGGGAAAGAAGGAAGGCTCAAAGGAAAGAAGGAAGGAAAGCCATGGGAGCGCCGGACGAGGAAAGGCGCAGGAAGTGCCGGGTGGTGGCCTGAAAAGGGACCCGGGCAGCGCCTTTTGCCTTGCAAGCGGGGGAGTCAGTTCTGTTGGGCCGTCACCAAACATAGGAAAAGTTTCCCATGTTCTCGCAGCGCCTCCGATTCCGCTAGTTTCCTCACATGGAGATAAATCGCCACAATGCAGCAGGCGGACAAGAGTCACTTCCGATGTGTTAGAAAGAAAGAAAAATCACCCAATTTTCTCTCCTGTGTAAAACTGGCACCTTCTTTCAAGGTCATTTCCTAGTTTTTAACCCGCCAAAGCCGACGGTCTGGCAGCTACTGTCGGGCCAAAAGTGACGCGCTTCACTTCGTATTTGTGCGCGCTCTCTCGACCAAAGAAAGGGAGAGGAAAGTAAGAACGGGGGGAGGGAGGGAGAGAGAGAGAGAGGTGTCCTCAAGCACTAGATCTCCCTGCAGCTGTCACAATTCTGTGAAGATGAGCCCAGACCATTTCGTCCCCCAGCAAGGCGGCCTTTTCCCTTCTTTCAAAGAATTAAACCTGTTTGTGAGAAGAGGAAGCCCCGTTCTCACACCTAATTTGTACAGTCGTTTCAAAGTAATTTATTTTATTTCAAGATATATATATACAACCCGACGAGTTTATAAATCCAGGAAGAGGGAGAACGGGGCGCGCCTCCGCATTGGAAGAAGAGCGGCGCTTGTTTCGAACTCCGAATCCTTACGAAGAAAAGGTTCAAATACATTCTGGGGTGGGTTGGTTTAAAAAAAGATGTCCACACGGCGCCTCTCTCCTCCTCTTCCTCGAACTCTATATCCGCGTGGCCCGGAGCAAGCAGAGTTTCGGCTTCAAGTATTGTCGAAGGCTTTCATGGCCGGAATCACTGGGTTGTTGTAGGTTTTTCGGGCCGTCTGGCCATGTTCTAGAAGCATTCTCTCCTGGTTGCGACAACCTCTGAGGATGCCTGCCACAGATGCAGGCGAAACGCCAGGAGAGAATGCTTCTAGAGCAGGCCTGGGCAAACTTCGGCCCTCCAGGTGTTTTGGACTCCAACTCCCACAATTCCTAACAGCCGGTAGGCTGTTACGAATTGTGGGAGTTGAAGTCCAAAACACCTGGAGGGCCGAAGTTTGCCCAGGCCTGCTCTAGAGCATGGCCAGACAGCCCGAAAAACCTCCAACAACCCAGAGTTTCGACTCTCTTTTCACTCCACCGAGGACTGTTTCCTGACCCTCTCTTCCCCTCTCCGCCCCATCAATAGTTGGAGGCCGTGGATAGTTTTGAAAGGGGCCCCGTGGTCTCCGTGTCTTCCCAGCCTCGAAGGGCCGGGGGAGTGGGAGAGTCGGAGGGGCGTTTGCGAGGCCAGAGCGTCGATGCGGAGGAAGCCCCGAAGGAAAGATCCTGCAGGACGAGGAGGGCCATCATCTCCCTCCAACAGATCCATCGCCTTGCTCTCAGGGCACCCGAGTCGCCCTTCAGAAGCGTTATCCGTGGGCTCGGAAATCCACGTCCCCACCCTGGCTCTGTGCTTCACATCGAAGGCGCGAGTGGGGCTTAGGAAACCAAGCTGGCTTCCCCTTTCTCCGTCACCATTTAATTTCTTTCATGGCAAAAAAAGGGGGGGAAACTAAACTACAATAACGCCATGGAAGGTGCTCAAGGCGAAGATCCAAAGCGGATCCCTGAATCTCTCTTTTTCCCTCCAAAACTGCGCCCCACATTTATCTCTTCACGTTCCCCCTTGTCCCTTCCTTCCTTTCCTTTGCTTTCCACAGACTCTGGCGAACAAGCAAAGCAACCTCACAACCTCTAAGGATGCTTGCCATAGATGCAGGCGAAACGTCAGGAGGGAATGCTTCTCGAACATGGCCAGACAGCCCAGAAAACCTCCAACAACCCAAGAAAGCAACTTTTAGGCGCGGAAACACGAACCAAGTCGAGCTTACCGTCGGGCGCCTTTAAGAACTTCAGGTTCCTATCTATCATCTATCTCTCTATCTGTCTGTCTATATATGAGGTGTCTGTACGTCGAGTCTACTCCACATCAATAAAGCCACACTCTCACACCTCTTCCCACCACGAAAAAGCAACTCGCTCCGTCTTCTAGATCGGTTTCCAAGTCCCAAAGACGGCGCCGGCCGAGCGGGCGGATTCCTTTCCTTCTCCTTCGCCCTCTCTTCCTCCCGGTCCCGCGAAAAAGCCCACTTTCCCCCGACGGAGAGCCACTCCACGGGAAAACCTCCTTTTCTTTCGTGGACAAGGCCACTGGCCCTTCCCGCCTCCGACAGGCACCGGTGTACTTCTTTTAAGAAACCGTCTGCCTTGCACTGAACTTCCCCTTCCTCTTTCTCCCCTTTGCCCCCTTCCGAGAAACAAAACCAAAAGTACAGATAGATCGACTTAAAGCGAATCTTAAGATTCGACAGTAGTTAGTCCTCAAAAAGGAAGGAGAGAGGCTTTTGGGGAAAAATAAATGATGATGGAACCGAGGGCTGTTCCTTCCTTCCTTTTCTCCCTCTCCCTCCCTTCTTTTGTGTGTTGTTTATGCCTATTTTTGCCCTAATAGAACAGTACCATACTAACAAAGGGTCTTTTCCAGAACCCACTTACATCACCCTAAAGATAACCGGAGGGATAGACAAATAGACACAGACACGCCTGCTTGTCCACTGATTTTCCAGGAAGGCAAACAAGCACTCCCCGGCATAAGACACAAATCCACATCTCTCGATAAGAGTGTCTGAAACCTATGCATCTCTGCTCATCATCATCATCCATAGGGTCCCACAGCAGAGACTGAGGCTATTATTACTATGATTATTACTATTACTTTATCTGTAGATGCATCCCTGTTAGTATAGAAGGCAACAGCATGACAGCTACAACCCTACAGGACAAAAATCCAACACCCAGTTGTGCTTTTGCCTGACGAAGGAGTATTCTCTGGGCGTCAGCTCTAGTATTGAGGGGCACATCCCTCTGCCTGCCCCATTAGGGCCCCCTCTGAGGGTGCCTATAACAGACATGTACTTTAGGAGCAGATCGATTGTGCCTAAACATCTGTATCCTCTTCCACATTCACCTCAAGGCATGGAGAAGTTGCACAAACTGACAGGTTCATCAGGATTTTACACATTGCCCGGTCAATATCGTTCATGGTTCCTCAAGATCACAGATTGTGTGAAAACATCGAAAGGCTTAAGTCTGAATTCTGTACAGTTCTGAAACAATATTCCCAGAGAAAACCCAGGATGACTAGCCAAAGACTGTGTATAATATTTAGCCAACATTCATTCAAGTTGTCTAGTTCTAATAAGTGGTACAATGTCAAAGAAAGTTGTTCAACACGAAGTTGCTGATAATGCAGGAAAGATGGAAAATGTCTCACACTTCCTGCCTAAGAAACACTGAGTCCATGTTCTTGCTTTCTGCACATTCTCTGTGTCTTCCTGAGCATAGAAACAATCACCTAACCAGACCTCACAACCTCTAAGGATACCTGCCATCAGGCCCATAGCCAGGATTTTGATTTTTTTTTTATTTTGGGGTGGGTGGGGGTGCGCTGAGTCTGAGTGAGAGATTCTACCCTAGCAAACCCTTTGTATCATTATCTCAATACCCCCATGCATATGGGATATAGTGAGATGGTGATCAGATCATGAGATGAATAAGCATAACAGTTTAAATAATGTACCAGTAAGGCCTTCTTGGGGACCACCCTGAGAATTTTGGGGGAGGGGGCTGAAGCCCCTCAAGCCCCCCGCTACATGCCTGCCTGCCATAGATGTGGGCAAAATGTCAGGAGAGAATGCTTCTGGAACATGGCCATACAGCCTGGAAAACTCACAGCAACCCAATCACCTCATCATTAAAAACTCCCTAAGGCAGTGGTTCTCAGTCGCTGGTCCTTCGGATATTTTGCACTTCAATTCCCAGAAGTCCAAGCTATCAGGGCAAAGAAACCAAAGGATTCTTGGAGTAGAAGTCCAAAATATCTGGAGATCCACAGACTAGGAACCACTGATCAAAGTGAGTCAGTGCATAATTTACAGACTGCTCTTAAACACATCACTGGGGAAAAATGCACTCTGCACATGCTTGATATGACTTTCTACTAGAATTGAAATGAGACTGTTTTCAAATGTTCTTTTTACAAAGTTAGCATCATATATTTATTTATTTTTATTATTTATTTATTTATTTATTATTTATATTCTCCGGGTTGACTTCCCAAATGTTCTTGGGATATCACTCCAGTGCTTTATGCCTGTGTTTGACACACCTTTGGCTTTTCATATTGGGCAAGTGTTACCCAACAGCATCTGCAAGTCAATATTTGCCTGTACTAATAGCCAAAACCAAACTCTACAATCACAGTGCTTTTCAAATGCAGAAATTTCCATGGCCACATCTGCCAGGAAATATGCATGTTTGGACACATTACAGGAGTTTCTGAAGAATGCTCTGCCCAATCCACAAGGGACAGTGCTGGGTCTCCATTGCACACCCTTTGTCCTAGAACACACTCAGCATTCCACTGTGGCGAAACTTTCACTCTTTCAGCTGTGCTTCTTAAGGAGAAAAATGCCCTCCCCATAAACTTAGAAAGCTGCCAAGAAAAGAGATTCAAAACCATAATCACAGCAGCCTTAGTTATGGTGGATAACATGATACAAATGGGAAAACCTGCAATTAGATTGATTGTTAACATATTTGATTGCTTACATATCATGCAATTTTATATAATTTTTGGGACAATATTTCATAGAATGCTGTATTTTTCATCAACTGCTTGTCCAATACTGTGCCATGATAGGCAATATTTGACTGTTGGCACCATCCAAAGTACTCTAAATAAATAAAAAGCAGGGATACTAACAGGCTTAAAACATTCTGAATTGGAACTTTTATCTTTGGAAAGATCATTTTGATTCTGCTTTGAAACATATGCAATTTGGCACTCAAAATCAACACACACATTTTGGAATCAAAATTCAAAAATATGAGGGAAAGATCATTTGCTCCAATCTTGTCTTGAGTATTCCTTTTTTATTATTTTTCTCTGCATGGATACAAGTGCCAGCACCCTGCTGGAGCACTGAACAAGAAGGCTTAAGCAGCCTGGATCAACACTGGATCAAGTGCATTCCCATACATTTAGCTAAGTACACATTACCCTTCCTCTTGTTGGAGCTGCCTCACCCCAGGTCAGTTCCCTCTCCACACATTAATTGTATCACTTCCAGGCTCAGTGTTTCAATCCTGAGATATACTTTACAATTAAAAGCAATTTGCGCTTGTAACAATTGTTTCTTTCCCAGGGCTCTGCACATGCCAGGAGATGGAGCTACAATCAGATAAATGCTGCACTTGGATCAATGCATTAGCTTGTTGGCAGCTCTTGCTCTCCAGGCCTGTTCAAGTAGCCAAAGGAATAGTTGCTTGCCTTAATTGCATTAGCTAGTCCGCTGCTGACTGTGCACTGAACCTCACCACCAGATTTGTTGTTGTTGTCATTACCATTATCATTAACACCACCACACATGTACACAAATTGCATACATAAACATATATACAAGCAGACCAAGAGAATTTGTTTATATAGTTACAATTCTATTCTCTCCCCCCCCCTTTAATGAGCTCAATGTGATATAGATTACTCTAATTTTTACTAGACAACAATCCTGTGAGAAACTGTGAGGAAGTCAGAAGTCTAAAGATATAATGGACCCTATCAGAGTATGCTTTTATTTATTTATTTATTTATTACATTTATATACCACCCCTTTCAGCCCGCAGGTGACAGGGCAGTTTATAGTCAGCTATTATAGTGCTATTTTCCCAGTTTAATTACCAAGACAACATTCTATGGAATGCTGGGGTTTATAGTTCAGTGAAGCATAAGAGCTCTCTAGTTGAGAAATCTAAATCTTCTTCCAAAAACCACAAATCCCAAGGTTTTATACAATACAATAGATGGATGGGTGGATGGCGTTGTAGATCTGCCACTGATGGTTTATCTCAGGGCTGTCCAACTGGCGCCCCAGGGGCCGTACATGCCCCCCGAGCCCCTTCCCTATGGCCCCCTCTCCTCCAAATTTTATTTTAAAAAAACTGAAAAAAATTCCCCAAAAAAAGTGCGCATGCGCCGCTTCTGCCGTGTCCCAGGCCTCTGACGTGCCGCCCTTCGCGGCGCCTACTGCTCCTTTTCGGCGGTTTCCCCTCCCTAGGAAGGGAGGGAACCGCCGAAAAGGAGCAGTAGGCGCCGCGAAGGGCGGCACGTCACAGCCAGGCCTCTGACGCGCCGCCCCTCGCGTCGCCTACAGCAGAGCCCGGCGATTGCCTCGTCCCTTCCTGCTTCTCTCCGTGACCAGCCATGGAGAAAAGCAGGAAGGGACGAGCTGCTCGGCGGGCTGTGCTTTCCCATCCTGCTTTTCTCCATGGCTGGTCATGGAGAGAAGCAGGGACAGCAGAGCCCGGCGATCGCCTCATCCCTTCCTGCTTCTCCCCGTGACCAGCCATGGAGATAAGCAGGAAGAGACGCCCCGATCCCCGGGCTTTGCTCCCCGGAGGCTCGGGGCGTCCCTTCCTGCTTCTCTCCGTGACCTGTCATGGAGAAAAGCAGGAAGGAACGCCCCGCCCTCTGGGGAGAAGAGCCCGGGGATCGAGGCCTCGCCACTCCTGCCCTGCCACGCATGCCCGTGACCGCCCCTGCCCCCACGGCCCGCCCTGCCCCCTGCGAGCAGCCACGCCCCCGCGAGCAGCCACGCCCCCGCCCATTTGGGTCATCAGTGACCTGAATTCCGGCCCTTGGGCCGGTAGAAGTTGGACAGCCATGGTTTAACTGATGATATAGAAAGGATTGTGAGCTTTCCTGCAGCACAAAGTGATGGGCACTCACATCTGGGAAATTAAAGTCTGGGAAACAATGGTTCTCTCTGTGAGAAAACTGGCTCAGAAAGGGTAGGGCCTCAAAGGGCATTCAGAGGAGTCAGAAGTAGCAACAGCAGATAAGGAATCGAGTAAAGAGCTGAATGATAAGCATGGTTCCCATAGGAACCCAACTGTAGCTACAGAGATCAACAAAAGTCTTCATTTACAAATCAAAACTGGAAAAAAATTGCATTGTGCAGAGAGGTTACATGGGAAAGTTGTGAAGGAAATTCACGGAAAACAAAATGATTGCATGGGTGTTTACCTTAAGGTCAGTTCAGGCAACACTGTGTTAGAGTGAGAAGCTAAGTCTGAGTTCTTTTGCTCCTGGTTCAAGTCAACCTTTGATTTTGGATTTGATATATACTTGTTGCATCCCAGACCAAGAACGTGCCCCCCCCCAGACCACACACACACAAGCGGCTCTAAAAACTACTTTATTTAGAATAATATAGTCCAAAAAGGTAAAGGTGAAAAGCAAGAGTAATCCCAAAGTAAAACTGCAAAAGTTCTCCAAAGCGGAGTGAGTCTCAAGGAAAACAATCCAAATCGAAGGCAGGCCGCTCCGGCGGCCGTAACAGGAACTTAGAGTCTAGGCAAGCTGAAACAACGGTCAACAAGGTACTTGGAGCTCCGGGCAAAATCAGCCCCAGCAATGTCTTGATCTTGGAGACTTGGTGTACAGAACCGTTCAGTCCAAACGTAGCTTCCAGTCTACTGGACTTTTCCCAGGGCCAGTCTTAAAAGCAAATCTATCTTCGAGGGGTCCACTGAACTCCATGTTTTACATTCCAATCTTTCCGCCTCGAACAAATGTTCGCTCTCCGGTCAAAACTCCCTTCCTCCTTAGTTGTGCCAGGTGTACTATCTTGGTGGGAATGGTCCTCCTCCCTAATTCTCTCAGCCCCAGCTGGCAAGGGAGAAAGGTTCCTTTGCGAGTCAAGGTCAAAAGAATTCTCACTTGCAGTTTCAAAGCTGATTTCCATTGAGTCTTCATTAACCCCTTCCTCGGGCAAATAGCCATGCAACCAATCGTTATCCCAAGATAAATCTGCATCTATAGAAGTGTCCACCTCAGGCCATCCATCATCCCCACCTTGGGCCTGATCCTCCAACATCATTGGTACCTGACTTGGCCCACAAGGCTGGGGGGTCACACAAATAGGCGGAAAGGCCACTCTTGGAGGTGGGGGGGGGTCACACTAAGAGGCTGGGACACCACAATACTGGAAGTTTTCTATGTTCCTGCTCATGTACTTCTGTGCAAGATGTACTAGTTCTACCTTCTTGATTGTGTACTTATGCTGTCTCTGTGAGTTCTGCTGTTCCTGGATTTTGTCACCTCTGGAATGAGACATTTGGATTATTGTTTATTTATCACCTGTTGCTAAACCTTTTTGGATTTAATATCATTCTTTCTTATTCCTGATTTTTATATGGTTTTTATATGTTTTTTCAATAAACTGTTTGTTTATATTCCTGGACACTTGTGTGATATGGTGGACATAGGTGTTTCCAGGCCTAGAGTGCAACAGATGGATGGATAATGGAATAACAGCACTATAATAGAGTAGTGCACTAGGGGATTTAGTGAGTATCACAGATCAGTGAGGACTTGACTTTAATAGATATCTCAAATTCTAGTCTATCACTCTGATTACTAGATCAGGGCTGTCCAACTTCTACCGGCCCGGGGGCCTGAATTCCGGTCACTGATGACCTGGGGGGCCGAAGGGTCTGCCCCCACCCTGGCTCCGCCCCCACCCCTCCCCCGGCTCCAATTTACTTACAATTCATAAGAGGCATCCATACAATCAAATATAATTTTTTACTAAGGGAAAATGCAGGGAGAGAATACATAAGGGGCATCCATACACAATTACATAATAATAACATAAAGGTTAGCCTACCTTCCCAAACGCGCAGGATCCAGGAGTAGCGGACCCGAGCAGAGGTGACGACCGACCGAGGCAGCAGCCGAGAAGGTCCAAATCGCGTCTGCGTGGGCCGCAGGGATTAAGTAGCCAAGATTTCGGCAACAGGAGTATCGCGAGACTACGGAAGCTACACAGGATTTCGCTCTCAACACAGGCGTGATCTCGCGTTGAGAGCGAAATCCCGTGTGGCTTCCGTAGTCTCGCGATACTTGCTCCGAAACCCGGAAGTGGGTAATTTTTAAAAATATTATTTTTTTTATTATTATTTATTTAAAAGCTTAGGGAGCCACAGGGAAGGGGCTGGGGGGCGCCAGTTGGACAGCCCTGTACTAGATCAACCTGCTTTTTTTCTACATCTCTGTTTACTTTGTTTGGCATGTTCTAATTACTAGTAGTTGTACCATAATGCTGTTCAGTGTATATAATATGAAGAACACAATCTTGTCAATATTAATCACTTTTAAGTCCCATTTTGAGCAGAGAGTATGAATTTGCAATTCTAAAAAAGAGATAATGTGGGGTGGGGTGGGGTGATGGGAGAGGGAATAGGAAAATCCTTTTTAATTCTTTCAAATTATTTTATTGACACCAGTACAGTAACATCACATCAAACTTCATTTTTGAATATTATGTTACATTAAATATACATATCACTTGTTTCTTCTTAATAATCTTATACTACATCCCTTTACCTTGCCCTTATGTCAAATACGATTTTCCCCCTCCCCTCCTCCCCCCCCACCCCCTCCCTCAGAGAACAATAATTATCTTATTTCAACTATTAATTTAATTGAGCAATCATATAAAGAGAATGGTTCAGCACTTTATATCTCTCTTTTCCTTCTACCTTTTCTATCAGTCTTTCCCATTTCTGAATCCAGGTCCTCTTAAATCGGCCTGCTGTAAATTTGATTCTTCTTTCATAAATATAATCCTAAAGCATATATTCTGCTATATACTCATACCATTTTTCAACCTTCCACTTCCCTTGGTCCTTATTTCTTCCCTTATTTCTTCCATTTCCCACATCACCTTACTATAGAACTCTTGCACTCTATCACATTCCTACCACATATGAAAATAGGAGCCAATTTCCCCACATTTATGCCAACAAAGTTTTGTGATAGTTTTTGTCACATGTGCTATTTTAATTGGGGTTCTGTACCATCTAGTTAATATTTTCCTTTGTGTTTCTCTAATCTATATATGTTTAATAATTTTGACGGAATCAATCCAATATTCTATCTGACGGGGTTTATCTATAAGAAACTAGTTGGAATACAATATAATCTGAAACAAGCTTTAGTAGAAATGTGGAAAGAGGACTTAAATAATAAAGTTTCAAAGATAGGAATAGGGAAATCCTGAGCTTTATCCATCCTATAACTACCAATCCATTCCAAATATAATAATTTAAATTGTTTAACCTGGATGTTGCTGTTGTTTTCCATATGGAGCAAGGCAGCTACAAAGTGTAAAAACCACCACCTACATGTCTGGATTTTGAAAGGTCAGGACACATTATCATTCACAAGTTTGCAGAAAGAAGTGTCTTAAATTGGACTTGATTTTTAAAGACTTTTTAATCTTATCAATAAAACCTAAGTTGTCACAAATCTCAAGATCATATTTAGAATTATAGAACAGAAATTAATTTAAACTCATCTTGTTTGATTTCCAGTCCACCCTCTGCTCCCCGCTATCTTAATATTTTTAGAATACACAAATTACATTTCATAAATGTATTGATAGATGATATTTTAATTCATGAAGGCAAAGGTAAGCTACACTGAAATGTATTCTACAGGCATATGCTTTTACAACAAGGATGTAAAGAGAAAGAGTAAATCTCTCAGTGGGCCTACTCAAACGCAAAGCTGATTGAATTCAGTGGCTGCTAAGGAAATATTTAGAGCAACATCAAACAGAACATATCACAAAATCAAATAGAACAATACAGATCACTTAATACATAAGCACAACAGAAAGACGCTCTGCAAAGCAAACATCTCTCAGTGAAGCAATTGAGATGAAAAAGCCACCCATTGTTAGGTAATGATTTGATTGATTTGTATTACACCTTTTACCTAAAACTCAGATCAAGGTAAGCTTATAATACAATTAAAAGTCAGGTATAAGACAAGTACCAGTACAAAATAGTTACGTTTGTAAATATTAAAATAAAATTAATCTAGTTACAATATAAACATACAAATTAAGTTACAATAGTTAAAATTTATGTAATTTAGACATAAGCATATTTGCATTTGTTTTTTAAAAAATACCATCTCTTGCTATCTTGAGGGTTGAATCATCTTTTGGATTTTGGATTTGGTTACCCTGCCTATCAAATCAAAAAGGTACATGAATGTGACATTCATTGTGTGATCATTCACCACCACCACTACCACCACAACAACAATAACAACAACTTTTTGTACCCCGCCTCCATCTCCCCAAAGGGACTTGGGGCAGCTTACATATGGCACAATGTGCCTAAAATGATGCATAAAATAAAAACACAATACAATACACGATAAAACCCAGGAAAGGGCCGGGGCCCTGCTTGAGAGTGCTTTAAAGCTAGGTGGGTAAACTTTTTTTAATGCTGAAGGCAAGCTTTCATCAGAGGAAAGATTCTCTCAGATGTCATTGTCCAGAGATGAAGCTGGAGGTGAAAAATTAGTAGCCACTTTTTTCTTTCTTTCACATATCCTATACTGTTTTTGGACGTGATGGCCATCTACTTATGGCAGATGTTGACCCATACCTGGTCATGGACCTTGCTGACTTATAATTATGGAAGCTGAAGTTCACAAACATCTAGGAGACTGCCAGTTTCCCACCCTCATATAGTGATTAATAGCTCTGCCATAGGGCATGGGCATCAGCTGAAGGCACTGCATCTGGGTCAGCAGCTAGCTTACTTACATGACTGTGAGAATAACATTGTATGCCTTTCATCCAAACTGGGAGGAGGATGAGAGGATACATAACTGTGATTTTAAAGCAGACAATAGCTAGAAAGAAATTGGTTCATGGATGAGGAATATGTGGTTTTTGAGATGTTGTTGGGCTCCAACTCCCATTACCTATGGCTAGGGATATTGGGAGCTGCAGCTCAGGAACATCTGGAAGACCCACCTCTCATTTAGGCTGTTGATATCTATTCAAATAAGGGAAAGAATTCTGACAACCTGCACACATCTATAATAAAGGAATCTTCACACAGAAATAAACTGATTCACAAATTAAAGCGAAAGTTCTATAGTAAATCAATTGCCTATTCATATCTTAACCAATAATTGCTAAGTTTGAATTGCATTTTTCTCCTTCATGAGAGATACACTCTTATTACTTGGGAATAAACTCTACATGAATATAATGGCACTTACACATTAAATAAACACATATAAGATTAGGCTGCCCAGTTAACCTGCTTTAATTTCATGTTTGCTTTAAGATGATGGCAACTGAAACAGTGTATAGCAACACTCGGTGTGACATAGGCCCACCTGCAGTGCCTGCAGTGATAATGACGTAGGTAAGGGTGACAGCGTAATCAAGGGAGGGAGTGGGAGAGGAGGAGGATTTCTGGACAACATCACTTTAGTTTCTTGAGACTACCACGGTAAGGAGAATGGGAGGAGATAGTAAGATTGGTCATCCAGTAGTGCTGAACATGGTTCGGTGCCACTGGAGGTGGTTAGGGCCTGCCGTGGCTGAGGAATGCTCGCCTGATCTATCCCAGGTCTAGTCCAGAATATTCCATGTTGGAGTGGCTCCAGGATAATGGGTCATAGATCCACCCTGAGAGGAAAAAGAAATCAATGTCTCTCTATCCTAATACAAACCGCATAATACTGAAAGCCAGCATGAAACAACCCCCACCTCAATCAGGAAACGCTCCCTGTCTCTAGCAGCAACAATTTAATAATAACAAATTAAATGACCTGTTTGCTGCTTTACTTGACATCCAAAATAAACTGCCTCACTTTGCCTGATGGTAGGAAAAGCATAAATGACATTTGTATTTCAACGCAGCTATAAAAATCATACTAAGAAAGGCTGGGCTAGAGGACTTTCTCCTTTAAAAAAATGTAGAATCATATAGAATCATAGGATCAGGTCGGAGGTTTAGCACAGCTGGTAAATCACCAGCAATGATAAGATCTACCAACCGAAAGGTTGCAAGTTTGAAGCCCCGGGTTGGCGTGAGCAGCGGACTGTCAGACCTGCTCATTGTTTACCTAAGCAGTTCAAAAACAGCTTTAGCTGCAATTAGAGAAATTAGGTATTGCTAAAAGTGGGGGAGCTGTTTGACAATGCCATAAAGAAAGATCAGAAAATGCTGGGAGACCAAAAGGAAGGAGGAAGTCCTGACGGCTCTTCCTCATAGAGGATGGAGCAACAGCAAACCCTGTGGCTGGACTTGAGCCCAATCTTCCATGGCATTGAAACAACACACCTCCTTTCTGGTCTGTCTGTCTATGTACTGTCTATACAACGCAGCATTTAATGTTTGCCATGTATGAGTGCTGTAATCCACCCTGAGTCTCCTTCGGGGTGAGAAGGGCGGAATATAAATAAAGTGTTATCATCATCATCATCATCATTTAGTTGGAAGACACCTCATGGCCAATCCAGTCCAACCCCCTGCCAAGAAGGAGGACAATTGCATTCAAAGCATCCCTGAAAGATGGTCATCCAACCTCTGCCTAAAAGCTTCCAAAGAAAGAGCCTCCACCACTCTCCAGGGCAGAAAGCTCCACTGCTGAACAGATCTCACAGTTCAGACGTTTTTCCTAATGTTCAGGCTGAATCTCCTTTCCTGTAGTTTGAAGCCATTGTTCCGCATCCTAGTCTCCAGGGCAGCTGAAAACAAGCTCCCTCCCTCCTCCTTATGGCTTCCCCTCACATGTTTATACATGGCCATCATCATGTCTCCTCTCAGCCTTCTCTTCTTCAGCCTAAACATGCCCAGCTCTTTAAGTCACTCCTCATAGGGCTTGTTCTCCAGACCCTTAATCATTTTAGTTGCCCTCCTCTGGACACGTTCCAGCTTGTCAATATCTCCCTTCAATTGCAGTGCCCAGAATTGGACACAGTATTCCAGGTGTGGTCTAACCAAGGCAGAATGGAAGAGTAGCATGACTTCCCTGGATCTAGACACTATACTCCTATTAATGCAGGCCAAAATCCCATTGGCTTTTTTTTGTCACATGACATTGTTGGCTCATGTTTAACTTGTTGTCAACGAGGACTCCAAGATCTTATACACACATACTGCTTTCTAGCCAGGCGTCTCCCATTCTGTATCTTTGCATTTCATTTTTTTCTGCCTAAGTGGTGTATCTTGCATTTGTCCCTGTTGAACTTCATTTTGTTAGTTTTGGCGCATCTGTCTAATCTGTTAGGATCGTACCTGTGTGTTTCATTTGTGTTTATAGACACATGGATGCTCACTCAGATTTGAATGGGGAAAACAGGCCACTCTTGTTTGAAATCCAGGGCAAGAGTAAATTACACTGACAACTTTTGCATGGGATGAGAAGACAACTGGAATTCTTCTCCATTCCATTCCGTTTTTGAGTTGTTTCCACTAAATCGTAAATGATTTATAGCATGAAATTAAATTAAAAATAACTTTAGATATAACTAACTCAATCCCTTAACTCATTGCTGTTACACTATTTTTATTTTGCTCTCGCTTTATTGCTTTTGCTTTTTTTTTTTGGTGGTGAGAATCAACTTAAAAAAGTAATAGTGTCATCTAATTACCTCAAAATCCTGCAAAGCACCTTACTGCCATAATGAGAGAAAAATTAATGTTGTGTTTTCCCCGCTTTTCATGGAAGGAAAAAGGCTTTGGGTATTTTGCAAAATAGCATAGCGGAATGATAATAATTCTGTCAATTAATGTAATGACTGTTACTGTTATATTATATATACAATACTATGTATTAGTTACATAATTAAAAATAACAAAATTCCAGTTGTTACATTATTGTGCAAAACAATTGCCTTTGCACGCTTGCCAACCTGACTAGTCTCCTTTCCCCCAAATTGCTAGTAATATTGGTCCTTGTATAACACATTACTTCCAAGCTCTGAGGTAGATGATGGACAGTGGAGAAAGCGCATACAGTTCCCCTTTGTGCTCAGAGATTCCAAAAGTATCACATCAATGCTTTAGGCAGCGGTCTGCTTATAATCGAATACAGCATACACTGGGCTTATGCCCCACAGCCTTAAGCAAAGGCTTTCGAAATGCTCCTTCCCCTCATTTAGAAAGAAGAACAGGGACATTGTTCTCTCACTCTGTTTTATATAGAGTTCACACAGAGCATAAATCCTGGGGAAAGAGACAGAGCCCCCTGCAAACAGTGACCTATTTTCCTACTGTCCCATGGATCCAACCAAGAGGGCCATCATCTGTGCACATACACACATACTCTGAAAATGAACCTTCATGGTGCTCAAAGTCATAGGAGACCAAAAGTGGAGTTTGTGATTGAGGACTTCACTCACCTGATGCTATTTTGAAAGCTAAGCAAATTACAAAGAACAGTGCCTTTTCATCAAAATAACCAATATAACGTGTTTATTTATCCTGCTTGCCTTGTGTACTCCTCTATTGCTTTTTTTCCTATTTCAGCTGTAGCTTCAAGCTGATACCACGTTTTCTGATAGCTCTACCTCTCCCAGCTATCAAGATTGAGAATGTTAGAATTTGTCTTTCTCCAGTACATGGTTCCATTCCAAGACATTGAACAAAACTTCTTCCAAAGTGAATACTTGGTTTTATATATTTTCCTTGTAAAATATCACTTAAATATCAATTTTATCTCAATTAAAATGTTTAAATATGTATTTTCTATGGAAATTGAAGCTGAGCCTATTCTATAGCATTTAAATTATCTTGATGTCAGGTATGCTTCATGTGTTGTAGTTGAGCAAGCTGAGCCTATAGTTGCTACAGGTAGTAACTTGGAGGAAGATGCTTTGTTTGAAAGGTCACTTGAAGAGGGGATTTGGGCAGGATTGCTGCAGCTGGAAGGAAGAGAGCTGCAAGTGATTCTAGTTTGGAGGGTGAAGAACAAAGGAGAAAGGTCCGACAAATACTTAGAGAGGCTACCAGTGAAGACACTTGTGAAGGTTTTGAAGCAGAGTTAACATCAGAAGAGAGTGATACAGAGCTGGACTCAGCGTTGGTGCAGGATGTCAGGAATGTTTTGAATGCTGAGTCCAGTGAGAGTTCATTCTTTGGCTTTTCAAGCGATCAGGGGTGGCCTAGTGGGAATGCTGAATCAGATTGGGGTCCTTTAAGTGCTCATGAAAGATGGGAGGCGTGGAGGAATACATCCAGCACTGCAGCTGTGGGGACTGAGGCAGATTTGGGTGGGGATTCCGACGCCTCTGATTTGTAATGGTATAAAGGTAATGCCTGGGGGTTTGGGACTCTGTGGTTGGCCAAGGTGTTGCTGGTGGGGTTAAGCCAAGGACGACAGACAGATGTCTTTATTGTTTACTAAGAGACTCTTTTTTGGGTGTTGGGTTTTTGGGATTCTGAAAGCCGGTTTGTGGCTATGTTTTATGTTCCAATAAACTGTTAATACTTTTACTAAGTTTGGCGTGTCTCAAGGCCATCTGGGGAAGCTACAACATCATGCCTGAAAGTTGTTGTATCGATCTGAGCTGTGCTCTGCAGACCTAAAGACCGTTTCATGGAATTGAGTTGTCCTTTGTAGTATAGCATGATAAGGTAAAGGTAAAGGTTTCCCCTTGACATTAAGTCCAGTCATGTCCAACTCTGCTTGTCTTAATTTCTAAGCCAAAGAGCTGGCATTGTCCACAGACACCTTCAAGGTCATGTGGCTGGCATGATTGCATAGAATCCTGTTACCTTCCTGCCATATTGATCTACTCACATTTGCATGTTTTTGAACTGCTAGGTTGGCAGAAACTGGAGCTAACAGCAGGAGCTCACCCTGCTCCCTTGATTCAAACTGCTGACTTTTTGGTCAGCAAGTTCAGCAGATCAGCATTTTAACCCACTACACTACCGGGGCCGCATAATACACCTAGGTACTAAATACCTGGCCTTGAATTACTTTTGCCTTGCCTCATGCTCATAGTCCCATTCATTGCTCTGTAAGATCTTTCTCGATTTGGAATTAGGTCCCTGGATTGAAAAAAATTGCCTACCTTTACTTTATACTCTCATACTACTTTCACTTTATACAAATTCTTCCTTAATGCAAGTGGTGAAAAGGAGAAGATTTATCCTATTCTGCTAAAAAGAAAGATTTCTCATGAGCCAGATGGAACCCTGTCTTATTAGAATATCACATTTTGGTGTGTATAACAAAGTTCCTTTCTGACTCCAGTTTCTGTATGAAGGACACCTGATCAAATCATTCAAAATGTCATTGAAATACTTTGTGTGGCTGCTAGATAATTTTTAAGTTTTGGATTTCCAATGTGTAAGTTTTTTAAATGTGTTCCTATTGCTGGGTGGTTTACTGAGAAGTTTAGAGAGGTTAGTACAGGAGGAACAGGAAGGGAGAGTAGTTGAGTATACAGAAAAGGAAGTGTGTCCCATCCCCTGCCCATTGGTGCAGACAGGATGCAGTGAAACATTAAAACATGTAACAGAGGAAAAAAATGAGTGGGTGCTAAACTATAGTTTCACAATCAACAATAGAATGCAAATTCAGAAATAATCTTGGTGTGTTGTTTTATGACTGCTTTGTTGTATTTTTACCATGGGGAATACAGGGAGCGTACAACTCCTCTGTTGTGACAGCTCTACTGGCTGCCAACACGTTTCTGAGCTCAATTAAAAGTGCTGGTTTTGACCTACAAAGCCCTATATGACTTCTGTCCAGATTATCTGAAGGACCATGTCTTTTTCTATGAACCTGGGAGACATCTACAATCTACTGAGGAGGGCCTTCCCTTGGTCCCACCACCCACTCAAGGATGCTTGGTGGGAACACGGGAGAGGGCCTTTTCAGTGACTTCTCCCAGGCTGTGGAACTCCCACTCAAGGGAGACCAAGATAGATTATCCTTGCTGGCCTTCCGCAAGCAGTTAAAGACCTTCTCCTTCCAATAGGCATTTGGGGAAGGATAAGGGGCAGGCTACAGGGGAGGTTGGATGGGATTGGGGAGGGATATAAGCGTTAAAGGCCATTTGAGTTTATTACTGTATTTTAATTCTGTTTTTGCCACACTGCTATTAGTTAATTATTTTAACCTTTGTATTACACTTTTTAAACTTGTCTAGATTGTTAGCTGCCTTGAGTCCCCATGGGGAAAAAGATAGAGATAAAAATAATAATTTTAATTTATAATTTTAACCATGTGATTATTTTCATACAGCTTAATGTTTAAAGGCAATATTGTAAATGTGAGTGCATTAGGATGCAATCATGAGGTCCCTAGAAAAGCCTCCTCAGAAGTCGCAGGAAAAGGCAGAACTCCTCCTTAGTGAGTGAGATCTATCCAAATAAAGAAAGGTCTGTTGTGGATGTTCTCCATTGACTAATGGCGGAAATACAGCCTCTCGATTGTTGCAATAGGGTGGGAAATCCAAAATTTCTTTGCTCCCTACATACTTTCTAGCCTAGCTGGTGGCAAATGTGCTAGGATTTGGAAGTGACTGCTTCTCCACCATGGACTCGCCTATCACAATCCCACTCTGGCTAGTTGTAATATTCTTATACTTACCTGGAGTTAAGTGCCTTTGGACAAAAATGGGATTACTCTTGATTAAACACACGGGGTGCTGCATTATCCCAGAACTATGCTGTACCGCTTTGAAAAGTTGAAAAACTTGGTGGGTTGCTAAATTTCAATTTTCACATTTGTAGGAGAGGTGTGAGTCAAGATGTTTGGTACAGGAATGTACACAAATCCTATTCATCATGCATCCTCAATTTTTATTGATGCCGGCAAATGACAGATTGTTCACTCATTCATGTTTCATGCAATCGGGAACACCACTAGTTTTTTTCAATGGAACCTACAAGAAACAAAGAGACAGAGTTCATACGTTGCCTTTTATTTTTCTAATAAAACATTCACCATCGTTGCTGAACTCATTGCAGTTCTTCCCTGAGGGTAGCATGAGGCACAGAGTTGTATCAGCTTTGGCATTAAGGGAAGTGGGCAATGCTGCGTCTTTAACAAACTCTCTCCCAGGAGGACAAGTTCCAGATTGTAGACTTTATTCGATGACTCCTCTTGCTGCGCACACAAAAAGTGAGTGGCACTTTTGAAAAGGATCTCCCCAAGTTGGCTTGTTCATGTACAAGGAGAAGTTACAAACCATTATATATAGGTTCCCACCAAGATTTAGAGAAGTTGTTTATGGGATTACAACTCCTAATATCTCCCAGCAAACATGTAGTCCAAGCCAGTTACAGTACCTACTGATGCAGGAATACATTCCATTCAGGTTGGTAAGAATTGTTTCTCAGTAGAACTTAATGTGATTTCACTCTTAATTGTACAATTTAATCCTACAGATTGGTAAAGATGAGAATTCATTTAGTTCTCTAAGGGCCCTTCCACATAACACAGTTATAGCACTATATTTCTATTGTAACCGATATGGTAACATCCTGTGGATCCTGAGATTTTACTCACAGAGAAGTCCTCTAGCTGAGAATTTTAACTTTCTCCATACTGAAGACACATGTCTTCTTTCAATGATGAGTACAACCCTTCATTCTTGATCAGCAGTTCTCAACCTGTGATTCATGGACTACCAGTGGTCCCAAGAACTTGTGGTCCATGCCCTCACCATTAGTACACCGTTTCAACAAGAGCAACTGGTGCCATGAAACCCTCTTATAGTGCAAGGCAATGGGGATGTCGGGAGGGGAGAGGCTGACTACCCATGAAAGGTGTAACAAGTCTTCTGACTGCTGCTTCGCCGCCTCCTCCCTTCCCCTGAGCGGAGCTGTTCCATGTGGCGCCTGGAAGCGAAGTTGCCTTGGTGTCTTCATTTTTTGGCCTGTTCCTTTCTCATTATTTGGGGGTGCTGATTCAAAAATTGCATTGGATAGACCACACCAGCTAAAGATTATTAAATATGGTTTTCTGTGGGTGAGCAGATGGCAGTTACTGGATGGTATATGTTCTGTATCAGAAACTAGAGCTGATGTGGTCTATCCAATGCAATTTTCTGAATCAGCACCCCAAACCGAATCTAAAGTTGACCAAAAACTGATTTGTAACCCTTTTGGTACTAATGTTGGAGAGTGGTCCCTGGTCAAAGTGGTCCCTGGTCAAGTGGTCTCTGGTCAAAAAATTTTGGGAAACATTGTTCTAGTAGTCTTTTTTTCTGGCAAAAATGATAAGAATATTTTGGAAGTCTCCAGGGACAGGGATTTCTTATATAAAAAGGCCATAGGCAGTCCCTGTACTGTGTAGCTTTTCAGAACCAGAAATGGACTCCCAACCATTTGAGTTTTCTTTCCCTCTCAGTTTTTGACAGTCTATGTAGCTAGATTCTGTAGGGTTCCTGCGATAGGAAATAGCCTCCATATCAGCTAAAGTTGGCCACTTCTGTAGTAATTCACCAATCTTGGATTATGCCACCTGAGGTTGTTGCCATATCCTACCTAAAAACAGGGTCTGTCCACCAAAAACTACATGGCTCCCTGAGGTGAAGAATGGCCAGCCAGTTAGGGCCTGTCAAGTGGATGTACAAATTATTATTCATATAATTTGAGATCTAATTTGGTTTAGGATACCTTCCTCAGCATCCTCTCATGAATTTATCACCACTTCCCAGAAAGGGAATTCTCTCCTGCTAATCAAAGTGAGGTAAATGTTCTCATCTCTCTCTTTCTCCCCTCCCCCCAAATCCCCCCTCTCTCGGCTCCAAGTTTCTTAACACAGGAAATCATAGAAAAAATAAATCCACATTCTTCACACCTAGAGATGTGTACATGTTCAGAAGTCAGTCTCCCTCTTGTGGAGTAATATTGTTTTATGGGAAACATCTGTTCCTAGACTGAGCATAATCCAATCCAAATTAAGCACTTGAAGGTTGTGGTGAATGTTGGAAGCTTCCACATCCATGGTTTGGAAAATGTGCTCTTGCTTTCAATCTATTTTTAAGGAATTATTGAAAGTGCAGATCCCTATCCTTCAAATCACTTAAGCACTTTAAGTGCAGCTTTGAAAGTGTGGACTAATACACAGAGGGGACTCAAGCATCACTGTTTTCAGGCCCCAATGCACATGCTGAAGACTTTGGAGGTGACACTAAGTCTTCGGCTTTTCTTCGTGAACGAAAATTCAGGAAGGACTCATCCCACGCTTTCTACAAGCGCATTGATGACTATAAAGGCCAATCTGAGATAGGCAAGTTTGGTTGCAGAAAGCACAGCAGAAAGTCTCATTGGGTGATGATGTTTCCAGGTTCTGGTTCTTTCTGCGATGTGAGGCCAGGTGGACCATTGTTGTCGCCGAGCCTGAGATGTTGTTTCAGGGAATCCTTATATCTCTTTCTGGAGGCGACTTTCTTGCGCTGACCCATAGCGAGTTCACTACAGAGTAGTATCTTTGGGAGACGGTGGTCCTCCATCCTACATACGTGCCCTGCCCAGCACAGCTGTGTTCTCAATAGCATGGCCTAAATGCTGATGATCCCTGCTTGCTCAAGGACAGCAACATTCATCACATAGTCAGTCCAGTGAATATTTAGGATTGTGCGAAGGCAGCGCTGATGAAAGCGTTTGAGGATTCATAGGTGACACTAAGTACATTCTTGCATTTAATACCCACATTTTCTGTGTAAAGACCACAACAATGAGGCAGACAGAGCAGATGCAGTTGCAATTGGGAAGGGGGAAAATTAAGCATTTTTTTCCTTTTGTGATCCCTACAAACATACACAAAGGGAGGGAGAGAGAAGGAAATACCTGGCCAACACCTGGTCTTTGTATTGAAGAAAAGGGAGAGAGTTGAACGCCTCTTCCCTAGTGCCATAATCATGATTGTTTCCTTTTCCTGCTCCCATAGTATTTAAGATACATTAATACACATATTAAATAAAACCTACTTATTTAATACAATAACTTTGTGTGACTTCAAGACATAACATAATGTGTTGAAGTCACTCTCTGCATTGAAGTAAATAGGACTTGGATTGAACAACCCCAGAGAAATAATGTGGTGTAGTGGTTTGGTCATTGGACTACGATGCTGGAGAGCAGCTTTTGATTTCCCGCTCAACCAAAGAAACCTACAGGATGACCTTAAATTTTGTTACACACACTCAGTCCCAGAAAACCTCAAGATAGGTTTGATTTAGAATTGCCATATGTTTGAAATTACTTGAAGGCACACAACAACCACCACCTGCTGGTGAGTAGGAAGGAGATCCAAGATGGAGGACTTGAAATGCTCAGAGTTCTGTTGCATTCAAGCCAGGAACACATAAAAAATGAAGAAGAAACAATAACCCATCACTCCACATAATAATAATAATTTTTGGGAGGGGTCTGTTTCATGTTTTTCCATTATTCACTTTGCATTCATTATGAGCTCTCTGATTAGGCAGAAAGAAGCAAGTGTCTCAGAGGCAGATGCTGAAGAGGGAAACAGTTTTCCTGTGGGAATCCATCTATACCCCAATCTCCTCTCTATTGCTACAGAGCCTACTCTATATCCATTGAAACTAGTCTGCTTGAAGCAACAGAGTTTAATCACCACTGTTACTTTAGACAACAAAGCATTGGTGGGCCTTCCTACATTTCCACCTGACTCCAAGAATATGTTGGAAGTATGAGAAGCTATATAGAAGGAGGCCCTGGTGGCGCTGCAGGTTAAACCGCTGAGCTGTTGAACTTGCTGACTGAAAGATCAGTGGTTCAAATCTGGGGAGCGGGGTGAGCTACTGTTGTTAGCCCCAGCTTCTGCCAAACTAACAGTTTGAAAACATGCAAATTTGAGTAGATTGATAGGTACCGCTTTGACGGGAAGATAACGGTGCTCCATGCAGTCATGCCAGCCACATGACCTTGGAGTTGTCTACAGATAACACTGGCTTTTCAGCTTAGAAATGGAGATGAGCACCACCCCCCAGAGTTGGACACAACTAGACTTAATGTCAAGGGGAAACCTTTACTTTACTTATGAGAAGCTAAAGCTCAGGGTCCCTGCGGGTCCTGTTGAATTTCTTCTCTCAATAGCCTTGCTAGCATAGTCAGTGGTTACAAATACTAGGTGTTGGAGCAACGTATCTTGAGGGCCACATATTTCTCAGTCCTGCTATAGATTCCGCTACAGATTTTCCCCCTCCAATCTACATGAAAAATGTCAATGGAATCCCGTTGCCTTTACTGATATCCCTGTCTGAGCTTCAGCTGGAAAGATAAGAAGAACTGATGAAATTTGCACTGAGTTCCTCATTTCAAGAAGTTGGTTTGTATTATATCTATGAAAGCTCATGCTAACGCAAAAACAAATTGGCATTAGAGGAGTTACTACATTTCTTCACCTACTGCATTCCTCCTTTTTAGTTGGCATTTCTTTGTGACATCGGATTTCTCCTCTGAGGGACCCCCATACTAAGAGTAAGCGATCTCAAATCATGCTGTGATTCCTAGAATGCAATTCCATATACCATATGGGTGCTGTCTAAATTGCTTGAGTTTTGGTTGGACGATCCATACTTTCAACAAACTTTAGTAAAATAAACTGCAAATTTCCAACTTCCATTTGCAAAAGGTTCCCTTTTTGTTAAAACTATCTATCATTATCTGTCTTTATACCAACCCATCTTTATACCAATAAAAGCAAGGTAAAACCAGATTAAAAATGGACAGATGTATACAAAATCCTCAGCAGGTAGTTTGTATGAAACCAATGAAAGAAACATCAGGATATGGATATGATGTGGTAGTTGAAGCCAAGTCATTAGAACGGCTGCTAATAGGATTAGCAAAAAAGAGTCATCAATCAAATAATAAAAGTAAAAATCATTAAGATAACTTCACAAAAAAAGTGTGCTTTCTCCCAGTTTCTAGAGCAGCAGTTCTCAACCTGGGGGTCGCGACCTCCAGGGGGGTCACTGGGTCATTTTCGGGGGGTTGCAAAGCTGCCTTGGTTGGCCCTGCCCCCTCCAAAATGGCTGCCGGCCCCCTGTGCCAGCCACTCCTGGTCAGCTCCTCCTCCTGCTCTTCCCACAGGGCTGTGGGGTGTCAAGAGGAGGAGCTTGCAGGAAAAGGTGCACACGGGAAGAAGGTTCACCTTGCCATTTGTGCAGCCTTTCTGCCCGGCCCCCATGCCCTTCCCAGCTGGGAAGCACATGGGGGCAAAGCCGAGGGCTGTCCTCTTGGCCCCACTGTTTGGGCAGCCTTTCTGCCCAGCCTCTATGCCCTTCCCAGCTGGGAAGCACGAGGGGGCCAGGCGGAGGACTGCCCTCACGGCCCTGGGCCCTGCCATTTGGGCAGCTTTTCTCCCTGGCCCATGTCCCTTTCTCAGCTGGGAAGCACACGGGGGCCAGGCAGAGGGCTGCCGGCATGACCTGGCCATCCATGGAGTGTCATGGCTGCCTGGCACTTATCCCGTGCCAAGCTCAGGAGTGGTAGAACCGGGCAGAGGGCTCCACATGGCCTGGCAGTCTGTAGACCCTTTGCCGCCCTGCCCTCACCCTCTGCTGAGCCCATCACCATTGGTCCAGATTCTAGGTCTGTGGAAGTCAGAGCTGAATTGGTTGAAGGTACTGTAAATCTCATCATCCATTGTCCATACTCCCCGAGCATATTGTTTTTGTGATCAATCATTATGCTTTAATTATGTTCAATTTATAACAATGAAAATACATCCTGCATATCAAATATTTCCATTATGCTTCATAAGAGTAGCAAAATTACCCGTATGAAGTAGCAACAAAAATATGGTTGGGAACTTTATTTAGGGATCACGGATTTGAAAGGTTGAGAACCACTGTTCTAAGGGACTGACATTCTTTGCCACCTATTGCACTATTTTCCCCTTTTGAGCCTAAAGTTTGCAAAGGGAGGTCCAATAATAGCAATTTGGATATCCAATGTTTCTGAAAAGCAATAGGAGATGAGTCTTATTTTATAAAAGAATCTTTCGTGAGGTTCTGGTGGCCAAGTGGTGATTATAATGTTCTCTTGATATTTGTTTTGCTTTTATTTTATAAAATATCTCATTATAGTTTATATCCTATGCTTCTTCTCGCCACTAATAAATTTATGTTACAATCCTATTTGAATTTACCTGAAAGTTAGTACCATTCAGTAGAACTTGTCCCTTTCTATGTGTGCTCTTTAATACCTGATAAAGTGGAAGCAATGCAAAAAATAAAATTTCTTTTTAATTTCCTGTGATTTTTTATTCTTATTATTGTAATTATTCTTCTTAAAATTATTCTTATAAATTATTTAACTACTCAAATCAGTGCATAATATTATCCCCAATGATCCTGAGAGCCTTCTTTATCTAAGCTTTTTAGGGACTCAATCTTAACATAATTTTAATAATGCATAAAACAAAACAATTTTCAAATTAATAAGATCTCACCATATACAGCAGGCTTAAGCTGCTGAGGGGGGAAAGGAAGGGCCTGAGGGTGTTAGGAATTGTGGGGGTTGAAGTCCAAAACACCTGGACAGCCCAAATTTGCCCATGCCTGATATATAGAGTCAGTCCTCCATATCCATAGATTCCATCATCCATAGCTTGAAAATGTATATATATAACAGGGCTGTCCAACTGGCGGCCCTGGGGCCGGATCCGGCCCCCAGCCTTTGGGCACGGCCCCAGCTATGCCCCAGCCGCCATTTTAAATTTTTTAAAAATTCTAATTTTTTTTAAAAATGGCGGCGGGGAGGGAGGCGGGGCAGGGAGGAGGAAGAGAGCTAGCTCCTCCTCCTGCACCGCCCCCTCCATCCCTCTCTCCGCGCCGAAAAGGAGGAGTAGGCGGCGCCAAGGGCAGCGCGTCACACCAGGCCTGTGACGCGCTGCCCTTGGCACCGCCTTCTGCCCTTTTTCGGCGGCTCCCCCGCCCTAGGAAGGGGCGGGGGGGCCGAAGGAGGAGGAGGCGGCGCCAAGGGCAGCGCGTCACGCCAGGCCTGTGACGCGCTGCCCTTGGCGCTACCTTCTGCCCTCCCTCCTCCTCTTTCCGCCGTGCCTTTCCCGGGCGCCGTGGCGCTCGGGACAGCCACGGTGCCCGGGAAAGAGGAGGAGGAGGGAGAATGACAGCTTTAGGAGAGGGCGGGGTCTGGGCTGGGGGCAGGGCCTGGGGGCGGGGCCTGGGGGCGGGGCCTGGGGGCGGGGCCGAGCAGCCCCCGAGGTCATCAGTGACCTCTATTCCGGCCCTGGACCCGGTAGAAGTTGGACAGCCCTGGTATATATATAACAGGGCTGTCCAACTGGCGGCCCTGGGGCCGTGCACGCCCCCCCAGCCCCTTTCCTACGGCCCCCTCATCTTTTTAATAAAAAATAAAAATAGGAAAATAAATTAAATAATAATAATAAAAAATTACCCACTTCCGGGTTCCGGAGGAAGTCCCGCGAGACTAGGCCAGCGACGCGGGATCTCGCATTGAGAGCAAAATCCCGTGTACCTGGCATATTCTCGCGATAGTTAATACAGTTGCCGAAATCTCAGGATTCAGCGGCTATGCCAGGGCGAGGCCGGACAAGGCCAAGGCGAGGCCTGCGAGGAGCTCCGCCTGGGCCTGGTCCAGCTTCTGGCCGCCCTGCTCGGCGCCAGCGAAGGCCCGGCCCTGGTTCCCTTCCTGC
The DNA here is from genome assembly GCA_030556195.1 of Anolis apletophallus. Classification (NCBI taxonomy): domain Eukaryota; kingdom Metazoa; phylum Chordata; class Lepidosauria; order Squamata; family Anolidae; genus Anolis; species Anolis apletophallus. The sequence continues at coordinate 65,173,346 of JARBWK010000001.1, read as the reverse complement.
CCGAGGCCTCCACCGCCTTCCGCGCTGGCCTCCGGGACCACTTCCCACCCGCACATAGGTAGGCCTGCGACGCCATCGCCGCCTCCGCCTGCGCCTCCCCAGGTAATTGTCACGATGCATGGACTTGACCGGCCCCTTAATCACACACACAGAGACAGACTGAAGGCTAACTACTTTATTGAATATATAAAAACAGTTCAAAAGCTATATTGTCCATAAAAATAGCAAAAGCAAATCCAAAGGCAAAAGGCAATCCAATGTCCAAAACAACTTGGTAAAGTATCCAAAAGACTTGGCAAGGCTCCGCACAGCAATGCGGATTCAGGAACACGGCACGGTACAAGATGCAAAACAAGACTTGGTAAGCCACTAGCCAACCTAGCTCCGTGGACCAGCTTCACTTCACGTCTACTCAGAAGAGACGTGGCGAAGTACTGAGGATCCGTGGGAACGGATCCTCAGTACTTCGGCCACGTCTCTTCTGAGATGTGATCCGTGGGAACGGATCCTATACTTAATCTTTCTGCCGAGGTCTCCGACGCTCTAGGCTTCGTCGTCTCCAATCTCTGCTGACGGACCTTGGCCTGTCTAGACTATGGTACCAGCCCCTCCTGCTAGTCTCGATGTCCCGTCTCCTATCGAAAGCACGGCCTTGCCTCCCAACATCTGCTGCCCTATCTCCGTGAGAGCTCTCCTCCCTAGATTCCTCCCAGCCGCTCTCTTCCATGTTTTCACTCAAAGGATCCTGTGAACCTCTCCCCCCTGGCCGTTCATAAGTTTCGCTATCACTGCTTTCCATTTGCACCTGGTTATCTGTCTCGTCGTAAGGGTCAGGCCAACCTTCATCCCAAGCCAAGCTTTCTGTGGGAGAAGGAGGCCCAGTGATGGGAAACTCTCCTTCTGCTAACCCTTCTAAATCCTCTTCAGAATCCATCTCCGCTGCTGCAGGCCCCAATGCCAATGGGACCCCCGGTCCTGTCCCCTGCCCCCCAGGCACAAACGAGAACTGCTGTGCTACAGTAATGAACCCACAGCCTCAGGGGTTGGGAGGGTTCCCCCAAGCAGGAAGCATTAATTATATTTTATTAATGTATGTATATCCCCTCCCTCCCTCCATGTCCCTTTCTGATATTATTATATTTTATTAATGTATTTATATTCCCTCATTCCATCGTAGTTTTGGGCTGGTGTGCCATCAGTACGCTGATGACACCCAGCTTATCCTGAAGATGGAGGGCAGCCTTGAATCCGTACCCAATAATTTCCATCGTTGCCTTGAGGCCGTCACTGGATGGCTGCGAGCCAGTAGGTTGAAGATGAATCCGGCAAAGACGGAGATCCTGTGGCTGGGTCCTCCGGGCTGTAGGGATGTTCAGCTTCCAACCCTGGACGGCGTGACATTATGTCCATCGCCCTCTGTTAAGAGCTTAGGAGTAACCTTGGACCCCCTGTTGTCGATGGAGGCCCACGTCTCCAGCGTCAGCAGGGTAGCATTTTTCCATCTTCGCCAGGCGAGGAAGCTGGCCCTATTTGTCCCGGCGTGACTTAGCCACAGTGATCCAAGCCACGGTCATCTCGAGGCTGGACTACTGTAACGCTCTTTACATTGGCCTTCCTCTGTCGGTAATCCGGAGACTCAAGCTGGTGCAGAACGCTGCAGCGCGACTCCTGGCAGGGGTCCCGATTGGCCACCACATCACGCCAATCCTGTGCGAACTGCACTGGCTCCCAATTGAATGCCGGATTGCCTTCAAAGTGTTAGTCCTGACTTTTAAGGCCTTACATAGTCTGGGGCCAGTGTACCTGCGGGACCGCCTTGTCCCATATCATCCCACCAGATCACTGCGCTCCGAAGAGCTAAACCTCCTGGTCATCCCAAATGTGAGGACCTACCATCTGTCCGCAACCCGCCGCCGGGCTTTCTCTGTTGCAGCCCCTACCATGTGGAACACACTGCCCGCCGGCATCCGTGCCACCCAAGGCCTCCTCCCGTTCAGGAGAGCAGTTAAGACATTGCTGTTCCAACAAGCCTTCGGAGTTAGCTAAACTGTAGCTCGCACCGCCTAGCTGTCAGCCCACTGCGACTCCATTTGTTGCTTCAACTGTTCTAATTGTAATTCCATCTTAATGGTATTACTGTGGTTTATGAGTTATCTGACAATTGTATTTTACGAACTGTTGTAAGTCGCCCCGAGCCGTTGGGGGGGGGGGGCGACAGACAAATGCTAAATAATAAATAAATAAATACATTTCCCTTTCTGATATTATTATATTTTATTAATGTATTTATATTCCCTCATTCCATCCATTTCCCTTTCTGATATTATTATATTTTATTAATGTACTGTATTTATATTCCCTCATTCCATCCATTTCGCTTTCTGATATTATTATATTTTATTAATGTATTTATATTCCCTCCCTGGAGCCGGGGACGGGGCGGAGCCTGGGAGGGGGTGGGGCCTGGGAGGGGCCAGAGCCGGGGGTGGAGGCAGACCCTTTGGCCCCCCAGGTAATCAGTAACTGGAATTCCGGCCACAGGTCCGGTAGAAGTTGGACAGCCCTGATATATAAAAACAAAAAGCAGATCTTGATTTTGCCATCTAATATAAGGGACGCTATTTTACTATGCAATTTCTATTATGAGATTTGAGCACCCATGAATCCTGGGAGCAAACCCCAACAGATACCCACGACCCACTGTAAAAACACATCCAAACTTACACAAATATTCAACACAGTAAGCCAAAATCCTACTGTTTCAATATTTACTATGTTGATTTTCATTTCACAGATCCTATTCTTGACAAAATCCTCTGGATTATAACAAAGCAGATGTAATTGCATTAATAGTTGGGGGTTGTGTTGGGGTGTTGCATCCTTCCTCTTTAGAAGGCATAGGTAGCTTTCAAAAGTGGTCTGCTGTGTCTATGGTTCAATAGCTTGCTCCTCTAATAATTCAAATTCTTCCAATTGGTCAGACTGAATATGTTTAACATTGGTTCTCATTAGAGTTCTCTAATTAGACATTTAGAGACCACAACATACCCTGATTAGGAATGTACTGAAAATAAAAATAAGAGACATCTATTGAAAAAATGTTGCCTAGTCGTTTGTTTATTTCTCAGATTCTGGGCAACTGGGCCTTTCTCATAAAAATACAATTTTTCAACCATGCTCTTTTAGATACTCTGGTTTTTCCCAATGGTAAAATAGACTTGGGCTCTTTTCTCCAGCTTTTACGGAACGACATTGACATCTAGTGTCCACTTCTGTTTATCATTTCTTTTCCATTTCTTGTCTGTAGCAGCCTAAAAGCAAGACACAAACATAATCAAGCTGGCAGAGAATTTTTTTTGAATCCTTTTATTGCATTGCTATCAAGCTTCGAAACAATCTCATGTCCTCAGATCTAGCCAAATATTTACCTTTCTAAAATCTCCTTTGTGGAGAGAAAAAGTGGGATACAAATAACCATAATAAACATAAGGTGTTGTTGAAGGCTTTCATGGCTGGAATCACTGGGATGCTGTGAGTTTTCTGGGCTGTATGGCCATGTTCTGGAAGCATTCTCTCTTGAAGTGTTGCCCATATCTATGGCAGGCATAGATGTATAGAGGCATTGAAACTGCAAGGCTATTCAATGCTAATCAAGGTGGCCAATTGTAACATCCACAACTGATTCAAACAGACAAGAGTTCTTTCTCCACAGATCTAAAAAATCTCACTTGCCTAGTTTCCAACAGACCTCACAACCGCTGAGGATGCTTGCCATAGGTATGGGAGAAACGTCAGGAGAGAATGCTTCTGAAACATGGCCATACAGCTCAGAAAACTCACAGCAACCCAATAAACATAATGTTTACCTGGAACACCATGGCTCCATTTACACACCTGGTCAAGAGCAGAAGTCCAAAGAGGATACCCTGATTGCCACGCAATCCCGTTTGAAAATGCATTTAACCAAAACGATAGAAGGCCCTTCTCTGGGGCAGCTCCTGCACTGTGGAACCCCCTCCCAGAGGAACTAAGATCAGCCCCATCCCTCCTAAGTTTCAGGAAGGGGGTAAAGACCTTTCTTTTCAAGTAGGCCTTTTAAGACATGTGCCATACCAATGGGCTGCATTTTAAGATTTATGACTATTTATTGAGGGGCTGATATGGAGGAGGCAGAAGTTGGTTTTTATCATATATGTGTTTTTAGTATGTTTTAAATTTTGAATTTTATGTTTTATTGTTGATACGGTGTATTTTATATGCTGTAAACCTCTTTGGGTCTGGCCGCAGAGAAAGGCTGGATAAAAATATCTTAAATAAATAAATAGTAAACTCACAGTGAAATCAGATTTTCTTATTTTTTAAAAACTTTTAACTCATCTATTCTCTAGAGATTGAATTCAAATTGGTAACAAACTAAGTCAGCTATATTTCATATAATAACTTCTGGCCCTTGTGCATAAAACAGCTTTAATAACCCAGATTAATAAACAACATTAACCATTTGTAAACATGGAAGTTCTAGTGCTTTAAAAACACTCCAAGCTCAAGAGTTATTGAAACATTTAATCATTCACAATCTGAAGAGCTAAGTTTTTACATACTACTTAGGTAAAGCAAGAATATTCATCTTTTCAGTGTTGGCAATTTGCATAGCCCTTCTCTGGACTCACCCTTCCACCTCCCTGGCTGTTTAAAAAAGTCACCATCTAAATCCCAGCAATTCTTGCAGGAAATGCAATGCATGGTCCACTATTCCTCAGCAGAAGTTTGCACCTGACAGCCTGCTGGGATTGCAATCCTGCTGAGAAATATGGGACATGCAGTTCTGTTTCTTAGAAGAATGGCTGGGGTTTCTGTGGCAACTGAATCCTTACAGGCAGTACAGTGTTCAGACTTGGGGTGCATCTATACTGTAGATTTAATTCAGTTTGTTCCCACTTTAACTGCCATGGCTTCATGGGATGGAGTTGTAAGAGTTGAGGCATCAGCACTTTTGGGCAGAAATGGCTAAAAATGTAGTAAAACTACAACTCCCATGATTCTATAGCATTAAGCCATGGCCGTTAATGTGGTGTCAAACTACATTAATTATACATTGTAAATACACCCTTAATACATCTTTGCCAATACGTTTTATGATTTAATTGATAGTTTTATGTTACTGTTGTTTTATGTTAGGTTTTTATGTTTTGTAAGGCATTGAATTTTGCCATGTATATGTTGGAAGTCTCTTTGAGTTCCCCCAGGTCTGAGAAAAGCAGTATATAAATGAAGTAAATGAATACACAACAAATAAATAAGGCATTCCACAGGGCATCTCCCAATGGAGGACCGGGATTGGGAAACTTTGTGCTCACATTATCTACTTCGCATTTTGTTAGAACTACCCAGTGATCCATCAGCTACAGTCAAATGCAAAATAATGACACTATAAACCCTTTATAAATAGCTGCAAACCACCTGAAATCTACAAATAATCATCATCATCATCTGCTCTAACATTTTTCCACCTACAGTACATAGCTTCATGAAGCTGAAGTAAAATCACATATAAAAATTAGATTATGCAGTTTATAAAGGAGATATAGGAAACAGTTGACTCTCTCCCCTCAACCATACAATGCAGTACTATGCCATCTTGACCAAATCAGAGAATTGTGCTATCCATACACTACCAAATGTGGCCCTCCAGCTGTTTGGGTCTCCAACTCCCAGAATTCCTGATCATTGAACAAGCAGGCTAAAGCTTCTGGGAGCTGGAGGTCAAAACAACTGGACGACTGTAGTTTGGGGATGTCTGATCTAGATATTTTAATAGAAGAGATTATTGTTGTTGTTGTTGTTGTTATTGTTGTTATATTTATTTATACCCCACTTTATCTCTCCTGCAGGAGACTCAAAATATGACTACATAATTTAAAATATACAAATATGCAAACATTAAAACAGAATTAAACATAACAGTATCAAAATTCACAATTAAAATCCATTAAAACATATTCAAAGCTAAAAACCACAGCAGCCCCTGACTTGTTCTTTAAAACCTTCTTTTTTAAAAGCCTGTCTGACTAAAAATGTTTTCGGCTGCTGCCAGAAGGACAATAGGGAGGGGGCCATTCTGGTTTCCCTGGGCAGGGAGTTCCAGAGTTGAAGGGCAGCCACTGATAAGGAAAGCCTGGTCTCTCGTTCCCAGTAGCCAAACTTGCTATGGAGGTAGGACCAAGAGAAGGTAGGTTCGTACAAGGTAGGCCCCAGGTAGGTTCGTACAAGGGGATGTGGTCAGCCAAATAGCCTGGAGCTGAGCCATCTAGGGCTTTCAAGGTCATAACCAGCACTTTGATTTGTGCCCAGAAACAGACTGGCAGGCAGTGGAGCTGTTGTAACAGGGGGTGAATGAAATTAAACCTGAGACTGACTATATCACAAGCAATATTATTATTGTTTTAAACTGCTTATTTTATGATGTTTTATACTTATTATTGATGTATATGGATTGTTTACATTATTTTAATATACCACTTTGGGTCCTGTGAGGGGGAAAAGCGGGATATAAAGATTATGATAATTATGAATATTATTATTATTATTATTATGAGGTTTAAGAAAAACAAAATGAAGAATATAAGCAACATTGGTAGTCAAAGACAGTTACAGGCAACAACAGAAGGAAAGAAGCAGGAACATCCATAGAGGTTAGTTAACCATAAGAGCAAACAATAATAGAAAAAATGGCAGACATCTAGGATAATAATGCCATCAAACCATCAGCAACAACTATTTATACCCTGCCTGTTCTCATAGGAGCTTATGTTAGCCAGGATCAAACAGGGAAGACAAAGAATCTTGGAGCTGGAAGGAGCCACAAGGACCTAGTCCATCCTTTGCCATGTAGGAATACATGGCTGAAGCACTTCTGAAAGTTGCTCATGCATACAACCTCAGTTTAAAGACCTCAAATGAAAGGAGAATCCGTTACTCTCTGATGCCATGCATGTAGCCGGGGAGGGGGGACGTGAGGGGCTTCAGCCACCCCCCCCCGAAATTCTCAGGGTGGTCTGCGAGAAGGCCTTACTGGTACATTATTTAAACTGTTATGTTTATTCATATCATGATCTGATCACCATGCTCAATATATCCCATATGCATGGAGGTATTGGGATAACAATACAAAAGGTTTGCTAGGGTAGAATCTCTCTCACTCAGACTCACCGGAATCAAAATCCTGGCTACGGGCCTGTCTGATGCAAACGGTTTCACCATTGAACAGCTCTTAAAATTAAAAAAAATCAAAAATTTAGGTAGGGTTTCTTCTGTCTTAATTTTAATCCCTTGCTTTGTATTTTAGTCATTGGAGCAGCAGACAACAACCAAGGTCCATCTTCAACATAACATCCATTCAAATATTTATCTGGTTCCTAGGGAAACTTCCTAGGCTCCTAAATTCAGGATATGCAGAAGTATTTACTTTTCTTTCTTTCTGAACCTATTCTCGATCAATTCCACATTGCAGTTCAGTTCTAGAATAGGTGTGTGCATTTAAGAAAACTTCTGTTCACTCGCTCTGCACTTTACAAGTTTATAAACTATTCTTCTGTCTCCTCCAGCAATTGTTCTAAGCCCCAAAGCTCCGAATGCTTTAACCTTTCCCTAAAGGGGCCGTGCTCCATTCCTTGGATCATTTGATGTCTTCTTCTTTTGGTACCATCTCCAGCTTTGATGTATCATTTTGAAATGGGACAGCCTAAAGTGACAGTTCAACCCTTTCTGGTTTCAAACATTTTCATCAAATAACTAGAAGAGCAGAATTGTAGTGTGTGCGGGGTTAATAGAAATGACAAGTTCGCTTTCAAAATGAATTCTGGTAGAGAGAGAGGGCCCCAACAAAGGCTTTATAAGTCTCTTCACAAAAGACTTCTTTTTCATAGTCAAGCATATATATATATATATATATATATATATATATATATATATATACACAGTTTCCAAATTCTTTGTCGTGTTCTGCGTACAAAAGGTTGGGAGCAGTACCTCTATTTTATGTCCCTTCTAAAAGATAAGTCAGGAAAAAAGTGTCAGAGAAAGTATGAATCAAATGGTCCAGAGAATGCTCTTGACCTCGGGAGAGTTTAATGGGGACATTTATTTGTTTCCTTTTTACTACAAAGAACATCTCACATGCTTAGGCTGCTATTGTCATTGTTCCCCGAGGGCTCTTAAAAATGTCACTGCAGAGAACCATTACATCATCGAAGCCAGGAGTCATATTATTTCATCTTACTTCTTGATGTTATTTCCAAAAGGGTGTGTGCATGTGTAGTTTAAAAATGCAAAAAAAGAGTTAAATACAAAAATCTCTGTTCAAAAAACCTCACAGGGGAAAAAAGTTCTGAAAGTTTACTTTTCATACAACATCTGGTAACACACCATCTTTAAACCAGGGAACTGCAAGGCACACTCAACTACAACACCTATCATCCCAGCTATTGCAATCTGTACCGGCCAAAGTGATAGGAATTATAGTAACTGGCAGATTCGGAAGGGCTGTGGAACAGTGGTCCACTTATTAAAATGTTGTTTTTACATAGACTTCTTGGTAACTTGCACTGTGTAGTGCAGGGGTGCTCACACTTTTTCAGCATGGGAGCTACTGATTAAAAAACCAAGTCCCAAAGATCACCTACCCAGAAATGTAAAACATATAACTATTTTCTTTTTTATTTATTTATATTTATTATTCATTTTTATGTACCGCTCCTTCCAGCAGGCTCGGGGCAGTTTACATAAAATGAAGTTATAAAACATCAACATTTCAATTTAATAACAATATAAAACAGAGCATAAAAATACATCCAACCACCCCATTTCTCCCACACTGCCATATTACCACACATATTATCAGCCAGAAAGTAAGAAGAGGGGCTTTTGAACTGCAAGGCCATTTAATACTCAGCAAGGTAAACAAAGGGACATGCAAAAATACATCCAACCACCCTTTTTCTCCCACATTTCCATATTCCCCAACATATATTTCTCAAGGAACAAAGCAAGCAGAGAGGCTTTGGAGCTAAAAGGCCATTTTTAAACATTAAAAATAAACAAAGAGACATGCCACAGAACAATCAAGCACCCACCCCCAAGTAAAAAGACCGACCTTTGAGATGCGGTAAGGAAATGATACCAAAGCGTCTTTCTCCTCCTCCTCCGTCATTGCTCCTATTTCCACGGTGCCAGCATGTGTGCCGCCTCCAAGAGCTCACGAGAAGTCTGAGAGGCAGAATGGGTGCTTCTGCGCTTGCACGCGGGGCCAGCCATGCATCGGGTCATCCAGGCCCATCCCCTTTGGTCTCCTACGACTCTGAGTGACTGGAGAAGGACGGAGGGAGGAGGAATCCAAAAGAGGGGCCCCATTCTGCCTCTTGGACTCTGGAGCTTTTGGAGGCGGCGCGCGAGCAGGGAGCGAGGAGGAGCAACGACGGAGGACTTCTTTGCAGCGTGCAGGGGTGCGTGAAGAGGACCAACTGCAAAAAACCTGGTCAGGGGCCTCAAGATCACCAGGATGAGGCCCAAAGATCACCTTGGTGATCCTGATCACCATTCTGAGCACCCCTGGTGTAGTGCATAAATGTGCATGGCAAGCAATGGCACTTATTTGGATCAATCTGTTCTGTAATCTCCAACCTGACAGCTAATATTTAAGCAGGTGCTGCATTGTGAACTGAGCAAGTGTTAAAGAATCAACCATCCTTTCCCCTCTCTTATTTTGCCTTCCAAAAAAAAAAAGAAACTTACCATCAAAATGTGACATTGAAACCCAAAATTAACACATTCCCCACACTGGAATTTCCTTAGAGAGATATGCCTTAGCAATCAGACATACAAATTAATCTTGTATTTTACTTCCAGTGTTGACCAATAAGTGAAAGCGGAGCTGTGTTGGCGCAATGGGTTAACCCCTTATGCCAGCTGAACTGCTGATCTGAAGACCAGAAGGTAGTGGTTTGAATCTGCGAGATGGGGTGAGCTCCCATCTATCAGCCCCAGTTTCCCATGTGGGCACATGAGCGAAGTCTCCCACTGGATGGTAACACATCTGGGTGTCCCCTGGACAAAATCCTTGCAGATGGCTATTTCTCTCACACCAGAAGCAACTTGCAGTATATTCCCAAGCTTCTTCTGACACAATAAAAAATAAGTGAGGGAAATCATGTTTTGAAACAGGTGTCTTTCTCTACCTGGGGAAGCACCCCTTGTAAAATGTGTTATTGTGGGCCTTCTAAGATTTTTCTACAGGACCCGCCATGGATACCAAAACTGTGGATGCATAAAATGATGTCCCTTATGTAAAATGCCAAAATCAATGTTTTCTGCTGCTGCTTCCACTTCCTTCTCCTTCTTGAATATTTTTGAATATTTTCTGTTCCACCAGGGGAACGTATATATACAGTACCTTGAAACAGAAGCCCTCTCTGGATTAAACGTGGCTTCTTCCCAAATCAGATCACATAGATTGCATAACATGGGTCCCAGGGTCAATTGTGGGCAACTCCATTTTAATAGACCACAGAGATCTCTATTTTCCAGGAGATCCCATGCCAATTAGAGTTGATAAATATCAACCAAGGTCTGATTCAATAATATGCCAGTTTGGAAGTTCAGAAGAGTTTGGCTGAAAAAAACCCCTGAGAGAACCATAAAATCATAGAGTTGGAAGAGACCTCGTGGGCCATCCAGTCCAACCCCTTGCCAAGAAGAAGGAAAATCACATTCTAAACAGTGTGTGTGGGGGGGTTGGTGGTGGTGGAAGAATTGATCTCATCAGGGTATGCATCAGTTACAATATATTCTTGAACTGAATGAATACAATAGCACTTCATTAAAAACAAAACACTTTGTGCCAATCCAGATCTCCATTTATTTATACAAACATTAATTTTACAACTGGAGAAAAAAAATGACAACTAAAAATATCAGTGGCATTTCTGCATATAAGCTTTAAAATTCAAAGTAATGAAGTCATAGTGGGGGCTGGAAGGGGGGTGTAGGGAACCAGCCCTCTGAAACCATAATTGAAGTTGGATGGTTTGTTGATTAGCATCCCATGGGGATGAGATAAAAATTTGAGCACTCCTAAGAATCCCTTTGGGTAACATTGCTGTGAAGAAATCCTGACCTCAGTCGTATAATTTCATTCTCATAAATCTTTATCTGTAGGAAATACCTAAGTTAGAAATTGGCTTGTGGACATATAATTACTTTGCCATTGAGAACAGAACCCTCTGACTTTCACAGGAAAAAAGAAGACTTTGAAATACAAGAGACTTAGATTCAAAGCTGATCTTTTCTCACTGTGAATGAATTCATAATTTACTGGTAATATTTGAAAACATGAGCCATTAACAGAACATAATGAGCATGCTGCTTATTCCAAAATATCCTAAAATTAGCAAGAGCCTAGGTGGTTTTAGCCTGGGAGATATTAAAAATCCATATGGTTCTGAATACAAATCCTGTTTCATAAATTATTCCCCTTATAAAGCACACAGTTACATCCGCAGAATCAACACAATTTCAGTTTGAGAGGTTTTGCTTTTAAGGTAAATGTAAAGATTTCTTTGTTATGGTATGGATGTTCCAAATAGCCAAGGAAGAGCAGAAGATAGATGTCCAAATGTTTTGGATTTCAGTCCTCACCATCTTCTGTATGCATGATCAGTACTCATGGAGTATGGTTACTGAAGTCCAAAACATCTGGAGGCCTACCTCTGCCCACTCATGGCCAAAGAGGACCATGTTTTTTCCACAATTATAGTTCTGTTGTAAGCTTCCTCTAGTTATTGCTCATTTCTGTACAATGAAAAAGTTAGAACTAGAAATAATGCAAACTTCCAGTTTTCATAAGCAAAAAATGAAGCATGGAGGTTTTTTTCTTTAGAGCAGGCATGGGCAAACTTGGTCCTTCCAGGTGTTTTGGATTTCAACTCCCATGATTCCTAACAGCCTACCGGGCTTGTTTAAAATGTCCGGGCTTGTTTAAACATGGTCCTGATTTGTATGATCAAGGGTCTAGAGAACAATCCCTATGAGAAGCATCTGAAAGAGCTGGGCATGTTTAGCCTGAAGAAGAGAAGGCTGATAGGAGACATGATAGCCATGTATAAATATGTGAGAGGAAGTCATAGGGAAGAGGGAGCAAATTTGTTTTCTGCTGCTCTGGAGACTAGGACACGGAGCAATAGCTTCAAACTACAAGAAAGGAGATTCCACCTGACCATCAGGAAGAACTTCCTGACTGTGAGAGCTTTTCAGCAGTGGAACTCTCTGCCCTGGAGTGTGGTGGCCATCTGTCGGGAGTGCTTTCAATGCGATTTTCCTGCTTCTTCGTAGGGGGTTGGACTGGATGGCCCATGAGGTCTCTTCCAACTCTACGATTCTATAATTCTATATCTGTAAGTAAAAAATGCTATGGCTAGATAAATTGTGCACATGGGAGAGATCCAATTTTATTAATAGGACAATACTATACATATGTTTTGTCGTCGTTGTCATTGCTGCTACTGCGTGCCCTTAAAATTATTTCTGGCCTATGGCCATGCTATGGTGAGATTATTACAGAGTTTTCTTGGCAGGATTTATTCAGAAGGGGTTGCCATTGCCTTCCTCTGAAGCTGAGTACATGTGACTTATCCAAAGTCACTGGGTGGGTTCCATGGACAAGCGAGGATTCAAATCCTGGTCTTCAGAGTTGTAGTCCAGTGCTCAAACCCTAACACCATGCATGTTTTAGCCAGACAAAAACTTACCAAGAAGAGAGGAGTTCCAGGATAGATGTCTCTTATTTTTAACATATCAAAATAATAAGAGATCTCAAATTCAATCAATGATCTCTTACAGAGAAGAGCTATGTTTGCATTGGTGCACCAAAGAGATATAGACTGAAAAAAGGGAAAGTGACAGGATGGAGCAGAGGTAATTAGTTCCCACTCCCAGAGGGTCAGGGAGTCCCCTTCTGCTCAGCCATGCCCTTGGGGCGTTTATGGCAGCCTCCTTTCAGGTTTCTTTATAGTACTTCAGCAGGGGTGGGTGTCTACAATGCACTTCACATTTTGCAGAGCTAATTTTGCCCTGGATTTGAGATACACGTTATCTGTGAACTCTGACTTTTTTGAGATTTTAAAAATATTTGGTATTTTTAAGATATGTGTTGCAGCACGCACTGGCAGTGTGCTTTTTGTGGCCACTGCTGTCTTGAGGAGGTTTCAAACTGCATTATATGATCAGTGAAGAAGGGTTGTAAGTTATCTCCAGGGATAATGCAATTCTTGCCCCTTTGAGAAAAGGCATATTGATCTAAAGCCCTAAAGGGACTACATTCGGCCAGATCTTGGGAGCTAAGCAGAGCCAGACCTGGTTGGGAGACCATCAGATCCTGTAGGCTAGGTGTCAGAGGATAGAACTGGCAAAATCACTTCTAAATATTATTTCCCTGAGATACCCCATGACTTTTGTGTCAGGCACTTGAGAAACTGCAAATTGCTTCTGGTGTGAGAGAATTGACTGTCTGCAAAGACGTTGCCGAGGGGATGCCTGGATGTTTTACCATCCCATGGGAGGCTTCTCTCATGTCCCCATATGGGAAGCTGGAGCTGACAGATGGATGCTCACCCTGTTCCCTGGATTCAAACCGCCAACCTTTTGGTCAGCAATCCTGCCGACACAAGGGTTTAACCCATAGCACCACTGGGGGCTCCAGATAATCCTATGAGTTTGATAAGGTTGCTGTAAGTCAAAAGCTAACTTGGAGGCATATACACATGAACACATCAGGGAAATGAGGTGGGTTTTCTGATGTATATATTTATGGTATTAAATGCCATTCTATATTACCTTATGGAAATTTTCTTTTCAACCATAACTTATAATAAATTTCTTTCACTTTCAGCAATGCATCATTGGCCTTGGAATCACTTGAAGATTATTGTGTTATTTTCTGTCTAGGAATCTGTCTGTTTTTAAAATCTCACTTGCAAGAAATACTGGGAAGACACCATTTAAAAAAAACCAAGAAATATATCAGAAAACAAGATGTTTTTCAAAATCGCAGCACTGCCAGCTGGACTTGGTGTTTATACAATTTTGGACATAATCATTTCATTTATTACATTTCCTGTGAGGCCTGGGCTGCTAGCAACTGAAGGAATTACTGGCAACTTTGCCTGGGTTTCCAGAACCATGCTGCCATCCAGTGGACACAACTACTAATGGTTTGATCTATTTGTATTAAATACTAGTTTTAAAATATATGTAGCATACATAGAAATAAGGAAAACTCAGAATTTTCAGTCAACGGTTTGAACTACCTAAGCCTGTCAAATATACAAGGTGTATATGTTATTTTGAAGATATTATGAACACATCTACTTTCTGCTTCAAGAAACAAGTATAATCTTAGGTTGAGGATAGGATAGTAAATCAAATGAACCATAGAGACATACTAGTTTCCAGTGCATTACAACATGTTTTGCTTTGCCCCATTTATATGGGACCAGTCACCAGAATTAAATCACAGGAATCTTAAAATTTGACCCAAAATCCGAAATGCAGAGCAGTGTTTTTACAATCCACTAGCTTCATATTTGTTAATTCACAAACCCATTGCCATTCTGCTTCTGCATTAAATTGCTGCTTTGCAAACATTCATATGAATATTTGTAATTAGATGCACATCTTGAAAATCCCTTCCCTTTTAAAAAACTTTAAATTTGTGTTATTGTGCCATCAACTTCTGTTGTGCTATCCTTATCTCTGAAAACACAAATACTTAAAATGGGTTTCCATACATCCTGCCAAGAAGCAGGACAATCACATTTACAGCAACCCTGACAGATGGCCATTCAGCCTCTATTTAAAAACCTCCAAAGAAAGAGTCTCCACCAAACTCCGAAGCAGAGAGTTCCATTGCTGAACAGCCCTCACAGTCAGGAAGTTCTTCTTAATGTTCAGGTGGAATCTTTTCCTGTAGTTTGAAGCCATTGTTCCACGTCTAGTCTCCAGGGCAATAGAAAAGAGCTTGCTCCCTCCTCTCTACGACATCCCCTCACAAATTTATACATGGCTATCAAGTCTCCTCGCAGCCTGTTCATGTCTCCTCTCAGCCCAGCTCTTTGAGGGCTTGTTCTCCAGACGCTTGATCATTTTGGTCTCCCTCCTCTTGTCAACATCTCAATTGTGGTGCCCAGAATTGGACACAGTATTCCAAGTGTGGTCTCACCAAGGCAGAATAGAGGGGTAGCATGACTTCCCTGGATTTGGGGGGGGGGGGGGTTCGACATTTATTGGTGCAGCAACATCCAATTTAAAATCTGAGCTTCTGGAAAAACCACTTGTTCTTGCCTGTCTTGTATCTTTCCTCAAATTTCACTTTAGCCTCTCGCCATGCCTTACGTTTCAGCGCAGGGTCCCGAAATACATCCTTGTTGACAGAATTTTCTGATCTGCTAAATAATTCAGGGAATCAGGTCAATTCATATTAGAATTAATAAAGATCAGTTCCCTCGGGTTGCCTGGCTAAAAGGCCAACAGACTCCAGGTTCCTTTGGGAGAAAGGAGAATAGGGTGCCTGAGAGCTACAGTCCCTAAAGTTGCTTACTAAGGTTTACAATTACACCCCCCCCCCCAAGGAATGTAGGAGTCAATCTGTAACTCAACGCTGTTGTGTATATGAAAGAGAGTACTCATCCGCCCAATTAATGAGTACTCACTCATTCATCTGCCCAACCAAATCCAGCTAGGTTATTTAATCACAAGCTGGAACATGTTACGAGAAGGGCAACCCAAATGATCAAAGGTTTGGAAAACAAGCCCTATGAGTAGTGCATGAGGGATCTTAGTGTGTTTAGCTTGTAGAAATGACAGCTGAGAGGGGACATGAGGGGACCCCATCACAAGTGTGGTTGGTGGGGACAAGGGAGAGGGCCTTCTCAGTAGTGGCCCCTTGTCTCTGTAACTCTCCCCCCAGGGAGATTAGAGATTAGTGCCCGCCCTGTCCACTTTCCGTAAAGACTGTTGGTTGTTCCAATGTGCCTTTGATTTGGTTCACTAGATGAATTCACCCACTAAGTCATAACTTAATTTTGGCTCTTGCACTTTACGGTTGTACCTGCTCCTATAGTTGTACTGCACTATTCTGATTTGACCTTTCTAGCCTTAATTTATCATCTGCCTCTTGCACTTTGCCATCAGCCCTCTCCTCACAGTTGTATTGCACAAGCCTCTGCCTTGCCCCTTAGTTCAGAAATGTCCAATATACTCGGCTACTGATTGTTGTATAATGAATTATGTTTTACATTATGGTTTTATGATGTTTTTATATGTATTTTATTGTGTTATATTTTAACTGTGTTGACTGGGGCTTGGTCTCCATGTAAGTTGCCTCGAGTCCCTTCGAGGAGATGGTGGTGGAATACAAAAATAAAAGTTATTATTATTGTTATTATTATTATTGTCATGTTTGAAATAATGTTACATTGATGAAAGGGTGAGCTTGTTTTCTGCTGCTCTGGAGACTAGGACTCAGAGCAATAAATTCAAATTTCTGGAAAAAATGTTCCACCTAAACATTAGTTACTTATTTATTTCGTACATTTGTACCCATACCCAGTCCTTCCCAACCTCCTGGGGGACTCAGGGCAGCTTCATAACAAGCATTCATTCAAGTGCTAACCACAATAATAAAACATATTTAAAAACAGTTCATTAAAATCCATTATATTAAGAAACATTTGATTAAAATCATGCCAGTTTAAAATCAGTGTCTGGGACAGTTCATTGTCATACATATCACAATGAGTCTTATTCTCAATTGCTGCTGCTACTGTTCAAATGCTCGGTGCCATAACCAGGTTTTGAGTTTCTTTCTAAAGGATAGGAGGGAGCTAGCCAATCCGATGTCACTGAGGAGAGACTTCCACAGACAAGGGGCCATGACTGAGAATGCCCTATTTCTTATCCCCAACAGTCTTGCCCCCCAACAGTGGTGGGATCAAGAGCAGGGCCTTTCCAGCTGGTGTTAAACTTTGTGATGGTTCGTAACAGGAGATACATTCAGACAGCTAATCTGGGATGGAACCATTCAGGGCTTTAAAGGTTAAGACCAGCACTATGAAATGTGCTCAGTAGCAGGTCGGCAGCCTGTGGAGCTAGCGTAGCAGAGGGGTTGTATGCTCTCTGTATGCCACTCCAGTGAGTAACCTGGCTGCTGACCGTTGAACTAGTTGGAGATTCCGGGCAGTCTTCAAAAGCAACCTCATGTAGAGTGAGTAGCAGTAGTTTATTCAAGATGTAACAAGAGTGTGGACCACCTTGGCCAAGTCAAGGGTGCTTTTAAAAAAATAGTTTTATTGATTTCCAAACTTTATAAAAGAAACAAAAACAAGTGTACGAACAAACACTACCCCTCCCCCCCAAACCAACAATAGAAAGGAAAAAATGCAAACAAAGGAAGGCAAACATGAGTACTTTCCTCTCGTTCCACAACCCATTTTCTATTTGGTCAGTAATTTTACTCATTACCGAACTTCTTGTAATTCTCCCTTGATCATTCCCCTCAGTCTTGTGTGATCATCCATTCAAAGTTATTTTTCTTTAAATAGTCTATAATTAAAGTCCCGTCTGTATCTTTCATTTTTATATTTTGTGATAAGGATCTGGTCAAAGAATCCATATTCATTATGTCCATTATTTTTAGTTTCCAATCTTCAACTCTTGGGACATCTTCTTTCTTCCAGTTTTTTGCTAGGACCATCCTGGCTGCGGAGATACAATAAATAAATAATTTCTCTTTGTTTTCATCCAATTTGAAGTCCATCAAGCCCAACAATAAATAATCTGTCTTAAAGTCAAATGCTTCTTGGATTTCCTTATATATTTTCCTCCAATATTTACCCATTTTTTTGCATTCCCACCACATATGGAAAAAATGTCCTATTTCCCTCTTACATTTCCAACATTTGTTGTTATACTTTTTATTATATTTTGCAATTTTGTCCGGGATGAGATACCACCTATGGAAATTTTTCAAACCATTATGCAACAAGTATCTGTTCATTTCCACTCTTTCAGTGGCATTCCAGATTTGCTGCTTGAAGAGCTGCCTCCTTCTGCCTGATGATTTGTTACCTGCCTCTCCTCACATCTCATGATGGTAAGGCCAGCCCTGTATCAGAGCTCTGACACACTTGTACTTCAAATAAGGTTCAATCGAGATAGTAAGCCACCATATAGACTTTCCAGGAGAAACCAATGGCCAACTTTGGCAGGGTTAGTCCAGACCACACCAAGTTCTTCCCAAAGATGTCACACAGTTTGCTACGTGGACAAGTTCAGATAGAGTTTGCTTCTGAAACCAGCCTGGCTACATCTATCAAAGAAGTTCCTGCACAGAAAATCTTAACGTACAGGTGGAAATATTATTGTCCTGGAGCATTTGGTTACCTTGTTCAACCAGACATCTGCTCTACAGATGCAAAGCCTGTACTGATGGGTGATACTAAGTGCTCTGTCTCCCCCGGACCTGTGCAAAAACTACATGCTTGGAGGACATATTGAATGCAAATTCAAAAGCGAGGCTCTTCTGTGGCTACCAAAACCCTTTGGAATGTCTTCTCCAAGGAGGCATCCACTTTTGAGGGAGAATCTGAAAACAATGGGGTTTATTGTTATTAATTTATTATTTATGACATGTCCAAATAATTGCCCTCCTTAAAGAAGTGCATTTTTTAAAAACTGGTACATTCACAGGAGCAGGGGGCTCGTGTTTTCAGCCCACAGGAACTCCAAAATTTACTTTTTCAAGCTCTGGCTTTAAGCAGCTGTTAAATATCCAGGCTGTCTCCGATTGTGAAAGCCAGCATAAAAATTGTATTTTGACGTCTTGCTTTTAATTATTTCAGCAAATAACTCTAAGTAATAATAATAATAATTGTATTTCTTACCCGCCATTCCTCATGGATCCATGTGGGTTACAGCACAGTCAACACACAAACATTGCAAAAATTCTAAAAACATGCCAGAAATATTGAAAATTAACGATGTGTTAATTTCAAAAATATTGTCCAAGCATTGAAATGGTTAAATTTCAATGACTAAGCAAAACCAGTAGGGTGGTAATATAAACACAAGGGTGCTTGTAGAGTTGTCAACTCCTGTGTGAGAAGCCTTTGTGTTAGAGGCTGTTTGTTAAAGCTGTGTTAGAGTCTCTGTGTTTGGACTCTGTGGAACTCCTATGTAAATGCTCTGTGTGAGCAAAGCTGAAGCGGCATACCTGTGAGCAAGAAATGCCAGTGTGTGAACAGAGAAGACAAGAGTAAAGAAGCAAGAGACGAAGAGCAATGAACTTTATCTGGATTACAAGAAACTTTATTTTGTAAGTGCTGAAAATGTATTATTTTTGTTACAATAAAAAACGCCTCTAAAGGAAATGAGAAACAGGTCTATGAGTTTTTGTTCTTTTGATCGTTTTGTGGCTGTTGGTGCTGGATTACACCGCTGCAAGAGGACTACTCTGCTATACATCTATGGGGAGGGTCTTTTGCATAAGCCCACTCATCAAACAAAACACACATATTAAAATGTTAATTTGTGGCTATCTATTTTTGATAATTATATTGCTTTATTGATTTGACATTTTAATACACGACTTTGGCATATCCAAAGTTGTGGTGAATGGACACAGGTAAGCAACAAAGAAATTGACTAAAGAAACAAATAAGAACATAGTAACAATGTGCTCAGTTGCTAAGTGATAACAGGACAAGAGCCAAAATGGTGACACATAGAACAGTATTGGGTTGTGATTGTTGTCTGCCTTCAAGTCATTTCTTATTTATGGCGACCTAAGGTGAACCTATCAGAGTTTTCTTGGCAAGTTTAGTTCCTAAAAACAAAAGTAAAGACACCAGTGTCAAGTGCTCCACAATGAGGATTAAACATACACAGCAAACACATAATGTTGAATGTTTATTTTATAGTAACAAAGGTAAAACCATGGAGAAAGTGCCCACTTTGTACTCCACACAGCATGTAGCTTCCTGAAGGAACCCCCAGTGGCACAATGAGTTAAACCCTTGTGCCAGTTGAAAGGTTGGCGGTTCGAATTCAGGGAGCTCTAGCTTCTCATGCGGGGACATGACAGATGCCTACCACAGGATAGTAAAACATCAATCATCTGGGCGTCCCCTGGGCAACTTCCTTGCAGACAGCCAATTCTCTCACACCAAAAGCGACCTGCAAGTCGTTTCTGACATGGGGAAAAAAAAACAATCTTCCTGAAGGAAGCTCTAACAAGCAGGAACTCTTCCCAGAAATCTACTTGTTTGAAAGTGTGGGATGTTCTGAAACATTTCTTCGAGCCAGAGAATACTGTTTTTAAACAACTCTCCAAATTTGGAAGCTGTCTCCAGAAATATTTTTTTCTGGGCTCCATGCTGCAGGTCCCATTTGTTTGATTATCCGGCTGGACCCATGAGGAATCGAGTATTTTGCCTTCCTTAGTAGGTTTTTAAAATTTTTTGTAGCACAGTATGTTCTCTTTGATTATATAAGTGAGCTGCATCTTGACTATTAGAGGCAGTGAAGACAACTCCTTCCAATAAGAGCTGTTTGGTGAATATAGACTTCTGGATTTGCCCATGGGGTTGTCAAACAGTTTTAGAAATATTTGCACAAAGAAAGGCTGAATTGTAACATTTCTTAGTGAGAGCAGCCCACTTGTCTTCTGTTTAACAAGTCAGATTGTTTAGCATACAATAAAATGCTCTTATAATTTGTGACCAATGTTGGGGAGAAAAAAGAAAGAACGAAAGGTTGCTTCTCTATATAAAAGTCAATTCTCATTTTGCTCACTTCCTCCCAGGCAAAGTCCCTGAGAAAATAATTTCCATCTTAAAAACAAACAGAAGCTGGAATCGTTTATGGAGGAACCCATCTTTCAAGGACATTTCCTTCCCAACTGCACAATACAAGCTCAGAGCAGGGGAAATAAATAAGAACTTAATCCTCCTGCATTCCAGTGGGGACCTCTGTTTTCTTTTCTCAGCTTTGAAGGCAAAGCTAAGAAGGCGGCTTGAAAAAGAAAACATTTTATTCCAATCTACAAAGGAAGTTATATCCTCTGTATCTGTATCTCTCTTCCTTTAAGCACTAGGCAGGGCCTGAAAAATACTGCTGCCTTCTTTTTGGACTATATTCCACATCTGATCCTATAAAGAGCTCTGGAATTTCACACCAGGGGTATTCATAGCAGAAGTTCAAAAATCATGACCTCAGTGGTTCTCATGAGGCAAAGTATGCTGAAGATCCCTTGGAATCATAAACATTCTCTTGATCCAAATGTAAGAGACAGTGTAAATGAGTTGGCAATCCCATAGCTGCTACCAAATGTAGGTTTCCCCCAACTCTTATCCACCAAATGTGAGAGTTTATTCTTGAAAAATCCCTCCCCTGCCACTAAGTGTGGAGATTTCCTTCCGCTAGGCCAGTAGCTCCCAAATTACGGTCTTTCCAAGGGTTCTGTAAAAGCATCATCGGAGTTCTGCAAAGAATATTCAAAAATCAAATCCAAAATAGATTTTAAAACAAAACTACATGAGGCCAACTATTTGATTGATAGTCTTAATGGCTAATGCACTATAGCTAATGCTAGTTATAGTTATTGGCTTCACATTTATTATTTCTTAATTATCTTATTTGCTCCCTGAACTGATTCACACATAGTTGAGTTTTCATGTTTATTTCACATTTCTTTTTTGAATTTTGGCTCCCTTGTACAGTTTTTGAGATGAAAGACATTTGGGATATTGGGATATTATTCATAAAAAATTGAGTAAAATTTACTCTAACACTAGATGTTACAGGGGGGGGGGGGAGAGAATTTAGTCAGATACCAATTGTACAAGTTGTCCCACTTAAAAAGATGAGAGGCCTGTGACTGACATCATAGGTAGACATCAATTATGAGTGACAACATGAGAAAACACATCCAGAAAATCACATTGTCTGATTTTTAACGGATTTATTTGCAAGTTATGGTGGAAAAGA
Source organism: Anolis apletophallus (assembly GCA_030556195.1). NCBI lineage: Eukaryota > Metazoa > Chordata > Lepidosauria > Squamata > Anolidae > Anolis > Anolis apletophallus. Next base: position 65,151,254 of record JARBWK010000001.1, on the reverse strand, counting down.
AGTATTTGGTCGCTAAAAAAAGTTCTTCTCAATAGCCTGAGAAATTAATTCAGACTAGGGGTCAGTCACAGAAAGAAAAATTATTTTGATTTTCTTCAAGCCAGACTAGTTTTCTTTTGGTGAAGTTGTTGTTTCTTTCTTTTTCCTTTTTTGTAAGACAGACCCAAATTCCCAGTTTTCAAAAACTGGAATTTTAAGGATCCTATTGGAATAGTGAGATTCCATACGGCTTTAGATGAGGGACTTTATGCTGAAGCAGCTCGCTATGCAAATTTAACTGATTTATGAGGCCATAAACATCTCCAGGAAGATGTTTATATGTGAAGAATGAAGGAATGCGACAGTTCCTCCTGGTGGCCAAAAGCTGGAATGTTAAATAGCCTCCGTGTCTTTGTCTATATATGTTTTGTGTCTATGGCATTGAATGTTTGCCTGTATGTGTACATTGTAATCCGCCCTGAGTCCCCTGCGGGGCGAGAAGGGCGGAATATAAATAATGCAAATAAATAAATAAATGTATACCTTATTAAGGCCCGATGGCCAGATACGGCCCTCCAAGTTCATTTACCCAGCCCTCGCTCAGAATCAACCTAAGTTGGAAACTACTTGAAAGCACACAACAGCAGCAACAATCCTATCTCATCAGCCAAAAGCAGGCCCACACTTCCCATTGAAGCACTAATAAGTTTATATTTGTTAAAATTGTTCTTCATTTTAATTATTGTATTTTAAGTGTGCCCCCCCCCCCCCCCCACTACAAATAAGATATGTGCAGTGTGCACATGAATTCATTCAAATTTTTTTCAAATTATAATCAGGCCCTCTAACAGTTTGAGGGACTGTGACCTGGCCCTCTGTTTAAAAAGTCTGAGGATCCCTGCAGTAGAAAAACTAGCAAAGAGCCCTGCCGAGAGAGTTGAGGTTGTAACTTTTGTGGACAGGACCAAGCTTTTACTATAGCAACATAATTTTATGACAAGAAAATTGTGTAATTGTATAACATTATATGTCGAATCTATTTTATGTTCCTAGAGTATGTGATTCATTAAGGATACTAATATATGCTTTTCTCTATATCTTTTTTTAAAAAAGGTCCCATTTACCCATAACTCATACTGTACTTGATGAAGTAACTCCATCAGGTAAACTCCAAGGTATTCGCTGTGTGATATTAGCAGCCAATAAAAAGGGTTACCAGAAAGACCCCGAATGTTTGAGAGTTTTACTTCCTCAGACAAGCCAAATTAGAATAACATTATACTGCAAACTGGCCTGTCTGAGAGCCATTAAAGTGACTCTACCAAGTGCTTCCATTTACAAGTACATTTTGTAAAAGCCTTTGCTGCAAAAGAACAAGATAATCAAATGTACAAAATCTTCAAATGGAGTTTATTGAGACATTCAGCTATGTCTGTCAATCTACATCCATACCCACTACTAAAAAATAAAATAATATCCACATTACACGGTCGGAACAACAATTCTTAAAGGGGAGGGAGGAAAAACACTTTTAAGCGCCAAGCCTAGTGTATAAATAAAAGACTAGTTCCTTTTCATATCAAAATTCACATTAAAAAATTGCCAGCTCCCACCCCACCCCCAGCCCCTATTTCTATCTGAAAGCCATGATAAATGTAAAAATTGGAATACACACACATTGTTGTCATAGGAGAAAAAGGTGCAAATCCTAGTAACAGCCTCTGAAGTGGCATTTGCGGCATTTGATCATACAATTTATGTACTCATTCCCAAAGGTGCAAATATTGCCAAGAGATTAATACTGTTTTAATACAGCTGCAAGAAATTAAACACTACACAGATCTGAACAGCACCAGGTGGCTTCAGTCATGATCTAAAACTCCTCCCACGTCTCATCTGCACTCAATAGTGAAGCATAGACTGAGTTCACTGGAGCTTAAGTTGACTTCACATAGCCTACACTGTCCAGAATATTGAGTAACAAAAAGATTCCTAAACATTAAAGTGTTGAAGACTCCATCAGAAAAAGTCAAGAATTGCTATAGATTACATGAATGCAAATGCCCTACCCAACATGCCCAAAGCACTACATCTGACATACTGAGTGCTGCCCTGTTCCAACACAATCCTTGATATAGTTCCATTTTTAAAACTTCTGGCCTCTACAGGGGTTTTGCCAACGTACTTGGCTCCATCCATTGCTGAAAACAAGGCCAGGGATACAAACCCCTGGTTTGTCCTTCTGTTTTATTCTCCCTTCATCAGAAACACTGCCTTTCGTTTCACCTGTCTTCTTTCCTCTCCCTACTTCCTCCTGTTTCTGCCCTCCCTACATTTCAATTCCCAAAATACTCAGTTATACTTTCCACCTTCTGCCCATTTGCAACACGACGACAGATTCTAAAAGTTAGTTTCCAGTGGAATGCACTGGCAGCCCTGTAAACCAAGCAGCTCACAGAAATCAGCATGGGATCTTATGAATACATTTTGGCCAGCATTCTGAGAGTTAAACTTGCTTATTACAATAAAAAGGGTCGGATTCTGTCCACCGAACGGAGTGGCCCTGGAGTGCTTATTCTAGCACCAGTCTCTGCTACTTCAGTTCTGGATACAGCTTCCCATGTCCCGTGTTAAAACTTCTGCCTCTTCTTTGGCCACTCCTTCTGCGGTCATCTCCTTCTGGCTGTCTTCACTAGAAGATGCGTTGCTCAGACTGACCGAGGCATCCTTGGCATCAGCAGAGTCTTGTAGAGGACCCAGCTCTTTGACAGCTTGTCCCTGGTCAATAGGTCCACCACTTGGCCCCTCCTGACGCTCAACGCCAGGGGGCTCTGTAGCTTCTTGTTGAACAGTATTTTGCTCCGCTCCAGGATTTGGTTGTGGCAAGGGCTGCTCTGGTCCTTGGCCCATGAGCTGAGTAGGGTTTTTAAGTTGGCAGTGGCATAGGGGACAGGTTTCTTGCACATACAGCCATTTCTTAAGGCAGCCCGCATGAAAGAAATGGCCACAAGGAGTGATGATAGCAGACTTCATGTCCTGAAAAGAAAACAAAAGGCAGAGAGGTCACACTATGCCCATCCACAGGCATCCAGTCTCCCAAGGCAGCCCCAATACTCAACACAGTCCAGACGGGCTGCTAAAAGTGAACCAGGGTGACCCACTGCTCAGCTTCATTTGTCATCATTTAGCAATACATCACTATTAAAAATATATATCATTAAAACCTGAAATTATGGGCAAGTGTTACACGAGTCAAGAAGTAAATAAGATGCATTCTAAAAGATACAGGAGCAGAGCAGAGGTACAAAACTGAGCTTCTTAATACTCTTGGGTTTCAGTACAAACCAAAAAGAAAAAAAAACCAGCAGTAGCTGACTTGCTGTAATTTTGAATTCTGTCACAAATAGAGATAGACGGATCTGTCTTATAGCAAGTCATCTCTACCAGGGCTAGGCAACATGGTGACTTCCAGAGGCCTCAAACAATATGGTTAGGTTTATGGGAGGTCTACTCCAAAACACATGGAGGTTGTTTATCTCTGATTTGACCTATCTGACCAACATCCGGTCTTCATTATCTTATTCAATTACATTAAACAAGTACTTTTATTTTTCTTCCACTGGAAGCACCATTTCATTTGAATCTATACATATAACATGAACCTTTTACTAGCCAATTGTGGCATGGATGCAATATCATGAGATTGAATTGTAAAGTACAAAAAGTTTCTTTAGAGGACGCTTGAATGTACCACTTTAATGACACTAGAACATCACTGGTGTTCAGAACATTCTTGGGAGACAAAGCATAAGAGGCCTTTAGTACGCAATGCTGAAGTGGCACTTTAGGCTTTAGTTCGTTGCATTATTCTTTTGCCTTAGAAAAGTGAAATATAACTAGCCACTTAATTTCTGGTGATTAGTTCTAAAGGTGTATTGAAAATCTTGCAGCTGAGCCCTTTAAAGTGATCAAAGGCCTATTATATTCTGTCCTAAAAGAAGAAAGTATGGACTATTCAACAGCCTATTGTGAAGAGTTTTCAGATCTTTCCAACTCATGCCTCATAGTTGATGTAAGTTCACTGCGTGCAGTTGTGTCAGCTGTTGGTCTAGTAGTGATATTACTGAATTTCTACTGCTTGAGGATAGAATCCTTCAAGAGATGAACATACCGTTTGTGTGTTTGAGGTCTCCTTTCTAGCTTATAAAGGTTGCCAGTGACAGTGGACACTTTTGTCCAAATGGTCATGAAAAAAACCCACTGTGTGACTGGGCAAGTCACATTCTCTCAGTCTCAGGGGAAGGCAAAGGCAAACCTACTTTGAACTAATCTTGCCAAGAAACCCCCGGGATATGTTCACCTTAGGCGTAAGTTGGAAATGACTTGAAGGCACACAACCCTGATTGTTGGTGACTTGCAATCCTCACTGTCCCTTGCTGCTGGCTAAGGCTAACAGGAGTTGCAGCCCTTGATAACTTTGAATGGAAATGACAGATTACAAGCTGGTCATGTAATATGCATGGGAGGGGGGATAGGCACATAGTCAGGCAATTCACCGGATACATCACATGATGTGAGGCTTCTACTTGGGAGTCTTGCAAACCTACCACTTTCCACTCCACACCTAACCACAAAAAGCAAAATCGTGCAGAGCAGGCCATTGCACTACATTATATATTGCGCACAGTAAGGCACCTGTATGATTAAAGGCCAATTACGGAGTGCCAGCCCTGTAAGTATCTGAATGCTGTAACTTCTTACTCTTACTCTATTTATGGCCCAGCTTAGGACATCCATGGCAGTCCTTCCTACAAATGGCCAGAGGAGGGAGACAGATTAGTACCCATGCAAAATCTGTCTAGACAAGTTTCACACCTGATAGCAGATGGCACAGATATCATTGTGTTGTTCCAACTGGTCTTTGGTAGCAGTAGGCAGTGATTTGATTTTATTCACAGCATCTCTGCGGAGAAGAAAGCTTTTCCATCCCAGCTGAGCACGGAGCCACACATTGTAATAGGAGTGAATGAAGATGATCATGGAGCCCATCACCGTCCACTCTCCAAAGATGGTTTCCGATACACCATAAGCCACAACACAGAGAGCAACAAGGAACTCTAGCAGTCGATAGGTGCCATTGACATAGTAAATGACATCATCCATGTTTTCTACTGGCTCTTTTCTGAATTCCTCAACCATAAACAAGACGTAAATGAAGAGTGTTCCAAGTACCTGGGAGCAGAAAGAGGTTTATCACTACAGGTCATCAGGCTAGAACTTCGTAAGATTGTATTTGGGTGGGTTTCATACATTCCTAATCTATCAGAAGCAGTTCAGCACATATATTCGCAACACTTCCAAACATGACAGCCATCAATCATTTTTAAACTGGAAGCATGATCACTGTCATATTTATTCCTGTTCTAATGAAGCACTGTAGCATTTATATAATAAGAGTGTTTTTATGTAAACTCCTATTTTAAAAGCCTTGGCATTAGGGCTATATTTAAATACACACACAAACACCCAACTGGCACAGGCGGCTTTATTTTACAGCCAAAGGTCTTAACACTAATGTACTAGAACACATTCAGGTGAGATCTATACATTTAATCTCAGTAGACAAAGTCCAGTTAAACTAAACAATATTTTAGCATCGCTGCTTTCTATAGTGCAGGTCTGACCACACGGGTAAGCTTGATCCTGGAATTATTGGGACTTAGAAGTATCCAGTTTTGTTTGGATTAGCCTCTGTTTGGACAGACACACATGAAGCTTCTTTGTTACCAAACATTTTCACAATTTATCATGGAATCCATTAACATCTGATAATTTGCACTGGATGAACAAATGGTCTGAGCTTAGTCAAGAACATGTGTTATCTATATCTGTCTGTCTTAGTAGTTATATCTCGCTATATACCAGTGGTTCTCAATCTGTGGGTCCCCAGGACCACTACTCTCAGAAATCCCAGCCAATTTTCCAGCTGTTAGGATTTCTGGGAATTGAAGGCCAAAACATCTGGGGACTCACAGGTTGAGAACCACTGGCCTATACGTATGAAGTCTCAGGATGGCATATAAAATTTTTAACTTCAAGCAGTTGAAAACAGCAACAATAATTTAAACAGACTAAAACTATATTAAACATGTTACTAATCTATTTCAAGATGTAGGCTGGAAAAGGGAGAGAGCAATAGCTAGTACTCATTTACATATTTTAATGTCTTTTAAATAACTAGTTACTCTATACCCACACTTCCCATCTCATATCTTCTTGTATTTCCTAAACTTGTTTCACAACACATTTGGCTCTGTTAGCACTGCAAAATCATTAAATACATGCAAGAGGCGATTATGGCTTACCTGGAGAGAAGTGAGAATACTGCTGGAAATAATGATCAGCAACCAGAAATCCATATGGAAAAACTGGCATATCATGTAAGCCATGTATGCTGGGAAAACCAGTAGGAACAAGCACAAGCTCACAGCACGGAAATGTTTCCAGAGGCTCCTGTAAAAAGCAGTGCCATTAAAAACAGAAACCAAAGCTGATTTTACACTTCCCGACAAAAAATCAGAAGTCACATACATAGGCAAGACTCTCTTGGAAATATAATCCCTCCTAAACATTCCAACAGTATGCATATTTTTAAACATTTTAATCTGAAAGTAAGTAGATCTCCATGTATTTTGAACAAACTGGGATGAGCAAAGCCATTTTGTGGCCCTGAGATGGTCCAATAAAGCTTGCATTTTTAAAAATTAAAATAAATGTCTCAAAATGCCTCCTCAAGCCCTATGGGTGTGTGTGGAGGAAATTTCCATTATGTGTGGAGGCCTCTTATCACATCTAGAGGTAGAAAATTTATTTTGCAAAATTATTTCCACACACACACACACACACCCAGCCTGGAGGGCATTCCCCCCATTTGTGGGGCCCAATGTGGAACAATTGTGACTCCAAAGGACCTTTTGTTAAAAAACAGAAAATGAACGAGAAGTGACTTTTGCTCTCTTTCTGTTATTTTAAAAGTCTTCTTCATGGGTTATATTGGCCAGGAAGGCCCAGAAAATGCCTAAGGGGCCAGCAGCAGCGGGGAAGGGGACAAAAAAGTGGAACAGGTTTGGTGAATGTGCAGCTCTCCTTGCTCTCATGGGGGGCTGATGTGCCCCCTATCCTTCTAAAGTGGCTCACCCCTGCCATAAGCCTTTAACTGCATGTGATCTTTAGAAGGCGGTTAGAAGGTGGTGAACTGGAGATCATGAATATTCTACACTCCTCAGTTTAAATCCCAGAACAGTACAATTAACTCCAATAGTATTGTCACAGAATAGTTTAAGGATTGTTGTTTATGTGAGTTGCTTAAGGATGTGTCAGGACCTCACCAAGATTACAGGGTCACTTTAGGGCTGTTCATGCATTATGTTCATTATCTGTCAGGGTGCCCCGATTATCCTTTTCCTGCATGGCAAAATGGGATTGGACTGGATGGTCCTTGTGGTCTCCTCCAATTCTATGATTCAGAATGCATGTAGTCTCTATATTATCAGACCTATTCAGAAGGTTCATTTCGGATTTAAACATACAAGGAAGGGAGAAGTGTCTTTTTGCCCACTGAAGAGCATAGAGTATTCTTGGAAGGAGTCTTTTTGCCCTTTATAACATTAGTCATCCCTAGCCTTTGAAATTATTCTTTTTTTTAATTATAGTTCAACAAACCCTAAGATTGTTCTTAGGGAAGAAATCTGATCCAATAATAACAGTAATAATTATAATAAGAAGTGGGTTCACACAGTGCATACTGCAGATGGGTCCAGACTGTATTTGCGTATTTGTGAAACTCTTTAGTTGCATTTATACCTTATTTTATTCAGTACTAGAATCACACAGAGTTCCAAGTGTATGGCTATACTAAAGGGGAATGAATTCAAACATGTTTCTGTGAACTAAACACAAATAACCTTCACAGCACCATCATTATTATGCAATATTAATATCATGTAGTTCCTGTGCATTATATCGTTCAGCAGAAGTAACCTGATCTGTTTCATATATCTTATTCCATGACAGGGTTATTTTTTCCTTAGTACTTAATATGAATGCAGCCCAAACTCATCTGCAACTCACAGGGGTGGTGGAGGAAGCATCCACTACGTCACAGTAAACACCTGCTACGTCACACTAAATTGCACCAGCAGACTTGTATAACCAAATATCAATAATTCATGCAACAACATCTGGATCTTGAAATTTCAAAAGTGCAGTCAAGTACCATCTAAGATCTTTTCCAGAACTTTGGTTCAGAGTTTAATTTGAACCCGGGGGAGATTAAGAGCAGCCTGAAGTCATCAGGCTCAATTTGTACAAGCTGCCCAGCTAACATCCCGTGGCTCTACTCTCCTCTTTTCCCTTTGCTAATAAATATAATATGAACATGGTGCAAACAACCTGTGCTAGCCACAAGTAATCTCTAAGCAAAACAAACAGTAGATAAAAATAAACTAATTCTTATTTAACTATGTTCTCGGACTACAAAGGAAAAGAAAAACAAGCAGAGCAGACAATTGGCAAGATACAGAATCCACATTTTCTTGTTGAGGTACTAAAAAAATCCTTCTAAGTGGTGCGTTAAGTCCTCATTAAATCATAGAATCATAGTGTTGGAAAACACCCCAAGGGCCATCCAGTCCAACCCCATTTTGATATATTAGGAATACTTAATCAAAACACTCCCAGCCGATGCCCACCCAACCTGTTTAAAAACCTCCCAAAAAGGAGACTTTACCACACTAAATAAAGAAGCAATACTAAACCTCCGTCCTATTCAGGAAAACAATTTGAGTTTTCAGCCTTACATTTAAGATCATGGTCTCCTGACTCCCTGCAACATTCTTGATTTATAGCCCTCTGTGGCTGCCTTCTTTTACTGATATGTGCCAATTTGGCTTACCACTGGCTTGGTTTGGTCCATCCTCCCTAAGCATAATTCCCACCACACTGCTCCCTTGCAGAGCTGCATCACTGTATTTTTCTATAAATCCAGATAAAACACTTTCAGAGTATAAATACATTTTGGCATCTGGGCAATCCGGTAGGCTTCATGGTACAGTTTTAGCAGTTTATTTATGTCTGCCTAAGAATATTTAACTGTTGACCTGAGAATTATTTCTACATGTTAGGTATAGTATCAGGCAGAGCATATTCAACCACATAGTCTATATCCCTTATCTGTACACTTGTACCCCCACTTCTTTTCAGCCACAAAAAAATCCACAAATATTCCAGACACACAAGATTGGCACAGCAGTAACTGGAGCTGTGTTTTCAATGAGGGTTTTTATCTGTACACTTGTACCCCCACTTCTTTTCAGCCACAAAAAAATCCACAAATATTCCAGATACACAAGATTGGTACAGCGGTAACTGGAGCTGTGTTTTCAATGAGGGTTTTTTTTGTTCAGGTGCATCCACTTTTATTCGAGTGCAACAGTTGATACCCTGCCCATTTAAAGATAACCGTGTTTGCTACTTCTTCCAACCAATAATTTGGGGGGGGGGGGGTACTTGGCAAATCCGGAATGGAAATGCTTATGGGGAGGAAGAAAAACAAGGCTCCATTGGAGACCTACTCTTTGAATCAAAACAAATTTTGGTGCTCACACTTGAAGACGTTCACACTGTAGAACTGGGTTTACCGCCAAAGTATCAAGAATTTGAAAAGCTGTTGTCAAGTTTAGAAAATACATATAGCTTACTTGTCTCTTGAAGCTCCCAGGGCTAGGACAATGGGATCTGCAATCTCAAGCATGGACTGAAGGATGGATGCAACCACAATGAAGAGGATAATACTGAGCAAGAAGGCCCGGTGGACAACTTGGAGCTCAATCAATCCAGTTTGCACAGCCAGGATTAGAAGCGTGACTCCTTCTGTCATCCCTCTTTACATATAAAAATATATTTAAGAGAAAAGAACAAAATGTTAAGTACAAACCAACTTAATCAAGTTTTACAATTGTTTTAATTAACATACAAGTATTTTCCTCATTTTTGTGAGCGAATGCTTTGTATTTTGCATAATGTTCCATCTAGTGGCCTTCCTTGAGCCTGACACTCTTTCCTAAATGGCAGTTATGAAACCCTATTAGAGGGTTGATAACTGATTTGAAATATTTTAACAAACACCTATGGGTTGATCACAGCAAGCCAATACACTTCAATGTTATTTATTTCCCTATGAAAAAAGGAAATCACAGTGGTCCTATGTTACTGGCCTTGAAAACACTTGCAATTGTACATGTTGCGTAATATATAATGTCGTGACTGGGGAGAGTTTCTCTACACATTATCTTCACCTGAAATGATCCTGGATCACTTCTGACGTCTTCCATTCTTGGTTCAGTTTTAAAGCCCTATTTTATATGTTTATGCATTGAAACAAGATTTCAGCATTCTAGAAACCCCTTGCACTTATGACATAAATTCTTGTTGTATTGCTATACAACTTTCTCTGCAGCTTAAACAGTCTTCTAAGCTTAAACAGAGTAACTCCAATTAGCACACAGAACAAAAAAAGAAAGAAAGGATCTGTTGGTAGGAAGAAAACTACTACTTATTATTCTACGACAGGTTTTCTTGAATTAAATAATGTTAAGAAACCTAAAATATGAAGCAATGAAGATTAGCTGGAGTTATGCAACAAGAAGGCAAGCAAATACAGTTTCATATTCACCCAAACATAATAAAGACAAAGCATTGTTCAGGCTAAGAGGGGAGGTTAAACAAGGGTTTCAAGAAATCAGCTTTGAAGAGGGCTTTCCTTTTAAAAGAAAAAGTAACAGTAGTAGTAGTAGTTTACATGAAATAAGAATTAAATGTGAATTGTATGCTAATCTGTTTTATGCCCCCTGGTGGCGCAGCAGGTTAAACCACTGAGATGCTGCACTTGGGATTTTGTAACAGTAAATAGATAAGAACACTAAAGTTTATATGATGTTATTAAATACTATATTGTAACATTGGAATAACCCCAAGTAGGGCTAGAATAGGCACCATGCATAACTAGTTGCTGTATGTTTTTATTTAACGTTTTTGCTTTTATAGTCCCAGGCCCCCTGGTGATGCAGCAGGTTAAACCGCTGAGCTACTGAACTTGCTGACCAAAAGGTTGTCAGTTCAAATCTGGGGAGTGGGGTGAGCTCCTGCTGTAAGGCCCAGCTTCTGTCAGCCTAGCAGTTCGAAAACATGCAAATGTGAGTAGATCAATAGGTACCACTTCTGTGGGAAGATAACAGCGCTCCATGCAGTCATGCTAGCCACATGACCTTGGAGGTGTCTACGGACAACGCTGGCTCTTCTGTTTAGAAATGGGGATGAGCACCACCACCCAGAGTCGGACATGACCAGACTTAATGGCAGGGGAAACCTTTACCTATCTGTTTTAGTGAGCCTGATAAATTCCATTTTGACAACAGCTGACATTTCATTATGGCCTGTTGTATTGTTATTGTTGTTGTTATTATATTCATACCTCACTTCATCTTCCCCAAAGGGAACTTAAAGAGGCTTAACATAAAAGCATCAGCATTAACGATTAAAAAATATACAAATATATAAACATTAAAATAGGATTAAACATAACCATTATTTTTTTTAAATCCCAGTTAAAAACCATTAAAACACATTCAAAGTTAAAAACCACAGGATCCCTTTAACTGATCTTAAACACCTTCATCTTTAAAAGTCTGCCTGAATAAAAAGGTTTTAGCCTGCTGCCAGAAGGACAGCAGGAGGGGGCCATCAAGGGGTTCAAGAGTTGAGGGGCAGCCACTGAGAAGGCCCTCTGTCTCGTGCTCACCAACCGAACGTGAGATGGAGGTGGAACTGAGAGAAGAGCCTCTCCTGAAGATCTCAGGGCCCGGGAAGATTCATACAAGGAGTTGCGGTCGGCATTGTTTTGCTGAGCTCTATCATTTGTGTTATGCTCGAGATGTTGTAATTGCAATATTGTGTGCCCAGGGCCAACAACCAGAAGTTATGGTTACAAACAGTGCCAGAACAAGAACATTTTTGTAAACCACAAGCAATCACTGGCTCCATTCTGCGCTGGTCACACAGACCTTAGACAAGAATGACCACACATGCATTAAATATTGCTCATGTGCACTTTGTTTTTGTCTGCATGACTCCGTTGTTCTTTATCTATCCTGGCCAGTGCTATGAGTAGGACATGGTTGGGGCTTGGCGAATCCTGTAGCCAAAGTTACTGGTCATTGTCTTTTGCCTTCCTACGCAATTTCAGGGTTTATCCAAGTATTGTGTGTCACCTGAGAGGACACACTGGGGCTGATATTTCAGTCCTACTCAACGCTAGTAATACTAGAAGTAGTAGTGAGGGTTGCTCTTATCAAAGAATTACAAATGCAAAAGGGTCTGCAAAACTAAACAGAGAAACTAAAGGAACCGTGGCAGAAAAATTACTATCAAAGTCATAACAACTAGCAAAAACTGATTATCAAATATAAATAATCAAACAAAGCATGGAGTCCTAAGAGATAGAAGGAAAGAATAAAGAACTCACAAAATGTTTGGGGAACTGGATTAGGGCTTTGCAATAAAATTCAAGCAATGTACTGCAATATGCCCCTTTACAAAAAATAAGTTTGATAGAATGCTTCTTTCAGCATTAAACCTTAAAACAATAGAACATGAAGGTTATATCATATGGGTTTTAAAAATCCATGTAAGTTCTAAAACCTGTTTCAGCTTAACCAACATGGCTTAAGAAAGGGTTAGGCAGTCCTGATTGTGCAGCTTACCTGTTCATAGCTGGGTCGTTCATGAACGCTCGGTAGCCTTGCAGGTAAAACTTGCAGAGGGTTAAAACTCCAAGTGCCACAAAGGACACTGTAAACACCAACCCCAGAAGAGAATAGGGCGTGCTGCAGCATTCAGCAATACTGGGATCAAGAAAATACAAGTATTATTAAAATTTTGAACAAGAACACCGTGTGCACGGAGGCAATTAACACATTTGAGCCCTGGCATATCTGGCAAAGTCGACCAATCCTGAAAAGTGTTGACCTAGGACAAGCCTTAAGTATGCCTCTATACACACACGCACACACACACAGAGAGAACTTATCAAATGGAGATATTGTAGAATCTTAAAAATATTTATTATTGTTGTTCTGCTTGTATTTTATGAAAATATATTATTCATGTATAGGGCCCCCTGGTGAGGCAGTGAGTTGAACCACTGAGCTGCTGAATTTGCTGACCAAAAGATTGGTGGTTCAAATCCCAGGAGCGGGGTGAGCTCCCACTGTTAGCCCCAGCTACTGCTAACCTAGCAGTTCAAAAGAATGCAAATGTGAGTGGATCAATAGGTACCACTATAGGAAGGTAACAGTGCTCCATGCAGTCATGCTGGTCATATGACCATGGAGATGTCTACGGACAACACCGGCTCTTCAGCTTAGAAATGGAGATCAGCATCACCTCTCAGAGTCAGACACAAATAAACTTAATGCTTATACATGAATAATAAAAGGTAAACCTTTACCTTTACCTTTTATTATTCATGTATGGAAGGGAAAATGTATCCTTCATCGACGTTGCTGACATTTTAATTAAATGTAGCAAGGAAATGTAGATAGATCTACTATTTAACTTCTCAATTAGGGACAGGTAGCATGGTTTGGATGCTGAATGAGGACACTGGATACCAGGGTTAAAATCCCCATTCACCTATGGAAACCCACTGGTTGACCTTCAGCAAGTCATTCTCTCAGCTTGAGGAAAGTAAAAATAAACAACCTCTGAACAAATCTTGACAAAGAGTCACCATAAACTGGAAATGACTTGAAGGTACACAACAACAACAACAACAACAACAGTTAATAGTAAGGGACAACTGTTTTTAAAAAGAGGTTAAAAGGTAAAGATTTCCCCTTGACATTAAGTCTAGTGGTGTCCGTTTCTGGGAGGTGGAGCTCATCTCCATTTCTAAGCCAAAGAGCTGGCGTTGTTCATAGACACCTCCAAGTTCATGTGGCCAGCCTGACGGCATGGAGCGCAGTTAAAAAAAGAGGTTAAAGCTGTACATTCCCATTCCTGTGTTTACTTACTTCCTTGAGACCTTTTCAGCATGGAGCACTTAATTCCCATTCTTTGGTTTGTATTTATTTTTACTTCACACAATCCTTCCTCCGCTTTGTTGTGGGTGAAAATAAACTCATATGCTTTCACCAGCAACACAGCAGAAGGACAAAAACTCTGGTTACAAAGTCCCTCCTCTGGAGGAAACTCAGCCACATCAATCAGTCCAAGCTTCATTTCTCCTTCAATATTTTATAACTATGTTGTGCAATGGAACTCTGCTTGACCGCACTGAGAGCTTTGGGGACAGTGCTTCTAAAAACTCCATTTTTTCCATTCTCTAAGCATGCAAAGAAAACCAGTCTAACTGCTTGGGAAACAACACATTTTACAGAGGTTTTAGAACATACAAAACCTAAATACACTCCAAGGAACCACAATGCTGGGGGTGGTGGGGAAAACAAACAATAGTAAAGCAGGCACTTGAACTTGGACATATTTATTATTCTAGCTTGAAGGAATTTGTTAGTCATCCAGTTTTGGAAAGTTTAATTAGTACACCTCCAAAATACTTTCTCTTAACTTTTTCAAACCAGAGACAATGTAAACAGGGACAAGACCTCTGAATTTCCCCAGAATTTAAACCTCAAAAAAGTTGGGTAGAAATTAAGGGCATATACCCCTTTAATCCATGGATCCAAAGTCTGCAGTTTCATTTATCCATGCTCCAAAAAATATCCCTCCCCTGAAAGTATTTTGGGGCTTTCTTGGTCCCTTAGTCCAATATGTTGGTATGCTTCTGGTCCAAGTACAGTCAAAACATAGGGTTTGCTATTATCCATAGATTTAAGTGTACGCAGAGGTTTTTGGGTCTGGAATATGGGGGTTGTATTGTATTCCACTATTCATGAAATAAGTCTCATCCAAAATATACCCAAAGGGATATCTTGTAGTTGCTCTTTCCCCTCATTTGTAGGAAGCAGCCCCCCCCCCCCCCCCCCCAGCAAATAGCAACTCACCAACAATTTGCCAGCTATAGATTTTAGTAAATTACCTGGTCAGAAATAGAAAGAGCAGCCTCTCCCTAGATGCAGGCTGATCTC
Organism: Anolis apletophallus; assembly: GCA_030556195.1. NCBI lineage: Eukaryota > Metazoa > Chordata > Lepidosauria > Squamata > Anolidae > Anolis > Anolis apletophallus. The sequence continues at coordinate 65,136,072 of JARBWK010000001.1, read as the reverse complement.
TTGTGCTGAAGTAAGAGTAGATTTGAAGAGCAAATAATACAAGCCAAAAGACCATGAAGAGGACAGGGACTACCAGCTGGTTCCACAAAGACATCCCTAAGGCCAGGAGGCCATAAACTTCAACCACCTGGACAAGTCAAGAGAAGAGAAGATCAGGATTATTTGTTTTCTTTCTTTCAAATGTTTGTATGTAGGTGATCTGATATATAACTACAACCTTCAAACAAAAGGTAATAACCATTTAATTATTCATTCAATTAAAAAATACATAAAAATAGCAAAAGATTGTATGCACCAACTGGTGCCATATCTCTTTATTTCCCCTGCCTCACTCCATCCAAGTATCGGCAGAAATAAATATTAAGTGCATTTTTCACTTTTACAATATGTGATAGTGATGGAAATATGCCTCATAATCATAACATTAAAACAAAATAACAAACACCTATTTGACTATTGTTTACTACACATTTCCTGACAAATCATTTTTAAAAAGCAGGTGTCATCAACCTGAGTCACCACATCCTCTTACTTTGTATTGTGTGGCCACTACTTAATTGTCTCTTAATTAATTTGTGTTAATTAAGATATAAATGTGTTTCCACAGCTGCCTTTTAAAAGCACATGAAACGTTGTCATGGCTCGCTCATTTTGATACAATGGGAGACATTTCAACTATACAAAGAGGACTGGTACTGGAGAAGCATGGAATGGGAAAGCTAACAAGGCAAGATACAAATGTTATCTACCTGAAACATCTAGATGACATGTAAGGAAGGTTGCTTTTCTTAAAATCTCTAGGTCTTGCAATCTTGCTACTGAAAGTGCATAATGGGCAGCTTAGCTTTTAAAACATTTTTTTGAGGCATGGGCACGCACATTTATCATCCAGGAGAGCATTCAGTTGAAAAAGTGGTAATGCCATAGCTGTTACTCTCCCTTCTGTGTGTATCTGTGTTCAGCATGGCCTTAAAAACATTAAAAACTACTCTGTATAAAGCACTGGAAATAACACAGCAGGCCATCTTCTCAAGGACTTTTTCTAAAGTTTTCCCTCTTCAGCTACCAATAGAAAGCAAACAAATCCTTGTTGTTGTTTTAGTTTGAAATTAAGTCTGCTTTGATTTATGGCAAACTATAAATGAAAGACATCCAAGATACTCTGCCATCAACATTTCATGAAAAATGTTCGTGTTATTCATGTGGAACAGTATTCTCTCCACAATTTTCTTAATTCCTTTGCAAATCTTTGCATTAATTTATTAAGAATATATGGATAATCTTGGAGACTGTTTTGGATAAAAAGAAAATGAACCAAAATAAACTGTGATTAAAAATAACAATATGTGATGTAAGGCCAGAAAGAATGAAATGGTGTCATCAGGGAAAATAATTACTACTAACTTCCCTGCTTCCTGATTTGCATTCTCAGACAATCTGACAATGATCAGATTATAATTATACCTTTGAGCTGGCTTTTGCGTTAAGGATCTAATCTAATAAAATGTAGGTTTAGAGAATAACGGCTTTTCCTAATAACATGTTGTATCTCTCCTGAGTATCTCTCATGAAATACAAAATATATATTGGGCAAAATCTATGAGATCAAAAGAAGAAGAAAAAGAAAAAAGAACAGTGACTCAGAACATTACACTAAACACAAGTCTATGCCCTCCCTATATTTTCCATAACTTGACTTGTTTTATCCTGTACAAAGCTAACTTGACAGTGATTTTCTCGCGTTGCATTCTAGTTGTGCTCAATTCAAGACTCAAGGCTGCCTACAACTGTTAAACAAACATAGCTAAAACTTCACCTCATTCAAAAAAATAAAACATGTAATTAAACGAGCAATAAAATTTAAACCAGTAAAAGCAAAGTAATTTTTTAAAAACGAATGAAGAGACAATGCTGTATGTTATACAAGGCCTGCTCTCCTTAAGCCATCGGCCTTTAAAGCAGTGGTTCTCAACCTGTGGGTCCCCAGGTGTTTTGGCCTACAACTCCCAGAAATCCCAGCCAGTTTACCAGCTGTTAGGATTTCTGGAAGTTGAAGGCCAAAACAGGTTAAGAACCATTGCTTTTTGACAAAAAGGCTTCACCTGTTTGTGAAAATAAATCAGTCTAGCCTCTCTAGGGCCCCTTCCACACAGCTGAATAAAATCCCACATTATCTGCTTTGAACTGGGATATATGGCAGTGTGGACTCAGATACTCCAGTTCAAAGTAGATATTGTGGGTTATTCTGCCTTGATAGTCTGGGTTATATGGCTGAGTAGAAGGACTCAAAGAAGGAGGTTAACTGAGAAGGTCTCCTCATGTTCCCATCAGATGTAGCTCTGAAGATTGTGGGACAAAGGCAGGGGCATGGAACTTACACAAAGATTACAAAGCCCCCTCCCGTAAATATTGGGTGTCTGTTAATGGGGTTATTTGGGATGCTGATTCAAAAATAGACCTCATCAGCTCTTGTTCCTTAGATATGGTTATCATGTTTTTTTATGGATGAGCAGATGATGCCTGGTAGATGGCATATGTTCTGTATCCTAAAAACTTGAGCAGATAGGGGAAAACTGGTGCTACCAGCCAAATGTTAAAAATGTTACAGGTGCTACCAGTCAAATGTTAAAAATATTCGTGTGCTGCCAGACAAAATCTACCATTCTGTGGATCAAAACAATAACCGTATACTACACTTATAGAAGATCAGAACATATACATATTCAGTTGCAAGTAATCAAAAACTGTGTTATGGAATTACGTTATGTGAAAACTGTTCTTAGAAATCAAGCTTAAGTTGACTTATAGTTTGTAAAATGTTGACTGAAATATTAGATTAGGTTTTTCCAAGTTTAGTCAGAATCAGTGACCAGTAAATCTCACAACATGATACACACAGAGGGTTTGGAGGACATGGGGTGTCTTTAAACCAGTTTGCCAAACTATTGCGGCAGGTCACAAAGGAGCTCTCAGCTAACATACCTGACAAGCAGCTATGCATTTTCACCTGCCCTGACTCACTGCCTTATTAACAAATTGAAAGGAATAAAAAGATACTGTTTTCCTCAGGATACTGAAATTAGCGATGTCGGTCTTCTTCTTCCTCTTCCCTTTCATTGTTCAGCTTAAAAAAACATACATTTATCAATGTTACCTTCTAAATTTTTCCCTAAAATTTCCAATCTTATTTCAGAAAATGTTTCTGGGAAATCTTCTTGCCTACATACACCTACAATGTTGTAGATAACACCATACTCTTCTTCAGTCATTAATGAAGTGCCCTGGATTTGCAACTGTCTTCTATCCATACCACAAACATTCAAAGATATTCTATTTGTCCTTGTTCTATCAGCTTAAGTTATGGAAAATAAGCCAAGACCACGGAAGAAATTCAGTCAATATTTTCAGCATACTCTACCTGGACAAGTTCTCTGTATGCAGACTTTGCCAGATTGTATGGTACCAGAAGATTAGACGCCAGAAAATAAAGAACTTCCAAGCCAGTGAAAATCATTGCAAATTTGTTGATAATCACAATTGTTTCCAGAGGAACCAGGCAGAGTCGTGCCAGAAGAGGGAGCATGTGAGCAGAGAAGAGCCAGATCTGTTTGGTTTTCATGACACAGGAGCAAAGGGTGCACACCACAAGCTGACCTACAAATGACACAAATGAAAACACAATCATAATGTGTCTCTCCCCTCTCCTTGAATATTCCATGAACAGTATCATACTTACAGTACACTGTAAAATACACATTACCTCTTAAAAGTGTTACCCTTTGCCAGCATTGATAGCTGTGATCAACAAAGTTTTATTACTTTTTGAACGGTTCAAAATTAATATATCAATTAATATTTTTTTAAAAATATAAGAGAATACATTTGCTAGGAAGGAATTATGGATTGAATATCCCTTGTCTGAAATACTTGAGGCCACAAATGTTCCATATTTTGATGTTTTGGGGGTACTTGCACATAATGAGAAATTTTGGAGATAGAACATACGTCTCAATGTTAAATTCATTTATGTTTCATATACACCTTACACATATACCCTGAAGTTAATTTTACAAACAATATTTTAATAATGGGGTGAAATGCAGTTTATGTATGCTGAACCATCAGAAAGTGAAGGTGAAACTATCTATTCCATCTATGTGGACAGTTTTTGAATATTTTGGATTTCTTGATTCCAGGTAAGGGATGCTCAATCTGTATTGGGAGAAAATTATCAATTTTCTCCCAAGTGGAACTGCTTTTGTAAAGCTGCCTCTATACTATATCAATTCACAGTAAATGCATAACAAAACAGATGCCTGGTCAATGTCTCAAAAGGGCTGCCTTTACACCTGGGCTCTAAGATTGGGCAGGACCCAATTTCCATCCCTGTGTATCATCTCCAATGGGATGCACCAGTGCATTAGCAGAGAACTGAAAGTGATGTCACATCATTTCTGGTAACTGTTCAGGTTTATTTGTGGGAGTTGGAAAAGGGTTTAGGGAATCACTGCATTTGTAGGCAGGTTTAAAAGATCTGAGGGCAAATCTGGGCTGAAACCATCCAAAAAAAATAAATAAATCAGAAAACCAAAATGGGTGTGTGTGTGTTTCAGATCTGTTCCAGAGAGGTGTGGAGGAACACAAAATGTGCTTGAGAGCTCTAGCAGGAACACTTTATAGGCCTTGCGTCACATATCCAACTAAATTTTCACTGAGCTTGATGTGGCACAATTTATAGAAATGTTGACGCTTTGGTGGAAAATACATTTTCCATTATGCATTTTTGTATCAAACTCAGACATTCTATTAACATTTTAGCAACATGGGTTCACTTTACAAATAAAATTGAACTACTTGACACATTCATGAAGTTTAAAAATATAAAAGCTTTAGTTTTTAGCAAGTAAAACTATCAATATCCTTTACACTAAACTACTGCACACTATGCCACTTGAGTATGTTTAGATTGTAGTTTTTGCCATATGGGAAGGAAAAATTAAAACAGAAATTACAGAGTTTGTAGCCAACAAAATATTTTATTAAGATATAAAATATCTCATAAAATCACAAGGACTAGGGTAGCATCATAGTTAAATATAAAGTTTAATTAAACACTGAAGTTGTAAACCTCTTCAGGAGTATATTATTATCATAACTACTGAATGCCACCTCCCTGTTCACCCAGTAGGTGCAGAAAGGCCTGTCTTAGATTTGAGTGATATGTTTATGTCCACGGTATTTATTTATTTATTTATTCGATTTAGTAGACCGCTCTCTCCGGAGCCCAGAGCGGTTTACAACAATTAAAACCAGATAAAAACAGATAAAACACATAAAATAACATTCTAGCCACTGAACCCCGCAACATGGGTTCACTTTACAAATAAAATTGAACTACTTGACACTACTTGAACTACTTGGTATGCCCAAGAATCCTCTCAGTTGGCGCCCCTTGTTGTGAAGTTGTGAGCTATGCTGGCGGTGGCATAATAGCCACCAGTAGGACCTCCCATGCCAATCAGGTCACAACCGAAGGGTCTGACAAAGAGCATCAAAGGGCAGGATGGGTTCTCTAGCCTTTTGGCAACCATCCTAGGAGAAGGATTTCAAACCTGGGCAGATGGTGCTCGTTTAACCCTGTATGGTCAACCATCTAAGAGAAGGGAACTCGAACCAAACCTACGACCTGAGGACATCGCTGCCACCTAAGCTTGCTAGGCCCCGGCAGACGAACCTTTGGTTTAAAGGGTGAGGCCAGTTCTGTGCACGCTGTGCTCCACCAGAAAGGTCCATTACATAGGCTCGAAGGACACATCCAACCTCCGAATAATCAACACGCTTGGAGAAAGCGTGGGATGAGTCCTTCCTGAATCTTTGTTTGCGAAGAAAAGCCAAGAGTGCCCAAGAATTACTATTCCCTAATTACCGTATATATTCGAGTATAAGCTGACCCGAATATAACCCGAGGCACCTAATTTTACCATTAAAAAACTGGGAAATCTTGTTGACTCGAGTATAAGCAGAGGGTGAGAAAAACAGCCACTCCTGGTCAATTTCAAATATATATATATTTATCAATAAATTACATTCATTGAGGCATCAGTAGAGGAAATGTTTTAGAATATTTACCATATTTCAAAGAAAAATGGTAAACTAGTTTTGTAAATGGAAAAGGAGGGTGAGCAAAAAATACCCAATATGGTATCAACAATAATTTTATAGTAATGATAAAACTTCATTTGTATCCCACCCTATCTCCCCATGGGGATTTGAGGTGGCTTACAACATAGTAACAGGCAAACATTCAATGCCTATATAAACAGAAAATCATAAAAATTCTAAACAAAGGACAATACTAAACATTGTACAATAAGTTAAAATAAACAGTTGCATTAAATAAATATCATTAAAAGAAATTAAAAAACCAGCCTAGGTAAAGTGTCATGTCAGTTCCCTTTTGCCTTCTGTCAGGCTTCTCCTATTGACGCAGCCTAGAATGGCATTGGCCTTTTCAGCTATAGCATCACACTGTTGGCTCATGTTCCCTTTGTGGTCAACTAAGTCTCTTCATAGAATCCTAGTAGGAAGGGACCTCTCAAGGACATCTAGATCACCCCCCTTCATTCTGCCTTCATGCTGGGAAACCACAATCAAAGGTCCCCTGACAGATGGCAACCCATCCTTAATAATATTATTAATAATAATCAACATCATCATCATAGAGTTGGAAGGGACCTCTAAAGACCATCTAGTCCAAGGACCTTCTGACCCCTGACAGACTGCCACCCAGCCACAATAACAACAACAATACTAATAAGGACTTGGAAGAGACCCCAAGGGCCATCTAGTCCAACCTCTTCTGCCTTCATGCAGCAGAAGCACAATCAAAGCACCTCTGACAGATGGCCATCCAGCCTCAATAATAATAATAATAATAATAATATCAACAATAATAACATTAATACTAATAAAGAGTTGGAAGTGACCCCAAGGGCTATCTAGTCCAACCCCCTTCTGCCTTCATGCAGCAGAATCACAACCAAAGCACCCCTGACAAATGGCCATCCAGCCTCACTAATAGTTTAGTAATAATAACAACAATAACAACACTAATAAAGAGGGTTGGAAGAAACCCCCAAGGGCCATCTAGTCCAACCCCCTTCTGTCATTCCCTGCTCTGCCCTTGCACAGCATGAGCTTTCCTTGGCGGCAGCAGTGAGGGCAAAGCAGGAGGGAGCCCCTGCAGCAGAGCAGGAGGGAGCCCCTGCGGCCTTGCTCTCCTCCTCCCTTGGCCCATGCACGGTGGCAGGGGCAGCTGCGAGAGGAGGCAGAAAAGCCGCGCATGGGGCGAGGGAGGGAAAGGCGCGCACCTTTCCCCCTTCTCTCTCACCCCGCATACGCCTTCCTCTGTGGCGGTGGTAAAGGCACACACGAGGTGAGAGAGGGAAAGGTACATGCCTTTCCTTCCACCCTCGTCTGCCTTTCCTGCTTCCACTGCCGAAAAAGGCATGCGTGGGGCAAGGGAGGAGGAGAGAAAGGTGTGCACCTTTCCCTTCTCCCTTGCCCCATGTGCAGCTTCTCTGCCTCCTCGCACCACTGTCCACACCGCTACGGGTGGGCCAAGAGAGGAGAGCAAGGCCGCGAAAATCCTGCCACCGGGGCTCCCTCCTCCTCTGCCATTGTTGCTGCCGCTGAGGAAGGCTTGCCTTTCCTTCCTTCCCCTCATTCCATGCACACCTTCCTCAGTGGAGAATGGAGCCGCAGCCATGGAGTTTGTCCACGGCCTCGCTCTCCTTCGGGCTCGCAAGAGGGAAAGACACGCGGGGGTGAGGGAGAAGAAGAGGTGAGGAGCTTGGCAGGAAGGCCGTTGGAAAGGGCTCTTCTTTCAGCCCCACACATTCCTGCCAGGAGCCTCACCCGAATATAAGCCGAGGAGAAGTTTTTCAGCCTAAAAAAAGGGCTAAAAAACTCAGCTTATATTCAAGTATATATGGTATGTAGCCTTTTCTTGTCCTGTACTGTTATATTAAAAGTATTCTATGGTATAGTGAGAAGATATTAGCCAAGATAGAACAGAAAGGGGGGATATAATCCTGCCATTTTGTAATGTTGCTATAATGTTCATATGTGCATAAGTTACACCAAAAGAGCGCAAAAATGTTCTGCTAACACTGAGTGTGTATACATGTATAAACACTAGCATGAGTTTATTTTTTAAGTACTTGGCTTCCACTGCACTAATAGCACTGCTACCATAATAACAAGTTTCACAGACTATGGCTGTCCTTTCAAAGTTCAACATATAATTTACATGCCACAAATAGATGGAAAGAAGTCACATTTTCAAGTTGCTCTACTGCTGAGGTTATCACCACAAAGGAAACAACTCTGGCCACAGTTTATATCCACATCCTGTTTCTCAAGATCTACATATTTGCCAAACTCTGGGGATCGGATCCTGTTGAGTTTGATTTTTCTACACTTAAATGGGAATGCTGATTTCAAAACTGCAGTTAGTTTCCTTCTATCGCGTCAAGTTTTTTCTCTACAGCTTTTCTTAATGCGACCATTCTAGGATGGATCAGGATCAAGGGGAGCAGTAGTGCTCTCCTCCTATTGGCTGAAAACAAACCTCCCTCAAGTGGGGAGGGTTGCGGGACAACCTTGGAGACCAGTGAAAGGTTTGTATTTATTATTTATTTCCACCATTTCTACCCTGCATCTTCTCAACCCCCGAGGGCGGACTCAGAGCAGCCTCACAATGGCAACAATTCAATGCCCAAATTACAGTAAACATATAATAGAAACCACAACAGTCAAATTTAAAATACATTAAATACAGTTAACATTAAAATACATTAAAATATAATTAGCATTAAAATATATCAAATACATTCACATAGGTTAAAAATAGTATTCCGTCCATAACAGCAGCATTAGGTCATGTCCACAGTGTGGAGAGAGGTTGTGTGCTGTTCTATATAGTGAATTGTATTCCAAAGTGTTGTTCAAGTTCTTGTTTGTATACAAAGAGTTAGCATAATTAATTTTTCTTTACATGTGTACTTTTTTCCTCTCCTTAAGATTGTGTCTACCTCTGCTACTTCTTGTCATAAGTGCCAAAACAACCCTAATTCATCTTGTTATATCTGTGGCAATTTCATAATTCCCAGTCAAGAGAAACACCAGCACTTTTGTCAAGCAAGCTTATTCTGCGTATTTTAAAGAAAACTAGGTGATGAAGATGAGTATTGGGCCCCTCACAAGGTGTACAAAAAGTGTGTCGAGAGATGTGGATGAAGGGAACACGAGATACATTACCATTTGGTATACCTATTGTTTGGTAAGAGCCCAGAGATCATTCAAGTGACTGTTACTTTTGTATTGTGAATATGTCAGAATATAAGTATAAGTTGCTTACCTGTAACTGTATTTCTTTGTGTGTCTATCTGTGGAATGCGCACATAGTGGGTTCTCTGCGCCTGCGCAGCAAAAACATGGACATTCTAAAGCTCTCTAAAAGAAATTAACTAAGGCCCCGCCCACCCAGCATGGTATAACACCCAGTGGGCGGGGCTTGCCCCTCAGTTCCTTGTCGCCGACAGCAACAGGATAGACATTTAGCATGACAGAGGGGAGGAAGGGAGGGTTTCGTGCGCATTCCACAGATAGACACACAAAGAAATACAGTTACAGGTAAGCAACTTATACTTCTTCGTGTCTTCTGTGGAACGCGCACATAGTGGGTGATGTAACAAGCTTCATACCTGGAGGTGGGTCATGCCACACAGGAGAAGAGAACTGCTCTGCCGAAGGCCGCATCCTTCTTGGCAAGTAGATCTAGCTTGTAATGAGTCACAAATGTGGATGGAGTTGACCAGGTTGCAGCTTTACAGATTACATTTATAGGAACACCTCGAAGGAAGGCCTGAGATGTAGCAACAGCTCTGGTGGAATGAGCTTTAACGCCCGATGGTAATTCTTTATGAGCCAATTGGTAGGCCAAGCGGATTGCCGAGACTATCCATGAGGCCAGGCGTTGAGAAGTAAGGGGAAGGCCCAGTGCATCCTTCCTATACTTGAGGAAGAGGCGAGGAGACTTTCTATGGGGTGCCGTTCTATGTAAGTAAAATGAGAGGGCCCTTTTTACATCTAAGGAGTGGAGAGCTATTTCTAACGGGGAAGACGGTTTAGGGAAGAAGGCAGGAAAGGATATATCTTGACACATATGGAAGTGGGAAACCACTTTAGGAAGAAAGGTGACATCCGTACGAAGGACCACCTTATCATCATGGAAACGGATAAAGGGAGGATCTGACCGCAAGGCAGTCAGTTCACTGGCCCTTCTGGCAGAGGTGATGGCAACAAGGAAGGCAGTCTTCCAGGAGAGATGGGAGATATGGCATGTAGACATGGGCTCGAATGGCGGCTTGGAGAGCTGGGACAGGACAAGCTCTAAGCTCCATGGGGGGGGGGGGGATATAGGAGGATAGGAATTTTTGTAGCCTTTATTGAAGCGAGTGATAAGCGGCTCCTGAAAGAGGGATGGCGACCCATGTTTTCTTCTAAACCATGATAGGGCTGCAAGGTAGCATTTGATAGAGGAAAATGTGAAGTTTTTCTGGGAAAGGTGGACCAGGAAGTCCAATACTAATGGCAGAGGGGCTGAGTGAGGCTCGTGTCCCAGTGGATGTAGGAAAGAGCGGAAGGCGTTCCATTTATAGGTATATGATCTCTTAGTAGAGGCCTTTTGGGTGGCTTGGAGAATCATCCTTACAGGGGCTGAGAGGTGAGAGATGGTTTGATCCTCCAGGCTGTCAGGTGGAGGGAGGGGAGATCTGGGTGGAGGATGAGCCCTTGTTGGAGGGAGAGGAGGTCTGGGTCCTGAGGCAGGCGAAGGAAGTCGCCCTGAGACGCTTGGAGCAGGGGTGTGAACCAGGATTGGCGAGGCCACCAGGGGGCCACCAGAATGCAATCTGAGTCATCCGCAATCAGCTTTGCTATGACTCAAGGAAGGAGGGGGATGGGAGGGAACGCATAGAGGAGTCCCGGGGACCACCGGTAGAGGAAGGCGTCCCCGAGACAATCTGGGGATCCGTGAGGGTGGGACCTTGCACAAAAGGTTGTGCACTGAGTGTTGAGGGGTGACGCAAAGAGGTCGAGGCGTGGAAACCCCCAGCGATGAGCGAGTGAGAGGAAGGTGTTGCGGTGTAGCTGCCACTCGTGGCTGGAAGCAGGGAGTCTGCCAGAGTGTTCTCCTGGCCCGGGAGGTGATTGGCAACAGGTGTCGTGTTGTGAAGTATGCACCATTCCCAGAGACGTAAGGAGATGGCGAGGAGAGTGGTGGAGTGTGTTCCCCCCTGTCTGTTTATGTAGCACTTGACAGACGTGTTGTCTGTCAGGACCTGAATTGTCCGGCCGGATACCTGAGTGGCGAAGGCCCAGAGGGCTTTCTCCACCGCTATCAGTTCTAGGGCATTGATGTGAAGTTGGAGTTCCCGAGGGGACCAGCGGCCGCTGATCGTGAGGTCGAGAAGGTGAGCACCCCAGCCTAGGGAGGAGGCATCGGTGGTGAGTGTCAGGGATGGACGAGGAGGGTTGAAGGGTAGGCCCGAGCAGACATTGGACCTGTTTGTCCACCATGAGAGAGTTTGCAGGACAGTCTGGGGGGGTAGAGGACCTTTGACTGGGAGTCTAGGGCAGGGCGGAACTTTGACAGGAACCAAACTTGGAGTGGCCGAAGGCGGAGACGAGCGAACTGAGTGACGCTCGTGGTGGAGGACATGTGTCCTAGGATGGACTGGATGGCCCACGCTGAGGATCGGCCACGGGATTGAAGGGTATGGATTGGCAGAGGTTGGAGAAGCGGTCCTTGGAGGAAAGCCCTCTGGGAAGACGAGTCCAGGACGGCTCCTATGAATTGAATATTTTAGGAAGGCCGAAGGTGAGACTTTTTGAGATTGACCACAAGGCCCAAATCCTGTAGGAGAGATAAAGTATAGGATATATCAGAGGATAGTTGATCAAAGGACACTGAAATTAGTAGCCAGTCATCTAAATATGGAAAAACGGTAATTCCGCGTTGGCGGAGGTGTGAGGCAACAACGGCCATACACTTTGTGAACGTTCTCGGAGCTGTGGACAGTTTGAAAGGCAAAACATTAAACGAGAACGAGGTCCCATCAACAGCAAAGGTGAGGAACCTGCGGTGGGACTGCCTAATGGCAATGTGAAAATAAGCATCACGGAGGTCTATAGTCGCCATCCATGCTCCCCTGGGGATAAAAGGCAGGATAGACGGGAGTGTGATCATCCGGAACTTACGTGGTTTAATGAAAAAGTTAACGCCCCTAAGGTCCAAGATGGGCCGCAGGCCTCCATCTCTTTTATTAACCACAAAGTATCTGGAAAAAAGCAGGACTGGACAAGATGGGAGGGAGTGGGAGAAATAGCCCCTTTAAGAAGGAGGGATTGGATTTCGTCCCATAGGGCAGGGGATGAAGGAGTAGAAACCACGTTCCCTGTAGGGGGAAGGGAGTCAAATTCAATAGCATAACCAAGCTCAACAATGGACAAAACCCACTGGTCTGAGGTAATGGATGACCAAACTGAGAGGAAGGGGCTTAGCCTGTCCAGATAGGAGGGAGGGGGGAGAGGGAGGGAGAAGGGGAGTTAAAACCTCCGTCTCCTGTTGTTAGAAGGTCTGAACCCTCGACACTGACCCCTGGAAGGCAGTGTAGGGCGTCTGTATCCGGTGGAAGGATAGTAGGGCCGCTGTCTTCCTCGGGAGGAGGACGGATTGTAGTAGCCCCGAAAGGGCTGAGGTTGTTGGTAGTATGGATTCCACCTTTGTCGATAGGGCTGCTGCCAGTATTTGCCCACAGTCTGCTTCATTTTGTGTGAGTGCTCAAGTTGAGAATCGGTTTCAGGGTTTAAAAGACCTGCTTCATCTAGGGGGAGGTCTTCTATAAGTGTATGTTGGTTGGTAGACAGGGCAGATGACCTAAGCCAAGCGTGTCTCCGAAGAGCAATCGACCCAGTGATCAGTTTGCCTGATGAGTCGGCTGTATTTTTTGCCTGATCCTTTTGTAGGGCAGTGACAGAAAGAGCTTCCTGAAGGAAGGCCTTAGCCATAGGTTGTTCACTGGCTGGGATAAGATCTAAGTAAGGTGAGATCTTGTTAAGAAGATAATTAAGATATACGCTGAAATAGACACCATAATGAGCTATGCGGCCAAAAAGGCACGCTGACGAGTAAAACTTTTTTGCCATAACATCAAGTTTTTTACCTTCCTTGTCAGAAGGAGAAGACTGATTCCTTTGGACCGGCTTAGGCTGAGCATCGGTCACAATACTATTGGCTTTCGGCAGTCTAGCCAGCCAGGTAGCAGTAGAGGTGTCAATGTGATATAGACTCTCAGCCCTCCTAGGTGTGGCAGGCACCAGGTGTGGGGCTGTCCCAGTACTTTGCATAAGCTTAAGTAGGTAAGGAATAGTAGGCAGGGCTGTAGAATGCTAAGGTTGTTGCTCAGCAGAGGTAAAATAAGGGTCTTAAACTACATCCCCTGACTGAGGGGGAATAATATTCAGGGATCTGGATAGCCTTATCAAAAGTGCAGCAAAGTTTTTGAAATCTTCTGATTGCTGCGGGTCTGGTTCAGGGTCTGAGAGGGGGGGGAGAGGGGTAGTGTCAGAGGATGCATCGGCATCCTGTGGATCATCAGGCAGCTCTGGGGGGCTCATCGGAACCGAGGAGGCAGCAGGGGGTTGTATTGGAACCGGGGGGGTTGGGGCCGGCATGGGAGGAGAATAATGAGCAGGCTCGTGATGGAAATGATGTTGAGGAGGAGGAGCAGGCTGGTGGAAAGACTCAGGGTAATAGGGGTGATAGTAAGGGAAAGGCGGAGGATAGGGAGGGAAGGGATACTCATAAGGGTATCTATAGGGGTAATCAAACCTTTTCCCAGGCGCCGTTTGGCAGGACTGCGGGACCGGGAACGCGAGCGGTTCCGAGATGCTGCAGGAGGAGAAGGGCGACGGCGCCGAGGCGACTGAGGCGCCGCACGCGCCTCCGGAGCCGGGGAAACAGGCTCTGCGGAGGGGGTGGAGAGTAGGAAGGAGGTGGTGCCTGTGCCGGCATCGGGGGGGGAGGGAGGCGGGGAAGGAGTGGCCTTGCTCGAAACCGAGGTGGGTGTCGAGCAATTCAATGGGGAGGAGTTGCGGGGGATCTTCGACCCCAAGGAGCTCTTGGTCAGCATGAAAAAGTTGTATGTTTTCAGTAGCAGGCTCCAAGATAGGCGGGCTCAAGGTCGAGTGGACAGTGAGTTGCCGCGTTTGCTTTTTTGATGGCTTTTCTTTTGGTTTCGCTTTAGAGCGATGGGACTGTTTAGCCATTTTTTGTTTCTTTTGCGGGGGCTCAATGGATGTACCAGAGGCCTGACCGCTTGCATGAATTTCAGCCTGTACCCCTTGGGAGAGGGGAAGGGAGGGCTGTTCCATTGGCAGAGGAGAGTGAGTGATCTCCTCTGCAGCTACTGATTGGTCATATAACATGGCTTTGAGATGAGTGTCTCTAGATTTTTGGGCCCTGGGGGTAAAGGACTTGCACATTTTACAAGTTTGGGGAACATGAGTATCACACAAACAGAGCAAACATTTATTATGCTTGTCAGCTTCTGGTAAAGTGGCTCCACAAGCGGAGCATTTTTTAAAAGAAAGAGAAGACATGCTTATCTGTCCTATGAGGGTAGTCAAGGCAATCCACTAGAATCCAATAGGCAAGGAGAGAGAGCAGAATGCTGTGTGTTGCTGGCGAGCGGAAAAGGGACTGAGGGGCAAGCCCCGCCCACTGGGTGTTATACCATGCTGGGTGGGCGGGGCCTTAGTTAATTTCTTTTAGAGAGCTTTAGAATGTCCGTGTTTTTGCTGCGCAGGCGCAGAGAACCCACTATGTGCGCATTCCACAGAAGACACAAAGAAGAACAAGAAAAACAAATGTAAAATGGAGTATTCTAGTCTACCATCAGCTATGCATCCAGCACCTCAAACAGTTGAAATCCAAGTGCCAGTTTTCATTGAATTCTTTGGAAAAACAGGTATATGGTGAAGAACTAAGTGACAGAAACAATAAAGATTTTGAAACTGAAGATGACTCAGTTCATAAGGGATTTGATCAGCGCGAGTTACAGTATATGATTTGGCACAAGATTTGGGACTATTCAAATTCTCTTCAGCTTATCTTATTTTCCTTTGTATGTATATTTTGTATGATTTTTAGAACAAGGGGGATATCCTGTACCTTTAAAAGTTGATGAGATAGAAAAAACGGGTCATTTTTGGATTTAGATGACAAAAGTTACTCGAAAACAGATCGAACTCAATGAAAATTGTGTTTCCCAGTGTCATATACAACTTGTACATGAAGCCTTTAAGACCCTTATACACAAAAAAAACCTAAATAATTTTGTCCGTAGACAAAGTTTGGCTATACCGAGCCATCACAAAGCAAAGGTATCTCGAACTGAATCAGCCAAATTTGGAAGATTTTAGAATTTCAGATTTCAGGATAGGGGAGACTCAACTACCAGAAATCAACAAGATGACATCTTCTGCTTAGAAATCTCTATGAGTTATAAACATCCCAATTTCATAACAGGAATATTTTCGAAACAATTTCTTCATTTGTATAAGTTGGATGGAAAGGGTGAATACTTTTTCTCATGTTAAGCAGCCCATGTCCTCCAACGCAAGGGAAAGTGCAAAAGGATTCCAAGGGCGAGTGCAGAGGAACCCCATTTGCACCTCCTGGATTCAGCCCAGAGATAATGAGAAAGACTTAACATGATATGGGAGAAAGGATTTCCCCCTCCCTTCTCTTTCCTAATTTGCTAAAAGGGTGGAAAGTAGGCTGTCAGCCAGGGAAACATCTGGGACATCTGCTTTTTATAGGGACCTTGTGTAAGCGAAGTCCTTCCCTCTTTTTGTCCACTTCTCTTTTCCTTGAGATAAAGCTCAGTGGGATGTGTGAATAACCCTCTTTTCTCTCATTCACTATGTACCCAGAAATATAGATATAATAAAATAAGAAATACAAAAAAAACTTCCAAGACTCAAGCATTTCAGATAAAGGAAGCTTAACCTGTACTATAAACTTATTTAATGGGATTTTCTGTTTGAAGCCGCAGAAAACAGAATCTTTAACAGTCTCTTCCCAAGTCTACAATTTCCATTTATGCTTATGTTGGAAAGTAGTAAGACAAAACCACAATCATGGAGCTGTTTCGGAAAAGTACTTGGAAAAACAATTATTATAACAAAAAAGGAGGGAAATTCATGTAGAAGCTGCTTGATAATCCATGTTCCCATGCAAAGGGCAGATGGGACTTCAGCACAAAAACAGTGGGATGCAGGTAGTCATTTAAAAAATTGTGTGTGTGTGTGTGTGTGTGTTTTGTGATATGATTTGAAGACAGACTCCCCCCTCCCCAATATAAACATTTCTAAAAATGAGAAGCATCTATCTATCTATCTATATCTTTTTTCTGCTGGTAGGACTGAAATTAGTGTGCATCTTACGTTCAATGGCAGCTTAGAATCAAAGAAATACGGTAACTGAATTAATTTTGTAGTCGTTTTTTTCCCCCAGATAGGAGTCTCAGTCTGGGTCAGCCAAATTGGGAAACAGTTACAGAAATAGCAGCAGTGGGAGGATAAAAACAAGAAAGCATTTAGTTTGTTTTTCAAATGCAAGGTAAACAAGATGCTTCCCTAACAAAAAAGCATCCTTTGCATGATAAGTGCAAAATGGAAATTACATAATTTGTGAGCATAATGCAAATAAATGTTTCAAAGATACATATTTTTTCTAATTCCCAGAATTACAGAACGTATGCGTGTTGTGAAATCAACCTAGAAAGGAAAACAGTGCAGCATCTTACTGCTGCATTAGGACATCTCTCCCTGAAACCAGATTTCAAGATCTCCACCTCCTTTCGCAAAATCAAGACAAAAAGATTGAAGATGAAATGCGAGGCAGCTGGGATTGAGAGCAGGGCCTCCCCAGACGATCTTAAATTCCTGGTAGGTTCGTAAGAGGAGATATGTTCGGATAGATAAGCTGGGCCAGAACTTTTTAGGGCTTTATAGACAAAAACCAGCACTTTGAATTGTGCCCGGTAGCAAACTGGCAGCCAGTGGAGCTGGCGCAACAGAGGAGTTGTATGCTCCCTGAATGCTGCTCCTGTTAGTAGCCTGGCTGCCGCCCACTGAACAGTTTCTGGACAGTCTTCAAAGGCAACCTCATGTAGAGCATGTTGCAGTAGTCTATATGGGATGTAACCAGAGTGTGGACTACCATGGCCAAGTCAGACTTCCCAAGGTACGGGCATAGCTGGCACACAAGCGTTAACTATGCAAATGCTACCCTGGTCACCGCTGAAACCTGGGGTTCCAGCTCAGCAATGAGTCCAGGATCACACCTAAGCTGTGTGAACTTGCGCCATTATTTCTGACAGAAGGCTCCAAGAATTTTAAGTAGTCAACAACCAGCCAAAGCCCAAAGACTATCATGAAACAAAGTGCTTTCAAATAACATCTGAGGCTCAGAATCAGAGTCCCTGAAATTGGTTCATTTATTTTCTATGTCATGATTATGATAATTTTATTTCTGAGATACAAAATAATTGTTTATTAGATATTTTATAGCTTGAAATAATAATGTAACTTGACCAATATGTGAAGCAGCATACAAAATGATTCAATCTAGGAACTTTGAAATACTTAAAGACTATTTCATCCAGAGAACTCATATTATTGCGTGGCACAAGTAGAAAACAGGAGTGAACAAGGAGCATGCTAGCAAAGAAGGCAAAACAAACAGCCCCCAATAAGGGAAGCAAAAGAGCAAGTATTCCATTCTGGCTGATAAAACTGTACAAAATCCACTCCACTTAAGGTGCTTTCTAAAGTCAATAATGATAAAGTAAAGCTGCAATTCATACAGCAAATATTTTCAAGTTGCTCCAAGAATACTTTGGGTGATGCACAATGCATTTTACTGATGGGTATATATAGTAAACCCTACAAAACTGGAGCACCTTAGAATACAATGGCATGTGTATGCACTCACCAATTAAGGCTGTCATGAAACGATTCATGGAAAGAGGTTCTAAATACATTGGCCCTTCATATCCAGACTCCAGTTCACTCTTTACATAATCCCTAAAAGAATAAAAACAATGAAAATATGTTAGTACAAGCAAAAGCTGTATGCCTAGCATTTACTTTTACTGACAAAATGCATTCACATTCCAAGTGAATTTTATAGACAGTCCGTGAAGTACTTTGATCTGTAGTGCTCTCTGCCCCTTTTTAGTTCTAAAATCCTTCACTAACATCCACATCACTTATTCTCATAAGTATATAGAGAACACTGTACAAGATGTACAAGATGGCCTAATTTAGGTGTAACAACTGATGGTTACTGAAGAAACAATTTCAAACAGTTCTCATGAAGGAGAGACATGCAGAAACTAGGATAGATGACTAAAGAACTTTCAACTGAGTTATGATTTTAAAGGTAAATGTACAAGAAATGAAAAAGGGGGGAAATCACCAAAGAAGAAATTCAAACCAACAACCAGCATTGCAGAGAGAAACTCGAAAAAGCAATGAATGCAGAATGAGCTCAGGCTTGTCAGAGGGGTTAAAATTGGCCTAGAGATGAAAACACAGAGAAATTGACTCAAACACTGGGAAAAGATCCCAACTAAATATTTGTTTGTTTCTGGGTGCAATTCAAGTGCTGGCTTTAGCCTATAAAGCCCTAAATGGTTTGGGCCAAACCTACTTGAGGGACTACATCTCCTCCTATGAGCTCATACGAGCCCTGAGATCATAAGGAGAAGCCTGTCTCTCAGTCCCACCACCAACACAAGCACTGTTGGTGGGAATGACCGGGGGTGGGGTGGTGTGCTTTTTGGTGATGGTCCTGCGGCTTTGGAACTCCCTTCCTAAAGAGGTGCAAGCGGCCCCTTCCTTGCTGGCCTTTTGTTCACAAATTAAAACCTTTTTGTGGAACCAGCCTTTCCTGAAGAGCAATAATTGGCAATGGTCAAACAGTTATTGCCAATGTACATTTTGGAATACTGTTTTGAACCTGGCAATCCTTTTACCTCGCCAAAAGAAAACTGAGTTTTTAGGATCATGGTGTAATTGTTTTAATGGACAACTTCAATGGCCTGATGGTAAGAGAATTTTTAATTGTATTATGTCTTAATTTATTAATTTGGTACATATGGTTTATGTAGTGTGGAATCTGTTTATTTGGTTTTGTTGAGTTTTATGTAATTTTTGCCACTTTTAACTATTGTACACTGCTCTAAATCCCACCCATGGCAGAAAAGTGGGATGAAAAGAAATAAATATTAAAGAAGATGCTAAGAGTTCTTCAGCAGCGGAATATGTTGCCTTGGAGTGTGGTGGAAGCTTCTTTTATAATTGTTTTTAGACAGAATCTAGATGGCCATCTGTTGGGAGTGCTTTGATGGTGTGTGTAAAAGTGGGTAAGTTCTTCGGAGGATGAAGCAATAATAACTCTAAACATGTTTACTGACAATTGGGATTTGTGGAACTTCCTTCTTGATAAGAATATTTAAAAGTGCAGTCTTATTGTGTCAAGTTATTGTGTCTTGCCTGACCTATCCAATTATACAGTACAGATAACGGAGATAATAACTACAAGCAATGAACCAAATAAGACACTATTTAGGGATAAGGGTAAACATTATTCATTTACTATTTGTTTATGGTGCCCTTTCTGGTTCATTTAAAATTTGCAGCCTCCTGTATCCTTTCCATGATGTTTTGTGGTCCAATTTTATTTTATTTTCCAATTTCCAACAAGGGAGTAAAGTATTACAGCTCCAAGTCTTGCTCAACAGTTTTCATTTACTCCTCCCTATAACAATTTACTTTTTGAGTTATAAAACTGACAAGCGGAGGCATTCTCAAGTGGTATGCACTCCAAACGTCCCTCCTGAGTAACCCTGACAGGCTTGCAACTTCACTGCAGATTTTAAGCCTTACAAGTACGTGCGAGTTATGCTGAAGTGGCTCTCTACAGGCTGAAGTCAACCTGAAATCAAAATGTGTGAGAATAAGCATAGAATATAGAGGATCAGATTGGATAAGTATGCTTTGTCCTCCTCCTTTCATCTTTGCTGCTCGCATTTTCTTTTTCTCCCCTTTTCTTGTCAGCAGTGAGTGATCTGCTGCTCTGGAAAAGTATAATCTATTCTGTTTGAGATGGAGCTTTCCACCATCATTTTTCCACCTTTCATTTTCTCGAGAAAAAAAATACCCCCCAATCAACACCAAAATTCAGATTAGATTCCTGGGCCAGGACTGCCTCTGCAGAGACTCTGCTTCAGCTGCAATCGCATAGCTACCTTCCTATTAGTAAGCACCATTGAACGCAATAGGAATTCTGACTCAGCAAGCACAAGATTGTCCCATTCATTTGCGGAAAATGCAAAGGAACCGCTAGGCTAAGCTGGCCCAGTCCCATTCATTTGAAAAACAGACAATATTGTGAGTTTTATAGATTGACCTGGCTACCAGGAAATATTCTTGCCAGTTCTGAAACAGGTCTCCTAACTGCTTTTTTGTGTGTCAGGAGTAACTTTAGAAACTGCAAGTCACTTCTGGTGTGAGAGAATTGGCCATCTGCAAGGACATTGCCCAGGGAATGCCCAGATGTTTTGATGTTTAACCACCCTTGTAGAAGCTCTCTCATGTCCGCGCATGGGGAGCCAGAGCTGACAGAGGAGCTCAACCTCACTCTCCCTGGATTCGAACCTGCAACCTGTCAATCTTCAATGAAGTCGGCACAAGGGTTTACCCCATTGCACCACCAGGGACTCTTCCCTAACTGCTGATCCATTTCTATGTACATTTGTAATGGTGTTTTACTTCTAAAGAAAAGAAAGATGGTGCCGATGATGGTGGGGCTGTGAGGCACCTCCACATCATCGTTTGCCATCCATGCCATCCCACGGTCCTGGCATATTGCCACCAGAGGGGACAGACTCAGTCTGATACCTGAGATTTGGGAGGGTCAAATTCTTCCCCCCTTGCTGACTCAGAGAGAATCTCTGAGCCTATTCCATTACAGCTAGATCACCAGAGCATCAGGGAGCATACTACTCCACTTCTCAGACTCTACTGGCTGCCTGCCTATCTCTATAGGTTTCTGAGCCCAATTCATAGTGCTGGTTCTTACCTATAAAGCCCTATATCGCTTTGGTCCAGGCTACCTGGAACACCATGGTCGAGTACTGAGATCCTGCAAGGAGACCCTTAGCTCTACTTGGGCCTTCTCCAACATGCATTTAAGTAGGACCAGGGAAGGCTCCTTTTCAGGGCTGGCACCATCCCTGTTGTGTTTCCAGAAGGGTGTAAAGACTTTCCTATTTAGGAAGGCTTTTAACTAAAGATGGAGTCATATGTTTCCGGGTTGGGTTCAATATGATGGCGTTCCGCAGGTCCTGCAAGACCTGGCTGTTTGGACAGGCGTTCGATGTCTGACAGCGCCTAATTAACGCTTGCCATCCTGCCATACCACTACCATTCTCCATGTACTAGCTATGTCTGGCTATGATTTTATGTGACTGTTTTAAGATGTAATTTTATGTGTTTTTAACCATGTGTTTTATATGCTGTTTTTATATGTTGTAAACCGCCCTGAGCCTCGGGAAGGGCGGTTTATCAAATCGAAATTAATAATAATAATATATTACTTGTTGTCTGTATGCTTTCATGAGATACTAATTGGATTACATGGTATGGAAGATTGATCTGACTTACGGAGTGTCTATCTTGATAAAGCCTGGGAACAGGCGAAACGGATCAGATCTGGAAAGTAATACTGTTGACGGTCTCCTTGGATATGTCCTAATAGTATTGGATGGTATCGAGCCTATATCACCACTTTATTTGGACTTGGGTCCTCCGCAAGCGCTTCTCCACATCCCACACTACCTTTGCAGCGTTCTGCCAAAACGCGAACGGAACAAGGGAGATTCCCAGAGCGACTGAACTCTTTATGATTTCTTGGGACTATTCTGATTGCCTTCCCTACATATAGTGCAACTTTGTAGCATCTACTTAGGGACTTGCTGATTAACCACTTCGTTTGGGAACATTCTACCATATAATCCGGGACAACAGGCAATTCATATCCTACGTTTTCTATGGGACCTCGGAGAGGTAAAGCATGTCAACTATAAGGACTACTGTTTGATATAGACTCTATACCTATGACTCTATCTAGGAATGTTCACCTTTTGATTGTGATTATATACTTATGAGATATTGTATTTACTGTCCTTGAGGATATCCTTCTATATACTTGGGAGCTTGATAGGATCACTAGATATAACACAGGTTGATTTGATAGAATATATATATATATATGATACTCATACTCGTCTTCTGACATGTTATTGATATCATATACTACTGGTTGTTGTGTGTTTGAAGTTGCAAGGCCATTAGATGTTAATCAAGGTGGTCAATTGCCTCAAACACAAAAGAATTCTTTCTCCCACCCTGGACATTCCACAGATATACAGGTCCTTCTCAAAAATTAGCATATAGTGCTAAAGTTCATTATTTTCCATAATGTAATGATAAAAATTAAACTTTCATATATTTTAAATTCATTGCACAACAACTAAAATATTTCAGGTCTTTTTTTGTTTTAATACTGATGATTTTGGCATACAGCTCCTGAAAACCCAAAAATCCCATCTCAAAAAATTAGCATATTTCATCCGACCAATAAAATAAGTGTTTTTCACACACAAAAGTCAACCTTCAAATAATTATGTTCAGTTCTGCAATCAATACTTGGTCGGGAATCCTTTTGCAGAAATAACTGCTTCAATGAGGCGTGGCATGGAGGCAATCAGCCTGTGGCAGTGCTGAGGTGTTATGGAGGCCCAGGATGCTTCGATAGCGGCCTTAAGCTCATCCAGAGTGTTGGGTCTTGCGTCTCTCAACTTTCTCTTCACAATATCCCACAGATTCTCTATGGGGTTCAGGTCAAGAGAGTTGGTAGGCCAATTGAGCACAGTAATACCATGGTCAGTTAACCATTTACCAGTGGTTTTGGCACTGTGAGCAGGTGCCAGGTCGTGCTGAAAAATGAAATCTTCATCTCCATAAAGCTTTTCAGCCGATGGAAGCATGAAGTGCTCCAAAATCTCCTGATAGCTAGCTGCATTGACCCTGCCCTTGATAAAACACAGTGGGCCAACACCAGCAGCTGACATGGCACCCCACACCATCACTGACTGTGGGTACTTGACACTGGATTTCGCGCATTTTGGCATTTCCTTCTCCCCAGTCTTCCTCCAGACTCTGGCACCTTGATTTCTGAATGACATGCAAAATTTGCTTTCATCAGAAAAAATTACTTGGGCCCACTTAGAAACAGTCCAGTGCTGCTTCTCTGTTGCCCAGGTCAGGTGCTTCTGCCGCTGTTTCTGGTTCAAAAGTGGCTTGACCTGGGGAATGCGGCACCTGTAGCCCATTTCCTGAACATGTCTGTGCACGGTGGCTCTTGATGTTTCTACTCCAGACTCAGTCCACTGCTTCCGCAGGTCCCCCAAGGTCTGGAATCAGTCCTTCTCCACAATCTTCCTCAGAGTCCGGTCACCTCTTCTCTTTGTGCAGTGTTTTCTGCCACATTTTTTCCTTCCCACAGACTTCCCATTGAGGTGCCTTGATACAGCACTCTGGGAACAGCCTATTTGTTCAGAAATTTCTTTCTGGGTCTTACCCTCTTGCTTGAGGGTGTCAATGATGGCCTTCTGGACAGCAGTCTGGTCGGCAGTCGTACCCAGGATGGCGGTTTGGAATAATGAACCAGGCTGGGAGTTTTTTAAAGCCTCAGGAATCTTTTGCAGGTGTTTAGAGTTAATTAGTTGATTCAGATGATTAGGTTAATAGCTCGTTTAGAGGACCTTTTCCTGATACGCTAATTTTTTGAGATAGGATTTTTGGGTTTTCGGGAGCTGTATGCCACAATCATCAGTATTAAAACAAAAAAAGACCTGAAATATTTCAGTTGGTGTGCAATGAATCTAAAATATATGAAAGTTTAATTTTTATCATTACATTATGGAAAACAATGAACTTTAGCACTATATGCTAATTTTTTTAGAAGGACCTGTATAAACCTCACTTGCCTAGTTTCCAACATACCTCACACCTTCTGAGGAAAGCCTGCTACAGACGTGGGTGAAACGTTAGCAGAGAATGCTTCTGGAACATGGTCATGTAGCCCGGAAAACTCACAGCAACCCAAATAAATTAATAATAAACCCCTGCAGGGCTTCAGATTTAGGTATGTGATAGACTTCAGTTTAGCTAAGAAAGCAGCCTACTGCATAGTATGCTAGTCTTTGCAAAACTCTTAATCTAAGTATGAGCTGCTTTCAGAAATAAAATCTACTGGTATGGCAAGGAAGAAAGGAGTGTTGGGCCTCACTTCCCTCAAATGACAGGAGCTTTGGCCTGAAAACATCAGGAAGGCATTCCCTGTTCCAGCATTAAATTGTGGTTGGATATGCTACATCCAAATGCAGACTTTTTATTACACTGCTGGGTTTTAAAAAATCCGGCATTACAAATAATTTCTGAAACAAACATTTAGGGGGGAACCTATTAAAGGTGTTTTCGGTATAGCACCAACTAAAATATGGCAATAATCCTAAAGTAATAGCCTTGCTTATTAAATTGCCATGATGGAGCAGCACAAGAGGAACTGTGTGTCCTGCTTCATTAGCATTTGTTTCACCCTGTTCTGGCAATAAGTGGAGTTTATGCTGTCATGAAAAAAGAAGCAATCACAAGCATTTTTTTTTTAATGTGCCACATCCAGAGATATATTAACAAATTCTTTGGTTGTAAACCTTATAAGCATGTAAGGGTAGAGAGCAAATAAGAAAGAGTGAAAAGCCCCAATTTCCCAGAGATGATGAGATGTAGGAGTTTTGCCAGCCAGTTCATCCTGATCTACCATCCTACAATTTCTGCAAAGTGAATATATTTTTGCTTCCTTTATTTGCTACATGATCGACAGTCAAGTGTCCCCCTATTCCTACACAAACCACAAGTTGCCTGATACTAAAAATTGCAGGTTTGTGGCTGAGGAGATCTTATACATTTTCTGGACAGCAAAGTTCTAGCTGTTGATGCTGATAACATACCCAGTTTTTGAAAGAGAAAATAGTCTACCAAAATACTGTAATACCATATTTCCTTGAAAATTAACGTACCATCAAATGTAATGAACATCTCGATTTTGGAGGTGTACATTACAAAAATGGATATGCCCTCAACTATAATGCACCCAACAGTGCAGGTATAGTAAATCGGGGAGGCAGGCAGCATGAATGAGGCCATTTAGGAAGCTATGCTCCTCCATCAGGCCTTGCATGATTTCCAAGTGGTTTCATTCGCAAGGCCTTAAAAAGCCAAGGGGGAGGTTTCGAAGTCATTGTCATCCCCCCACCTCTCTGTCCGGCCTCCAGGGTTCCTCCGGGCTTTTTCACACAGTTGGGATAAAGTGTGTAGGTCTAATGCACCATCGAATCTGTCGCACATCTCAATTTTGGCAATATAATTCAGGCAAAAAAGTTATCATTAGACTCAAGTGTATAGTATATAGGAATCAGCACTTCACTTTGCTGTCATGTATAAATATTTAACAACAACAACTACTACTACTTTATTTTTGTATCCCATCTCCATCTCCCCGAAGGGACTCGGGATGGCTTACACGGGGACAAGCCCAATCAACATAGTTAAAATATAACACACTAAAGTACATAAAACAACATCATAAAACAATATAAAACAAACAAACAACATAATACAATATAAAAACAACCATCGAGCAAAACAACCAATGGCCTAAGAAGTAAACCGTTTATGGGCTCAAGTGGGCGGGCTGGTGCAAATCAATTGTGAGGACAGGACAGATGGATAAAGTGCAAAACCTAGATGACAAAATTAGGAATGAAGGGCAATATGAAATAGAGCACTATGTATCTACGTAGGGAACAGGAGTAAAATGCAAGGACTAGGTTTTGGGTCATAGCTGCGAGCCAAAATTATCTGGAGACTGTCCAATCAAAAGCACATCCACATTTTGAGATCTTAGACTTAGCCTTCAATCCTGCGAAACACTGAAGATGACTTCACCCTCCAGGGACCTATTCACACTATACATTTATAATGCGTGGGATTTGTGATTTGGTTAGAGGCATAGGAGCACGCTGGCTGAGCACTCTACCCAACTTTACGATAGGAAATATAAATTTGGATACATTCCATTTTAACTGCCATGGACCCATGTAGTGTGAATGGGCCCCAAGTGCCCCACTGAGTACCCTCAAGGCGGTGGGGAAGTATTCTGAGTGCCAAATAATCTCACCCTGCCCCAATATGGTGGACTGAGGGGAATCACCAGAATTCATAAAGAGGCATTTTCTGCAGACAGGCTTCTGCGCTTATGGGAGGTGCCTCTAACTGAAATTGGATAATTCTCTTCTTTGCTTCATCTGCTCAAATGCCTAAAGGCACTGGATCTCATCTGATCTTGGAAGCAAATCAGGATCGGCTCTGGTAAGTATATGGATGAGAGACTGCCAGGAAAGAAGTAGTACAATCATGGTCTAGCCATCTTAATGTACAATGGAAGTGTTAAAGTCTGTCTCTATTGCACTACTAGCAGTAGTAATGACAAAGAAGAAACCAAAAGAACAATGCAGCATGGGGCATTTGAGACTCAACAGATAAGAAAGAAAAAATATATTTGAAAAAGCGATGGATGTTACCTGGGCTGACAAGAAAATGAGAAAGGATGGTTGAGAGGTTGCAGAAGGAGAAAAGAGAGATCAACAGATTGTGCATAATGAAGGGCAAAAGGGAACAAGAAGGGAAATCCAGAGAAATAGGAAGGCTAACTGGAGCTAAATGACAATCTCACAGCTGACACATTAATAAAAACAGACTGTTAACAGCAACAGACTGTTTCAAGAAGATGTTCCAGGCTGAGTGGACAAAACAACACAATAACTGGAAGGAGGGGTGATTAAGAACAAGCATATATAATAGTAATGATGAGAAACGTCTAGAATTTTGAAAATAAGACGCTATAAACATACACACAAGGATGGAGTGGGCTGAGTCAGAAGCACAAAGCAAAGCTAGAGAGAATCAAGGAAGGAATCAAGGAAAGAAGATGTGGGTAAGAAGAAAAGAGCAATTGCTGTATCACAATAGATTAGGAGCCAAAAAAATATCCAAGTAACATTTGGAAAAATAATGAGTATTGGTAAAAAAACAAATCTAGGTCTAACATGCATAGATGAATATCCAGTAACCACAGAATGTAGCAGCTATGGACAAAGGGCATTACCTAACCTAAAGTAGAAAACACAAGATTAAAAGACAACAGAAAAGCCAGCAAATGAACTGGACTTTTATGGTAATTAGTTGTGATGAGGTGAACAATTAGGAAAAGCTTTCAAACTACATAGGTTATGAAGACGGAGATGAAAGATTTTTGGTTTGATCAATGTGGTGGTCAAGACAATTAACAGACATACATACTTTGAGTAGAAACAATACATAAAGCAGTAACGTAAGACACAAAGAAGCCTGGGCTTATGGACTCTTCCTCAATATATTTTCTCCAACATAACTTTGAAGAACACAAAATATTTTCACTTAATGTTTCAATTTACAGCTATTTTACTGTGATTCAAACTAAACTGTGAATAAACAGTGGTTAAACTTAAAATGGTTTTTGGAAACTGGCCAACTTTATAAATTGGGTTCAAAAGTTAAGAATGTATAAGTATATTGTAGTCAACACTAACCACAGTTTCTCCAGACACAGGCTAAATGACAAATGTGGTTAGTCATAAATAAAAAGTTTCTGCTCTCCTTGTAACCATGAGGCTATGAAATGGTAAAGAAATCTATATAGCATTGTACAGGTTAAGTATTCCTTATGGCAAATGCTTCGATTTTCTTTGCATTTCATAATAACTGTATTTGCACACACATACATAATGAGATATTTTGGAAACAAGGCCTAAGTCTGATCATAACACTTATTTTTGTTTCACATGCACATATCCTGAAGGTAATTTTATTCAATTTATTTAAATAAGTTTGTGCATAAAACAAGGTTTGTGTGCAATGAACTATGACAAAGCAAAGAGTATGGCATTGCCATTCTCTCATCCTACTCTATTTCACGTTTGTTGAATAAAATATAAAATGAATTGGGAGAGAGACTCATGTACGTACACTTAAACTGCCAGAACGATAGATTTAAGGAATAAATGATGGATTTACGAGCAGAATATGCATAACATCATTTGAAACCCCAAATTAGGAGTTGGGGTGGGTGGTTGAGTATCCATTTCTGCTATTCTTACCTTGAAATCTGATGTCCAGCATACAGCAACAGGGCAGTTAGAAAATACAGGTAGAGTTGAACTAGGTGTTGTCTTGGTAAGGTTAAGAGTACAACACTTAAGATGTAACCTGGACAGAAATAAAGACAATTTATCATTAGGTATATGAATCTCATAAGACTGTTTTTCATTCCTTACTTCAAGTATGTACTGAATTGAATTTATGCAATTGAATTTTTAAAAAAACTTCCTGCCTAGAATGCCACATAATTCCTAAGAGATTTTTTTCTCTGGAGAGGTGAGCTTAACATTTAAATGAAGAGCCTTCTAACAGTAGACTGAGCTATTTGTAGTCCCCACTGTCCCACTCAGGATTGTGTTACATTGAAGCATAAACTAAATTTTATAAGATAATGCACCCGGATCCAACTTTTGAATTGAAAGATTTAGAATTCACTTCTTGACCTACTTCAAGGCAAGGATGAGCAAAGGGCATCCTTCCAAAATTCACCAGGCTGCCAGGACAGGCAGTGACGAGAGAACATTAAGAAATGCAGTCTCTCAACATCTGGAGAGCTCTAAAGTCTGCACCAGCACTGGGGCTCTTCTCATGATTACTCACATATCACAGAGGAAAAAGAACATAGCTCTGTCAGCCATAAGGCCCAAAATATCAAGGACATCAAAATTGGAACTTTCTCTTCAAATTCCTTCTACGTAGAACATATTTCTCTCAAGAAAGGAGACCAGATGATTGGATTAATCATAAATAGATTGTTATCTCACTGAAAAATAACTTCTGCCAGTCACCCATGGGATGGTAAAGTCTGACCTGGAACTAAAGGATAAAGGTTTCGCTTGACATTAAGTCTAGTCCTGTCCAACTCTTGGGGGGGGGGTGCTCATCTCCATTTCTAAGCCAAAGAGCCAGTGTTGTCCATAAACACCTCCAAGGTCATGTGGCCAGCATGACTGCATGGAGCGCTGTTACCTTCCTGCAGAGGCGGTACCTATTGATCTACTCACATCTGCATGTTTTCGAACTGCTAGGTTGGCAGAAGCTGGGCCTAACAGCGGGAGTTCCCCCTGCTCCCCAGATTCGAACTGCCAACCTTTTGGTCAGTAAGTTCATCAGCTCAGTGGTTCAAACCGCTGCACCACAAGGTGGTCTGGGACTATAAAAGCAAAACTTTAAATAAAACCATACAGCAACTGGTTATGCATGGTGTCTATTCTAGCCCTAGGAGGGGGGAAGGTTAATATATACACCCGCTGCACCATTTCCCTGACCAAAGGATCCTTCTTGTTAACCCATAAGAATAGCTGATGAAACAATCTATGAAGAATCAATAAATTTGAATGAATGAATGAAGATGACTGCATATATAAAAATACAAAATGCTTAAAAATTAAAATATAACATGCAAGCAATATATAATACAAAACATCCAATCTGTGAATAAGTAAATTAAGTAAATATTAAAATATGACTTTGTCAGATTAAAGCAAGTGATGGAAATTGTAAAGAAATGAGTCACTTTATCTCTAATCCAGGATTCTCACCTGACAAAAGATAAAAATATATATAAGTCATCACTTCTACTAGGAATTTTCCATGAAACTCCCTCATTTTTTTAAAAAATCAATTTTTTAAAGTACCATAATCTCTAGGAGGAAAATGTCCTTACGTTGTACCTGAAACTTGTGTTAATGCCCAACTGCATCCCAAACGATATTTTAATTTTGTTATTGAACAAAACTAGCTTTGATAGGAGTCCAGGAATGCAGTGATTCAAAATTTACATATTTTCTCATTCAATGACCTTTCTTATTTTGTCAATAAGGTTGCAGTCAATACGGCCAATTCCATTGGGGGGATCAATTTTAAAGAGGACTTAATCTTGTATACCCAGGTGTAAGCATCCACAGAGATTTGCCCTGCCTGTAGTTGCAAAACATAACTTTGAAAGTTTCTGCCATCTGCAGTCCTGGAAGGAAGGAGGGTCCCTTGTCATGAACAGTGGTACCCTTCTGCTCTCAGAAGTTTGTATAACTTCAAAAATGATGCAGTGGTTTATAAGCACAGCACCGACTGCCTTTGCTGCAAGAAGAATGACACTGTGCCTTTGCACACTTATGAAAGCTCCCTGTGGCATTTTTTTTGTTTGAACAGCCCAATCAGACTTACAATATTTTGCTTATTCTGGTCAACTGAGCTACTGCAGCCAAAGTAGCCTATTCTTCATCACTTGTCAATCAAATGAATTATTTCATTTGTGGTATGACTGGCCAGGTTTATATTTTTATTTAAATGATCAGAATCTTTAAAGGAAAAAAAATCTGAAGTTTAGCTATACTGCCTTCCTAAACACAAGGGCTGGGTATCACCAAGAACCCTGCAGGAAAAAAGCAGAAGTTCCTGTCCCTGATGGGACTCCCTTCCCCCATCCACACATTCACCAGAGACTGCTCAGATACCTTTCAGTACTGATATATAAGCAATCCCCCACTTTTTCTGCGACTCATTGTTGGATGGACCACAGTTTCAAGAAATCTAAATTATGACCATGTTCCACATGTTTTGATCCCTGCTTATAAATGCCAGCTCTTGGTTTGCTCTTTTGACTGCCGTTGCTGCTCTCACAAGTGTTCAGTTTTTCATTTGCAAGCTAAAAACTATTGGGCTCCACATTTCAAGCGATTCTGTTTCCTGACAGTGATCGAGTCCCTAACCTGGCAGATAAGTAGGGGCTTCCTGCACTGTGAAGTTACTAAAATACTTGGATTTTACTTGTTAACCAAGTATGGCAACAGTTGCAGCCTTCATGCTGAATAATAATCCCATCAACAAAATATCTGTGTATTCTGTTGAAAATATGAATAAATCTTGTGTGCCTACAGTAGTTTGCACCAAGGTTCTGTACCAACAGTTTACAAAGTTCCTAATGACAGAGAGGGAACCTCCATGCAGCTAATACATTTATACATAGACTCTTCAGGAAGACAAGTGAAAATCAGAAGCAAGGATATTGGGCATGGTTTGGACCCCTTACTGCCATGAATTCACTGCATTCAATCTATGTGTAACTTCTGCATGAGAAAGACCTCTATAAAAGCATTTGACATGTCTACTTGCAAGTAAGTCCTTCAAGAGCTGGGATGGCTTCCTTATTTGTTGCTTATGTAATAGCTGTGCCAGCGACTGTTTAAATTGTTGTTTAAAAACAATTGTGTAGCTAATGACCAATAACAGCTGGGTGGTCACTGCAGTAATTTTATGCTATAATGCTGTCTCTGTTTACCAATCAAAAGCGGTATCTCAGCATTCATTCTGTTTTTATACCTGTTGTAACCACTAAGAAACTAAACCATAGACCAGGGCTGTCCAACTGGCGGCCCGCGGGCCGTTCACGCCCCCAGCCCCTTGCCTACGGCCCCCCTACCCTCCTGCAAATAATAAAAAAGAATTTCGAAAACAATTCGAAAAGAAATTCAGAAAAAAAATTCGGGGGAAAAGTGCGCATGCGCGCGGTTTCGCCCTCCCCCATGGCTCCGCCCTCCTTCTCAAAGCGTCACGCCAGCGTCAGAAGCGGCGGTTTCGCCCACTTCTGGTGCTGACGTGAGGCTTTGGGACAGAGGGCAGAGCCACGGGGAGTTTACTCCCAGGGAGAGGAGGAGGCAGGAGAATCGCGTTCCCCTCCTCCTCCTCTCTCTAGGAATAAACCGGGACCCAGGGTCCCGATTTATTCCCAGGGAGAGGAGGAGGCAGGAGAATCGCGTTCCCCTCCTCCTCTCCCTGGGAATAAACCGGGACCCTTGCCCCGGTTTATTCCCAGGGAGAGGTGCAGGCGGGGGACTCACGTTCCCCTCCTCCTCTCTCTGCGGGTGGCCCCCTCCCCGCTAAGAAATAACCTGACCCAGGCTTGGATCGGCTTATATCTTAGCGGGAAAAAGCCGGTCCGTGTATGGGCGACCTTTCCGCTAAGATATAACCCGACCCAGGCTTGGGTCGGCTTATATCTTAGCGGAGAAGAGTTCGGCAGATATCATGGACTGCTCAATGTGCTGGATAAACTTGATATTCCTAGAGAGAATAGATTAATCAAATCTATAAATAATCAAATCCTCAAATGTGGAAGGCTGACTGTAATCAACTTTGGGACAATTATGTCCATTAATTTTTCAATTTTGGCTACTAGATTATTTGGATGGGTGAAATCCATCTTGGTAAACCCTCTCTTATATTAAGGAACTGACACAATAAAAGAGTTACAGCAGGTTGGTGAGTATCATGTGAAATCAACTGCTTCCCTCCAATCACAATTTCCACTTTTGTCTTTTCCTGTGTTTTGAAACATCAGCACATACATTTTAGCAACCAGCACAGAGGAAGGTGTGAACAGGAATAGATTGCACAGCATGTTCTGAGTGCAGGAGGATCAGTTTTGGCTGCATGTATCTTCTTATTATATGAAATAACTAATTTTCTGCAACGATATAGCAATAATGATCGATCATCACACTGCAAAAGAGTTCTTCTGCCTATGTGCATGATCAAAAAGAAACACACGAGACCAAGTCATAAGATTATGAGTTCATTTAAAAATAGCTGCACACTAAAATAGAACATTTGAAAATTAGACCTGCCACTCACTCTAGTGTCTGCTTGAGCATGAAACACACAATGACAAGATTTGTTGGAAGTGTTAATCAAGACTAGAACTCTCTGTCCCTGGAGAATATAATAAAGCAGCAGGAATGGTGCACTAGTGTGTGATAGAACTCTGATTAACACTGATGAGAATCAATGGTTGAGATCCTCAAGAGGTGAAAAGGAAGCCCAAAGGGGCACAACACACTATACTGGAACATGGAATGTGAGAAGCATGAACCAAGGGCAGCTAGACACAGTAAAAAAAATGGAATACATTGAGTGAATGGGATCAGTCATTAAACATAATGGAAACTGCAGTTAGGATTAGCCATGCCATCATGTTTCCCATTTCTATGCATGGTGTGAAAACTGGAGAGTGAAAAAAGCAGGTAGGAAGCAAATCAACACATTTGAAATGCTGTGCTGGAGTTCAGCAGATATCATGGACTGGAAAAAAAACCTCTTCCTATAAGCCAAGATGACTAAACTAAGCCTGTCATATTATTATGAGAAGATATGAATCACTAGAAAACACAATAATGCTTGGTAAGGTAGAAAGCAAAAGGAAAAGAAGAAGACTATATAACAGATGGTTAGACTCAATCAAGCAAGCCGTAGTTCTGGGTTGCAAAATCTGAGCAAGGATGCTAATTTGAAGGCCTTGTGATGTATAGTGTCAACATAAAAAGGCTTCTACACTAACCAGAGAAGTATCTTTTCCTCCAAAACCAATGTAGAGCTACAGGAGGTTGATACATTTTAAATGTTTTAACTGATTATTATTATTAGTTTCACTAGTGAAGTGTATCCTAATTCTTCTATTTGTATACTTAAATTTTTAACTTGCCAAATTTGAGTTGTTTTATAAATATATCTTGATGTTGTTTATACTTGATTGCCCATGATTTTTTTAAAATTTTACCTGGTACTGAATGTTTACTAATTTTTGTTGTAAACAGCCCTTCTTGGGAGATAGGGAGAGATAGAAATTATTATTATTATTATAAAAGATCCTCTTTCTGCAATCCATTTGTTGGTAAAGTGTCATTTAAAAAAAAAGCAAAATAATACCCTAATGGAGAGGATTCCTGAAATACAGTGGTATTTTTTCTACAACTAAACATTTGTAATAAAATATAGTTGACATTCTTTATCCAGATTCAACCATTCACGACTCAAAAGGAGTTCAAGAAGGGAGTGTCTGCCAATAAAGAAGAATGCTTCTTCACATAAGCCAGAACCCTGGAAAATCTGAGTTCTGGTTCACTTGGTCACTTCACTCTTGACTCAGCACCCAGTTGTACCTCATTCTGGGATAATCGACATTAAACACAGCTACTTGCATAACAAAGCACCATCCAGATCACACAACCGTGATACATGTAGACAGAATATGGTTGATAAATACATTACAGAAACTCTAATGAAACCACAATTCTTGGAGCTGATGGCTGCACTTGTCACTCAGTACCTCAGGACGGTGTTCCATGACCTGGAAAAGCTCTTGGGCAGGCAGTGCTCTTCCTTAGTCCAAGATGAGAACAAAGGAGCGCACTTGTGCTAAAATCTTCTGCAACTTCCTCCCTTTGCTTATGAAGCTGTCATTAAAAATGCAGACTGGAATGCAGGATGGAAAAGAATGGGCTTTCCCTATGAGAAATAGACCTCCAGAACCCTCATGAGAGGAGCAGCATTGCTCCCATGGGAGAGGTGACAACTCAAGCAGGTCTTGTCAAGTGATGAGGTAAGTGGGAGACAGCACCAGACATCTGCATGATAATTTACACCTGAAGTCTTGCTCAGCTGGCAATGGCTAAACTATGTGAAAGACTTCTATTTTTAGCTCAGGAAAAAAAATCCCCACTCATAGTGAGCTGGACCTCTACCCACATGGGTTTTAGAAATTTTTTCTCAGCATAATGGCCAAACATTAACAACTGTCTGCAAGCATGAAAGTGTTCATTTGTATTAGTTATCTTGCCAAACACTTTTTCTTTTCATTTTGCTGTTGGGGGAAGAGAATATAAGGAGATTGGGCCGGGGGGTGTGTAATTTATTTCTACTGATAACTTGGTTGTGCAGATGTTATGTTTGCTAATTTTGATTTTGTTTTCTTCTGCAGTTTATAACCCTTATAATTCATCTGATCATGGATGGGGGAGGCAGAAAGTGCACCCCAACCCAGGTTCTCCTTTAAGATCAGTGATGAGGAGTGTGATTGTTGGCTAAGACAAGTCTGGCAGAATTTGTTGGGAGGGGTATTCTATTACTGGCTATGAGGGGATGCTGCACCCTACCAAGGAAGGGGCTGGAATGCTTTTCTCCTGTGTACCATGTGCTGCATTATTTATCACCAATAAAGCTTATGCAATAGTGTATGTCAGTGTTCGGTACCAAAAAAACCTCTTGAGATGGCCTTGAATCACATCCAGCTCTGGCATAAGACATCATTAAACTTGGCTGTACATGTCTCTTCCCTATGATGAGCTCTGTCTAAGGCACAATGCTAGTTCATTCCTAACTCCCTGCCAGGACAACAGAGAAAAGGCTCTTCCCCTTCAGAACCACTGTTTTTCATGTGAGCAAAACTATAGCAGAGGGTGATGAGGCAGATGCCCCTTTCCTTATGTAATGATTTAAGTCCTTTTGAAATATCTTACTAGGGCTTAGCTTGATATTCCGTCTTCTTTTGCTCTTTTTCCTGTTTGTTTACACACTGCGTGATTAGCTTCTCCTGTCAGTATTGGTTGTTCCTGCAAAGGCCAAGATTTCTAATGTTCTGTATATCTTAATTAGACAGATATTGCCCGTTAAAGCAGAATTATCAAGAGCAGCGGGAGGAAAGAAGATAGGTTTTATTCACTTAAGTGTATTTCTCAATATCTCCGCAAGGCGTATATCAACCTACAATAGCTAAAGGATTGATAGCATGTAATTCGTGATAAAAATCAACATGCTGTAGGGAATAGGTGTGTAAGCTGGTAATTAGCACTCACCTACCATCAAGTGATTAAGTCAGAACTACTATGCCAAACCAAACAATATTTTTGTTACTTACACGAGAGGGTACCATGTTTAATTGGCAAGACTTATGCAGCCTCTCTCTTCTGAGTCAGGTTTTACAAGGACGCATTGCCAAGCATAACGGAAGAGATGAATGCCAACAATCCTTTGGAAAGCCCAGGCAACCTCCTTCCAAATAATTGATATGCAGAGCAGAAGTTATAATGAACCTCATTCCCACAAATACTGCTAAGGCAGCAATGTTCTGGAACAAGGAGAAGAAATGCTAAATGACTAGGTCTCTATAGCTGGGGGCCAGATCAGGATTCAACTTCTATGTCAATATAGTGCTGCCCTTCATTATGTCAATTATGTCCAGTCAGCATGACTTACACATTTCTACTCCCCTTGCTAGTGGCTGAAGAATTGGAGACCACCTACCAGGCTTGGTACCAGGAAAAAGGAGGACATAATGCTTCACACCATCACCACCACCCACCAACTATCTCATAGGAGAGCACTATGGTGTTATTTCCCCAAATACTTCTATGCCTTATATCCAAGGTAACAAAGTCATGTTCGGGCTGAGCGAAGAGGCCTTTTCTCAAGGCAAAGGTGGTGGCCACTACAGAGCTGTTTAGTTAGATACTGAAATCAGAGTGATTAAAATATAAATTGATGACAGACCTGGAGGACCTTCTGGAGCCATTAAGGTTGCCAGGTTTTCTGAAAATCAAAATGGGATGTGTGAGGTCAGCCAAAATGAGGCCCCCTCAAGATCTCAAGGTTTCTGTGAGATTTCAAACTTTACAGCTTGGAGTTAGCTCAGATGGACAGAGATGAGGAAGCGCAATGCCACAATTTCAGCAAACAGACTAAGGGCTGAAGTCCAATTTGATAAGGGGTGTGTTTAGTGTCCACTCTGAAACATATAAATGTGGGCCCTTTATAACTCCCCACGCAGAGCAAGACTTTAGTGCCTCAAATACAGGACATTCCACAACAAAAGAAGACACTTAGAAACCCTAAGCCCCATAAAATTAAGCAGTTACCAACCGTGCCAGACGCTGATAGTAGGCCTGCCTCATATTAATTCAAAAACCAACATGAAGTTAGCAAAATGATAGACCTGTACAGTTCAATTCAAAAGTCCATTATCTCGACACCAAGGCTGGGAAGCAGGTGACTCACTAGCTGTTTGGCAGTGTTCCACAACATGGTGAGAGCTGCAAAGCAGAAGCACCTAAAACACCTCGATTTTTCCAACTCCTAATTTATAAATACTTAGGCGTAACTCATAAGCCAATGCAGAGTCTATACTGAATACAAGGTCTTGGTCAGATCAGTACCTGTATGGACAACTAATTCAGGAACCACAGTTTCCCAATGTTGGGTCCTCATAGGTTATCTGTTTCAGCTACCAGAAGATCCATTTGGCATGCTCAATAACACTATGTAACAAAATTTGAAAAAAAATCTGTTTCTGGTTTGAAAGTGTCATTTTCCATTTAATTATGTGGTACATACTTTGAAAGTAGTTGTTATACTCTGGAAACTTCATTTTTGTGGCTGCCACAAACTATGTTCATTGAAACTCTATGAGATGTACATTGTAAAATTAGAGCAAAACATGCTGCAGGATGTCCCGCAAAAAACAAAGTTTTTGCAGTTTAATAAACTGTTTCCATGGTTTCTTTATGATGGAACCAATTAGAAAATGACATTTATAACCCAGGAACAAAAATTGTGTTACATAGTGTCGTCAGGGATTCTGGGAGTTATGGTCCAATAACACTGTAAAGTCCTGCCTAGAGTTCTACTGAAGAAGAAACCAATTACAGTGTTCCCTCACTTGTTGTGGGGTTAGGTTCCAGGACCTCCCGCAATAAGTGAAAAACCGTGATGTAGGGATGCTCTATTTATTTTAATATTTATACATTATTTTAGTAGTTATACACTATTTTAAGTCTTTATAAACTTAAAATAAAGTGAAGGAAAGGAAGGAAAGGCCTTTCAAGGCTGGAGCGAGGGAGGACTGAGGAGGGAAAGCGCCTTGGAGAGCGGCGGTGGCAAAAACCCACAAAACAGTAAAAATACCATGATATATATTTTTAATTAATATTTTTTGAAATCCGCAAAACAGCGAGTCCGCAATAAGCAAACCGCAAAGTAGCGAGGGAACACTGTAGTATTTTCTCTCTGATTTAGTTTCAGTTTTTCATTTGCACACCAATCTATGTCATACTTTTTTTCTTACTTGCTTACCTAATTTTCAGATTCTTCATGAACTCCTTCCCAATGCCACATTTACAGAACTCTTTCAATTATACAAATGTTTCCTTCTTGCTACTAACACTCTCTGGAGATCAGCAGTGCAATCAACAAATTAATCTGAAACATTTTTCTGTGCACTGTAATAGTACCCATTAAAATCAAGGGCATTGCATACTAGCACATTTTTTCATTGATAATCTGTATGTCATGTAAAGCGATTCTTTTGTCATAAAGTTTATACTATCCAATATTATTGAATGGCCCTTAGCCATTCAGAAAGAGGGGGGAGGGAGAGAGGGGAGGGAGAGAGAGCTCTTTAATCCATTTTCTGGAAAGCCAACAGTTAGAGGAGATTCTTCTCTTAACAGTCTTTTTTTGCACATGAACAGTGAAAACAACAGGGAATAGAATCTCCTCGCCTCCTCATGGCGTTTTTTCATTTAATTCATTCCAGATGTGTCTTCCTTGGTTGGGGGTCAATGGCAAATTCCACACATTGTTCTTTTTAACAACTGTGTTTCTCATTTAAAACACAGGCTTAGCTAAGATGCTGACAATCAAGCATGCAGACACAGCTCTTTGGCGCTAATTTAGTAGTTTTTGTGGATTATGGTTGGGTGGATTTAGGCCACACTGTGGAACTCAGAAGGTCTAAAGGTCCCTAGACCAGGGAGAGTACAGATCTTGGAGGATCACATCTCTAGCACTTCCTGCTTTTACAGAAAACTCATCCTGAGTCTCATATAGTCAGGGAAACACATGGCGAAAGTGCATCTATGGTTTTAGGGGGCATTTTAGCCCTAGGGGACACATTTTTGGATCCAAGTAAAACAGGCAAATCGTAACATGGTTCCAGTAACTTGTCAACTTTATCTGGTAAATATTCTCCAATGCCACCATACAGTTTAATTCTTGTTCCTGCCTCTCACTTTCTTTGGTGTGGTCGGGGAGACCCAAATTAGAAAGAGTGTATGATGATGTGTACTGATAGACTAGAAGTATACATCCATCTTGATAGATACTACCACCTGGAAATTTTGGTCGGCTTTTGACAAAAAGTTAAGCTATAGTTTAGTGTTACAAACATGATCCTGGGTAGCCACTGTGCTCTACACTCTCTTCTCTCTTATTTTCATCTGGTGTGGCTATGGGAGGGCTGAAAGGATTTGCTTCTGTTTGCCACAGTGAACTATTATTATATCTATCAATGGTTTTTCTAAATAACTCAGTACCATAAGTCACAGTTTAAAGCTGGTTTGCTCAAATCATAATTTAAACTAACCAGTCTATCCCTGTTTAGACAGAATAGAACAATGAATCCCAAATCGGAAGCTAACACTTAAGTTCATAATTAAGTCATCACTGTAGGATAGTTTCATTTCAAAAGTAGTGCCAGAGGTAAATGCATGCATGTACTTTTATTAGGTCCATCTCCGAGCCCAATTCAAAGTGCTGGTTCTGACATATAAAGCTCTATACAGTTCTGGTCCAGCTTATTTGTCCGTACGCATCCACCCCTACATCTCATTTCGAAACCTAAGATCATCCGGGGAGGCCCTGCTCTCAATCTCGTCAACAGCACAAATGCGCCTGGCAGGGACGAGGGACAGGGCCTTCTTGGCGGTGGCTCCCCACCTGTGGAACACACTCCCAACTGAGGTAAGATCGGCTACCTCCCTCCTGGCTTTTCGAAAGAAATTAAAGGCATGGTTTTGGGACCAGGCTTTTGGACAATACATATAAGCAGACTGGACTGGAATGACAATATGACTGATGAGACTGTTTTACTGTTTTAATGATGGCTTATTTATTGTTTTAATTATGATTTACGTTCAATTTGTGATTTTATTATTGTAATTATTATGTAATGGCCTTGTAATGGGGCCCATTGTAAGCCATCCTGAGTCCCCCTTCGGGGTTGAGAAGTGGTGGGATAGAAATGCGGGAAATAAATAAATAAGGTTATCTTTTCCTCAGCAAAGAGATACTCACCCACATAATGCATATTAAGAGCCAGGTACTTGTATTGGAAGAGGGGATTGTTGGTCAGGCTACTTCTCTGGATCTGCTGGAAGAAAGAACTGACATCCCATCTGTACAAGACGTCCAAAAGCATGATGCTCGGGACCCGCAAGGCCACATTTAACATTGCTTCCAACTTCTCCTTCGCAGCCATTCTGTTTCTGATCATTGAATATGTAGCAGACTGTGAAGAACAGAAATCAGAAAAATAAGGTTCAGTATACTAGACATATCAATTAAAAACAGCAATGCTGACTTATGCAGCGCCAGGTTGTTGGTCTATCTAGTTCAATAAAACCATATAACACACTTTTATTCCTGGGTTATAAATGTCACTTCCTAATTGATTTATCATAAAAACACGGAAAGAAGTTATTAAACTACAAAAAC
The DNA here is from genome assembly GCA_030556195.1 of Anolis apletophallus. Lineage (NCBI taxonomy): Eukaryota > Metazoa > Chordata > Lepidosauria > Squamata > Anolidae > Anolis > Anolis apletophallus. The sequence goes on along the minus strand of JARBWK010000001.1, from coordinate 65,095,230 downwards.
CTGGTTGCAGTCTGCACATTGAAAGTTTAAAAATTGTATATTTTTTCATTAAGGAAAATTACAAACGAAGGGGTTTTTCAGCTGCTGAGCCCTTTTTGAAGCAAAAGTTTCTCATGGAGCCCCAATAAATGTTATTATATTATATATTATACATTATATAATATATAATGTATATATACCAGGCACGGGCAAACTTTTTGATGCTTTGCATTTTAAAATTTGACACACAGGCCAGGCCAAAGGCAGATGAACAGAGAGTGTGTGTGTGAACTAATTGGGGGAAAAATATGAACAAATTCCTATGCACACTGCATGTATCTTGTTTGCAGTGCAAAAAAGGGTAAAGAATGAACAATACAATATTGAAAATGAAGAACAATTTTAACCAACATAAACTTAATAGTATTTCAGTGGGAGACCCAGGGGCCATCCAGTCCAACCCCCTTCAGCCTTGCAGGAAAAGCACAATAAAGCACCCTTTGAGTAGTGGGAGGGAAATAGCAAAGAAGGGAGGAGGGGAAGGATCTGGGTGGCAAGTAATAAAGTCTGGGCAGTGAGGGAGGCGGGGGGGAGAGAGAGAAAGCATCTGTGCTCGGGGAGGAGGCTGCTGCTGCTTTGGCAGCTCCAAACTTGAAATTTCCCTGCATGTCTCAGGAGAAGAAGGATGGAAAGAGGAGCACCATGGTTCTGTCGAGCTCCTCACTCGACAAGGGCTCCACAGAGCAGTTTGAGAACCCCTGACCTAGACTGAAGGAAATAATACCCTCAGCCACAAAAATGAAGTTTCTGGAGTGCAAAAACCACTTTCAAAGTATGTACCGCACAGTTAAACAGGAAATAACATTATCAAACTAGAAACAAATTTTGTTATATAGTGTAATCTGTTCAATGGATTTTCCCCAAAATATATGATATGAAAGGAGTGCCTACTGTTATTTTTTTTACAGGGTCATCTTAGACATGAATCCAAACATTCAGAGATGAAATATTTTTAAAACCCACTATCAGCTTTTTATGCCCTGTTTTCCACCCAGTGTTGTCAACAGGAGGAGGTTCCCTACTGATATTTTGATTACTCAACATTGATATATTCTTCCACACAACTGGGCAAAAAACCTCCGGTACTTGATGGGATGATAGATATCACCAAACTAGCCACAAAGGAAGTTAATGTATATCCTGATCTACACAGGTGTTCTACATTATAGAGCTACAATGGTACAATACTGGTTAACAAGCCACAAGAAAACTAAAGAAACTGCTTTAAAACTCCATCAAGGGGCTGACCCAAGAAAAACGAAATTAATTCCTTCTTATATATCATGATTTCAAAGAAACATTGATAGTAAACAGTCTAGGTATTTATCCATCCCTAATTCTACTAAGGCAAGAGTTCTCGGATAGTAAATACATGACATACATGGACTAAAAGCTCTAAAGATAGCCAATCTCAATTATGCCACCGGGAACGCCCGGTGGCGCAGTGGGTTAAACCTTCGTGCCGGCAGGACTGAAGATCGACAGGTCGTGGGTTCGAATCCAGGGAGAGCGCGGATGAGCTCCCTATGTTAGCTCCAGCTCCCCATGCGGGGACATGAGAGAAACCTCGCAAAAGGATAGTAAAACATTAAAAACATCCAGACGTTCCCCTGGGCAATGTCCTTGCAGATGGCCAATTCTCTCACACCAGAAGCGACTTGCAGTCTCTCAAGTTGCTCCTGACACACACACAATATGCCATAGCTTGCTAAGTTATAAAACTCTCTGTATTTAGCATTCATCCACAGTTATTTCAGATTTAAGTTCATCTTTTGATCCACAATAAATTTAATTAAGGTTACTGTATCATTTTGATTAAAGCAGGAGTGGGAGACTTGTGGATGCTAGAGTGGGAGACTCTAGCATCCTTTTTGTAGTCTTCAAATTCCCCGTAGACATCCCCTCAAAGCCCCTAGATACCAGAAATTAAGGGAAGGTTTTTAAAAAGCAGCCCCCAAAGGGCACAAACTAGCACAAAATGAGCCAAAATATAAAGAAGTGGCTTTATTTGTCTCCTCACAACTTTTCAAAATGACAAACATGTTCCAAAATAAAGTTAAATCAAAACCAGATGTGGGGGATCATAGAGACAGAAGACAAATGCATTGCTAACCCATCCAATTTCCCTGCCATGTAAGAACACATAGACAAAGCATTTCCAAAAGATCCAGTCTCTGTTTAAAAACCCCTAAAGAAGAACAAGCCCCATATTCACAGGGGAGATGTTCTTGATCTTACAATGGAAACAGGAAACCATAGATAATTGAAATAAACTACTTCTACTGGTGGTTACCACACAGCAATATAATCCAGAATATCAACACAGATAATCCACAATATCCGCTTTGAACTGAATTATCTGAGCCCACAGTGCTGTATAATCCAGTTCAGTGTGGGTTTTATACAGCTGTGTGGAATGGGCCTAAGTCGCCTTGGGGGGTACCTCTCTAGAAATTTGCTAGGTTGTACAGGGCAATTCTAGGGTAACTTCTGATGGAAACATATCATAGCATCAGATGGAGGGCTTAGAACATTTCTAGAGAAGACATACTTTGATGGATGCAAGTAGATGAAATAGTAAGCATGAGGACTGTACTATGTTAGAGCACTGCAGATACACCTACACCCATATGCTGAGACAGTCATAGGCTCTACTCAGGGTGCCACATAGTGATGTCAGGGACAATAACTCAAAAACAGATCTTTTTACTGGTAGCTCTCTCCACTTTCATAATCTCTTTTGCAAAGAGGTCTGCCTGGATTGCACCTCAGGCTTTTCAATACAAGGCAAAGTCATCCCAACCACCCTGATCACGTAACTTTTATGTTCTTGTTGCCTGGTTATAGTTTAACATGGTTTCACCCCTGACCATTTTAAAATAACTTCTTAAATCTTTATTGTCTGCTGACATATTTTAGTCTTTATTGGTTTAAAATTGATTGTCTTGTTCTGCTTTTTTTATTTTGACTTTGTATTTGTGTCCATCAGCTCTTGAGCAGCTTGCTGTAATAAAAGAAATACGAAATATAATAACATAACCCCCAAAGAATGTCTAAAAAAATACAACTGCATATAATCTCAGATGGGTCTCATAGTTGTAAAAACAGTAAATCACATTTAGTTACCGAAATAAGATGATTGCAAAAGGTAGGCAAATTGCATCAAGGGATAAAACACTAAACATTGTCCTGCTGAGTAAGACCAAATGGCAACCTTTACTAGGCAATCCACAACATGTACTCTTGCTTAAACAGAAGTGACTTTGTCACGCAGAACAAGAGCTACGTACCTACTAACAAGGAATCCAAAAACCAACAAGTGCAAAATGTTTCAATAGAATTGTCCACTTACAGACCATCTCATCTACTGGACGCTGCTATACCTTGCTGTGGATTTAGTTAAAATTGTCCACTGCACAAAGAGTTATAGACCCCACCCACCTCTTATCTGTTCAGTTTACTTTACAAGAAAGGGGCACCACCACTAAGACATACCATATGCTCTAGGCTATATGTCAGAAGGAAAAACTAGCAAAATTACCCCTAAAGATTCTTTCCTTAAGAAAAACCTATGAAATTCTTGGGGTTGTTTAAAGTTGACAGATGACATGAAGGTGCACATACACATGGTCTCTAGAAGGGCTTGTAGCACATCTAAAAGAAAGGTATTACATGTTTGCAGTTTGGCCAGCCAATTAACTGTGATTTCAAAGTGATCTGGGAATTACGCAGAAAACATTACAAATCCACAAAAACATAGTCTCCAAATTGGAAATTTATTAACTGAGGTGTCTGAGCCAAGTCAAAGCCTGGCAATCAGCCCTGACATGTAGTGTATATAGCTCTTTTTAATGTCCAGAAATCTAGCATAATTGTGTAATGGAATGGTTGTGTAACAAAAGCCAATGTTTAAATGGATCTCCCCTTGTAATCTACATTAACCAATGCAGATGTGATTTGGAGTCATCCACACAAGTGGATGACACTTGCATCATTCAAAGATTCAATAGACCTTTCAACTACAACTCCCATTAGCCCTAGCCAAAGCAGCCCATTGTGAGAAATAGTGGGAAGTGCACTACACCACAACCTCCCAATTCGCACCCTCAACTTAGATGCATGGATATATTCACATTACACAGTTCTAACAGTTTGACACCAACATTATTTCTAGGGCCCTTCCAGACAGGTCCTTTATCACAGTCTGATCCCAGGCTTTCTGCTTTAAACTGGATTATATGATTCCCCACTGCCAGATAATCTCGGTTAAACAGATCCTGGGATACAGGGCCTGTCTGGAAGGGCCCTTAGGCTTTCATCGTATGGAACTGTGGAATTTAATTTGGCAAAGTAAATTACATTTTTTGCTGCAGTTGTCTACGGAGGTAGTTCAGGGGAGTGGAGTCCTCCAACATAGATTTCTAGATATTTCATTGAATTTCAAATCCAAGGTCCCACTGGATGGAGCCATGAAAGCAAAAGTAGTATCAAACATGCAGTAGGCAAAGATGAAGGAGAGTGAAGGACAACCACCCCAAAACTGAAAACTGTGAGAAGATACATAATAGTAGCAATTTTGCAAGATAGTGGAACTTTGTAGGCTATACAAATTGAGAACCTTTCTCCACTATATGGGGGAATTTTGTCTGTCAGTGTTGTCCCACTCAAATTTGAAAGACCCATTTAAATGGAACTATATTAAAATGTGCCAAATATTTCCACAGTTCCCAAACAATTTTCTGGTTTGCCTCCAAATAGATTGTTTCAATTGCAAGCAGTCTCCTTAATGCTCATTCATAACTAGAGACATTGTTGTTCCAGTTGCTGGAAAAAGAAAAATGACAGGATGATTAAGATAAATTCCTTCAGTCACGGACAACAGCACAACAGCCTATTGTACGGAGCTGCCCACACTGTGTAGCTGGCACTGTAGCTCACAGTTCCCTCCACTGCTGTTCTTTCGCTCAAGGCAAGAGCTCTTAGGCATTCACTCACAAGCTTTGGTTCGACAGCCTTGCAAGCTCAACGGCCTTCAGTAATTCCTCAGTAATTCATGCCCACTTAAACCTTCCAGAAGAACAAAATTCTAGTGCTAAACATAATGTTCTGTATTTATAAGTCTGGGATGCTATATGGCAGGGGAAGAATATGTGCTCCCTGGGCTCTTCCACACAGTCCTATATTCCAGAATATCAAGGCAGACAATCCCAAATTATCTGAGTGTGGACTCAGATAACCCAGTTCAAAGATAATATTGGTATTTTCTGCCTTGATAATCTGGGATATAGTGCTGTGTGTAATGACCCCCTAAAGCTGTTTCTGTAGCCTTCAACCTTTCCTGAACAGATTCAGCCATTTATTGGACCAAAAAGAAAAGAAAGTGAATGGCCAGCTCTGAAAGCCTCTGAAGCTGGCAATTCCTTTAAAAAAATTTAAAGGTGAGTTAACCCTTTAACATGAAAAATGCCTGATTTGGTGGACTGTTGGATAGTTCTGTTTTTCTTATTTAGGAAACCTGTTTAATCATTTTATCGTATCAGAAGCGAACTGAAAGTACAGTTGTTAAAAAAAACCGGGGATGCCTGGCTCTGAATTTCGTGGTACCAGAGTGCAGTCTGTTTAGCGTCTTCCAAGTTGCCTAGTCTTCTGTGTGCCCAGGGGGGAGTCTCTCATTTGGTATCAGCCATGGCTTGAGGTTCTGGGTTTTAGCCTGCCATTTTTGGACTCTCGCTTGCTGAGGTTTTCCCACAAGTATCTCTGTAGATCTTAGAAAACTATTTATTGATTTAAGGCATTGGCGTGCTGGCTGATATACGAACAGGGGGTGGGCCAGAGATGTCAATGCCTTGGCCCTTTCATTATTGGCTGCTACTTCCCGGCAGATGTCAGGTGGTGCAATACCGGCTGAACAGTATAATTTCTCCAGTGGAAACCTGTGAAGTACCTAGACACCCCCAGAAGCAGAACATTGAGCCCTGCTGCAATTGCCCACCCTGATATACATATTTAGTTGGAGTGAACCTTACTGTAATTCAGTCCACTTATTTCTGAGAAGAGATACATGGATCTGCACAGCTGCAATTGCCCACCCTGATACACATATTTAGTTGGAGTAAACCTTACTGAAATTCAGTCCACTTATTTCTGAGAAGAGATACATGGATCTGCACAGCAAGACAGTACAGTAATCAGGAAGTAACAATACAATGGGTCCTTGATATCTGCTATTTTCTTTTAAAAAATCAAGCTATGGATGCATAGATATGAAAGTAGTATGATAAGTATTACCGCCTACAGCCCATCCTGCATTCACACCTGTGTACTTCCAGCATAAAGTATTCATGTAAAAGTGTTAGCTCAACTCTGATGGGACTTTCACACCCATGTCTTAAGTGCCACAGTGTAGCAAAGCCATTTCTAGCAGATTTCTTTTTACATGTCAGCACTGATTTGTGGTGGGTGTGGAGGAAATTGACTACGGATTGCTCAGACATGCTTGGTGATATAAACCCTTCTACATACCAAACACCCATTCCTACCTGCAGGACTGATTCTAGGTGAATCAATACATCACCCTACCTTTCCATTACAGCCATTCAAAGACCCATTTTCGTTGCATACTTCAGCAGTGAATTTCTGTTTTTATTAAAAGTATCTTGTCTCAGCCCACCAAGGCCTTGATCTACAGATAAATGCATTCTTTATTCTTGATCTACAAATAAATGCATTCAGCAACCAGCTATAAAATTAAAGTCACATACATTAACTTTCACCATGAACGTAAAAGCTGCTTGATTCACAGCACATTAAAGTTGCCACTAATGCCACCTCTACACTGGATAAACATATGATGATTGATGGCTGCTGAAGACACAGTGTCTGGAGGTTAAGCTTCTACAAAAGGAACAAGATAAATAATGTTTGATTGCTTGCATTTTCCCCAGTCTTGGCCTTTGAGAAATTATCTGTGCTGCATCTTTCTTGCATGGATGATACACAAGATACCATTTGTATAAGACAGAGACAGGACTAGTCCTTTGAGCAGGAAAACATGATCAAAGAACAGTTCTGTACCTGCAATATATGATCCTGCTTACAACAAATAAATATATTTTAACCATCAATGGCTGTTCATGAGGTTTTCCAGACAATGCTGGATTGCACCTCCCAGAATTCATCACTATTAGTTGTCTAAGACTATTGGGCCTTGCTCTCCAACTACATTTGTAACCCTGCTCAGTAGGTGTACTTTCAGGGAACAAATTAGTTAGCTGTCACAGCGAAATTGAAGTAATGTTATTAAAAATATCTAAATTATTACAGTTTCTAGATTTTACAGTGGACAAGGCTTCATTTTTTTAAAAAAAAATGTTTACTCGGGGTTGCTATGAGTTTATATGGCCATGTTACAGAAGCATTCTCTCCTAACGTTTCACCCACATCGATGGCAGGCATCCTCAGAGATCGTGAGGTCTCAGAGATTGTTGGTACATAAGGCAAATGGGGCTTATATATCTGTGGAATGTCCAGGGTGGGAGAAAGTGTGAATGTTACAATTGGCCACCTTGAATGTCCTTGCAGTTTTAACGACTGGCTGGTTCCTGCCTGGGGGAATCCTTTGTTGGGAAGTGTTAGCTAGCCCTGATTGTTTCTTGTCAGGAATTTCCCTGTTGCTTGAGCATTCCTTTTTATTTACTGTCCTGATTTTGGAGGTTTTTAAAAAATACTGCCAGCTAGATTTTGTTCATTATCATGGTTTTCTCCTTTTTGTTGAAATTGTCCACACGCTTGTGGATTTCAATGGCTTCTCTGTACAGCAATTCTCTGTGTTTACTCATACACTATTTTTAAAAATGCAATGCAAAAATAATGTGCAAAAATGCAATTTGTCTAAATAGCAAACAGGCCAGTTTTTTTAAAAATCATCTCCATGGAAGACTTCACCATGATTAGAACAAATTATCTTATCCAAATGGGACCTTAGTTGACCACTCTGCTATTATAAACAGAGATGAATGGGACATCATGCACGTCTTCATTCCTTTATTCTACCTTCATCTTTAACTGTAATCCAGCTACTGTATATCAGAAATATATGGAAAGCTTTCTAGGGTAGGGTTAAAGAGGGGAACCAGGGACTAGCTGTAGAAGGTCCTAGGGCACTAGCTACCAGTGATACATCTTTACTGAAACCACAGCCAAAACTTCTCCAAGGACACATGACACCAAAGTAACAGTAAGCAGGCACAGAGATCCAATTGAACTCTTTACTTTGGATGCGTGAATACTGTCTCAGTTACGATATTTCTACTAAAAATAAATCTCTGGAAGTCGTCAACAGAACTACCAGCAGAACAGAGGAAGCAGCCTTCTACTTGAGTAAGCTTTTTGAACATTCCTTCTCTGATGGAAGCTCCAGATATCTCTTGCCTCACAGGAGTTCATTTTCACATGGGACCATTTCAAACTACTCAATTACTGCACTATGATTCCACTTAAACCTTCTTGGCTGCATTTTATGGAACGATGGGGCTTATAGTCTCATGAAGTTGCCTGAATTCTCTGGCTGATAATTCCAAATATCCCACCCTGAACTGCAAATCTCAGGATTCTGCAGGATGGAAAAATGCCAGTTTGAACAGAATCATAATGCTAAAATATTAGTGTGGAAGAGACCCATGTCTTTTATTTTCTTAATGGCGTTTTGAAAAATCAAACCTGGAATCTCCTGCAGTGCTAACTATATACTCTGTTACATACTGTATATATGATTTTTAAATCTTAAGAGTCTAGCATATACCTTCTACCCACATCAAAGAGTTAGAATATGATAGACAATGGTTTTAATACAAAATGCTGTGGATAATGGAAGATTTTCCATCACAGAGTATGGTGCATGGGGAAAAATACATTGTTGAAGTGGAGAGTAAGTGTTTGCATTGCAATATAGTGTACTTATTTTGTATGAATGAAGTCAGAATTTCCACTGAATTGTCCTTCCATTTCTTCTTATAGTTTGCTACAAGTAAACTCAATAATTTGTAAATCATGCTGCAGTGGCATTGAATGTACTGATTTTGGAAAGTTGTACAGAAAGCGACTGCAGTAAACGAATGCTGTCGAATATTTGAATAGGAAGCTGCATTTTTCAGAAGGGTTTCAAAATAAATTAAAATCTTAATTTATAGCAGCAATATTGCACATGGAGAAATGTGTCATTCTCACCTTCAAGGCAAACAAATCAAAGCTCAGTTTGATGATCCATTCGAGAACAGGAAATGTAAGGTATGACTAAAGTTAAAGCATTTCATTAACCCACTCATACTAGACCCTCCTCAGGTATAGTTTGTTCTCCTTGTTGCACCACATACCTGCTTGCTCATTATGTCCTGAAGGAAAATGTCTCAATGGGGCTACTGAAGTGCTTTCTAGGTATTCATATAATATAACATGTGAGGAGAACAGTATTAGACTAAGATATGGCGACTCAGGATAAACCCTTATTAAAACATTATGGCCCATGGCATAGTCCTTTTACAAGCTGCTATCTCTAGTTTAACTTACCTAACACCGTTGTTTCATCTAAACAGTGCTGCAGAACTGCCAAAATCTAAAAATTTCAAGCCTGACATAACAAAGTTCTTGAAGCATATGAAAAGGCATAATAAAATATTAAATCCATGGCAAAAAAAAACTACATCCTAAGATGACAAAAACTGTTTTTCAGTGTTGCTTGAAAGGGAGGCAGAAAGCATATTTTCCAATTTGAACATTAACAGCAAACCACATTTTGCCAGAATCAGGAGATAAACAAGCCCAAGGAAAGCCAGAAAATGAGCTGTCTTATGCACGAACCCACCCATTCTGTGTGCACACCCACTGCAACCATGTATATGCCGTCAGCAAACATTTCAGTGTACAGCCAGCCCTCCACACCTGCAGGTTTCTTTCACAGATTTGATTATTTGTGACTGTCCCTCACACCACCTTCCCACCATGAAGATGCAGCTTGATATTAAGCTCCTTTCCCAACAATCCATCTCCTCCCCTCTTTCCACTGCCAGATTTTCAATCCCTTTCCAACGATCCTGAGCTGTTGGCAAGATATGGAAGGACAGGCAGAGGGTCAGCGAGTTCGTGGATTATTGGGAAAGGGATTTAAAATCTGGCTGTGTCTTCATGGTGGAAAAGTGGTGAATGGAATGAGGGGCTGGCACTGTTGACGAGACACAGAAGGACAGGCAAAAGGGCGGCAGAAGGTGTGTGACAAGAAGGGCGATAGCTGGGAAAGGGGCTTAAAATCTGGCTGATGCTTCATGTTGGGCAGATGGGATGGGCCAGGGATGCTGGTGAGAAAGGAGTATGGAGCATGTGTGTTTGGTCATTCAAATACTATCAGTCCTGCATTTCTGTGGGAGTCCTGGGCTCCTAACCCAGGCAAATGTAGGGGACCGACAGTATGTGAATGTTTTGAATGTGAGCTTGAGAGTATAAATAAGTATGGATAAACTTTATTTTGTAAGCTCATATCATACACATCAGGGAGGCATCACAGGTTTTCTACTGCGCAAAGGCCATGGGTGAGATATGGAAAAGCTTTACATAGACTGTAGATGTTTGATGATAACTGACAACACAGGAAAATATCTTGTACCAGTCGAGACTAATTTCCCATCCAATCCTGTACTGTCTATGCAGATTATTAAGAGCTCTCAACAAAAGATCTTTCACATCTTTTTTATTTTGAAGACATGCAATATGCACCCACTACTATTGGTGAAATCATACACATGGCTTATAGTAGTATGGGAACCATGGGACCTTCCAAATGCTAAACTGCAGGTCCCAGCATTCTTCGACACTGCTTATGCTGGCCAAAGCTGCTGAAAGTTGCATTTGGTGTATGATTCCCACACTTGGTTTACTCCAGGCATCTGTTTGCAAAATCAAAACAATAATATTCAAAGCTTTAATGCTTTGTTTATTCCTCTGTGAATTTCCTAGGACAGAGAAATGCCTAGATTTATTTATGGATTCTGATTTGTCACACCCTACACAGAACACGAGTACAGCATACACAGAAAAGCACCCCAAATTGACTGTCATTAAAATGTACTAACTGTCATTAAGCATTCAGAACAGTAAGTAATACCAAACATGCCATCAAAAAATCAAAACAAAATACGTCATTTCAGTATCTTAGGGGTTTTTTTTTCTAAAGCAGGGAAACTAAAAGCTATTCCAGCCAAAACCTCAACCATCTATAGCAATAAACAAGCTTTTGGAAGGACTGCTGCACTTAGTACAAGCATCCAAATCTTAGACTCTGCGCCTATTGAAAAGAACAGCTAGTAAGCAACAGTCGTCACTGCAAGACAGAAAAGCAACGCAAAACAGATGCATCATATAGAACTGAAAGATGCTGGGTTTATGGCAGGAGCAATGTTTGGCAAAACTCCCTTAGGTGATAAAAACATTGGAAACCCAGCTGTTTAGCACATCAGCCTTAACATTTGGTAGTATCGTTTTGGAATACAATTGCAATTCATGCTATTTGGCAGGACTGTTTTTTTCTAGAATGCTTCATATAGGGCCCCCACAAGGATTAGAATAACAGTGCCAACATCTTAGAGGAAAACTCCCTCTCTCCCTCCTGTACTCAGATCTGAAAAAATAAATGGCATTGTGTAGTGGTTTGAGCATTGGACTACAACTCTGGAGGTCAGTACTTGTATCCCACTCAGCCATGGAAACCTACTGAGTACCTTGGGCAAGTCACACACTCTCAGTCTCAGAGGAAGACCCCTCTAAACAAAACTTACCAAGAAAATCATGTGCTAGGTTTGCCTTAGGGTCACCATAGCAAAAAATTATGTAAGACATGCAACAACAGTCATAGGAATGATCAGTGAACCTTTCCCTTAAAAGATTTGGGAATACATATACACTACAGACACATGGGGATCTGTTTCAGAATGTTAGATACCTGCTAAAAATATTTCCAACCTTTTTTGTCACATGCACACACTATACCTAGAGGCAGCAATTAAATGCAACCCTGAAAACCGCAAGCTGGCCAAAGATCTACAGATAATACTTTGAGGTTCCTCACCAAAATACTTTGACTCTGTATAAGCTCTTGCAAATACAGATTTTACCATATCTGAAGTAAGTGAAATACTTCAAGTCTCCAAGAATGCTCTTCTCTCTCCAGTGCAAGAAGGCAGCTTCAAGAAAGGAATTCTTAGGGTGACTTTACAGGTTATATTTGGAAGACATCAATGTGTACATGCCTAACAATTCCTATCTTAGCTTATCAACACCAGCAGGCTACAGCAAAGACAGAGATCAGAAGCAAGGCCATTCTGCAGGAACTCTTAAAAGACTTCCCGTCCCGTCCCCCCCCCCGTCCCCCTACATTTATTTTGTGATATACCTGTTTAGACTGTAAGCCTAAAGCCAGAGACTATCTTGGTTTGTGAACTGTCCTGAATCCCCTTGGCTGTTGAGAAGGGCAGTATACAAATACCAGAAATAAATAAATTTTATTTAAGTCACCTCAGATCATTTTTGTTTGTTTATTTAACAGCAGGATAAACATGTTTTAAACAGGAAAACTAAAACGAAGTCTGTCACTAGAATTAAAACATCCAGGTATGTGTCAACCTTTCGATCAGCCCCTCAAAATCCATGGGATAGTTTATCGTTTCAGCAGAATCTTACACATCTTTATTGAATTTACCCTCTGAATGCACTATTTCATTTAACAAGAGTTTTTCAAAGAAAAAGCTCAAAAATATTACAGATTACCTTCTATAGTGCAAAACAATAAGGTACTTAATGCAACTAAAACAGTATTTACAGAAGATGGAATAATATATGAATCCATATTATCTGCACTATACAATTATATCAGTCTAATAAAAGTTTGTTACATGTCCAACTTAAGGAATCCTGGGAACTGTAGTGTACCGAGGTACTTAGAATTTATTTCCAGACAGTTTTAATGTATGCCCCTTGAACTACAGTTCCCCTGATTTAATTCCCATTTCCCTTTTTCTAGAATTTTCTGCTGGAATGCTTTACTGTTATTTCTCAAAATATACTCCCAATGTGCTCTGTGAAGAGCTATTGAGGATGAAATCAGAACATAATATTGCAACTCTTTTGAGCAGAATAAAATATTAAGATGGCCTTTCCCAGCCCAGAACCTCAAGATATATGGGACTACAATTTCCAGAACTACATAGCCAACTATGCTGTGATTTGATGTACAGCTTACTTGAAGGGCACCACATTGGGGAAAACTAATCTTAGGTTGCATATGTATTTGCATGTTATTTCTAAAAGTAGACACACATTTTAGAGATCTTGTTTTAACACTAAAAAGGGTGTGAAACTTGCAAGATGTGCACCTAGATGTAGAAATTAAGAGATTTTAAAGAGCTGCAGTAAAAATGGCAAGTGTATATAATTCCACTGTATTATAGTACATTAAAACAGATCTGAGCCTACAAATATTTCTGAGGATAAATACTTAAGAATTCACTATAACAAGATGTGTGAACAATTTTGTGTATCTTCGTAGAAAATTTGGAGAATTAAAGAAGTGTTTCATGTAAAGAATGCATTGAATGTAGTTCAACTTTACTAAAACGATCCCTGAGATTCAAGCATTCTATTTTTGAAATAGAATTTTGACTGATAACTGCAAAGTAAATACAGTCTGAACTGAATAGCACCTTTGTCAAATGCTTTTATTATCGAAACTAGGAACATATAAAACCCACCTGGCTCTACATCTTTTCTTTAAAAAGCCACTAGTCAAGATTCTATGAAGTATACGGAAATGAGCATAGCTTGACAATATCTAGCAGTACGATGGTTCAAGAGCACCTGAAATGTAAAATATTAGCCTAAGGTGTAACTGTACAAACTACCAACAAAAACCCTGCTTGCCTAGTTTCAAACAAACCTCTCAACCTCTGAGGATGACTACCATAGATGTGGGTGAAATGTCAGATGAAAATGCTTCTGGAACATGGCCATACAGTCCGGAAAACTCACAGCAACCCAGTGATTCTGGTCATGAAAGCTTTCGACAACATACCAACAGACTAATTATAATTCACCACCAACACGAAATCAATGGAAATTGAGCTGTGGATGTTTCCTTAAAGGAGACTGCATGATGCAAAAAAGTGAGACACCTTTTTCACAGCACATGCAAAAACATGAGACAGTTGAAGGTAACTGTAGCATGTTATTTACAACACCCTGAAGAAGTGTGCAGAAAATCACATTTTGGTATCTATTCAAAAACTGTGTGACTGTTTCTGCAAAAAAAAAAAAACCCCAACAACCCGACACTCCAAATTCCTTATTGCTGCCATGATTTTTTTTTAAAAAAACCCAACATTTGCCTTTCCCATTGCATAGGTTTTCATGTCTTGCAAGTCCACACAGTCTTGGTCGGCCAACTTTTTTCAGTAAGATATGTGCGTTTTTAAGAATCACAAGACAAGAAGCACAACAGTGATGTCTTTCCCAATAGCCATATAGTTTCAAAAATGTTCACATTTGCTTATCCTAAAATAGTTACAACACATCAGCTTTGACATGGAAAAGCTGCTAACCCTGCTTCCTCCATGCATCTGATACATACATATCGCCATCAGTATTTGGACAATAAAAGGGATCACAAGAAGTTGCCAAAATTCCTGCTCTCCAGCAGTTGTTGCCATAGGCAAGCATGTGTGTACATGTGCTTTCAAGCTACCTGTCAACTTTTGCATTTCATAGGGGTTTTTTAAATGATGGTTTATTCAGAGAATACCCAAATATGTTTTTGCCAGTTCCTTCCTCTGAAATTTAGCTTACAGCACCAGTAGTCTTCGTTGGCAGGCTCCCAATCAAGGACTAACCAGGGCTGACTCTGCTTAACTTCCAAGATCAGACAGGATCTGATGCCTTTATAGCAGGGGTCAGCACTCTGGGAAAGAAGAGAAGACGGAAGGAAGGGGGAAAGAAAGATAGAGGAAATAAAGGAAGGAGGGGAAGAGGAAGAAAGAAAAGAACAAACTATGGAAAAGGAAGAAAAGAAAAGCAGGAGAGAGACAAGGAGGGGAAAAGAAAGAAGGAAATGAGAAGGGAGGAAAGGAAAGGGTGGGGAAAAGAAAGGAAGTGATAAAAAAGTAAAATAATGAAGGGAAAAGAAGAAAATGAAGGGAGGAGAGAGGGAAGTGAAAAGAAAGGAAGGAGAAAGAAAGGAAGACTTGGGGGAAAATAATAGAAGAGGAAGGAAGAGGAAGGGAGAATGGAGGAAAGAAGGAGAGGAGAGAAGAGAAGGAAAGGGTGAAGGGGGACAAAGAAAGGAAGGAAGAGGTAGGAAGAGGGGGAATGGAGGAAAGAAGGAAGGTGAGAGAGGGAGGGGAAAGGAAGAAGGAAAGGGTGAAGCGGAGAAAGGAAGGAAGAGGAAGGAAGGAAGAGGGGGAATGGAGGAAAGGAGGAAGGGGAGAGAGGGAGGGAAAAGGAAGGAGAGAAGGAGAAGGAAAGGGTGAAGGGGAGAAAGGAAGAAAGAGGGAGAGCCAGATGCAATCATGAAAAGAGCCACATCTGGCTCCCGAGCCGTAGGTTCCCTACCCCTGCTTTATAGTATTTAGCACTGAAATTTTGCTGTTAGCCGGTATGAGTCCCTCTACAAAGGTAGAGAAGATTGAGATACAAAATTTTTAAATAAATAAATAAATAAATATTTAGGTCACAACTAGCAGCATACCCTAACCACAATTAGGAAAAAGTTTAAAAGTTAAGCAACCATTTTCTTATTACAATTTTGTTTATTTTATAACAGATCTGAACAAGGCAAGCCAAGCTAAGGATCTCATTTTCCAATACATGTAATGGATTTACATCTAGGAAGGTGTATTCAGAAATGCAGATTTATATTCTGTAGGAAAACCTAGAGGCATATTAATATAACTTCTGTAGTATCACATCTGGCATTATAAAATATTAACTATTATTTTAGATATCAATATAGTAAACAAATAATTTTACCTCTGTTTTCCTTAATAGTGGGACTTAAATGTTGAACCTAGCTCCAGTTCAAAAAAATGGTATCACAGGTAGAATTATGCCACCTTATAAACAAGGGAGACAGAAAGAGATCTACATTTTGTAAGGGAGCAGAATCAAAAGCTCACCCACATTTATTTTTTTAGGAAAAATGCTGAAGTATGTGAAAAATTGTATCTGTTAAGTCAGTTTTCCTTCCAAACCAGTCCAAACCAGACAAAGTCATACCTAATACAGAGACAGATTTCCGAAAACTATCCACCTGTCAAAAACGCACTTGGGAAATGCAACCCATCTGCAGTCCCAAGGAGAAATTACTCCCCAAAGTGTTACAGGAGAAATGAGGCATTTATCAAATAATTCAAATGGGTGACGGAAGAGAGATGCCCAAGCAGAGTGCCCAGCTCTTCAGGCTGAGAGATGGGACAGGAAGCCTTACATAAGCCTTGGGTTTTGGCCCCGTGAAGGAACCTCTCCTCCTCTCTTTCTCACAGGGGGCTTCCAGGTTTGCCAGAAGGGGAGGAGTCACCCCTTTCTTGAAAGAGCAACCCTTCCCTATGATTTTGGCACTTTGTTAGCCCTCCTTGGCTTCTAGGGACTAGGGTTTCCACACCTCTCCAACTCTGGTCAGAATGTAAACAAAGCACAACGGCAAAAAGGAACCAAGGGGATAGCAAGCCCTGATGTTCACAATGCCTAAAACTGCCATTAAGGTATCCGTGGAGGAGCCCCTGGTAGTGCAGCGGGTTAAACTGCTGAGCTGATGAACTTGCTGACCGAAAGGTTGGAGGTTAGAATCTGGGGAGTGGGATAAGCTCCTGCTGTTACCCCAGCTTGTGCCTACCTAGCAGTTTGAAAACATGCAAATGTGGATAGATCAATAGGTACGGCTCCTCAAGAAGGTAACGGTGCTCCATGCAGTCATGACTTTGGAGGTGTCTAGGGA
This sequence comes from Anolis apletophallus, assembly GCA_030556195.1. Lineage (NCBI taxonomy): Eukaryota > Metazoa > Chordata > Lepidosauria > Squamata > Anolidae > Anolis > Anolis apletophallus. The sequence continues at coordinate 65,078,168 of JARBWK010000001.1, read as the reverse complement.
CAATGCCGGCTCTTTGGCTTAGAAATGGAGATAAACACCACCCCCAGAGTTGGACACGACTAGACTTAATGTCGGGGGAAAACCTTTACCTTTTAGAGGAGGCAAGCCTCCATTTGTGGGGGGGGGGGGTGTCCTCTCCCTACAAAAAGTGAGAAAGATATTGACAAAACCCAAAGCAGAGGGGCCAAATCTATCTTCCTTCCAGTGGCACTAAAGACTAAAACAACACCCTGGCAGAGGGAAGCAGATTCCCCAGGCCACTTTCTCTCTGGAAAGTATGTACATATACCCCCCCCCCCTCCACGCACACGCACACACACACTCAAATCACAACCCCACTTCCTTAGGAAATGGCAAGCTTCTCCCCACCCCTTACTTTTAAGACTTTTTCAATTAATTGATAGTATTGTCAAAGGCTTTCATGGCCGGAATCACTGGGTTGTTGTAAATTTTGGGGAATTGGAAAAGTTTTGGGTGGCTGTCAGGAATGGGAAGAAAATGCAGAGACAGGAGGAAATGCCTCTTCCTGATGGTTGGGAGGGTTTGGGGGGGGGGCTGTCACTTTAGTTTTGCAGCAAATATACTATCTATTGGGCATTCTCTCCAGGTGTTTCTCCTACATCTATGGCAGGCATCCTTTGAGGTTGGGACAACCTCTGAGGATGCCTGACATAGATGGAGGCGACATGTAGGGAGAGAATCCTTCTGGAACATGGCCATACAGTTTGAAAAAACTTACAACAACCCAATAGATCAGGGGTGGGCAATTACCGGCCCTCCGGGTGTTTTGGACTTCAACTCTCAGAAATCCTAGCCAGTTTACCAGCTGTTAGGATTTCTGGGAGTTGAAGTCCAAAATACCTGGAGGGCAGGTAATTGCCCATCCCTGCAATAGATAGTATATGTGCTGCAAATGACACCCCCCCCCCCCCAAAAAAACCCCTGCCAACAACCAGGAAAAGAGGCATTTCCTCCTGTCTCTGCACTTCCTTCCCATTCCTGACAGGCACCCAAGACTTTTCCAATTAGTCTTTGCTGCAAAATACCCCCTCCCCGCTTTGAGCAACCCCCCCCCCACCCCAATTGAGTTCAGCTACGTTTGAACTCGAGTAACCCCGGAGGAGGGGAGGGGAGGGGAGGAAAAAGGGGACTTCCCAGCAGGGCACGCATCTATGGGGAAGGGGGAGTTCAGGACTCCTTTGGGGAGGGGGAGGGGGGTGGGGAATGCGCCTCCTTATTCAATGGGGGAGTGGGAAGAAGAGCCAGGCAGTGAAGGCGGCCTTTGAGCGGGAAGGGAGAGAGGGGGGAACCCGGGAAGGCAAAGAGGGGCGCGTCCAGGAGGGGCAAACCTGGAAAGAAAGGCCTGCGAGGAAGGAAGGAAGGGAAGAGGGGAAAAGGAGGGAGGGAAGAAGACGCCATGTGTGTGTGTGTGGGGTTGGGGGGGTGTTCTCTTGCAACCCAAGGGAAGGGCCCTTGCTTCTCACCTGGCCTCCGCCCCAGCCGAGGAGGACGAGGAGGCGGCGGAGGAGGGGGCTGCAGCCGCTTGCTTGGCTCCCCGCCTCCCTCCTGCCTTCCCTTCCTTCCTTCCTTCCTTGGCTGCCTGCCTCCCGCCTGCCTGCCTCTTCGTCCTCCTAGAGCAGCAGCAGCGGCCGCGGCTCCCTGCCTCCAAGCCGCCGCGGCTCCAGGTCGGCCCTCCTGGGCAGCATTGCCGTCGCCGTCCGAGCGGGCTCTGCCTCCGCCATTAACGGGCAGCCATGGCCCCAGGAGCGGGAGGGGAGGGGGAGGGAGGGAGGGAGGAGAGGACGCCTGGCGCCTTGGCCTTGTGCGCCTCCTGCGCCGCCCCCTCCGCCGCTAACACTGCCGCCGCCGCCGCCGGAGGAGGAGGAGGGCACGGCGCATGCGCAGGACGCCGACGACGACGACGCCGAAACAAAGTCGGGGGGAAGGGAGGGAGGGAAAGAGAATCAGAGAGAGGGAAGGAGGAAGGAAGGGAAGGAGGAAGTACAGAGGGGAGGAGGAAGACAAAGGGAATTAGAGAGGGGGAAGGAGGAAGGAAGGGAAGTAGGGAGGGGAGGAGGAAGGGAGGAAGAGAAAGGGAATTAGAGAGGGAAGGAAGGGAAGGAGGAAGTAGAGAGGGGAGGAGGAAGGGAGGAAGAAAAAGGGAATTAGAGAGAGGGAAGGAAGAAGTAAAGAGGGGAGGAAGAGAAAGGGAATTACAGAGAGGGAAGTAGGGAGGAAGAGAAAGGGAATTAGAGAGTGAAGTAGAGGGGGGAGGAAGGGAGGAAAAGAGAGGGAAGGAGGAAGAGAAAGGGAATTAGAGAGTGAAGTAGAGGGGGGAGGAAGGGAGGAAAAGAGAGGGAAGGAGGAAGAGAAAGGGAATTAGAAGGAAGGAGGAAGTAGAGAGGGGAGGAAGAAGGGAGGAAGGGAGAGGGGAAGGGAGGAAGAGAAAGGGAATTAGAGAGGGAAGGAGGAAGGGAATTAGAGGGAAGAAAGGAGGAAGTAGAGAGGGGAGGAGGAAGAAAAAGGGAATTAGAGAGGGAAGGGAGGAAGAGAACGGGAATTAGAAGGAAGGAGGAAGTAGAGAGGGGAGGAAGAAGGGAGGAAGAGAAAGGGAATTAGAGGGAAGGAGGAAGGGAATTAGAGGGAAGAAAGGAGGAAGTAGAGAGGGGAGGAGGAAGGGAGGGAGAGAAAGGGAATTAGAGAGGGAAGGAAGGGAAGGAGGAAGTAGAGAGGGGAGGAGGAAGGGAGGAAGAGAAAGGGAATTAGAGAGAGGGAAGGAAGAAGTAAAGAGGGGAGGAAGAGAAAGGGAATTACAGAGAGGGAAGTAGGGAGGAAGAGAAGGAATTAGAGAGTGAAGTACAGAGGGGGAGGAAGGGAGGAAAAGAGAGGGAAGGAGGAAGAGAAAGGGAATTAGAAGGAAGGAGGAAGTAGAGAGGGGAGGAAGAAGGGAGGAAGAGAGAGGGGGAAGGGAGGAAGAGAAAGGGAATTAGAGAGGGAAGGAGGAAGGGAATTAGAGGGAAGAAAGGAGGAAGTAGAGAGGGGAGGAGGAAGAGAAAGGGAATTAGAGAGAGGGAAGGGAGGAAGAGAACGGGAATTGGAAGGAGGAAGTAGAGAGGGGAGGAAGAAGGAGGAAGAGAAAGGGAATTAGAGGGAAGGAGGAAGTAGAGAGGGGAGGAGGAAGGGAGGAAGAGAAAGGGAAGGAGGAAGGGAGAGGGAGAGAAGTAGAGGAGGGAAGGGAGGAAGAGAAAGGGAATTAGAGGGAAGGAGGGAGGGAAGGGAGGAAGAGTAAGGGAATTAGGGAAAGGGAGGGAGGAAGAGAAAGGGAATTAGAGGGAAGGAGGGAGAGAAAGAAAGAGGGAGGAAGAGAAAGGGAATTAGAGGGAAGGAGGGAGAGAAAGAGGAAGTTGAGAGGTGAGTAGGAAGAGAAAGGGAATTAAAGAGAGGGAAGGGAAGGAGGAAGAGAAGGGAATTAGAGAGGAGGAAGTAAGGAGGAAGAGAAAGGGAATTAGAGAGTGAAGTAGAAAGGGGAGGAGGAAGGGAGGGAGAGAAAGGGTATTAGAGGGAAGGAGGGAGGGAAGGAAGATGAGAAAGAGAATGAGAGGGGGAAGGAGGGATGGAAGGAGGCAGGCACCGCCAGAGAATCAGTCGGAAGGGGGCTTTTTTAATGTTAAGATTATTAGTGAGGATTTAAAGATCGACCTGCAAAGACTGGCACAAGCCAGTCAAGGTGGTTCCAGTGCTGACCGGCACGTTGGGTGTAGTGCCTAAAGACCATGGTCTGCACTTTAAAACAATTGGTGCTGACAAAATTACCATCTGTTTGCTGTGTACTAATCTTGTTGTGTATCAAATAATAATAATAATGTATCGTCGATGGCTTACATGGCCAAAATTACTGGGTTGTTGTAGGCTTTTTTGGACGCTGTGACCATGTTCTAGAAGCATTCTCTCCTGACATTTCACCCACATCTATGGCAGGCATCCTCAGAGGTAATGAGGTCTGTTGGAAACTAGAAAAATCAGGTTTTTATATATTTGTGGATAGTCCAGGGTGGGAGAAAGAACTCTTGTCTGTTGGAGCTAGATGTGAATTTTTCAATTGGCCACCTTGATTAGGATTGGATGGCTTGACAGTTTTTAGGTGTGGCTTGTTACTGCCTGGGGAAACCCTTTGTTGAAGGATTCCCCCAGACAATACAAAGGATTCGAGACTCAAAGTAGTGAACAACATGTAAACTAAAATATTACATAGCACAAAACTTAATAATCAAACCATAACATATCAAATAAAAAAATGATAAAACACGTGACACATGTAATAAATAACTAGCAAAGATACAGTTTAAACATTTAAAAGGTAACCCCCTAATCCTTTTGTGGATACCCTCTATGTATTAATAGGACAGATGGTACCAAATCCATCTGAACGCATTTTACAGGAGTCAAAAATGCATGCTGAGGATATGCATTCTTTTGCTATAAAATGTCATTTTGAAAACCCTGTACCAAAGTAGTGTGATACATTTCTGATAGTTTTGAAGTGTACATAATACTATACTCTGAGCCAACAATGCGCTGCCACCTATAAATCATTTTTATTTTATTTATTTTTTATTTGTATCCATAGATACAAAAATATTGTGGGATTGTCTGTCTTGATAACTTGGGCTACATGGCTGTGTGTAAGGGCCCCAAGAAAAATATATGAAGCTCTTCTGGTAGCCATAAGTTGACGGGTGAATTGAAGGCACAGAATGATTACATAGCTGTCACAATAAGATCGAATTGTAATAGAATGCAGAAAGATGCAAATAGTGACCCTGGTAATAAACCTTTAAAGAGCTGTGTAAGGTGATATGGGTCAGTTAAGCAACTGTCTAGGGGAGTGAAAATATTAAATTGTGCTTATCCCAACTCAATGTGGTAGCACCTTTAAACTAGCTGTTTTAAAAAAATATATTTTAGCATTAGCTTTCAGGTACTAAGACGGGTATTGGCAACCTTTGGCCCTTCAGGTATTTTGGACCCCAACTCCCACAATTTTTAATTATCGGTATACTGTAAGGAATTGTGGGAGTTGAAGTCCAAAACACCCGGAAGGCTGAAGTTTGCCTGTGCCTGTTCTAAGGTCTCGGCCATGAAGATTATTATACAGCGGTTGGACAGTGACTGAATGTAATAGGAGCCATATAGTAGAAAATTCTCTTGGGAAAATGTGATTATATGTTTACCTTGCAATGAAAGCATATATTGTCATAAATGTATTGTGCCAATAAACCATTGTTTCAGAATTATGCTAACATTAAAATTGGTAACTATATCTCTTCTCTTTCCAACCTTCCTTCACTGGTTGTAGCAGTAAAATAATGAGTTCTACTTCTGGTTTTTTATTTTGGGATTCATGTCACAAAATAATAAAGTCTATTTAAAAAATAGAAAGTCAATTTGAAAAAGAAAATCAATTCCAATTAAAACAAAAACTTCCAAAGGCATGTTAGCCTCCCCTCTAGTGACAAGTAAATGCTATTCATTACGTTAGGAAATAAATACCAATCATTGCAGTATTTGCCAAAGGGAATGTTTCCATGGCCATTTTTTTTCTCCCATATGTTATATGTGAAGAATAATGTGCAGTTACTTGAAATATGTTAAGACCAAATTTTATTCCCAAGTAAGTGTCTGTAGGATTGCAGCCTATTGTGGAAAAAAGTTAGGTTTTGCTAAGAAATAGAGGGAATTATAGATGTACTCTCAGGGCATGGTTTTGACAGTACATCTATAATGTGTGCCAAGGGGATGGCTGCATATAAATCATGATGCTGAAAGTTCTTTATGAAGCAGCACAGCCCAAATCTGCTAGATACATAGAAACAGCATCACTTGCTACAGCACAGCTAAAAACCCAAGTAGAATACAGTTTGATAATAATAATAAATAAGACTTTATTTATAACCTGCATCCATCTCCCCAAAGAGGACTCGGAGCGGCTTACATGGGGCCGTGCCCGAACAACACATTACAAAAAATATCAAAAACATCAGAAAACAATAAACACAATAAAAGCAATAAACACAATGAAATAAATACATCTTTAAAAACACAAGAACATAGGTGAATCTAAAACAGAAATGACAGGGCAGGCCACATGTACATATAAAATGTTTAAAAACTCGGGGGAGATAATTGGAGTAGTCTCAAACATAAAGGATCACATAGGGGAAGAGGTCCCGCCAAGGACAGGGGCATTTGGGGAGTCTAATCTCCAAAAGCCCAGTGGAAAAACCAGGTTTTCAGTTGTTTTTTAAAGGATTCCAGTGAGGGGGCATTCCTAATCTCTCTCGGGAGGGAATTCCAAAGTCGGGGGGCCACAGAGGAGAAGGCTTTCTCCCTAGTGCTCACAAGCCAGGTCTGTGAGACTGGCAGGGGTGAAAGGAGGGCCTCCCCTGAGGAGCGAAGGGCTCGGGCTGGTTCATGGGAGGAGAGCCGGTCACGAAGGTAGGCGGGTCCCAAACCATGTAGGGCTTTATAGGTAACTAGCTGAACCCGGCACGCGTTGCTGTGCCATCCCTCCCTCTCCCTCCCTCCCTCCCTCTCTCTCTCTCTCTCTCTCTCTCTCTCTCCCTATCTATCTATCTATCTCTCTATATAACTTCCTGTGTCTGTCTCTCTATCTATCTATCCCTATCCTTATCTATCATTGTCTCTCTCTCTGTATATTATTCTCCATCACACTGTCTCTCTATCACTCGCTCTCTCAGTGTCTCTCTATCTCTCTGTACTCACTCTGTGTGTATCACCCAATCTCTATCTACCACTCTTTCTCTCTATCACTCTTTCTCTCTATCCCTATGTATCACTCCCTCCCTCTCTCTCACTCCCCCTCTTTCTCTCTCCCTTTCTCTCTATCACTCCCCCTCTCTCTTTCTCACTCTATCACTCACCCTCACTCTCTCACTCCCTGCCCCCTCTCTCTCACTCTGTCACTCCCTCCTCTCTCTCACTCTCTCTCTATCACTCACCCTCACTCTCTCACTCCCTGCCCCCCTCTCTCTCTCACTCTGTCACTCCCCCTCTCTCTTTCTCACTCTCTCTCTATCATTCACCCTCACTCTCTCACTCCCTGCCCCTCTCTCTCTCACTCTGTCACTCCCCCTCTCTCTTTCTCACTCTCTCTCTATCATTCACCCTCACTCTCTCACTCCCTGCCCCCTCTCTCTCTCACTCTGTCACTCCCTCCTCTCTCTTTCTCACTCTCTCTCTATCATTCACCCTCACTCTCTCACTCCCTGCCCCCCTCTCTCTCTCACTCTGTCACTCCCCCTCTCTTTCTCACTCTCTCTATCATTCACCCTCACTCTCTCACTCCCTGCCCCCCTCTCTCTCACTCTGTCACTCCCCCTCTCTCTTTCTCACTCTCTCTATCATTCACCCTCACTCTCTCACTCCCTGCCCCCTCTCTCTCTCACTCTGTCACTCCCCCTCTCTTTCTCACTCTCTCTATCATTCACCCTCACTCTCTCACTCCCTGCCCCCCTCTCTCTCTCACTCTGTCACTCCCCCTCTCTTTCTCACTCTCTATCATTCACCCTCACTCTCTCACTCCCTGCCCCCTCTCTCTCTCACTCTGTCACTCCCTCCTCTCTCTTTCTCACTCTCTATCATTCACCCTCACTCTCTCACTCCCTGCCCCCCCCCTCTCTCACTCTGTCACTCCTCCTCTCTCTTTCTCACTCTCTATCATTCACCCTCACTCTCTCACTCCCTGCCCCCTCTCTCTCTCACTCTGTCACTCCCTCCTCTCTCTTCTCACTCTCTCTATCATTCACCCTCACTCTCACTCCCTGCCCCCCTCTCTCACTCTGTCACTCCCTCCTCTCTCTTTCTCACTCTCTCTCTATCATTCACCCTCACTCTCTCACTCCCTGCCCCCTCTCTCTCTCACTCTGTCACTCCCTCCTCTCTCTTTCTCACTCTCTCTCTATCATTCACCCTCACTCTCTCACTCCCTGCCCCCTCTCTCTCTCACTCTGTCACTCCCTCCTCTCTCTTTCTCACTCTCTCTCTATCATTCACCCTCACTCTCTCACTCCCTGCCCCCCTCTCTCTCTCACTCTGTCACTCCCTCCTCTCTCTTTCTCACTCTCTCTCTATCATTCACCCTCACTCTCTCACTCCCTGCCCCCCTCTCTCTCACTCTGTCACTCCCCTCTCTCTTTCTCACTCTCTCTATCATTCACCCTCACTCTCTCACTCCCTGCCCCCCTCTCTGTTTGTCACTCCCTCCTCTCTCTTTCTCACTCTCTATCATTCACCCTCACTCTCTCACTCCCTGCCCCTCTCTCTCTCACTCTGTCACTCCCCCTCTCTTTCTCTCTCTCTATCACTCACCCTCACTCTCTCACTCCCTGCCCCCCTCTCTCTTTGTCACTCCCCTCTCTCTTTCTCACTCTCTCTCTATCATTCACCCTCACTCTCTCACTCCCTGCCCTCCTCTCTCTCTCTCTCTCTCTCTGTCACTCCCCCCCCTCTCTCTCACTCTTTGCTGTGGTTCCACGCCGCCTCCGTTGCCAGGGCCCGATCCCGGTGGAGGTGGCAGGAAAGCTGCCCTGTTTCCGTGCCCCACCCTCCTCCCTTGAGTGAAGGAAGGAGGCGGGGATAGGATCGGGAGCTGTGTCCCCTCCTATCCCCGCCTCCTTCCTTCACTCAAGGGAGGAGGGTGGGGCGTGCAGGAGAGAGAGGTGCCCGGGATCGGGCCCTGGCGGCAACGGAGGCGGCGTGGAGGAGTAGGCAGAGGAGGAAAGGGTAAGGGGGGGGTGGATCGTAGGCTCTGTGCATGGCTGCGATCCTGCTGTTTTCGCTGCTCTTTCCTCCTCAGGGAGGTGGGCGGGAGGGAAGCAAAGCCGGCGAAGAGGAGGAGAAGCCTGAGGAGGAGGAAAGAGCAGCGAAAACAGCAGGATCGCAGCCATGCACAGAGGCTGCGATCCACCCCCCCCCCGCGACCCTTTCCTCCTCCTCTGCCGCCTCCTCCACGCCGCCTCCGTTGCCGCCAGGGCCCGATCCCGGGAAGCCGGAGGAGGAGGAAAGAGCAGCGAGGAGAGCAGGATCGCAGCCACCGAGGCTATGATCCAGTCCCCCTCGCGGCCCTTTCCTCCTCCTTTGCCTCCTCCTCCACGCCGCCTTGGGAGTTTGCGGAGGAGGCATTTTTCATTTGGTGAGAAAAGGGGCGAGGGGGTGTTGTTTTGCGGGGCTTTGGGTTGGCGGGAAAGGGAGTGAGTGTGTGTGTGTGTGAGGGTTTTGGGTGGGGGTTGTTGTGGCGCGCGCATGTGTGGGAAGGTGGGGGGGTGTTTGTTGCGGTGCGCGCGTGTGTGCATAGGAGCGGTTTTTTGGGCGCCATGTGCAGTGGATCCATTGTTCTGCCGCCATGTGCGTGGGGAGGGGGGGGAGTGTGTGTTGTGTCCAGGTTGTTTTGGGGTCTTGGTTAGGGTTGAGGGTGTGTTGTATGTGTGTGTGTGGTGGGATGGGGGTGAGGGGATCGTGCGGTTAGGTTTTGAGCGGGGCGCGTGGCTCCCTGTTGAGTTAATGTTGTTCGGGCTGTCTGTGCGAACGTTCGAAACGGTCGGTCGCTGGCAGCAGAGAGGGCGGGGTGGGAGGGGCGCTGTTGGTTTTGAGGGGGTCGTGTTTGGGGGTGTTGTGAGGGATCTAGGTCCGGTTTTTTGTGCCACGAATGTTCCTGCAAGTATTTTTGTGACTGTTGTCAAGTATCGTGTTTCTGAGACGTGTAGTTTCTTTGTCTATGAGCGTCAAAAACAGATGCTCTCTTTTTATATATATAGATCATCTGCACCTTGAATTGGGCTTGGAATATAAACGGCAGCTAGTGGAGCTCTTTAAACGGGGGTCGGTCGGTCGCTCCCTGTAACCTGCCCCAGTTATTAATCTGGCAGCCGAGCGTTGGACAAGTTGAAGTTTCCGGGCCGTCTTCAAGGGAAGCCCCATGTAGAGTGCATTGCAGTAATCTAATCTAGAGGTAACCAAGGCGTGGACCACCATGGTCAAGTCAGGCTTCATGAGGTATGGTCGCAGTTGGCGCATGAGTTTTAACTGTGCGAAGGCTCTCCCAGCCACCGCCGACACCTGAGCATCAAGCGTCAATGCTGAATCTAAGAGAACCCCCAAACTGCGGACCTGTGACTTCAGAGGGAGTGTAACCCCGTCCAGCACAGGTTGTCACCCAATACCCCGATCAGATGCTCGACTGACCTGGAGGACCTCTGTCTTATTGGGATTGATCCTCAGCTTATTCCTCCTCATCCAAACCGTCACAGCGGCCAGGCACTGGTTTGATCCACAGGTCTATCTAGTGTCCAAGAGTCTAGGACTAGGTAGTTGTTTCTAAGGGCCCTTCCACACAGCCCTTTATCCCAGAATATCAAGGCAGAAAATCCCACAATATCTGCTTTGAACTGGGTTATCTGAGTCCACACTCAGATAATGTGGGATTTTCTGCCTTGATATTCTGGAATATAGGGCTGTGTGGAAGGACCCTAAGAAACCCAAAAGCAGGAAACAACATCCCTTCCTACTATCCTGGTTGTACAGAGGTAGTTTTTACTATTCCTCTGTTGCCTCATCTTTTCAGCTGATTTGAAAATATCCCAGTTTCTTTCCCCTTCTTTTTGCTCCTTTTGTCCTCAAACTACTGGGACTGTACTTGCTTGTATGTTCTTCCTTATGAATAATAACCTTTGCCATCTTGACTGTATTCTGATGTTTGACCACACACCCCAGTTTTCATCTGTGAGATGTGGGAGGATATAAGCTTTGTGTTACTATGTTAATGTAACCTTTCTTGGACACAAACTGTTCTCGCCAGACACAATTCTAGATATTTGGCATGGCTGTTGTTGGCATTCCTACAACTGTTTAACTCCCATGCCCCCTACACAGCATTTGGTGGTTTTCCTATCTGTTATAACAAATAATCTTTCCAGTTTGGATACTCCTTGAGCACAAATTCCTTTAGCAGAATGTCTTTCATGAAAACGTTTTCATCCCAAAACACATATCCTCCGATGCAAAAACCAGACAGAGAGATTTATCACATTTTATGGAATTTTGGTCAGTCTTTTCAAAAGTCTTCCTGCTAGTCTCATATACTGTTGCTACCGTGTCTAGAGTTATAATTTACCCCATTATTAACTGAGCTTTGTATAAATTACATTTCTCAGTTCTCAAGTATCAACAGAGAAAAATTCACTCTGATCTCAGAAACAAAAGCTCTGTTGAAGCTGAAAGAATAAAAGCACACAGGGCACAGAGGAATCTCATTAAAGCATCCTCCGAATTGAGAGATAATGTGAGGGCCTGATGACAGCAGCTGGACAAAAGCCATCAACTTAAATTGGTCCAAATGGACATTCCTTTGAGGCAGCAATAACATGAGAAGAAACACACCACATCCTAAAAATGTCTTGTGTGCTGTGTGTACATGTAAGATTATTCAGCTGTTACAAGATGAAATAATTATCCTGTATAGATATAAGAGCTCTATGGTATAAAGTGTCCACTTAAAACTCAGAGACTGAATGATGGCCATTTCACACTACACAGTTATAGCATTCTGATTCCACTTTTAAAGTCATAACTCCATTTTATGGAATCCTAAGATTTGTAGTTTAGGGAGGGGTCCTTAGAATTCTCACCAAACTAGAAATCTCAAGACTGTGTTATCTCCCATGAAGCTATGTGGGTTAAAGTAGAGTCATTAAAATAACTGTGTAGTGTGAGAGAACCGTAAACCTGTTTTACAGAACCAATAGTCAGTACTCCACATTGACCGGGGTTAGGGCACAGTGAAAAACTGTGGATAAAGAAATTGCTATTCTTTGCTGAGAAAACATCTCTGCATCTTCCAGTATGGCTATATGGTCAACTTCTGCTTGGAACTGACTACATAATTGCCCTGGAAAACCTAAAGATTTCTAGAGATATGTTTTCTATAAACATCTTAGAACCTTCAGGATGACCAGAGGAAGTAGATTCCTACATAATATTTTAAATAAAATATCTGAATAATTAAATCCACAAAAGTCAAAACCATAAATGTGGAGGATGGCAAGGTAGACAGCAGGAAAGTGTGTTCTGTACCAGAGTCCAGTTGCTTGAAATCCATTTTTCCTGCCTTATTATTATTTACATTTTCACTGATAAAATTGACATACATTACCAACAATTAATAAACATAAGTTCAGCTGTATACATGGTTAACTGGGAGCAAATTCAATTGAATTCAGCAGTCCTTAATCATGAGCACCAAGGTTCAAAGGCAACTATTTAATTTATAATTGGAAATCCAAGCCGATTTGCAAATAACTTACTTTTTAACCTTCCAGCTATAGTAAGTACACTTCAAAATCGGAGGCATGGGTAGTGAACATAATCTTGAGTACGTTTCTAACTTGATGACTTTGTTGAAGCTCATTTGTCATGATCCAACTTGAAAGCCTAGTTATTACCCCATTCGGTTGACAGATTCTGTAACACTCTTATTTTCTCTTCTGAAAAAATGTCCTTGAGCAGCCCTGATCTATATTCTACCTGAAAGCACAATATCACTGCTTCTGAGTAGCCATGCACATTGCTAATTATCACTTAACATGGTTTTTGTCCTTCCCTTTCTATCATCACAACAATGAGGAGAGGTATATTAGGATGAGAAAGACAGTGATTGGCCCACGGTCACGATTCAGCTTGGCTCAATGGGGCATGAAGTGCCCATGAGTAGATACAAGAACCAAGTTTTTGCAGTTCTCAGGAACCCTTTTGCTGTATACTGGCACCCTGTATTATATTGTATTTAGAAGTAAATCTCATTGAACAGAATGTGTTTGCTCCCATGTTAATGGGCACATGGTTACAATTAACAGTCCTTTTTTCTGTCTGAAAAGAAGAGAAGCCTTTGGGTACAACATTCCTATCTAAACGAATTATCTAAGGGTGTGACTTCTCACACCCAGAAGCTTGGAACAGTGCCAATATGCCTTGTGATTTTTTCATTGGGAGAAGCATTTGTTGAGAGAGAAACATACACATTATAGTTATATGTCTTTGTTCATTCGGTTGCCTTCTTACTCTGCCTTTAATTTTTATAGTTGTTTTCCCAGAGAGGGGGGCAGGATCACACAAATAGCTACATATGGCAGCAGCTTCTCTATTACGGTAGAATTTTCTAGTTTGGATCCGAAATGAGACCATACTAGATCAGATTGACTTTGTATCCTTTTTAAAATGTCGCATTCTGGTCTACATCCATATTAGTCCCATCAGTGGAGTTTACATAAGGCTTAATGTACAGTTTAGCAATTAATACAATAGCAGGTTTTTTTTTCTGGCTGACATCAAATGGATTTACTTTTACTCATCAGCCAAATACCATTGAAAGAGATAGTTAGTTCCCTATTGTTTACACTTACTGCTGATAAGTGGAGATACATTGCCCTTGAATTACTTAGAATTACGATTACAGTTGTCCTTCCACATTTGTGGGTAAAACTTTTGTGGATTTGAATATTCGTTGGTTTTATTAATATGGCTTCTCAGGGAATCTCTAGGTCCTCTCTAAGGCTGCATCTATATTGCAGAATTAATGCATCTTAACACCACTTGAATTACAAATCCTGGGAGTTATAGTTTTACAAGATTTTTAGCCTTCTCGGCCAAAGAGTGCTGGTGCTTCACCAAACTACAAATTGCAGGATTGCATAGCATTGACAAATGTCAAAGTGGTGTCAAATTACATTCATTCTAGTGTAGATGCCATCTACATCTTCTGATGTAATGTGACACTATGGCCCCTTCCACACAGCTGTATACAATCCCCATTGAACTGGCATTGTGGACTCAGATATTCCAATTCAAAGCAGATATTGTGGGATTTTCTACCTTCATATTCTGGGTTATATGGCTGTGTGGAAGGGCCCTTATAGTGCTAGAGGGAATAACATATTTCTCTAGGCATTTGTAAATCCGCTACCAGAATTTTATGGTCAGATTCCAGTGGGAATTCCAAAGGAGAGCCTAGAAATTCCTAGAGAAATGTTTTATCAGATTTTAAAAGATGAAAATTTAACAATATGTGATTTTTCCACTTTCACATGGGTCCTACATCCCCAATCCCCCCCAAAAAATTGAGGTCCTACTGTAATAATATTTTAAATCTAGCTTTCCTAGCTCTGGTGACAGTTTAGATTTATGTAACAAAGATGTTATGTCTGATTCTGAGTATTTAATTTTATTCCTCTATTTTTTATTAACACTGCTTTTTAAACTGCCGTGGCATATCTTTTTAGTAAATCTTTCATGTCAATACTAGATTCCCTTGGGTTCAGATTTCATTAGTATGCTACATATGAAATTAGAACAACATCGTGTTTCCTTTCTGTTTGCATAATTTTTATTTTTCTGTGTATTTTTATCTGCCAGTGTGTGCTTTTTCACCAGTTTCTAGGGATTTTTTTGGTTTCTCATTGAACAACTTAATATAATTGCAAACAAGGTTATGTCACTCTTCCAAGTTGTTTTCAATTATTATTAACAAAGCTACATTGTACTAAGGAATTTACCTATGAGTAAATTGATAAGATTAAGTAATATTCACTAATTGAATTACTGCAACAAAAGAATGCAACACTTTCTTCATTGCACAATTAGTATGCAAGACATCCCACCTGTATAATATCTCTTACCTCTTGCACCAGTGGGAAATCTTGTTGGCCATTAGTAGAGTTTTTAACTTCACTATCAGCATGGTAGATTCAGGCCAAATACATAGCTACCCCCAGTGACAGGGTGATTGCCCCTAAAATCAAGACTATAAACATCTTTTTAAAAATGCAACCTTTTCATATGTCACTTCTACATTTCCAAAATATCTTTATTATTTCATAGTTTGAATTTAATTTCAATGCAGATAACACAGATTTTTACAATTTTAAATCAATTGATGACTATGTGCGGAATTTCTTTCTAGATGACCACTCACTATCTTAATATGGAGAAGAAGAAAGAGATCTTAGTATTTGGACCTGATCATTTGGTAGCCCCCTATTGTGTTTGCTGCATCTTAGAACTGATGGCATCCTACATTCAATGAAATACAGTAATTGTAGTGTTATGTTTTAATTTCTTTGTACCTGATTGCATTTATTTAATGTTCTACCATTTGGTGGAAAGGACATTATAAAGAAATATTGTTACTATAAGCTGAAAAACCTCAAAAATATTTGACAGTGTTTATAGAGGATCCAATTTTTGTGTTTATTTGAAATTTGTTTATCTTTTCAAAACAAGCATCTTTTCACAAACACACATGTTCCCTTGTCAGTTTTTGCACAAAATGAAGAATGCTGCTCTCAAAAGTTACGCAAAAATAACGAGGTTTCAATGTTATATTAAGACTCTAGAAGGCCACAGTTCACATCTCTATCCAGCATTATAAATCCACGAGGTAACCTTGAGCAAATTACATTCTCTCAGCCTAAGCGGAAGGTAATTGCAAATTTCCTCTGAATAAGGATCTTGCCAAGAAAAGCCTATGAAAGAACTGACATAAGTCAGAACCAACTTTTAAGGAACATAAGAACAACATGAACATTTTATTGGTGTCATAAAGAACTATTAAAATGCATACTTAGATTAAGAAAGCATTTAAATGCAGTCTTGGAATTTTTTGGGTGTCATTATGATGAAACAGCTCAATATTATGAATTTAGAGCTGTACTTATGTAGACACCCTATACTGCATTTAAGATTTTATGTGGCCATATATCCTCATTCCTCCACTGTCACAGGTTTCATACTTGTGGTTTTGATTATTTGTGAGACTGTGCCACTAGCATGTGGTATTGCCTTGCCATCTTCAGGAGTACGTGGGGTGAAAGGTGTTTGGATGGTGGTGTATTTTTGTAAGAGGAGTCGGCCTCATACTCTACTTCATTTACTGTGGATTTTGCTCATTTTCCTCTTCCTGCGTGCCATGAATGTTGTTTTGCCCAGGTAAAAAGGGGTAAAAGAGGTACTGGGGAAGAACAAAAACATGTAGCACATAGGAAGATGAGGAGGAAATAGATTCACAAGTAAGTGACGTGAAAGTGCATGGGGCTGGTTCCTACTTTTCTTCCTATTTGTCACATGTTTTTGATCCACCAGGTTCCCCTTACTTTGTCCAGGTGAAACAGTAGACAGAATCCATAGGGTGTAATCCTCCTGGGATTATCGCTGGTAGTTCCCTCCCTGCATCTCACTTCACGTACCCTGTGAATCCTGGCACCAAAATTTTCCTTTCCCTGTGCGCTGTGTGTTTCACCTGGGCAAAGTTAAGGGATCACAGCAGTGGTGCTCTATCCCTGCTTGCCACCACCCCTGGACATATTCACATTTTTTCTCCATTTGCAGGGAATTAGTGCCCTTCATCCTCATGGGGATCTCTTGCGGCTGAGTGTGATTATCTTCCAATGGCTGAGTCTTGGTGGTGGGTCTGTAAATGATTTTAGACATCTATTCTGGATCCACATGGTTTTTCATGATGAGGACATAGTTGTCCAGATAGAAGTTGGTCCCGACAAGAGTTTTCTTGAAGTGCCTTCCTTTTCTTTTTTGCTCTGTATTCATGTCTCTTCAAAATCCACAGCCCTGTTGGTAACAGCTGACCTCCAGTTCCAATGCTCACGTGCCAGATCTTCCCAGTTCTCTGTGTTTATTCCACATTTTTTAAAGTTAGCTTTAAGCTTTTGACAACACATCTGAGTCATTTGTAAGTTGAATGTTTGTAACTCTGGGACTGCCTGTACTAGCAGAAAATAGCAAAGATTAGGAATTATCCGTGAAGAAACTAAAAGAAGAAAGTGCAAAGGTGGGGTTACAGCTACATATTTTGTTGTTGTTTATTTGCTCAGCCGTTTCTGACACTTTGTGACCTCATGGACCAGCCCACGCCAGAGCTCCCTGTTGGTTGTTGCCACCCCTGGCACCTTCAAGGTCAAGGCAGTCAGTGCCCTTGGCCGGGTGCTGTTCCTTTTTCCTTCAATTTTACCCAGCATCATTGTCTTCTCTAAGCTTTCCTGTCTTCTCATTATGTGGCTAAAGTACTTCATCTTTGCCTCTAATATCCTTCCCTCCAGTGAGTTGTCTGGCTTTATTTCCTGGGGGATGGACTGGTTGGATCTTCTCACGGTCCAAGGCATCTCAGAATTTTCCTCCAACACCACAGTTCAAAAGCATCTATCTTCCTTTGCTTAGCCTTCTCTATGGTCCAGATCTCGCATCCATAGGTTACTACGGGTAACTGTAGATTTAAGTTGCCAGCGTGATGTCTTTACTCTTAATTATTTTATTGAGATTGGTCATTGCTCTCCTCTCCTCTTCTGATTTCTTGACTGCAGTCTGCAGTAATATTTGTGCCTAGAAATACAAAGCTTGTCACTGCCTCCATCTTTTCTCACTCTATTTGCCAGTTATTAATCAGTCTTGTTGCTATAATATTGGTTTTTTATGTTTAACTGCAACCCAGCTTTTGCACTTTATTCTTTCACTTTGATTAGAAGGCTCCTCCTCGCTTTCGGCCATCAAAGTGGCATCATCTGCATATCTAAGGTTGTTAATGTTTCTTCCAGCAATTTTAACTCCAGCCTTGGATTCATCAAGTCTCACAAGTTGCATGATGTGTTCTGCATACAAGCTTAATCCTTCCTTCCTTCCTTAGGTGATCCCTCCTTGTCTGAGTAAGATTGTCCTCCAAGCTCGGTGTACTGGCAGTGGGTGAGTAGGTGACTGTGGAGCCCTATCCTTGACTTGCATGTTCTCCTGCAATGAGGGCATCAGTTTCCAGGTGGAATGCGGTCCCGGTCGGGGTTGGCTTGACACACCTTCCTCTTGGCATGTTTTTCTCTTTCACCCTCTATTCGTGCCTCTTCAAATTCTACAGCACTGCAGGTCACAGCTGACGTCCAGCTGGAGCACTCAAGGGCCAGGGCTTCCCAGTTCTTGGTGTCAATGCCACAATTTTAAAGGTTGGCTTTGAGCCCATCTTTAAATATCTTTTCCTGTCCTCCAACATTCCATTTTCTGTTCTTGAGTTCGGAGTAGAATACCTGCTTTGGGAGATGGTGGTTGGGGCATTCGGACAACATGGTCGGTGCAGCGGAGTTGATGGCGGAGGAGCATTTCTTCAATGCTGGTGGTCTTTGCTTCTTCCAGCATGCAGACATTTGTCCGCCTGTCTTGCCAAGGGATTTGCAGGATGTTTTCGGAGGCAACGCTGATGGAAATGTTCCAGAAGTTGCATATGACGTCTGTAGACAGTCCACGTTTCGCAGACGTATTGCACGCTGTGTTCTGCATACAAGTTGAATAGGTAGGGTGAGAGTAACCACATAACTGTGAAGTAGACAATGAAGGCTTTGAGGTGGTCAAAGGCCCCATTCACACTGCCATATAATGCAGTTTGTGCATCATTTGGAGCGGAGACTGCAATCAAAAATGTGCCAGGGTTATGACAACTATGAAGGGTCCCCTTCCACACAGCCATATAACCCACAATCATCATCACCATCAATTTATTTCTTATTAATCGCCCTCCATCAAGATGCTCCACGCGATTTACACATAAACAGTAAAACCAGATAAAACATACACGGGTCACGAAAATAAAAGTTAAAGTTACATATCAAATCCTTTACTGAAGAGCCAGGTCTTGAGAGCCTGGGTGAAAGGGCGCAGATCGCGCATCGCTCTCATATACGGAGGCAATGAGCTCCACAGTGCTGGGGCAGAGATAGAAAAGGCCCTATGCCTCGTATTAGTAAGACGTGTCAGATTCTTGCATTTGAAAAGTAATTCATGAGTCAACACAAGATGTATTATTACAGTTTGAGATGACCTGCGGTGTGGCGTGCTTGACACCAGATGGCGCTGTTTCAAGACTGCTGAATGGAACCTGGGGGGATTTCAGTTGAAAGTGACAGTTGGAATTTGATATCTGAGAGGATTAGACGTATGTTAAGAGAGGTAGCTGATGGTTGTGTTTTTTGATGCTTAGCTGTATAGAATGATAAGCTCCAAGATAGATATTGTATATGTTCAGTAAGATATTTTTAAATACAATTCAATACAAAGTTTTTTACTTACCATTTGAACTGAATGAGAGTTTTATTATTCACACTAACAGAGACTGATGCTTGAGCCTATGGGGGATTATTGTTATATTTTTGTTGCCTATCCGCAGTCACACCCTCGTCGAGAGGTTATGGGCCCAGAATTGCAGTGGCACAGAGATACTACATAACCCATAATCCATAGTAAAAGTTTTTTGTTTTTAAATAACTCTGCAAATTGCAGCAGAAGTCGCTGTTTACCTCAGTGTTAGATTTTTTTTTAAAACCGAGGTGAATTTTTGCTAGAAACATCTGTAGTGTGAAGGAAGATGGCACTATTTGGAGCGCAGCATCAATTAGAAAAACTCAGAGGCAGCTCAAATTATTTAGTATGGGCTACCAAAGTGCGAGCAGTTTTGGCAAAGGAGGAGCTGCTATCCTGCCTAACACATCGACCTATTTCTGATGCAGAAAGGTTGAAGGATGGCAAGGCAAAGGCTACCATCATCCTGTCAGTCGACGATAGGCACCTCACCTATCTAGCTCTGGAAGAAACAGCCGCTGACTATTGGAAAAAGCTTGAAAAGCTGTATCAGCAGCCTACTGGAGGCTCAAAAGTTTTATTGAGCAGAGAGCTGTTTTCACTGAAGTTTCTGTCAATGGAAAATTGTGCCAGAGAGACTCATTTGAGTAAAATGCTGAGCTTATTTAACGACTTAGCAGCTAGGGGCACCAATTTTACAGAAGATCAGAGAGGCTTAATTCTACTAAGCAGTTTGGGACAGAGCTACAACTCATTCATTGACTCCATGTAATCTGTGAAAGATGAGGACATCACCTTCGACCTAGTTTCGACTAGACTGGAGAACTGGGCTTGCTACAGGAAAAATGCCCAGCAACTTTCAACGGAGAAGACGGTCAACAAAGGCTTCAATATGAAGAGGAAAGAGACAATCCAGTGTGACATCATCTGTTACATTTGTAAGAAAAAAGGACACATAGCAAGACAATGTCATAAGAACAGGTTTAAGAAGAGTGAATCAGCACAGAGCAAGAAAGAACAGATCAACAACTCAAGAAAAGACTCTGATTCAAACTGTCTGTTGATGAGTTTACAATGTAACAATGATTTTTTTCCTCAGGTACCCTGGATTATTGACTCCGGTAGTGCAAAGAGTTTTGTTAAGGATAGTAAATTGTTAGCAGAGAAGGAACCTTTATCTGGTTCTATGCAAAGTTGTGTGAGTCTAGCCAATGGTCACAGGTGCAAGGTTTTAGCAAAGGGAGAAGTTGAAATTAATCAACTTGGTCTAAAGTTAGACAATGTTTATTTAGTTCCTGAGCTAGAACACAATGTTTTAGGGGTGAAACAACTTGTAGACCATGGTTTATCCATTGTGTTTGATAGGGAGTCATGTAAGCTGAGTAATGGAAATACAGGTATGTGTCAGGAATGGGGGAACCTGAGCTTTGAGGGAGATCATGTTCCCAACCTGTCATGAGGCTGCAGCGACCTTTGGCCCAGTTCCTGGAGTGACCTTGGCCATGTGTGCTTGGAATTGCTGAATCAGCCTGGGAGTGGAGTAACTTCCAGGTGCCAGAGAGAAGGAAGTGAGGTAACTCCTCCTGGCATGGACATTGGACATTTGGACTCGTGGCGTCACTCATGTGACCCTGGGGTCATGCCCCTATGGACTACTGGGATTGCTGATTCATCGGGAGCATGATGACACCC